>OV050030.1:100796151-101421151 GCA_920105625.2 Clusia tigrina | reverse complement strand
AAATAATGTAAAACCATTCTTAATATTCATGTTGAAAACGACTTTAATGTAACATTTTTCCATCATGGTGAATTCCAAAACTGTAGTTAAATATGCATTCAGAGAAGTAATACTGGGGCACTCGCGCTTTAGATATTGTGGGGCATAGCCATAGTAGATGCTCCAGAGTTACTCTTATGCCTTGCTCCCCACATTTCCTGTATTCATTATTGTTGTGAGTCCCATCCTTTTAGCGTGTGCCGCCGTTAAACAGTGACCTGTGAGTAATCCTACTACTGTTTTGCAATCCTTTCTCAGTATCGATTTGGTATGAGTGCCGAACGGTTTGCACATGATCTTTGTGATCCTACATGTGGCAATACTCCACTGTTCTTTCACCTTTCTCATCATCTCATCTTCAATACGGCTATTGATCATTGTTAAAGGCATCAGCACATTATTTACTTTCGCGTTTGGTAGTAGGATTCCGCTTTTTGCAGTGGAGTTCGCACTCTCATTTCCTTCTATGTTCCTATGCCCTGGCACCCAGTACATGTGCAGCTTCCGATTGGTGGCGAGTCTATCCATTGCTACCCTGCAATGCAGAACATTTCTGAAAGATGCACAGCATGAAGTTATAGCTTTGATCGCAGCCTGGCTATATATGTCGAAGTTTATTGTGGAGTTCGTAGTTTCTGCTATGCAGGCAAGCTCTGCGGCTTTTCATACTGCAAAGACTTCCTATTGAAAAATGCTGCAGTAGTTTGGTAGTCTGAACGGCTTGTTTGATATTAAGTTCGGGGCAGTAGACGCCTGCTCCAACCCCGTTCTCCATTTACGAGCCTTCCGTGAATAGGTTGACAGTTTTGCATTTAGCATTCATGCCTCTATGCCATCCCTCCTTTTCAATAGTTGTTTTTATTTGTTTCGGCAGGCTAAGAATAGGAGTCACATAGTCAGTATTGACCGTGAGACGTCGGCCAGCAGAGCTGTGACCGAAGGGCCGGAGAGAGAATTGTTTACTGGCCATCAGCCTTCCCGCAGATTTTGCGGCAAGGCTTTCCGCTAAAAAGGTCGATTGGGGGTAAATTAAGAATGGTGTTAAGAGCAGCCGTTGGTGTTGTCCTTAAGGCCCCCATCACATACAGTGCCGCAAGTCTTTGGACTCTTTCCATAGGTATGCAATAAGTTTTCTTCCTAGCACCATTCCACCACACCAAAATACCGTAGAGCAAAATGGGTCTTGCTATGTCTGTGTAGCTGCAATGCATCAGAGAAGGAGAGAGGCCCCAAGGGCCTCCAATCTTTTTACAAGCATATAGACTGTTGGTAGTTTTCATTACCCTTTTCTCCACATTGAGCTTCCATGAAAACTTATTGTCTACTATTTAACCTAAGTATTTGGTATGGCACTGTTCAGTTTTGGTGGTCTCCACGACGGGATCTTATACATTCTACTGAAAAGTATCAGGTCAGTATTTTCCGCGTTGACCCTTAGGCCTGCTTGTATCGGCCAGCTGTCACTTGGAGTCGACAATACTGCTATAACTATAGCTATATCATCAGCATATGCCACCAGTTTAGGAGATTTACCGTCTAACTTTTCGAGTACTTTGTTGATAACCACCGACCAGAGTAGTGGAGATAGAACCCCTCGTTGTGGAGTCCTTCTGCACGTTTCCTTTATCGATTCGGCGCCGTTCCACTCTGTCATTATACTTCCACCGCGCAATAGTCCTCGAATCCATAGATAAACCGCATCATTAACCATCTAATATGGCATCAGCTGAGACGGTATTGAAAGCACCAGCTATATCGAGAAATACTCCTAGGGCGTATTCTTTGTACTCCAGTGCCCTTTCAACATTTGCAATTAGTGAGTGCAGTGCTGTCTCCGTGGACCTGCCTTTGATGTATGCAAGCTGTGTCTTCGACATACCATCTGGACTTCATGGCGGCATCTAGTATTTTTTCAAGATTTTTTAGGAGAAGTTAGAAGGTAAAAGCAATCATCTTTACTCAAACGACTACTGGCTAATTAAGTAAAAGTAATTAGCCAGTAGTCGTTTGAGTAAAGATGATTGCTTTTACCTGCCTTTGGTATAAATACAACTCTCGCTTCTGTCCAGTTCACCGGAACAGAGTTATTTATACGCCAATCATCCTTTGTGCATTTGCCTAAGCCAGGGTGTTACTAGATGCAGAGCTTTTGCAGCATGGCTGCGAATATGCCGTCGAGCCCTGGTGATTTCTAGGCGGTTAATGAGTTTGCCCATTGTATCCCTTCCGTTGTAATGAAGTCCCGTGGTAATATTTCCACCTCAGTTCTTGGGGGTTCGAGATTACTTGTATCTTTGCAGCCAGGAAAGTGCACATTACGAGCGCCTCAAACGATTCCTGACAACTAGATGTCCATTCGTTGCTATCTTTACGGATAAAACTCGGTATTGGTATAGGATGCTTTGATAGCATCTTCCTTAGTCTAGCCGTCTCACCCGTACTTTCGATATTGCCACAATATTCCTTCTAGGAGTTTCATTTTGCTTTTCGCAATTCTTTCTTGTATATTCGTAGCGTATCTTTACATTCACCCTAATATTCTTTACTATCAGCTAACCTGCCAAGTTTGAATATCTCACGTTGGTAGCGTCTCTGAGAACCGAGCTCTTTGTTCCACCAAGGTGGTTTGGGTCTGCGTCTTATACGCACTAGAGTGCAGGAGACCCTGTAAACTTGGGTTAGAGTGTGAGTCAATTGATCTAGCTACTCTTCGAGATCTATATTGGATTTGATCGTGCTAGGTCTTTTTGCTGCTTTTTTTTAAATTTCATTCCATTTCAATTTTTTGTTATAGTTATACAATAAGACAAAGTCTTTTAATATAGTTATTAAAATAGATATATTAAATTAAATTAGCAACTAATTAAATAGATAAATAAAAAAATTAATAAATAAATGAGTAATAAATAATAAAGAATTAATAAATTGATACAATAAGAAAATAAAAGAATACTGATAGAAAAAGATTTGCTTGCTTTCAATTTCACTTTTGACTAGGGGTGGTTTCAATAAGCAAACTGACTTTTTAGTTCCCAACCTAACATTATTTTTGCTGGGGATTCACCTGTAGTACAATGCTTCATAGATATAATCAAAAAATATATATGGATTATAACATCTAAATATTCACAATTGTCATCGCTTAAATTTGCTGTTAGGAACTTCTTAAACGTTTTTATAAAATTTTCTGCTTGCCCGTTTGTAGCGGGAAAGCTTGGTGGGGTTAACACATGCTTTATGCTATTCTTCTTTAAAAATTATTGAAACTCGCCTGCCATAAACTGGCTACCAATGTTGCTAACCAAAATGTCAACTAAACCGAGCCTACTGAATATTTATTTTAATTTTGTAATTGTAAATGCAGTCCTGATATGTTAGGTTTTAAAAATCTCAACCAATTTTGATTATGAATCTACTATGAGGAAAAACTATTTTTTATAGCTCCCGCAAAGCCTAAATGAATTCGAGACCAAACGGAAGTCGTTGGCGTCAATGGAATTAGTCCACTTTTTTCTGCACTTGGTTGCAGCGTTTTGCACGACGTATAATTTGAAATGAATGTCGCTATGTCCTTATCTATATTAGGCCACCATATGTAGGATCGAACTAAAGACTTAGTTTTTACAATGCCCAAATGCGAATTGTGTTGCTCATTTAAAATACTTTTTCTTAAACTCTTAAACATACTCGACGGTAACTTCTCAGCTATTGTTCTGTAATCCTAGTTTCACCTTTCAATGAACTTAACTTTCCACAGCTTCTTTCACCTTTGATAGGGTCTCTTGTAGTTACAATCGCAAATTTTTTGAAATTTAAATGTAAATCATTATTTGCTGAAATGAAATTGACATAATTTTGTCCTCCATCATCATGCAGATTGAGAATTTGTGGTAGTCGGGATAGATAGGTTTGGGACCCGGCAGTCAAAAAGAGAAGTCCAGTGAAGAACAAAAAGCAAACCTCGAATGAGAACCCTCTTAACATTGACGACCACCGCCAACGGAAAAACGACAATGATTTAAGGATATGCACCTGGAGTGGTTTTGGAACCCGCCAATTAAAAAAAAACAAGTCCAGTGAAAAACATAAAAACAAGCCTCGGATAAGAGCTCTCTTAACGTTGACGACCATCGCAAATGGAAAAAGGACAATAGTTTAAGGCTGTGCTCCTGGAATATCCGGACCCTCAGTAGGGAAGCGGCCTCTATCCAATTGGTGGACGCCCTCGAAAAAATAAAGGTTGACGTAACCGCCTTCCAGGAAATGAGATAGATAAGACATGGTTGCTCTAAGCGAGCGAGCTGCGATACTCCTACAGATGCCATGCGGAGAGGTGCGAAGTCGGATGTGGATTTGTGGTACGCGGCAGGCTTCGAACAATGGTTTCCAGCTTCAAGGCCGTGAACGAAAGGCTTGCCACGATCCGTATCAAAGCTAAATTCTTAAGCATTAGCCTGGTTTGCACGCACGCCTCGATGGAGGAAAAGGACTATGCTGTTAACCATGCATTCTACGCGAGACTCGAGGACACACATGACTGCTGCCCGACCCACGAAGTGAAGATTATCCTCGGGAGGTCGGCCAGTTCAGTCTTCACGAGACCACATCGAACAATTGTTTGAGGCTGATCGACTTTGCGACGACGCGAAACATGATAGTTAGTAGCACCAGATTTCGACATCTCGATATCCACAAAACCACATGGTTGTCCCCTGATCAACACACGCGGAACTAAATTGTTCATATTGAAATCTATTATGCATGCGATTATGCAATGCAAATATCGTACGATCTCGCAAACAAAAGCTGGCCATCGCTCATCTGTAATTAGAACGGACAGCCGAGGTCTATTCCGCTCAACTCTCGGAACTGCTCCGCCAACCCGAAGCTTTACCAGACGATTCCGGCGAACTTTGGGCACATATATCCCGCTCCATGCATACCGCCGCAGAGAAAACCATTGGCTTCCGAAGCCCGCCACTACGAAACTAATGGTATGATCAGCAGTGTCGCGAAAAGAGGCACCTATTCAGATTAACGAAATACGAGCTGGAAAGGCATGAGTGCGAGGAAATCGAGATGTACCGGGACATGATACTCGAAAATTCTATTAACAGGTCAGGCGTCTGACCCAAGGTTTTAAACCCGGAGCATATATCTGTAGAGATGAAAAAGGAAATCTAGTTACGGATACGTAGTGCACACTGAGGTTATGGAGAGGAAATTACTGGCAGTAGACAATGCCACCAATACCGCCTCTGGAGAATTCAGACCGATACCACCAATTTGCGATGACGGGGTGGTTCTCTCACCACCTAGGCACGATGAGGTCCGAGTTGCTATTCAGCGACTAAAGAACAACAAAGCAGCTGGTGACGATGGACTGTCTGCTGAATTGTTCAAGGCCGGCGGCGATAAGCTGATAGGATGCGTTCATCAGCTCATCAGTAAAATATGGTTAGAAGAAAGCATGCCCGACGTTTGGAATCTCGGTGTCCTCTGGCATGTATTGAAGAAAGGTGACCCGACGATATGCGCCAAGTAGCGGGAAATCAGTCTTATTGCCATCTCTTATAAGATTCTGTCTAGCGTATTGTGCGATGGACTAAAACCATATGCCAACACATTGATTGGACCTTAGCAGTGCGGTTTCAGACCTGGAAAGTCCACCATTGACCAGATCTTCACGCTATGTAAAACCTCACGAGAAACAGATCGACACGCATCATCTCTATGTCGACTATAAAGCTGCTTTCGATAGCCCGATAAGGGATTGCCTATATGCCACCATATCTGAATTCGGTATTGCTACAAAGCTAATACGGCTCTGTAGAATGACAATGAGCAATACGTCCAGCTCTGTGAAGGTATCAAGTAACCTCTCCAAACCATTTAATACTGTGTGAGGTTTCAGACAAGGCGATCCACGGTCACGCGACCTCTTCAATTTCACCATAGAAGGGGTAGTGCGGAAGGTCGGTGTGCTTCGGAATAGCACCATTTTCTGCAAAAGTGTCCAGCTCCTCGCATATGCTGATGACATCAGCATCACTGGACATTGCAAGCGAAATGCAACTGGTGCATTTTCCATCATTGAAAAAGAATCAGCGAAAGTGGGTATGACGGTGAACGAGGGCAAGACAAAATATATGCTGTCCACCAGCAGGGACACTCGGCTTTTAGGATTCCATGTTACAGCGGAGAACTGTACTTTTGAGGTTATATATACCTTGGCTCCGCCATTAACACGAAAAACCATGTCAGCCTGGAGATTAAACGCAGAAGAACGCTTGCTAATAGATGTTCCTATGGGCTCAGTAACCAAATGTGTAGTAGAGTCCTCTCTCGACCGACAAAGCTGACGCTCTACAAGATACTCATACTACCCGTGCTGCTCTATGGCACAGAAGCATGAGTCGTGTCGCAGACTGATGCAGCCGCGCTTGGGGTGTTCGAGAGGAAAATTCTTCACAAAATATTCGGTCCTGTTCGTGTCAGCTACGACTACCGTATTCGTATGAACCATGAACTGTACGATCCCCACGATTTCAAGTTTCGCCAGCACTCTTTCAATTGTCTTAATATGTTTTTGCATACTCCACGCACACAATATTTGGGAACTTTCATCTAACTCCAACTGGTTGTACGCGTTTGGCAAATCAAACTTAGTTAAGTAAGGGCCTCTAAGAGAAGCGAAGAACTCCGCTATTCTCGGCAATGGGTATTTCATTTCCGAAAGATATTTATCAATAGTCGGCTTATAGTCGCCGCATATATGCAAGTCGCCGTTTGACTTCAAGACAGCCACCGACGGGGTGCCCAATCTGCTTCTAATACTAAAACTCTTTTCTCTACTAACTCACTAATTTGGCATTATTTTTCCCACGTCTTGTCTTGCAGAAGATGAGTTTTACGTTTTCTTTCAATTCTAATTTCACTTTATGAACGTTATATTTACCTTATCCACTGCTAAAAACCGTACGATATTTGTTTTTTTAATTCGTTCTCTACCTCACTTAAACTATTCACAGAGCTAATTTCCATCCCAAAACATGTGTTGTATTCAGCTGTTTTCTTTGTATGCAATTCTGAATTTATTTGCGTAGTGTGGCTGTTTGCGATCGCTCCTAAGCGATTGCTCCTATTCGCAGCTTTGACCGAAAGTCGGTCGAAGCCAAAGTTGAACGAGGTTGTTGATCTGCTTATCATGGCGGTTGCTATTCCTGCCTGTTAAGTTGGTCAGACAAGGATGGACGGTTGATGGACGAGAGTGTGAATGGCAGCGAGTACGGTGGAGAAGGCAAAAGATCAAGGTAGCCGATGGCAGATAGTCGTTTGATCCGTATTGTTAGGTGAGAATAGTCGCTCGTCTCGTCGGTTGCTCTGGCGGTTGATTGAAATTTAAAAAATGCGGATAAAATAATCAAAAAATATAAAAAATTATGGTTTTATAACTGATCAATTTAAACAAAATATCAATTTGCAACTGCATAGGCACACAAATATGGCAACGTATATTTTATATGGAGTTTTGCCTCTAATGCGAAGATATGTGCTGACCACAAAAATCTACAGCGCACTGCGAAAATGGTTTACAAGGTGTATGCCGTTCAACTGGTAAGTTCTCCATCATTTTCTATAGCAATTTTGGTTTGTAACTCACACAGTGTACGCACGACATAATACTGCTACGCGCAATGAGTCTGGCATTGATGCCGCAAAATCTGAGACGAATGAGCGCGTCAAGAACCTTAGCTCCAGTGTGATAATTGGCAATCTACGAGTGACGTACGAGGCAGTCAACAGAATGGTATTTACTAGGTAACAGGACTGGATGCTTTTGCACATCAAGTAATGATGCTAGCTCTAGACAACAGCCAACCTTCAACAAATTGAATCGGCTGGTAGCCTCACAAAAACGGTTGAGATATTTGAGCGAGGCTTGAGTTTCTATGCCTCTCTTAACACGACGAATATATTATTCGATACACTGCTGTTGGTTGTTCCCCGCGAAGCCCCAAAGTGCGGTTTCAATTTCTTGCGAAAACAGTGACTCTGAATCGTGGAGCTTGTGCGTATTATTTGTCGGCAAGTATTCTCATCCAAATGCTTTTAGAAACGAAAGATCCAATTCCTGATTCAAGTCTGGTTTTTATTCAGCCAGTCATTGGCTTTTTTATATCTTATTGTTACTAAAAATGATGCTTATTTCTAACTTAATTATACTCTAATCATCATTTTTCAATACTTATTAAATATGCGATAATCTAGCATATGTATGCACTGTTTAAATTTCTTAGTTCAGCAATTCTCTCAATGCTCCGTGAGCGGTGGTTTCCTGACTTCGTTGGTGTATGAATTTGTACATGTAACGTGAGCTACCGCTTTATTTGTATTTCATTGATTATTGTCCGCTGTGAGTGACCATGTGTGCACTACACCATTAACCCTTCAGAGAGGGTGTTTTTTTTTTAAATTTGTTTGAATCCATTTATGATTATTGTGACTTATGATTATTGTATATATATATTTATGATTATTTGCATTTCTTAAGGTTATTGTTATTTGTTTATTTTGGAATTTTCACCTATTATCTTAAAATGTCCTAAATAGTATCTATCTAATTATACCCTTTATAATTATAAAGCGCTAATTTATATTTCATTGTGAAGTAACATGATATTTCCGTTTTATTTTGTACGTAAGCATTAGTAAAATTCCTTAATTGTTATTGTAATTAGTATATAAGTTCACACCTTTATGAAATAAATCAGTCAGTTTTAATAATTGACTCCATTAACCACACGAATTTGTGTTCTTTCTAAGTTATCCTGGTTCATGCGTCATATCAATCTCAACAGCTATATTGGTACAAGCACCGAAATAGCAACCTAACTAATCAATTTGTGATTAAACTACGTTATACTGGTACAAGCACCATATAACAATTCAGCAGCCATTTTGGGACAAGCACCGAACTGGAAACCATTTAAGGAAAAAGATCCTTAAACATTTTTGGTGACCCCGATGTGATCAACAGGACACGGCACATCTACCATTCCTGAGGACATCAGCTGAATACAGCCTATCAATAATTCATCATGACTTCCGACAACATGTCAAGGAAAGAGCTGGTTCGTCAACAAGACGACCGAGCATTGACCATTCAAACACTGATATCAAGCTATAAGAAAATAGCTCACGACCGAAGGACATTAGAATTCGTGGAAAAAACGCTGCAATAACTTGATAATCAATGGCAACAATTCAACCAATCTGACGATGTGATCCGGAAAAGCTATGGGAATGACACTATATACAAGCTTCGCGAGCAAATGCAAGGCACTATCAATACGCTGAAGGCATTGAAGATACTCTCGAAGACAACAACACCAGTGCCAAGAGCACAATCACCTGGACTAGTACGGCTACAACCACTAACTCAGGCAGGTGGGGCTATGCAACAACAGTCCCGTTCGCAACCCGTTCTGTCGCATGTTCAACGACAAGGACAACTCATCACTAAAATCTTTAAGACGAATGAGCAATTGCTTGCCAAGCAGCCAATACACACAGACAGTTTCTACACGCGTCAGGCAAGCAATCTAGAGCAACATTGGCAGATAGCACAAGGTCTGCACAAACTACTGTGTGAAGCTGGAAACATCACATATGACATTGAAAACTTCTTCCAACGCGAACAACAGTTTCACAACAAATTGGCACTCCTCTTAGACATGGGTCAACAATCGAGCACCTGCAATGCTGTGGATAGAAGCACGCCACCAATACATCTCCAAAATTACAATTGCCAAAGTTGGAGTTACAAAAATTTGATGGTAATTATCTCCAGTGGCGACACTTCCGAGATTTATTCATGAAACTGGTGGACAAGCAGCCCATACCAAAGTGCCCAAAAATTTGGTACCTGAAATCCAGTCTTATAGGAGAAGCATAAGCCCTCATTCGTCATCTCACATCGGCTGACAACTACTTGACCGCATGGCAAGTAATCAAGGAACGGTACGAAATCTCGAGGTATTTAGTTAGCGCAGCATTGTGTCGACTATTAAGGCAAACTCTATCAAATCTCGAGAGTGCTACGAACGTCAAATTACTGCAAGATACAACGTGAGGGTGCATTTTAAGCCTTCAGAATTTGGGTCTAGACACTTCATCATGGGATCAAATTCTGCTATTCATCCTAGTTTAGCAGCTCTGCAAGTCAACACACGTTTTATGGGAACAATCCATCCACGACCCAACTAAAATGCCATCACTGGAGGATTTCCTGGGCTTTTTGAGGATACGTTTCCAAACCCTGGAAACGCTGGGAATCAAGAGCAACAAGCCTATCAGTGAAAGGGGCAAGCACCATGGCAACTACAGCGCCTGAAGTGCCACCACATCAGCTCAAGCGTGTGGCATATGTAAGCAGTCACATGTAATCTACCTGTGCCCAAGGTTCCTGAAGATGACTCCAAGTCAACGGTTGAACACAATTCAACGCCTAAAACGATGCGTCAACTGTTTGAAAACTGGTCATGGTTCAAAGAATTGCTCATCAAGAACATGTACCAAGTGTCCGAAGAAACACAAGACAGTGGATCGCAGTTGAATTTCATAACACAAAGCCTAGCAAGGCAATTAGGACTGCGTAAGCGAAAAGGCGACACTTCCATTGAAGGAATCGGCAATAGCCAGAAGCGAACCACAGAGACGGTGATCGTCGGATTAGAATCAACGACCACTCAGAATCACGACACACATAGAAGCGCAAATTCTTCCTAAAATTGTGTCTGATCAGCCGCAAAAAACTATTGACATTTCACAGTGGTCCATTCCGAAAAACATTAAGCTAGCAGATCCAATAAATCAGCTCGAATTGATTTGCTGATAGGCGCAGTGTTGTTTTAACAAACATTATGTGTCGGACCATTATCACCAGGAGAACGAAAAATTTTACAAAATACACTCTTCGGATGGTTATTTGGTGGTGCATACAACAGGCGGGATACATCAAGTCCAATTACAACTTGTGGAGTTTGCACGGACGATGAAAATCTTCAAGAATCATTGGAGAAATACTGGCGCTTAGAGAATGTGATGCAACCAAGTCTACTCTCACATTAGCTGAACGACAATGTGCAGAACACTACAACCATCATACCCAACGAGGCACAGATGGCCAGGGGTTGATAATCTTAAGGTAAAGACTCTGATAGCCACTCACCAGGGAGAGGCCAGGGCGATCCTTACAGAGAACTCTTCCAAGAAAACTCACTGCCTCCTCGTGGCGGCCCCGGGCAATGGTATACCAGCAACCGCTGATTGCTAGCCGAAGTGAGCAAAGACTCTTTCAGCGATGACCCCGGAGGGGCGGCTGAAGGGGCACCGATGGACAACGATGGACCATCGAGGGACGGACGCTGAGCATCGTTTCAGCACCGAGGGACTTCGTGGGATCATCGTTGGACCATAAAAATCCAAGAGTGCATTCAGATAACCAACACCTTGGTCAGCTGCCACATGCCTGGGGCAGCTGTGCGACAAGCGCTTAGCGCTACTAAGGTCGAGACCGGTAAGGCCTTATGTTTGTGATACCGGACATTTTTTGGGAATTATGGATATGGGCGGACGATTGTGGCATGCTGTCACTTTAGTACATAAGAGTGAAATCTTATCGAAATGGCTGGCAGCTTAATGCCACAATGGCGAAGATCCGCGACATGTGCCTAGAAGTGGCACAAGAACAGGATGCCGATGACATCGTCACCGTTCAACCACCACTATTGCAGCGAGCCGACAAGGATATGCAAACCTGCAAAGCGCAGGAGGACAAGGAGGTCCAAGCCAGCGTATCGCCACTGGCAAGGAGCTACGCGGCTTCCGTTGCAATGCCGAAGCGTCCCCGCGAAAACGCAGAAGACGACGGAACCAGCCCGACGAGCCGAGCCGTACCCAAAAGGCAGAAGGCGGATGCGGCAAGGGCGGCCATTCCGAAGGCCGCCGCAGCTAAAAATACCACCAAGCCAGAAGTGGGTAAACCCGACGCAGTGGTGAAAAATACAGAGTGGACGATGGTTCGTGCTCGCCCCCGGGTAAAGCCGAAGACACTCGCTAAAGCGAAGCCGACCAGACCTAATGCAATTGTCATCAAGGGAACGGGAGTGACAACCTATGCGGAGATCTTGCGGAGGATAAAGACGGAGCCGCGCCTTGGGGAATTGGGCGAGAGAGTGAACAAAATAAGGAAAACCGCGAAAGGTGAGCTGCTACTCGAAGTAGCCACGACAGCGGGCACTCTGCGGGAAGCAGTAGCAAATACACTGGGGACTAGTGTGGAGGTGCGACAACTCACTCAGGAGACTCTGCTAGAAATAAAGGATTTGGACGAGATCACCACGGTAGAGGAAGTTCACGAAGCGCTGTGCAAACAGCTGAGCATTTTCGAAAAGCTCCCCGTGACCGCGACTAGGTCCCTTCGGAAAGCGTACGGTGGAACGCAAACAGCAACCATCAGTTTGCCCCCTCTGGCAGCCGCGGCGCTACTGGCCGGGAAACTGAGAGTCTGATGGACCTCTTGTCGGGTGCGTGGAAAGGTAGTACCCACACGTTGCTACAAGTGCATGGAGTTTGGGCATATTGCCAAAAAGTGCAGTAGCAAGGAGGACTGGCGGAATCTGTGCTACAGATGCAGCGCCGAAGGCCACAACGCCAGTGACTGTAGCAAAAGCCCAACCTGTGCACTCTGCAAGACCAAAGGCCGCAAGGATACGGAGCACTCGACAGGATGCAGAATATGCCCACCGTATAAGCAAGCAGTAAAGGACTCAAAACGCATGGAATGAAGTAACTCCAGCTTAACCTCAATCACTGCGCAGCCGCACAAAACCTACTTGAGCAGACGGTGAAAGAGCACAAGATCGACGCCGCTGTGCTCAGTGAACCATATCGTCGGAAGCACCAAGAAGTCTGGGTCGAGGACAATACTTGCCGAGCTGCAATATGGGTATGTGGAGTCAAGCCACCTCAACTCGCGGATGTCAGGAGGGATGAAAACTACGTCAGGGCAACCATAGGAGGAACCACGGTTTACAGTTGCTACATGGCACCAAGCCTAACTACGGATGAGTTTGAGTCGGCGGTAGATAGACTCGTTCTAGATGCACACGGCAGGAACCCTGTAGTAATTGCTGGCGATTTCAACGCATGGGCAACTGAATGGGGTTGCGGCCGAACTACGCCAAAGGGTCATATCCTCATGGATGCACTCGCAGCACTTGACGTGATCCTCTTGAATACCGGCGAGATGGCTTTTGCCAGAGGAGGTGCCAGTTCTGTGATAGACCTAACCTTCGTAAGTAGCAGGCTGGTGAGGGGTGCAAAATGGCTGGTGAGTGACATATACACCCACAGCAACCACCAAGCTATCATCTGCGAACTGGAGAAGCCCCGGAATCGGCAGCGGATAGGTCCGACATTGAAAGGCTGGAGGACAAAAAGCCTTGACGAGGACGTCCCAGAAATGATGCTTGAAGGTTTGGTGCTGGAAGGCAGTGCAGAAGAAATGGCGAATCAGCTGTGGGAGGCATAAACCTGTCTACTGGTGGACGGATGCAATAGGCGATCTCCGTAAAGCATGCCATGCTGCGAGGAGAAGGTATCAACGTTCCATACGGAAACCGGATTCCCTGCAGAAGCACCAGGCCTTCAAGGAAGCCAGAAATGTTCTGAGGAAGGCAATTAAGAAGAGCAAGAGCACCAGATTCGCTGAATTATGCGCACAAGTTGAGGACGACCCATGGAGCATGGCATATAGACGTGTCATGCGAAAATTGCCCTGTTATCGGCAGCCAGCCCCAACCTGTCCAATGTTGCTCAGACGCATAGTGGCACAGCTCTTTCCAGTACAGAACTATGTCTCATACGAGCTCCCTCTGGAGCAAACGGAGGAATCAATACCCAGCTCTCAAAACGGCAATAGGCGAGATCTACAGTGGACGCCATCAACGAACTTGTCCAGACGGCTAAAACAGCGATCCAGGGGAAACGATGGAGGGGTGGAACCAAGAGGTATTGCCTTGTGGTCACCCTAGATGTCAAAAACGCTTTCAACTCAGCTAGCTGGGAGCGCATAGCCAAAGCGTTAGCAGAGTTTGGGGTACCCATCTACCTGAGGCGAATGATTGCCAGCTACTTCAGCGATAGGATCCTGCTCTACCAGTCCGAAAAAGGTGTGGAGTCGCACAAGATTATCGGAGGAGTTCCCCAGGGATCGGTGCTTGGACTGTTACTCTGGAATGCTATGTACGACGGCATCCTCCGCGTACAGGTCCCTGATGGTGTCAAAATCATCGGATATGTGGACGACATAGCATTGGTAATCACAGCTAAATACTTGGAGGAAGTGGTAGCAGAGGCCAACCGAACTGTGGCTACCGTCGGAAGATGGCTTGCAAACGTTGGACTTAGCTTGGCTGAACACAAGACAGAGGCAATCCTGGTTTCGAGCCGCAGAGTATTGGAGGTAGTGGAAATAAGAGTTGGTAGATGTGCCATAACCACGATTCCACACCTCAAGTACCTAGGAGTGTGGATAGACGCGCGGCTTACCTTCAAAGAACATCTGCGGCGCGTGGGAGATAAGGCAGCAAACGCATGTTCTCTCCTATGTAGAATAATGCCCAACGTGGGAGGACCCAGGCAGCGGAAAAGGCGACACATCGCAGGGGTTGTCAGATCCATTATTCTCTATGGAGCGCCAATATGGGCCGAAAACGCGGATGTGAAGGCTTACGTCCGCACCATTGAGGCAGCATACAGGAGAAGTGCACTACGAGTAGCCGTATTCACAGAGTACCGTATTCACAGATGCCACCTTGGTAATAGCCGGCATGATTCCCGTGAACCTGCTAGCGAAAGAAGCAATGAACCTAAACCACGCCAAAGGGACACACGCGACAAATGTAGAGGAGCTCTTGGAAATTGGAAAGCGGAAGACCCTTCGAGAGTGGCAAGCCCAGTGGGATACTTCTACAAATGGCCGCTGGACAAGAAGGCTGATCCCCAACATTCAGCAATGGGTAAACAGGTCGCATGGTGAGGTGAATTTCTACGTCACACAATTGCTGACAGGCCATGGAGGTTTTCGGGCATACCTGCACAGATTCCACTTGGAGGAATCTCCCTACTGTGCAAACTGTGGAGGTACAGAGATAGAAGATCCCAAACATGTCTTCTTCTATTGCCCACGTTATGAAAGTGCTAGAGTGGCACTACAAGGAGTATGTGGAGAGTCCGTGGTGCCCGACAACATAGTGCAGCATATGCTCGAGAGCCCGGAGAAATGGGCTGCGGTGTGTGACACCACCGCCGCTATTATGAAAGACCTCCGCCAGCAGGAGTGGCGAAGACGAGCAATGAAAAATAGCTAGGAGGGGTCCGCTGACCATACAACCCCCCTAAAAACGTAAAACTCATCTTCTGCAAGACAAGACGTGGGAAAAATAAAGCCAAATTAGTGAGTTAGTAGAGAAAAGATTTTTAATATTAGAAGCAGATTGGGCACCCCGTCGGTGGCTGTCTTGAAGTCAAACGGCGACTTGCATATATGCGGCGACTATAAGCAGACTATTGATAAATATCTTTCGGAAATGAAATACCCATTGCCGAGAATAGCGGAGTTCTTCGCTTCTCTTAAAGGCCCTTACTTAACTAAGTTTGATTTGCCAAACGCGTACAACCAGTTGGAGTTAGATGAAAGTTCCCAAATATTTTGTGCGTGGAGTATGCAAAAACACATTAAGACAATTGAAACAGTGCTGGCGAAACTTGAAATCGTGGGGATCGTACAGTTCATGGTTCATACGAATACGGTAGTCGTAGCTGACACGAACAGGACCGAATATTTTGTGAAGAATTTTCCTCTCGAACACCCCAAGCGCGGCTGCATCAGTCTGCGACACGACTCATGCTTCTGTGCCATAGAGCAGCACGGGTAGTATGAGTATCTTGTAGAGCGTCAGCTTTGTCGGTCGAGAGAGGACTCTACTACACATTTGGTTACTGAGCCCATAGGAACATCTATTAGCAAGCGTTCTTCTGCGTTTAATCTCCAGGCTGACATGGTTTTTCGTGTTAATGGCGGAGCCAAGGTATATATAACCTCAAAAGTACAGTTCTCCGCTGTAACATGGAATCCTAAAAGCCGAGTGTCCCTGCTGGTGGACAGCATATATTTTGTCTTGCCCTCGTTCACCGTCATACCCACTTTCGCTGATTCTTTTTCAATGATGGAAAATGCACCAGTTGCATTTCGCTTGCAATGTCCAGTGATGCTGATGTCATCAGCATATGCGAGGAGCTGGACACTTTTGCAGTACATGGTGCTATTCCGAAGCACACCGACCTTCCGCACTACCCCTTCTATGGAGAAATTGAAGAGGTCGCGTGACAGTGGATCTCCTTGTCTGAAACCTCACACGGTATTAAATGGTTCGGAGAGGTCACTTCCTACCTTCACAGAGCTGGTCGTATTGCTCATTGTCATTCTACAGAGCCGTATTAGCTTTGTAGCAATACCGAATTCAGATATGGTGGCATATAGGCAATCCCTTATCGGGCTATCGCAAACAGCTTTATAGTCGACATAGAGATGATGCGTGTCGATCTGTTTCTCGTGGGGTTTTGCACAGCGTGAAGATCTGGTCAATGGTGAACTTTCCAGGTCTGAAACCGCACTGCTAAGGTCCAATCATTTTGTTGGCATATGGTTAGTCTATCGCACAATACGCTAGACAGAATCTTATAAGAGATGGCAAAAAGACTGATTTCCCGCTACTTGGCGCATATCGTCGGGTCACCTTTCTTCAATACATGACAGAGGACACCGCGATTCCAAACGTCGGGCATGCTTTCTTCTAACCATATTTTACTGATGAGCTGATGAACGCATCCTATCAGCTTATCGCCGCCGGCCTTGAACAATTCAGCAGACAGTCCATCGTCACCAGCTGCTTTGTTGTTCTTTAGTCGCTGAATAGCAACTCGGACATCATCGCGCCTAGGTGGTGGGAGAACCACTCCGTCATCGCAAATTGGTGGTATCGGTCTGAATTATCCAAAGGCGGTATTGGTGGCATTGTCTACTGCCAGTAATTTCCTCTCCATAACCTCAGTGTGCACTACGTATCCGTAACTAGATTTCCTTTTTCATCTCTACAGGTATATGCTCCGGGTTTAAAACCTTGGGTCAGACGCCTGACCTGTTAATAGAATTTTCGAGTATCATGTCCCGGTACATCTCGATTTCCTCGCACTCATGCCTTTCCAGCTCGTATTTCGTTCATCTGAATAGGTGCCTCTTTTCGCGACACTGCTGATCATACCATTGGTTTCATAGTAGCGGGCGCCAGAAGCCAATGGTATTCTCTGCGACGGTATGCATGGAGCGGGATATATGTGGTCAAAGTTCGCCGGAATCGTCGGGTAAAGCGTCGGGTTGGCGGAGCAGTTCCGAGAGTTGAGCAGAATAGACCTCGGCTATCCGTTGTAATTACAGATGAGCGATGGCCAGCTTTTGTTTGCGTACCAGATTCTACGTTATTTGCATTGCAAAATCGCATGCATAATCGATTTCAACATGAACAATTTGGTTGCACGTGTGTTTATCAGGGGACAACCATGTGGTTTTGTGCATATCGAGATGTCGAAATCTGGTGCTACTAACTATCATGTTTCGCGCCACCACAAAGTCAATCAGCCTTAAACAATTGTTCGATGTTGTCTCGTGAAGACTGAACCGACCGACCTTTGCGTTGAAGTCAGACCTTTGCGTTGAAGTCTGACCTTTGCCTTGAAGTCCGACCTTTGCTTTGAAGTTCCCGAGGATAATCTTCACTTCGTGGGTCGGGCAGCAGTCATGTGTGTCCTCGAGTCTCGCGTAGAATGCATGGTTAACAGCATTGTCCTTTTCCTCCGTCGGCGCGTGCGTGCATACCAGGCTAATGCTTAAGAATTTAGCTTTGATGCGACTGGCCTTGAAGCTGGAAACTATTGTTCGAAGCCTGCCACGTACCACAAATCCAAATTCGCACCTCTCCGCATGGCATCTGTAGGAGTATCTCAGCTCGCTCGCTTAGAGCAACCATGTCTTGTCTATCTCATTTCCTGGAAGGCGGTTACGTCACCCTTTATTTTTTCGAGGGCGTCCACCAATTGGATAGAGGCCGCCTCCCTATTGAGGGTCCGGATATTCCAGGAGCACATCCTTAAACTATTGTCCTTTTTCCTTTTGCGATGGTCGTCAACGTTAAGAGAGCTCTCATCCGAAGCTTGTTTTTTTTAATTGGCGGGTTCCAAACCCATTCCAGGTCCTTAAATCCTTGTCGTTTTTCCGTTTGCGGTGGTCGTCAATTTTAAGAAGGTTCTCATTCGAGGTTTGTTTTCTGTTCTTCACTGGACTTGTCTTTTTGACTGCCGGGTCCCAAACCTATCTCTCCCGACTACCACAAATTCTCAATCTGAATGATGATGGAGGACAAAATTATGTCAATTTCATTTCAGCAAATATTGATTTACATTTAAATTTCAAAAAATTTGCGAGGGTAACTACAAGAGACCCTATCAAAGGTGAAAGAATCTGTGGAAAGTTAAGTTCATTAAAAGGTGAAACAAGGATTCTAGAACAATAGCTGAGAACTTTCCGTCGAGTATGTTTAAGAGTTTAAGAAAAAGTGTTTTAAATGAGCAACACAATTCGCATTTGGGCATTGTAAAAACTAAGTCTTTAGTTCGATCCTACATATGGTGGCCTAATATAGATAAGGACATAGCGACATTCATTTCCAATTATACGTCGTGCAAAACGCTGCAACCAAGTGCAGAAAAAAGTGGACTAATTCCATTGACGCCAACGACTTCCGTTTGGTCTCGAATTCATTTAGGCTTTTAGGAAGCTATCAAAAATGGTTTTTACTCATAGTAGATTCATAATCAAAATTGGTTGAGGTTTTTAAAACCTAACATATCAGGACTGCATTTACAATTACAAAACTAAAATAAATGTTCAGTAGGCGCGGTTTAGTTGACATTTTGGTTAGCAATAATGATAGCCAGTTTACGGCAGGCGAGTTTCAACAGTTTTTAAAGAAGAATAGCATAAAGCATGTGTTAACCACACCAAGTTTTCCCGCTACAAACGGGCAAACAGAAAATTTTATCAAAACGTTTAAGAAGTCCCTAACAGCAAACTTAAGCAATGACAATTGTGAATATTTAGATGTTATAATCGATGGATTTTTTTTTACTATATCTATGAAGCATTGTACTACAGGTGAATCCCCAGCTAAAATAATGTTAGGTAGGGAACTAAAAAGTCAGTTTAGCTTATTGAAACCACCCGTAGTAAAAAGTGAAATCGAAAGCAAGCATTTTTTTTCTATCAGTATTCTTTTAATTTCTTATTCTATCCATTTATTAATTATATATTATTTATTACTTATTTATTTATTCATTTTTTTATTTATATTTGTTGATAATTTAATTTAATATGTCTATTTTAATAACTGATATTTAGGTATATATTAAAAGACTTTGTCTTATTGTATAACTATAACAAAAAATTGAAATGGAATGAAATTAAAAAAAAGCAACAAAAAGACCTAGCACGATCAAATCCATTATAGATCTCGAAGAAAAGCTAGATCAATTGACTCACACTCTAACCCACGTTTACAGGATCTCCTGCACTCTAGTGTGTATAAGACGCAGACCCAAACCACCTTGGTGGAACAAAGAGCTCGATTCTCAGAGGCGCTACCTACGTGAGATATTCAAACGTGCCAGGTTAGCTGATAGTAAAGAATGCTAGGGTGAATGTAAAGATACGCTACGAATATACAAGAAAGAAGTGCGAAAAGCCAAATGAAACTCCTGGAAGGGATATTGTGGCAATATCGAAAGTACGGGTAAGACGCGGTAGAAGTATAAGGGCAGAGTGGAACGGCGCCGAAGCGATAAAGGAGATGTGCAGAAGGACCCCACAATGAGGGGTTCTATCTCCACTACTCCGGCTTTTGCCGGTAAAGCTTCTAATCTGGTGGCATATGCTGATGATATAGCTATAGTTATAACAGTTCTGTCGACTCCAAGTGACCCAATGACCGACACTCTAAAAAGCATATACAGCTGGCCGACACAAGCAGGCCTAAGGGTCAACGCGGAAAATACTGACCTGATACTTTTTAGTAGAATGTATAAGATCCCGTCGTGGAGACCACCAAAACTGAACAGTGCCAAACCAAATACTTAGGTTAAATAGTAGACTATAAGTTTTCATGGAAGCTCAATGTGGAGGAAAGGGTAAAAAAAGCTACCAACAGTCTAAATGCTTGTAAAAAGATTGGAGGGCCTCTCTCCTTCTCTGATGCATTGCAGCTACACAGCGATAGCAAGACCCATTTTACTCGACGGTATTTTGGTGTGGTGGAATGGTGCTAGGAAGAAAACTTATTGCATACCTATGGAAAGAGTCCAAAGACTTGCGGCACTGTATGTGATGGGGGCCTTAAGGACAACACCAACGGCTGCTCTTAACACCATTCTTAATTTACCCCCAATCGACCTATTAGCGGAAAGCCTTGCCGCAAAATCTGCGGGAAGGCTGATGGCCAGTAAACAATTCTCTCTCCGGCCCTTCGGTCACAGCTCTGCTGGCCGACGTCTCACGGTCAATACTGACTATGTGACTCCTATTCTTAGCCTGCCGAAACAAATAAAAACAACTATTGAAAAGGAGGGATGGCATAGAGGCATGAATGCTAAATGCAAAACTGTCAACCTATTCACGGAAGGCTCGTAGATGGAGAACGGGGTTGGAGCAGGCGTCTACTGCCCCGAACTTAATATCAAACAAGCCGTTCAGACTACCAAACTACTGCAGCATTTTTCAATAGGAAGTCTTTGCAGTATGGAAAGCCGCAGAGCTTGCCTGCATAGCAGAAACTACTAACTCCACAATAAACTTCTACATAGATAGCCAGGATGCGATCAAAGCTATAACTTCATGCTGTGCATCTTTCAGAAATGTTCTGCATTGCAAGGTAGCAATGCATAGACTCGCCACCAATCGGAAGCTGCACATTTAGTGGGTGCCAGGGCATAGGAACATAGAAGGAAGTGAGAGTGCGAACTCCACTGCAAAAATCGGAATTCTAGTACCAAACGCGAAAGTAAATAATGTGCTGATGCCTTTAACAATGATCAATAGCCGTATTGAAGATGAGATGATGAGAAAGGTGAAAGAACAGTGGAGTATTGCATTGCGGCACACGCTAAAAGGATGGGACTCACAAGAATAATGAATACAGGAAATGTGGGGAGCAAGGCATAAGAGTAACTCTGGAGCATCTACTTTGGCTATGCCCCGCAATATCTAAAGCGCGAGTGCCCCAGTATTACTCCTCTGAATGCATATTTAACTACAGTTTTGGAATTCATCATGATGGAAAAATGTTACATTAAAGTCGTTTTCAACATGAATTTTAAGAATGGTTTTACATTATTTATTCTGCAAGTTTCTTGCTATAAATATAGCAAAAATAAAGAAACAAAGTTTATTTTGAAATATGTATAACAAATTCTTTGTTAGCCTTAATCGCGCCAATTTTGTATTTATATGTTTCATGCTCTATTTGGAGAAAAATGTTCGTTTAGCGGCTTTGTTATACAACAAATAAAATACTTTAATATACTAGTATAATTCTATCATTTTTTTAGAGGCAAAGCATAACATTTTATGATCATGTGCTTTATTTGCCTGATAAAGCGTTAATTTATTTAATTGCGTTAAAATGCTATGCACTGCTGTGAGGTGGTGTGCCTATATCTACTAACTTAATATTTTGTTTGGGAAATAAAATTCAATGTATTTTGGTGTTTTTGATGTTAGGTGCTATTGTTTTATTTTTTGCCATTCGAAAATATGTACTAACTTAATATTTGCGGGTACTAACGTTAAACACCACACAAAAAATGGGTGAGCTATTTTTACAGCCAAGACCACTATTGACATATTATTATAGCATACGGCCTATACAATATTTTTCGATAGATGAAGGATACGCCTGCCTCCCACATAATGAACTTTGGGGACCCCACTTTAAACCAATTACCCTATCTTTCCTTATATTGATGATATATGAATACAAATTAGTAGCTGTATACATTGGATTTGTACTAACATGCATTCGATATTATTACTAATGCCACTCCCACAATTAACCAAAAATCATTACTAGGTTCCTATAAAAGATGTATGAACGAAATTTCAGAGGAAGGTTGCGGGTGCTAACATTAAACACCACACAAAAAATGGGCCGTTTATTTTGAGAGCAACGCCCAATATTGACATATTATTATAACTTACGGCCTATACAAAATTTAACTTTTTTTGTTTTTTGTCTTCCTCTATATATTACAATCTATAACAATAATATTAAGTAATATTTTGTGCAGGTTTGGATTTAATATGCTCTTTTTGCCAATGCCAAAAAAACTTCTTTTATTTATTGCTTATTAAATTTTCTCTATTTATCCATCATTTTATTTATGTATATAATTAATTATTTATTTTCTTATTGTTATATATTTATTTTTTTAAACCTTCCTGTAAGTTCTGCAGGGGTAATTCGCTTCAATCTTCTTGGAGTTGCACCCTCCGTGTCTGCTGCACTACGCAGTTGCAGGTTTTATTAGCCTCTAAGTCGGTGTATATGCTTGGAGCAGCATTTTGTGATTGTGTCCTTGATGGCTTCAATGTTTAGGTCACGGTGTATAACCTCGTTCGGGATATACCATTCAGCATTTGTAATTGTTGTACGTAGTATTCTTGACTGCATTCGTTGTATTAAATTTAAGTTTGATATGCTAGCCCCATATCTCGATTCCATATTTTCAGATAGGCGCTATTATTGGCCTGTATATTATTAGTTTGTTGTAGAGAGATAGTCTAGATGCTCGTCCAAGTAGCCAGCTTAACTGTCGGTACTTGTTTTTTGCATCGTTTCGCTTGTTAATAATGTGCTGCTTCCAAGTCAATTTTTCGTCTATGGTTATTCCAAGGTATTTTGCAGCAGAGAGAGTTTTTATTTTTTTGCCCTTTATAGCAAGGCTGTATTTTGTCGGTTTTTTGTTTGTATATACAACTTGTACAGTTTTGTCTTTATTTATCTCTATTCCCCATAAGTCACACCATGCTAATACTTTGTCCAATATATGTTGGATTGTATTTGTTGCCTTTTTTTCGACATTGTGTGATGCCATTAAAACTGTGTCGTCTGCGAATGTTGCAATTGGTACATGTGCTGTGAATATTAAGTATAGTAGAGGTCCTAATACGCTGCCTTGTGGTACTCCAGCTATCATTGGAAGGGTGTCTGAGAAATCCTCGTCATATTTTATGTAGAATTGTCGTTCGCTTATATAGCTCTTTATAATGTCATAATCATTTTGTGGAAATATTCGCTAAAGTTTATATAGAAGTCCTTTTTTTTTTTTTTTATTTAAGTTACTTCAAAAATTGTTCACCTCGCACGCACAAGAAAAGGTAAAGGGTATTTCGAATTCGGTATTTGTTACCCCGATGCTGCTGCTTGCTGGTGTGGATCCAAAATGTGTTGTCGCTCCCTCGATGGTCCCAAATAGTGTCGTTCCCTCGCTGGTCCAGAAAGAAGTGGCCGAATCAAGTGGCGAGAGATCGTATGTAAGCGATTGACAAGGCCGATCGGTGATAGAAATTAAAGATGGCTGCCGAACGGCACGAACGTTTGCCCGCCTTCTTTACTCACAATACGGAAGGAAATAGTGCGTGGAATTCTCTTCACAGCATGCTATACTTCGAATTGAGCGGCAGAATATTGTGACGGCTATCCCTAAAATAATTGAGTTTATTGCAGTTTTTTATCTCCATTTTGTCGTTCTGGCTAAAGCCCGTTTAAATCATACTGATGCAATTTAAACGTAAAATTTTTAACCGCATGAAAAAAAATATACAGTGTATGCATAGGGGTGTAACTTAAACGTCAAATTTTTTACCGTATGAAAAAATTATATACAGTGTATGTGAGTTCACCTCGAAAAAACGGGTGGCTTTGTACCCAAAATTTCAAAGTACGAAATTGTAGTAAGAAACGAAAAAGGCACAATCAGAATATAAGAGTTTATCACTTTATAGTATTTCTTATTTATAAAACGGAATAATAATATAATACAAAATAATAACAAGAAAAATCTGTACGCGACTATATTTAAATTATTTTATTTAGTCCAGCTCCATATATATATATATATATATATATATATATATATATATATATATATATATATACATATATATATATATATATATATATATATATATATATATATATATATATATATATATATATATATTATATATATTACTGCAAAGTTTGTTTTTTAACACATTACATATCTGATCAATATTTATCTAAATGGAGTCAACGTATTTAATTAAAATTTTGTTGCAAAACTATAATATTAGAATTGTACTATATTATAGTATTGCTTGCATACACGGCACTGAGCGATTTATTAAATTGTATGAATTTTGACAACGTGTTGAGTAATTCCATGTAGATAAGATTTTGTACGCTACATGGTATGTGTTATAATTTAGCTAATTGGGTGTTTGTGAAATGATTTCTCAATAATAATAAATAAAATAACCTAGTTATATAAACAATCAAATCTATTTAGATGCAAATTAGTAACTAAAATAATACTGAATACATTGTTAAATGTAGAAATGCATTCGCAGGAGCATTAAATATACATTTTCATTTACAAAATTCCACATAATTCATACACATTTAAATACTGCTTTCTGCTTTGGAATTTGATAATTTGAGTAATACATTGTAATTAGTCAAGAATATATTTTGTGATCAGTAGATGTGTCTATGAGTTGAAATCAAAATACCCTTTCAAAACAAAAACAAATACTTATATAACATTTATTTAATTAAATAAATGCACAGAATTGTGTTGATTTTTTCTATTTTTTTTATTACTAAACAATTAAAGTTTCATAGTTTTACAACATAGTTTAATGCTAATAGACACATAGTTTCTTTAATTTTTCGTACTTTTGTTGGCATGAAGTTCATTAATAAGAATAAACAATCCAAACAAATTTTAAATTATTATATAAATTAACTTAACAGTATCTGACTAGAATATAGAGTAATGTACCTAATATTAGTAATGATCAAGATTATTAATCAGAAAAATTATTGACGATTTTGAATTTAGTACTTTTTGGATAATAGTATATAAATCTTAACGAACGACAACCCCAAATAGTGCTTTTTCCAAAACATGCACTCGGGAATGAAAAATTGGTTTGTTTACGTCCAGTGGGGAAAAAATTGCCAGCAATACAATTGTATTCTGTGAATGTATAAGCAAAGAAGATAAATAAGATTTATTTCTCATATTCTCTGGAGTATGTGAGTTCACCTCGAAAAAACGGGTGGCTTTGGACCCAAAATTCTATAGTACGAAATTGGAGTAGTAAAATCAAAAAAGGAACAATTAGAAAAAAAGAGTTTATCACTATATAGTATCTTTATATATATATATATATATATATATATATATATATATATATATATATTTATATGTATATATATATATACATATATATATATATATATATATATATATATATATATATGTATATATATATATATATATATATATATATATATATATGTATATATATATATATATATATATATATATATATATATATATATATATATATATATATATATATGTATGTATATATATATATACGAGTATATATATATATATATATATATATATATATATATATATATATATATATATATATATATGTGGCGACACCACTACCCACACCCAGTTGTCGGGTACGCCAACGCAAGCAGGCGTTAGTTCCGCGCGGCACCTATTAACACGCTGTCGCTGGCGCGGAGCGTGTTTATGTGTAAACCGGAACTAGCCTGTGTTGGCTGCTGAGCAACACACTTCGTGTTTCCGGTTTTTCCATTCTTTCTTTCCTTTTTGACACAGCGCTGGAACCTGACGGACGGACTCGTACCCTCCCTAATTTAAGGCATCGTAATATATTTTACATTTATTAAATCGAAATTAATATTGTTTTTATTATTGTTATAAATTGGCAACGCTAAAATAAAGCATAAAGCCAAATTGGTGACCCCGACGTGATATAAAACACGCATAGGATGCTCCACTCGCCAACAGCCTCAGGACCGGCGCCGCCGGCACCACACTAGCAGCCACAACCACCGCACGTGCATGCGCAGGCACAGCTGGCCATGCCCACGCCATTGCTGATACCGACACACCACCTGCCGCCACACCGTGCAGGGGAACCTGGGGGACACGCCTCCTTTTCGTCGCCGCCCGCGATCGAGGCGGTCAGCATCTGTCGGCTCCCACCTTTCTGGAGGAGTAACCCCGATCTGTGGTTTTACCAGATCGAGGCCGCGTTCCAAATACACCATGTACGCAACGACAACAGCTGCTACAATCTTGTAGTTGCGGCGCTCGACCCGGAGACTATTTCCGAGGTCGCGGATGTACTCCGCACAGTGCCGCCCGTGGGCAAGTATGAGGTGCTGAAGACGGCAATATTAAATCGTCTCACCGACTCGGCGGATCGATAGCTCCACAGACTACTCACCCAACTCGAGCTGGGGGACAGGAAGCCGTCCCAACTCCTGGGACAGATGCGCTCCCTAGCGGGTGACCGGGCCACGGATGACATCATCCGCGTGAAGTGGCTCGACCTGATGCCGCCGGCAACGCGACGGCTACTCAAAATCCTGAAAGGCACCAGTATGGAGGAGCTCGCAGAGGCAGCTGACGAGCTGGTCGACAACGGACCTACAGTGGCAGCTACGTCACCTCCACTCTCGTCTCCGAGACCCCGCTCTCCACTCGCGAACAGATCGTCGCACGATTCAACGGACACTCCGTGCACGCAGAGCTTGCCGCACTGCGCCAGTCAGTGGCACAGCTCGTGGCACTAACGCGGGAGAATCAGGAGCTGCTGCGTAAAATAACGCCCCCACTTCATAGGGGTCGCGCTGAAACCCGCAGCCCCAGCCGGCATCGAGATCGCTCTACAGCGCCTGGCCAATGTTGGTACCACCTGAAGTACGGGGCGACAGCACAGCAGTGCCGACCACCGTGTATCTTTGCCGCCGCCGTGGCCGCCGCCTCGACGCCGTCGGGAAACTAGCGCTGCCGACGCCGACTTGGGCGAACGACGCCGGCCGAACACCAACAGAAAAACGCCTACACGTAATGGATTGAACGACTTCCACTCGCTTTCTCGTGGACTCGGGTTCAGTGGTCTCCTTACTGCCGAGGGGAACGGTTGCCGGCAAACTACAGCGAAACAGCCTCACGCTGTACGCCGCCAACTCGTCGCCGATAGCCACATACGGGTAGCTCACGCTGAAGCTGAACCTCGCCCTGCGTCGGGATTTTACTTGGGCTTTCACTGTGGCCGATGTGCAAACTGCCATTCTCGGGGCGGACTTCCTGGCATACTATGAGCTCCTGGTAGACTTGAGGGGACGCATCGCATCGTAGACCCCCTTACCAACATCGCGGCAACGGGCCGCATGGACCCGGCTCGAATCTACGGCATCTCCACAGTGGCTCGCATCGATGCACCTGTGGGACCACATGGCGACCGGTATAGAGAGCTCGTCCAGCGCATCCTGCAACTCGCTTCCCCAGTAGGGGTCATGGCCACTGTACCAGACTTGCCGGTACAACACTTCATCGTCACGGAGGGCCCTCCCGTTTTCGAGCGCCCCCGTAGACTCGTCGGTGAACGACTCGCTGCTGCCAAAGAAGAGTTCGCTGACCTCCTCGACAAGGGGGTGGTACGCCCATCATCGAGCCCATGGGCTAGTCCGCTACACATGGTACCAAAGCCGAATGGAAGCTGGTGAGCCACTGGCGACTACCGCCGCCTCAACGCGTGTACCTTGCCAGACCGATATCCTCTACCTATCATCGAGGACCTGATCCAGGAGAGCCGGGGAAAAGTATTCTCTGTAATCGGTCTGCAGAAAGCCTTCTACCAAATCCCGGTTGCCAAAGCTGACATCCCGAAAACGGCAGTCACAACACCTTTCGGCCTCTTCGAGTTCGTGGTATGCCATTAGGCCAGCCTAACTCTGCGCAAACGCTTCAGCGGGTAATTAATCACCTACTGAGGAAACTCGCCTTCGTGAAGGGCTACGTAGACGACCTGCTCATCGCATCCGAGACGCATGACGAGCACCTGCATCATTTGAGCCAATTGTTGGAGACGCTGAGAGCGGCGAACCTACGCATCAACTTGGACAAATGCCAACTCGGTGACCAGGAAGTTACATTCGCTGGGTATCGAGTCTCGAAATAGGGGTTCAGGCCCCCGCGCCCAAAGATCGAGGCGATCGACGCCTTTCCAGGCCCGACAGACTCTACCCAGCTGAGACGTTTCCTGGGTATGGTTAATTTCTACCGCAGGTGTATACCGCACGCCGCGGAACTACAGGCCCCGCTCAATGAGCTTCTGAGGAACCTAACGAAGAAGAAGGCGGCGATTAGCTGGACGACGCAAACGGAGCAGGCATTCCAGCAGTGCAAGGCGAGTATCGCAGCAGCTGCAGATTCAGCCTTCCTCTCGCCTGCCGCGCCAATCGCTCTATACACCGACGCATCGAGCACCGCCATCGGAGCGGCACTCAACCAAGAGCATCCCGATGGGACCTGGAAGCCTCTGGGGTTCTTCTCTAGGAAGCTCAGTCCCCCAGAAACTCGCAACAGCGCCTACGACAGGGAGTTGCTCGCGGTGTATGTCGCAGTCAGGCGCTTCAGGAGGATCCTGGAGGCACACGCCTTCACAATCCACACGGACCACAAGCCGCTCGCCTACGCCGCACAACAACGCTCGGACAAGGCAACGCCGAGGCAGAGCCGACACCTGGACTACATCCTCCAGTTCAACACACGATTTGTGTACGTTCCCGGGGGAGAAAACGTTGTGGCAGACGCACTTTCGCGAACCTGTACCGTCTCGATGCCTTCCATCCTCGACGAAGCCACTATCAGCCTGGAGCAAGCCTCTGACGTAGAGCTGCCTCACCTGCTGGAGAATCCGCGTATCCAACTGGATCGTCTCGCTTTCAACGACAGCGAGATCTACTGTCTGGTTACCGATGGGGCGACACGGCCCTATTTGCCATCCAACCTGCGTCGAACGGCGTTTGGCATCGTACACGGATCATCCCACCCGAGTGGTCGAGCAACGGCGAAACATCTGGTGGCCAAATATTTCTGGCCAAGCATGCGCAAGGACGCGCTCCGCTGGGCCCGTGAATGCCAACCATGCCAACGCGCGAAGGTCCATCGCCACAACCGCGCCGATTTGCAAAGCTTCGGGGAGACAGATGACAGGTTCTGCCACGTTCATGTTGACCTGATCAAGCTACCGCTGGTGAGAGGACTGTCGCACTGCCTGACCATCATCGACCGCTTTTCCCGATGGCCGGTGGCTGTCCCACTCCCGGACATTCGAGCTGTGACCGTCGCACGAGCGTTCTTCCGCAGTTGGGTCTGCACTTTCGGCACGCCACTCACCATCAACTCCGACTCCAGGGGGGTCAATTCGAGGGGGAGCTATTCACGGCTCTCGCGAAAATGACGGGTGCTAACCATGTTCACACAACGCCTTACCACCCACAATCAAACGGCATGGTGCAGAGACTACACCGCACACTAAAAGTGGCCTTGATGTGCTGTCCAGACACACCATGGCCAGACGCCTTGCCAACAGTGCTATTGGGGATGCGGTCGGCGTAAAAGAGGACCTCAAAGCAACTCCAGCCGAGATGCTCTTCGGCACCCAACTACGCCTGCCGGGGGAATTCTTCGGACAACAAAACGACCCTGACGCCCAACCGGTTTTCATCGAGCAGTTGCGCAAGCTAGTAAAAGCGATCAAGCCAGTACCAGCATCCAACCACTCGAGACAGAAGCCATTCGTCTTCAAAGAATTGCGCACCGGCACGCACGTATTCTGCAAGCTGGACAAAATCCGGAGGCCACTCGAGCCGCCATATACGGGCCCCCATAAGGTAATTCGCCGGGTCAACGACAACAGCTTCATCATCGACTTGAACGGCGTCGAGAAAGCCATCTCTACGGACTGCTTGAAGCCGGCCCACCTCGAAATGAGTGACTCAACATCGTCGCCATCGCTGCAGGCATCCCGATCATCAGCGCCATCCCGATCATCATCGCCATCCCGATCGCCATCGCCGCAACCGTCGTCTTCGTCAGCGACAAATGACCCGCTAGCGATCCATCCAAGGAGTCATCTGAGGAGTCACCCACCGCCCCGCTCAGGGGACCAACCTACACTACAGCCGGGGAGTCGACCGACGAAACGGGTATCGTTCTCCGCGCCTCCTGCGCCGATCACTGGGGGAGGAATACCTGTGGCGACACCACTACCCCCACCCAGTTGTCGGGTACGCCAACGCAAGCAGGCGTTAGTTCCGCGCGCCATCTATTAACACGCTGTCGCTGTCACGCAGCGTGTTTATGAGAAAACCGGAACTAGCCTGTGTTGGCTGCTGAGCAACACACTTCGTGTTTCCGTTTTTCCATTCTTTCTTTCCTTTTTCACGCAGCGCTGGAACCTGGCGGACGGACTCGTACCCTCCCTAATTTAAGGCATCGTAATATATTTTACATTTATTAAATCGAAATTAATATTGTTTTTATTATTGTTATAAATTGGCAACGCTAAAATAAAGCATAAAGCCAAATATATATATATATATATATATATATATATATATATATATATATATATATATATATATATATTATTTCAAAGTTAGCTTTTTTTTACATTACAGATCACAAAATGAATCCATTGATTTTAGTAAATGTAATGCATTATTAGTCTACAATTATACGTGTTAAATTTAATGTACTTATATCAGTATGGTACTTATTAAATATTTTATAAAATTGTAATAATAGAAAGCAAATTTCGAGTGAAAACTTTCCACGGGCAACCCCAAACACAAATTCACCTTTCACAAAAAATTGCAGTTGGAAGAATATATATTGTTATTTTATTGTTATAAATCGATATCTTCAAGCTAAAAAGCAGTTAAAGTAAGTATAATCTCGATTATTGTATAAATAATTTTTAGTAATTAGTTTCAGATACCTATATGTGGTAATTAATGATTGAATTGCTGTTTTGAAGAAGTTATGTGCACCGGTGGCACTGTGTTGAGACGATGTCCGAGATCTTTGAAAGCTGTCGAAGCAGTTACGTTGGTTAGGAAAACACTGCGCTAACAAGTTTATTTAAATTAAGGACCTCAAGGATGGTTACAGAAGGAAGAGTTTATTTATACAATGAAATTATTAATATAAAATTCTGCTGGTCAGACATTTAATACTGCGTCCAATATTTTCTCTGTAATATGTTTAAAATTTATCTGCAAATTCAAATTTATAAACAATTCATAATAATAACTCACTGTTTTTTACACTTTTAATTTATGTATTCAATCACTATTGCACTGTTTTAAATACAAATATTAAATATTTTATTTTCCAATTACACCCCGAGTGTCGCAGGTGCAAATCCTGTTACGGGGTTAGTCTCCAAAATTCTTATTTCTATAAAATCCTTTTCTCTTCGAGTCGAGGCCTCTGTAGCTAGTACTCATTCCCCCAACACCTCGCACTCTTAATTAATTATGGTGTAAGATATAATAATAATGATAATGAAAATAATAATAATTGTGAAGTATTAAGTTATTTACAGATATGTTAAGTACTCTTTACAGTATAAGAACAGGTTACGGTATTGTATTAAGTAAAGAGATTAAATGAAGCAGTTCAGTACCAACAACCTACGCGACTACATTGCAGTGGCGACGAGCGTAAAAAAGACAAATTAAAAAGTAATTAGTATAATACACAAACTATTTATAATGGCTACGGTAAATGAAAGCAACAACAACGAATGTGCTCGAATTTCGTCCGCATATTGACGGCTGGAGGAACTGGATGGATGTATTGGACTCCCATTTTATCGAAATTTCGTGTCAAGACGACCAAGTGGAGCGATCAGTTTTATCGAAAGCCATCGGTATGGAGGCCTAAGGGTTATTAAGTGATTTGAGTGACCCTGATTTGCCTGCAAGCAAGACATATGGCCAGCTGCGTGCGCTTCTGGAATTACATTATTCGAAAATAGTGATTTGTGTTTAAGGAGCGGAAAACGTTTTTTGCACCATCGCGCGATAGGAGCGAAGAAGCAGTTTCGGTATGGTACGCCAAGTTAAAGAGGTTAGCCAGGGATTGCAAATTTGGCAACCTGCTAAATGAATTTGGCAACCGTCTTAAATAAATTTGTAACCGGACTGGAGGAAAAGTCTTTCGAAAGGTTATGCGAAGAGGACGAATCGCTAACAATGGAAAAACACTTAAGATCGCTATGATTGCGGAGGCGAAAATCGCAGCACAACAACAGCAACAACAACTGCAACTGGTAGAAGTAGATTTAGCGGTCAACGCAATAGCTCAACGAACCTCTAGAACATCCAAAGGCAAACGAGGTCACGGCCCGGACAAGGGCAAAAGCGGAGAGAGTAGCAGCAAAGAAAACAGTTACAACAGCAGTGGCAACAAAAGAGGAGTACAGGAAAAGTGCAGGCATTGCGGTTGGAGAAATCACAAGAGCGCAAACTGCAATTACAGGAATAAGACATGCGGAAGAAGTGAGCATTTAGGTGTAAAGTTAAGCTGGAGTTGGAGGAAAAAGCTAAGCCGGTATTTTGCAAACCTAGATCAGTGCCGTTGGCCTGGAAAATAAAGGAAGAAGATCAGATTAACGAATTGGTGACGAAATGTGTGTTAGTACCGCTCGATAATTCCGACAGGGGTACGCCTTTGGTACCGGTCCTAAAGGAAAATGGAAACTTGCGAATTTGCTGTGACTACAAGTCAACAATAAATAAGAATTTAGTGGATGTTAAGTATCCATTTCCAAGAATAGACTTGATATTTGCGTCTGTAAAAGGGCCTTATTTTTCGAATTAGACGAGTCGTCGCAGCTTTTGTGTGCGTGGAGTACGCATATCGGCATTTTTAAAGTAACTCGATTAACTTTTGGGGTGAAACCGGCAGCTGCAATATTCCAGAGGACAGTTGAGAATATTTCGCGAGGGATTCCCAATGTAGTAAATTATTTGGACGATATAGTCATATCTGGGGCGACATTCGAGGAGCACAAGAGCACATTAGGAAAGGTGCTTAGCAGGTTGAAAGAGGTCGGTTTGCGGTTGAACGAGAGTAAATGCGTTTTCTTTGAAAAAAAAATTTCATAGTTAGGTTTTGATATAACTCCAAAACGGTTATCTAACAATAAAGAAAGAATTCTATCAGTAGTGAGGCACCTGTCCCTATGACTGCATCTGAAGTGAGAGTTTTTGTGGGATTGGTAAACTATTACTCTAAGTCCATTCCCAACTTTGCTAATAAAATGGAGCCACTATATGCGCTGTTGTGTAAGAATTCAAAATTCAGTTGGACGAAAGCAAGTTAGGAAGCCTATAAAACCTTAAAGAAGGAGATCACATCTGATAGGTTTCTGGCGCCCTCTGATCCTACCCATCCAATAATATTGGAAATGGATGCTTCAAATGTGGCAGTGGCTGGAACTCTTTTACATGTGTATCCTAACGGGAGTGTTAAACGCATTGCTTTTGTCTCTCGAGCAATAGTTTTTAGCGTGATTAAGTTTAGGCACTATTTACTGGGCAGCAAGTTTGTATTACAAACTGACCATAAGCCACTTCAGTCAATTTTTGGGAAAAATAAGGGCTGGTCTGTCATGGCAGCAGCCAGAATACACCGCTGGCCCTCACTTTGGCAGGGTTCAATTATACAATCCAGCATGTTAAAGGTTCCCAGAATTTCACCGATAATTTTTCGCGGTTGCCCCAACAAGCGTTAAGACAGGAGACCATAGGGAAAAATTATGTGAATTATACTCTGGAAGGGGACGCTTTTAAAAGTTTTAAATAAAGAAAGTCGGAATTGTCTGTGGAATACGGATGTATTTTGTGGGGTTACCGGACAGTGATATTCCAACGACTTCGACCAAGTGTCTTTAGGAAGCTTCACAGATCTCACTTGGGTATAGTAAAATCTAAAGCTTTAGCTCGATCATACGTATGGTGGCCTAAGATGGATAGTTATATAGGTTGCGAGATGTGTTCCTTGTAAAATTATCCAAGAAAGCCCAAACAAAAGCAGGTTGATCCCTTGGGTGCCAGCAGAACCGCCTTGGTCGCGTATTCATATCGATTTTGCCGGGCCCAAGAAAAGTTTTTATTTCTTAATCATTATAGATGCACATTCAAAGTGAGTGGAAGTCTTTAAAATGAAGCAAATTACCACAATTTTCACAATTTCCAAATTGAGGGAGGTGTTCAGTAGGTTTGGGTTGGTTGATACTTTGGTTAGTGACAACGGTCGACAATTTACAGCCAGCGAGTTCAAACAGTTTTTAGAGTTGAATGGTATTAGGCATGTACTCACACCACCAGGGTTTCCAGCTACGAAGGGGCAGGCGTAAAATTTTGTTAAGATATTTAAAAAATCGTTAGAGGCAAGCTTGAGTGCCAACCCAGGCGAAGACTTAGACATAATCATTAGTTTTTGTTCGATTATCGATCAGCGCAGCATTGCAAAACTGGGGAATCGCCAGTTAAGGTTTTGTTAGGAAGGGAGTTAAAAAATCGCTTCAGCCTCTTAAATCCACCTATGGTGAAAGATATGATAATAAAGAAGCAGTTAGGTAATGTAAAATATCATAGAGGCACTAGAGAGAAGCTATTTGAGGAAGGTTCTCCCGTTTTTATAAGGGACTATTTAGATACAAATAAAAAGGCATGGCGACAGGCCACAGTCAGGGAGCAATTGGGTCCGCGCACTTACAATTGCACGATCGCCCACACTAACAGAATTATTAAGAGGCACCTCTATCAAATGATTCCGGGCTATAATAGTGTAAACGATTCAAACGCCGGTCATCCTAGTGAAGAATTGAATTGTATATCGGAAAACGAAGTCAATCAACTGAAACCAGCATTGGTGCAAATCATGAGCCGTCAGCTGTGGAGAATGGTGGGGGCTCAGATATGCCAGAGAACTCGCCGAAAACGCCAAGTCTTTTGCGAGAACGTCGAGTAAAAATTAATTACAAACAATAACCTTTGAAATATATATTGCACTTTATTTATATGGATTTCTTTATATATAACCATTGTAATACTTATTGTATTTTATTTATATGGATTTCTTTATATACAACCTTGTAATACTAATTGTATTTTCTTTATATAGATAAGTATTTGAAAACGGAAACATTGGTATTTAGAGATTAGATCGTAGATATTTCTTAAAATTGTATACAGCTTAGGGAGAGAGTTGTGAAGTATTAAGTAATTTACAGACATTTGAAGTACTCTTTACGGTATAAGAACAGGTTAAGTGTTGTATTAAGTAAAGAGATTAAATAAAGCAATTCAGTACCAACCACCTACGCGACTATATTGCAATATTAATAATAATTTTCCAATTAAGGTACTTTCGAAGCCAGAATTGAGAATGATGAAATTTTGTTCCGAGCTCGACATGGATTACCCATTACGATTATTTTTCTTAATTGGTTGTTTAAAATTTGTTTAATTTTTATTGTGATATTCAATTTTTTGATTTTTATATAGTTTTTAATTAAATTCTGAACCAATCTTTAACTAAATGGAGTTAACCTATTTAATTAACTGTAATAAAATTACACTATATTATAGTATTGCTTTCATACACGGCACTGCACGATTCATTAAACTGTATGAATTTTGACAACGTGTTGAGTAATGCAAAGTAGATAAGCTTTTGTACGCTACATGCTATTTGTTATAATTTGCTAATTGGGTGTTTGTGAAAGTAATTCTCAATAATAATAAATAAATTAACGTAATTATATAAACTATCATATCTATTGAAATGTAAATTAGTAATTAAAATAATACTTAATACAGGGTGGCCCTAATGAGACCTAGTGATGTTAAACACGTGTAACTCTTGTAATAACGGGTTTTTTAAAATGATTTATTTTAATATGTTAAATACATTTTATGGAAATTTAACGTGACTATGTGTGAAATATGACATCAGACAAATGACCACCATTTTGCTCGATACAGGCATTGGCTTTTTGTAGCGCATTTTGCATTACACGGCGTAATGTTTCTGGTTGCAGACGCCGTATTTCGTCTCGAATATTCTGCTTGAGCTGTCCAAGTGCCTGTGGTTTGTTAACATACACTTTGTCTTTTAAATATCCCCATAAAAAAAAATCGGGCGCAATTAAATCTGGTGAACGAGGAGGCCAAGGGAAATCTGAATTTCTTGAAATTATGCGTTCACCAAAAATTTTACGCAGCATGTCAATAGTTTGCCTAGCAGTATGCGCAGTGGCTCCATCTTGTTGAAACCACAAATTAGGATGTTGCTCCACCATTGGCCGCAAAAATTTGTCGATCATTTTTCTGTAAGAAGCCCCGGAGACCGTTTCTGGCGTTTCATCCTCATTCTCAAAGAAATATGGGCCGATGATTTTTGTGGCCATAACACCGCACCAACCAGTGCATCTGATTGGGTGTGACTGATGCTGATGTATTGCCCTTGGATTTTCGGAGCCCCACAACCTACAGTTTTGTTTATTCACATAACCACTTAAATGGAAATGCGCTTCATCCAAAAATGGCGATAATTTCGCTGCATCAGAACAATTGATCGTTGAGAAGCATAATAAAATTCGATAATTTTAATGCGTTGTTGTGGACTGTACGTATTCATTTTAAATTTCCAAGAGTTCAGTTATAATCTGCAAAAAGAAAAAAAAAATTATGTTAAAAAATAAAAAAGTTATTTGTGTTTAACATCAGCTGGTCTTATTTGGGCCACCCTGTACATTGTTAAATGTATACATACTTTCGCAGGAGCATTATTTATACATTTTCATTCACAAAATACCACATAATTAATACACATTTAAATACTGCTTTGGAATTTAATAATTTCATCTTTTTAAAAGCATACCGACTGTTGGTAGCATTCGTTACCCTTTCCTCCTCATTAAGCTTCCATGAAAGCTTATTGTCTACTATTACCCCTAAGTATTTGGTGTGGCTTTTTATAGTGAGGGGTTGCCAAGAGGGACAGGTTCACGTTAGGGTTTCCTGCTACTAACGGCTCATGTCTCTTAAATCTTCCTACTCTCACCTCCACGTGGTGCACCCTGGTAACCTGAGCAACCTAGGTGAAGATGTGGTAACCAACCCATGTGGGATCCTTGGTCAGGGCCAACGAGAAAGGGAGCTTTGGTGAAGCCACTCTGACATATTCGGTTTAAGGATTCATCAAAGTGTGCGAGGCCAGGTGGGGTCTCGCATGTAGGAACGGTGGCGGAGGAGTACTATAGGTACCAACGGCAGCGCCCATACCCCCGAAGTGTGTTGCCACTACCAAACAAAAAATTCCTAGCTTAGGGTTTTGCGCTGGGCTTGGAACCCGCCACATAAAAAACAAATAATCCAGTGAATATAAGATTGAAGTCTCGGATGAAATACCCCACAACTGTTGACGACAACCCCCGCAAACGTTATAAGGAAAACGATTTCAGGATATGCACCTGGAATGTCCGGACCCTTAATAGGGAAGGTGCCTCTATCCAGCTGGTTGACGTCCTCGAAAAATATAAAGCTGACGTCACCGCACTCCAGGAAATGCGATGGACGGGACATGGACGCTCAAAAAAGCTACATGTGACATCTACTACAGCTGCCATGTGTTGGGATCTTGCGTCCTTGCTTGTCTGGCGGGGAACGTCCTGCCGCGGTTCCTTTGGGCGCGTGTCTGAAAACTTAAAAACCCTGACGTTAAATTAAAACACTTTCCACTTTTAAGATTTAAATCACAAGAGATATTTATTCTTACCAAACCTAATACTTATATACTATTTTTTACATCTATCTCAGTCTGTGAACTGACCTTTCTGGTGTTCCGCACCTGCTAATTGGTGTCAGTTGGTCAAGCCAACCGACCTACTTCAAAAGTGGCGACGGTGCATTACGCTGCCCTCGTCGACTCGACTGCGGAACTGTAATACCCTAAAAGCTTACATGATAACATTACACAGATCACATTAACTTAAAATACTTAGACCCTAAAAGTATGTCTTATTGTTAAACAATATTAGCACATGCTAATTCAACAGAGTGTGGCATCTATTAGGAGTCGATGCTGTGAGTCAACTACACGTAGGTAGCTTGGTTCTAACCCACAACATTCCTTCCCTCTTTCTAAAAGAAGTTAGTGCAACTAACTTCTAATGAGAGTTTACAATCATATCTGCACTTTAAACAATCTGTGCATTCTCTTAAACCTACAATACATATGTATAATTTTTTTTCTTTCTTTTTCAAATTCGCCTTATTTTTATATTTTTGGTTCTTTGTGATTTTTTTTTTTTAGTTTTCTTCTTTGCTTTCTTATTACTTCTTTTTTTAATAGTTTTTGTTTCTTTTCTCCTTTGTTTTATTTTGTTCTTTTATCCTTTTCTTTTATTTTTTTTTAAAATTCTATTCCCCTTTTTTATGCTTGGTGGTTCATCGACTCTTTTCTCACTGGCGTACAATACAATTTACTCTTATACTTAAAATATTATATTTCGCTATGATATTACATCTAAAATCTTATGCTACAACCTCCGCTAACTGATGATCCGGTTGTCGGCTGCCGTTGTCGGTATGGTTGTTGTGCTGCGCCGTAGGTTGTGGTTTTCATTGTGGGTATTCGACTCGTTTCCTTAACTGGCAGAATATATATGAGACTACTGCAACGATCATTGCCAGCGTTATGATCGCGGCGATCCCTCCCTTTTCCAGCGAGGAATGCGATCAAAAATGTACCACTCGAGCGGTTTCCGGACAAAACGACACTCCATTGGCGAGAATGTGCCGCCGTTCAAAGTCTGAGTATACGGTTCGCAGGTGGCTGTCTGGGTGAATGTAGAGTAGACCAAAAATACGTAATCAGCATTAGGGACGTCTTCAACGGAGTTGCAGAAATGATTGCCCTGTATAAGTAAATTGTGCAATTCGCTGAAAAGCCGTTTGCCTTCTTTGAATGTGTGTTCATTGGCAATTTCCTGTCTCGTGCAATTTCCTCTAAAACTACAAGGGAGCCTGGTGTCATTCTGCATACGCCGACCCATTGACTCGTCAGGGTTTGTGTGTCAATATCCAATTGATTTACAGATCCTTGCGAGTTACTATCCAACTCGTTGGTTGCAAATGGCAGGTCATTATCCTCCTCCCCGTTCTTAGCCAAATGCACTACTATGTATTTATCCAGCTCGGCGTTCTGCCCAATAATAATGCCATAGCAGAAATCAAGTTCAATAGCACGTTTGTGGAGGTAATTTTCGTCTGATATACTCAGGAGTATTGTGCGTATCGCGGAGTCCCGGACTATTTACAAAAATGCTAGATTTTGGAACTCGTTCAGCACTTAATTGACAAATAATAGGATTAAAGCATTGAACCACAACCCACAAGATCAGAGTCAACTTGCTGCGCGTTGTTTGCTACCCCGAAATGACATAGCTTGCTCGTTTCGTCTGAGCCCCGCTATTATCGATTCCGCTTCCGTTATCTCACACCCTCTCTTACTTCCGTCAGATCCTGTCGTATTTGCTCTTAACTCGCAAAGCTCCATTGTTTTCTTTTGCAAATCTTCTAGTTTCTTCAGTACTGGCTCCAGATCAGCATCGCGAAACTCCGATATCACCACCCACTCGTCTTTCGAGAACCAAACATTATCCAGTGATTCCAAAATCAGGTCCGTTTCCGTCAAGGGTTCCACCCGCACTTCCGCGGTTTCGCTGCATTTCGCTGGAACTCTCATATAGGCTACCAAGAACACAGCTGCCTTACACATATACTGTACTAATCGCTATAATAACTTATCTAATAAATATTTCTATTTAAACAATCATTATTGTTATATTACTGCTACATTATCGTTATCATTACTTTACACTAACATCCATCATCGACCGACCTTTTCTCCACCTTTTTTTTTCTTACCATAATCTAGAATATCTAAATATCCTTGACCATGTATTTCCGTTGTCAATAGCATGACCCAATTCCTTTCTTCTCTAAAAAAAAATCTCCTGGTTTCGTATATATTCATAACACCTCTAGTGTGGAAAACCCCTCTATGAATGCATACGAAACATACAGCCACCCCCTCGGTATTAACACTACCCTACTTGCTACTGCGCTGAAGCCCCGCCAATTTTACGCTAGCTTTCTAACCGCTGTCAGCTAGCCTATAGCTCCAGATTTTCTCTCAAGTAACACTTAACTTAATACACACAATAAACTTACAAGCAAACTTTGGTCTATCTAACCTAATTTCGATTTTACTACTATCCATTCTCAACTAGCCCTCTTAGCTTGTTACCTACTGATTATTCTCCCTAACTTATTTTAGCTTAGACCAACCTGCCATATTAGCTAAATATACTAACAAGACCCTTTCTAACCTCTTACTTCAAAACAACCCCATTCATAATTGTCCTACGTAATTGTTAAACGAGTCAAAAACTTCCCTTCTTCGGCTTACCATCTTACTGCACCGATTGTACCAAATGCTAGGCGACCAACATCCGTTGCTGCCAACGTTTGATACTTCCAGGGTCGTACACCCGGATGTTGTATTCAAACTAACTGAAATCAATTGTATTCCATACTTATCTTCTTTATTACATTATTCAAATCAATAAAAAAGATATTTAGAAATTTGTGTATTTTTTTCAATTTCCTTGAGTTTCTTCTTTTCCTATTATCATTACTTATACTAAATATAAAATTGTTTAATTACACTGCTTCCGTATTTATTTACTTTATTGAACTGAATTTGGGATAGGTCAAGCAAAGAAAACCTCTGCTTCAGTTCACTCATCATTGCAACCAGTTTCACACTAAAATTCTTAATTCGATCTGTAGGGCTTCAACAGATTGTTATGGAAACGTCTCAATTTGTTTCCTATCTTAACCTCTGTTGTTACTGGCCCCAAAAATCCTTTCTACTTTATATGGACCAAGCCAAATATGGGAAAATTTGTTCTTCTTGTTACTGTTACGCAGTAAAACATTGTCCCCAGCAACGAACTGCACGGGATTAGTGGAAGCATCATATTGCTTCTTGGATACCTCTTTTGCCCTTTCTTGCGCCTTCCTAGCCAACACGTGCCCTTTCTGCACTTGATAACGTAACAGATGTGGGTAGTCGTCTGTATTATATAAAGGAGCTGGCTTTCGTTTCAAACTCGATGGCATTTGAGGTTGGAAACCATACAACCTGAAAAATGGCGTCTGGTTAGTGGATGCGTGTACAGTGTTGTTGTGCACATGCATTGCTGACGCCAACCACTGGTCCCAGTTCGATCCATCCTCCTTCACAAAATGCCTCAAGTATTCAGCTAGTGGTCGGTGGCTACGTTCTAACGAACCATCAGCCTGAGGGTGATACGGGGTGATGTGAAGTTTATTCACCTTTAGCAATTTACACGTTTCAAGAAAAATTCTCGAAATGAAATTAGTGCCGTTATCTGTCACAAGTATCCTTGGGACACCTAATTTTGCTACAACTTCCCCAAAGAAAATCCTAGCTACCGTGGTTGCCTCCGCATCCGGCATGGCAACCGCTATAAAGTATTTAGATAGGTCGTCCTGGAATGTTTGGATGTATTTATTCCCAGACGAGCTCTCGGGCAATGGTCCCACCATATCCATGAACACCTTTTCGAATGGTCTGTTAGCAGTATCAGTTAGTTGCATAGGCATCCTTGTTAGCCTTGATACCTTGTTCTTCTGGCAGCTTTCACACCCAGCGATGAGTTTCCGTATATCCAACATCATTTTAGGCCACCTATAGTTCTTGCGTATACGCCTATACGTCTTCATGAAACCCTGGTGACCCCCCAAAGGAGAATTATGGTAATCTTTTAACACCGTTTCAATCTCCTTTCGGTCCGACAGTTCAATTACAGCGTCCGTAACAAAAGGTAATTCTGGAATCGTACCGTCACCCATGGCGTCCCCCTGCTTCGCGGAGTCATCCACAGTACTCCTTTGCTCCCTTACTTGCGCTCTTGTTAGGACAGCTGCTATCCTCGGTGCTGTGTCCCACCTTTCAGCTGGTGAAAATCTCGCTTTCCCCCTTAACCCAGTTATTACCTGTTGGACTCTCGCTGCTGTATCCTCAAGCGCTTTCCGCAAATTTTCCTTTTCTTGTACGTCTATATCATCCAATCTAGCGAGACACTGTCTTAACCCCTCACTGATGAACCTGTATGCTAAACAGTCTTTCGTGATGTCAAAGGCAACTGCCCTCGCTTCCAAAAACCTCCACTTTTACCCTGTCTAACTCAATCCATGCCCTCACTATTATTCGCTCCCCTTTTGATCTTTCCGTGTGCCCATCATTGATCGCATATCCCGCGATATTCTCAGTGATTCTCAGAACTCTCGTATTTTGCGGCACCCTACTCAGCGCATCCGCATTCAAATTCGTTTTCCCTGGCTTGTATACAATATCAAATGTGTACTCGGACAGCTTATGCCTGAACCGTGCCAGTCTAGACGTTTGATCCTTCAAATTTACGATTCCCCTTAGCGGTTGGTGGTCGGTGTAAACCGTGAACTGCCTCCCCAAAAGGTATGATCTGAAGTTACGAGTAGCCCAAATTATAGCGAGCATCTCCCTCTCTATCGTAGAGTACCGCTTCTCGGTCTCACTCAGCGCTCTACTCGCGAAAGCTATGGGATGATCGCGACCCTCTTGTTCCTGCGAAAGAACCGCTCCTAGAGCTTCACTACTGGCGTCTGTCGTTAAAATGAAATGCTTATTAAAGTCCGGGTAAATCAGGATGGGCGGTGTCGTAATAGCCAATTTCAAACCTTCGAACGCCTGTTGGCATGACTCCGTCCATTCGAATTTTGTGTCCTTATGTAGCAACTTCGTGATTGGCAGCGACAACTGTGCCATATTCTTCACGAATTTCCTATAATAATTTGCTAAACCAAGAAAAGCTTGTACGTCTTTCCTGTTTCTTGGCTGAGCAATATTCTTGACGCATTCTATCTTCGCAGGATCAGGAAGCGCACCTTTCTCAGTACACTTGTGTGCTAGATAGACCACCTCGCGTCGCAGGAAGTTACACTTCTTCGTGTTGAGCTTGAGACCATGCTCCCTCAGTCGATCCAGTACTTTACTCAACTTGCTACTGTGGTCTGACAGATTCCTTCCATATACCACTATATCATCTAGGTATACAAAACAGTCAATACCTTGCAAACCAGTTAAAATGCTATTCATAAGCCTCTGAAAAGTTGCTGGAGCACCAGTAAGTCCGAATGGCATTCGTTTGAACTCAAAATGACCCAAAGACGTGCTGAATGCTGTTTTCTCTCTGTCTCCCGCACCCATCAAGACTTGATGGTATCCACTAGCCAAATCTAGCATAGAGAAATACCTACAATGACCCAACAGATCCAGAATTTCGTCAATTCTTGGGATCGGAAAAACTTGCTTCAGCGTGACGTCATTTAATTTCCTGAAATCGACCACCAATCTCCATTTCTTGGTGTTGTCCTGGGACTTTTTCGGAACCAATAATAAAGGTGAATTCCATGGAGAATTGCTCGGCATTATTATTCCCTCCTCCAACAACTTGTCCACCTGTCGATCAGTTCGTCACGATGAGCCTCTGGAGTTCTATATTGCCTTTGATTTATGGGCAACTGCCCCTCCGCTATGGGAATATTGTGCTCAATTGTAGATGTGAACGGCAGCTGGTCTCCATCGAGTAGGAAAAAATCGTTATACTCTGCGCACATTCTTGCTATTGAAAGGATTTCCTCTTCATTCAAAATACTCCCCGTTCCCAATTCGTTTTTCAGTTTCTCCGCTCTCTCGGTATTCTCCCGAGACTTTTCCTGCACTACAAAATCACTCGCATCGCTTACTTCTCTAATGTCGTACTCCGAGATATTGGAACATGTCACCTCGCAATTCTGATCCCACACTACGTCCGATTCTTGAGTGTTCAGCACTGGTGCCTCAACTGTATAATCCGTGGCGTATGCCACTATTACTATTGTTAAACCCTCTTTCACAGGTACCCTTACCTTCTTTACAGTTATTGCCCTAGCCTTTGCTATGCCTTCTGATTGACTTTCCTGCTCCCTGCTTAAACTGTCCCTCCGTGTTCTACTCTGGTTCCTTCCTATACTGTCCCTTGCACAAAGTCTAAAATTTTTCACAGTCTTCCCGTTCCCATTGCATACGGATAAGCATTTACGTACTGTATCTATTATAGAGCAATTCCACAAATTATCTCTTCCCAGTATTCCATCTGCCGGGACACCATCCTGAGTCTGGATAATGTGGAAATCCCATTCCAAATTCTCAGCACGGTGAATATCGAGTTTCACTAGGCAAAGAGTTTTAACACTTCCCCCCAAATGCCCCGCTTAAACTGCTTATTCTGCACGCTTGTCCATTGGGAAATGACCTCATGGATTCAGCCTTTATTAGACTGGTATCCACCCCTGTATCCAGCAATAATACCAGCTGATCTGATTTTGCTGCCTTGCACGGAATGATCACATAAGAATCATCAGTGTACGTAGACTGTTGAAATTGTGTATACATTCCTTGGACAACTCATCCCTCTTTGGTGTCCATAATTACCGCAATCCTCACAAAACGGAGTATTCCTCCTCGTCCGGCAATCATCCCAGAAATGCCCGTGCCTTTTACAAAATGAGCATACGACCTCTACAGCCGGTCGTCGATCTCTATGGTCCATTCCCCGTCCACCCCCCAATTCTTGTCGCGGGACACTCGAACCAGCGGGTGCACTCGTCCAGCATATGCCCCCCGTCGTGGCTCTTTGCTGAATGGTCACCTCTGCAGACGTAACTGCCTCTATCAAATCTGCCGTTGATCGTTGTGCCAGATTTAGCGTGTAATTGGCCAAGTCCCTATTTACTAAACCGGCCTTGAACACCGTCACCATGGCCCTCTCTTTTTGCGATTTGTATACCGACGCACTTTCAGGGAATTGCCTGTTTGCTTCTGCACTCTCTGCACTCCCTAGTGACTGGAGCCTGCGGCCCCAGGCTCTCAATTCCTCTCCAAGCTTCTGAGTAGACTCCTGGATCTCTCTTATGAGTACGTCGTACGATTTTTGTTTCACGTATGTTCTGTCCAGGAGAGCATATAAATCAGTCAGGTTGTCTACTGGGCTATGCGCCAACAAATCAAACGCGTCCCCTGTTGTTCTCTGTCTTATGCATCTTATCAAGTGTTCAACCTCCGCTCCCGGAAGACTTTGTTGGGCAAGCTCGCATCCTTCCTTGAACCTCCTGATTTCCGTCCGGAGATCGTAAATCTCAACGCCAGAAAACATAGGCACAAGCTTCTCCACAGCTTTGGCCACCTCCAGAATGCTCATTCTGACTGTCGAGTTAACCACCACAGAAATAACTGTATCGCTCACCTCTTGTGTAGCTAATTGGCTATTAACCCCATCTTCCAATAGATACTTAACCAGATCCTGGCGCAAACTTAGTGGCCGCCGTGCTTCCAACCTAGTTGGCGTGTCGTATATAGGCTCTTCCGACTGAGACGCTTTATCCTTTTCCCCTGCGCTCGTCGGTTGAGTCGCTGCTTTCTTATTCACCTGCGATTCGCGCTGTGCCTGTGCTTCAATAAAACTAATCGGTAGCCCTCCTAAATTGCAATCCCTCACTACTATTTTCGGAACGAGATGTCCTCGGGTACACTGGGGTGTCAAGTATCCTGATCCTCCTACGTCGTATTTCCGACGTCGACACCGACCTTGGCCTCACCTGGGATGGCTTCACTTCCACCGTCGCTTCCCTAAACTTGAAATTCTCTTGCTCTAACAAAGAAGCTTCCTCCTCTGTTTCCTCGAGCCGTCTTGAAAGTTCCTTAGTTTTATTTTGAAGGAATTCTCTATCAGCTTTCAGATCTTCCTTTTCCTTACATACTTACTCTAATTCTTTTTCCCTCTTGCCCAAGATAGCAGTCAGCGCCAAATCGGCTGCTTCCAAAGGCGATATTCTACCCCTTACTCTGGCCTCCTCCCACAACGTCTGGGCTTCAGTCTTACCCGCGCTGGCTTCGAAATGTTCGAATATCCTCTCGGTGAAAAGATTCACCTCTGTTTTAACTGCTTTTAATTCGTCCTGTGCGTCTTCTTTGCTCTTTAACGGAGACCCACTCGTTGCCTCAATTGGTGCTAAATCCGTCTCCAATATCTTGAGCCACCCTGACACTAAATTTTCCACATATCCAACAAAATTCGTCGCAAAGTATTCGTCGTCCCTACAGACCTCCTTGTGCGGCAGTTATTTTACGTGGCTGTTTTGAAATTTTTCCACCAAACCTCGCAACTCGGTGATTCGTCTGTGATAATACTTCACCGTTTTTACATCCGTTCGGTTCTTCCTGAAGTTGGAAATCAACCTCTGTACCTCTTTGCCCACCACTTCCTGGGATTTCAGCAACTCCTTCACTTCCTTCGATAGTCCCATGTACTATGCCTAATCCAATAAATATCCCGTTGAACAACCCAATCTCAAAGAAAAATCTCCATACATCTGTTAAAAAAAAAAATAAAATCCTCCCAATTCGAAAAAACCGAAATCCATATTTAAAAATAAATCCGTATCGTATGCGCATCGTAATAATTGCATTTAAATGTTTTCTCCAACATTGCTACGCAAATCGTAGTTTCCGAACTGCAAAAACTTTGATGCAACAAATCGTGTTGTCGGCACCTCTTCACCTAATACCCTAAACTCAAATATTTAAATCAATCTTTGTTTTGATTTCAAAACAATATAAATTGAAACATATAAATGTCCCTACAGCAAACAAACACAAATCACCTATCATAACGGTACGAACCCTCTACCGTGGCACGTTCTTTCCGAATCAAACCAACCGGTATACACAAGTTCGCAATTAAATAACGCAAAATCCGTGAATAAACAGACACGTCCCACATCCCCAGAGAATGCTGAAACAAAATGTATTAAAAAGTATGAGCCAAATCTCAGTGGAACAACCCTATTCAACCTGACCGTAAGTAAAAAATCTTCCTTTTGGATCGACCTATTGTCACCTAACCGCAGCGGCTAATCAGCCCCAATGCTGCTTCTTCTGCATGACAGGCGCAAAAGCGCCCACACGGCAACCGAAGAATCGTCGACAAAGTTTACTTAGATACTAAAATGTCCTACTATAGACATACTCACCATTTTCGTTCCCTCTATTAAACTCCTTTGAGTTGGTTATCCTAACGTTGCTAGTAGTAGTTTCCCGTTGGTGGATTCCCACGTAGGAATGCTCTTTCCTGGCACTCGACGTTGGATCCTACCGGCTGCGCCAAAATGTTGGGGTCTGGCGTCCTTGCTTGTCTGGCGAGGAACGTTCTGCCGCGGTTCCTTTAGGCGCGTGTCTGGAAACTTAAAACCCCTGACGTTAAATTAAAACACTTTCCACTTTTAAGACTGAAATCACAAGGGAGATTTATTCTTACCAAACCTAATACTTATATACTATTTTGTACATCTATCTCAGTCTGTGAACTGACCTTTCTGGTGTTCCAGTTCCGCACCTGCTAATTGGTGTCAGTTGGTCAAGCCAACCGACCTACTTCAAAAGTGGCGACGGTGCATTACGCTGCCCTCGTCGACTCGACTGCGGAACTGTAATACCCTAAAAGCTTACATGATAACATTACACAGATCACATTAACTTAAAATACTTAGACCCTAAAAGTATGTCTTATTGTTAAACAATATTAGCACATGCTGATTCAACAGAGTGTGGCATCTATTAGGAGTCGATGCTGTGAGTCAACTACACGTAGGTATCTTGGTTCTAACCCACAACACATGCGACGAAGCGCAGATTCGGTGTAGGTTTTGTGGTAAGCAAACGACTGCGAGATGAAGTCCTGGGATTTACCCCAGTCGACGACAGGCTTGCCACACTCCGCATTGAGGCAAAATACTTTAACATCAGCCTAATCTGCGCACATGCTCCGACGGATGAGAAAGACGAAAACACCAAGGATGCCTTCTACGATCAACTAGAAAAAACCTTCGATCGATGCCCCCGTCACGATGTAAAAATTGTGCTAGGTGACTTCAACGCCAAGGTAAAGGGCAAAGAAGGCATTTTTGAACCAACCGTCGGTAAGTTCAGCCTCCACGAGCAGTCATCAGAAAACGGTTTGAGGCTGATCCACTTCGCCGCAGCACGGAACATGGTAGTTAGTAGTACTAGATTCCAGCATCCCGATATTCATAAAGCCACCTGGCTGTCCCCTGATCATAAAACCAGGAACCAAATTAATCACGTTGTGATCGACGGCAGGCATGCATCCAGCGTGTTAGACGTACGTACAATTCGAGGTACCAAAATTGAATAGGACCACTACCTTGTTGTAGCTAAGGTTCGCACTTGCTTCAGTGCGGCAGAAAAGTACGCTCTAATTCGCAGAGGAAGCTTGACGTCGGAAAGCTACAATCGCAACAGACAGCTACCGCATTTGCTTCTCGGCTCTCGAATATGCTGACGGATTCTCCCCCTGATCTCAATATTTGCGCGCAGTGGTCGCTTATTTCCCACTTCATGCGCACGGCCGCTGAAAAGGTGATTGGCTATCACCGCCTAAAGAAAAACAACTGGTATGACGAAGAGTGTCGCAACGCAGCTGCAGAGAAAGACGCAGCGTACCAACTCATCCTGCGATTGGCTGCAACGCGAGCCGCTAAGGAGCGATATCGAGAGAAGAGAAGGGAAGAGAAGCGTCTTTTTAGGCGCAAGAAACGAGAAGCCGAAAAGAGAGAATGCGAGGAAGTCGAGATGTTTGGCAGAAGTAATATGGCTCGAAAATTCTACGAACGTGTGAGGCGCCAAACGGAAGGTTTTAAGACCGGAGCCAATTCCAATTCCTGCAAAGACAAAAACGGGAATTTAGTGACGGATGTCCAGAGCGTACTCACGTTATGGAGGGAACACTTCTCGAAGCTGCTGTATGGCGACAGCGCTAATGATAGCAATGAAGATGAACCCGACCCCACAGTTGCTGACGACGAACATGAAGTAGCGCCCCCCGACTATGAGGAGGTCTTGCTAGTTATTAGGCGGCTCAAAAAAACAAAGCCGCCGGAGCTGATTGTATACCAGCGGAGCTATTCAAGACTGGCGGCGATGAGCTCACGAAATGCATGCACCAGCTTAAGTGTGCTCTGCCCAATCCACAAGAAGGGTGATCCGGCAATCTGTGCCAACTACCGCGTGATCAGCTTTCTGAACATCGCATATAAGGTCCTGTCGAGCGTACTCTGTGAAGCCCATCGCCAATGAACTGATTGGGCCTTATCAGTGTGGCTTCAGACCTGGTAAAGGCACCATTGACCAAATGTTCACACTACTCCAAATCCTGGAGAAAACCCTAGAGAAGCAGATTGACATATACCACCTTTTCGTCGATTTCCAAGCCGCATTCGACAGCCCCGTAAGGAGTCAACTATACGCCGCTATGTCTGAATTTGGCGTCCCTGCTAAGCTAATTCGGCTGTGCTAAATGACGCTAAGCACCACCACTGGCTCAGTTAAAATCGGCAATGACTTGTCCGAGCCGTTTGTTACTGAGCGAGGATTCAGACAAGGTGACTCCTTATCGTGTGTTTTCTTCAATCTAATGTTGGAAAAAATCGTACGTGCAGCAGGTCTAAATCGCACAGGCACTATCTTCCACAAGAGTGTCATGTTACTGGCGTATGCTGATAATATTGACATCATTGGCCATAACAGCCGCGCCGTGAGTGCTGCATTTTCCGGCTTGGAGAGAGAAGCGAGGCGAGTGGGTTTAGCGGTGAACGAGGACAAAACGAAGTACTTGGTGTCAACACACAAGGAGTCTCAGCGTCTTGGACACCACGTCACTGTTGGCGACTACATCTTTGAAGTTGTGAAGGATTTCGTTTATCTGGGAACCAGCATCAACACCACGAACGATGTCAGCAAGGAGATCAAGCGAAGAATCACTCTTGCCAACAGGTGTTACTTTGGGCTCAGTAGGCAATTGAGAAGAAGAGCCCTCTCTCGACGAACAAAAATTACGCTCTACAAAGCCCTCATCCTTCGCGTCCTGCTTTATGGTGCCGAAACCTGGACGATGACAAACAACGATGAGCGAGCTTTGGGGGCGTTCGAGAGATAAATTCTTCGAAGGATCTATGGTCCTATATGCGTCTACGAAGAGTTTCGAATCAGATGGAACAACGAGCTGTATGAGCTGTACGCCGACATTGATATAATTCAGCGCATTAAAACACAGCGGCTGCGCTGGCTGGGACATGTTGTGCGAATGGATGAAAGTGCTCCGGCGAAAAAAGTATTTGAATCGATGCCGCCGGGTGGCGGACGCAGGAGGGGGAGACCACCACTACGTTGGAAGGACCAAGTTCAAGAGGACCTGGCTGCACTTGGTGTTTCCAATTGGCGCCAGTGAGCGTTGGCGCTGGTGAAGGCTGATAACGCGGCAATGATCAGAAATGGTTGTATGCCAATTATGATGATGATGATTTTATAGTGAGTACCCCACTGTTCAGTTTTGGTGGTCTCCACGACGGGATCTTATACCTTCTACTGAAAAGTATCAGGTCAGTATTTTCCGCGTTGACCTTTAGGCCTGCTAGTATCGGCCAGCTGTATATGCTTTTTAGAGTGTCGGTTATTGGGTCACTTGGAGTCGACAAAACTGTTATAACTATAGCTATATCATCAGCATATGCCACCAGTTTAGCAGATTTACCGTCTAACTTTTCGAGTACTTTGTTGATAACCACCGACCAGAGTAGTGGAGATAGAAACCCTCGTTGTGGAGTCCTTCTGCACGTTTCCTATATCGATTCGGCGCCATTCCACTCTGCCCTTATCCTTCTACCGCGCATAGGCTTCGAATCCATAGATGAGCCGCATCATTAATGTTTGTAGTTCTGATACCATATAATATGGCATCAGCTGAGACGGTATTGAAAGCACCAGTTATTTCGATAAATACTCCTAGGGCGTGTTCTTTATACTCCAGTGCCCTTTCAACATTTGCAATTAGTAGCTGTCTCCGTGGACCTGCCTTTGATGTATGCAAGCATACCATCTGGACCTCATGTCGGCATCAAGTATTTTTTTAAGCGTTTTTAGGAGAAAGTACTTTAACCTAATTGGCCAGTAGTCGTTTGAATAAAGATGATTGCTTTTACCTGCCTTTGGTATAAATACAACTCTCGCTTCTCTCCAGTTCAACGGAACAGAGTTATTTATACGCCAATCATCCTTTGTGTATTTGCCTAAGTCAGGGTGTTACTAGATGCAGAGCTTTGCAGCATGGCTGCGAATATGCCATCAAGCCCTGGTGATTTCTAGGCGGTTAATGAGTTTGCCCATTGTATCCCTTCCGTTGTAATGAAGTCCCGTGGTAATCTTTCCACCTCAGTTCTTGGGGGTTCGAGATTACTTGTATCTTTGCAGCCAGGAAAGTGCACATTACGTGCGCCTCAAACGATTCCTGACAACTAGATGTCCATTCGTTGTTATCTTTACGGATAAAGCTCGATATTGGTATAGGATGCTTTGATAGCATCTTCCTTAGTCTATCCGTCTCACCCGTACTTTCGATATTGCCACAATATTCCTTCTAGGAGTTTCATTTTGCTTTTCGCAATTCTTTCTTGTATATTCGTAGCGTATCTTTACATTCACCCTAATATTCTTTACTATCAGCTAACCTGCCAAGTTTGAATATCTCAAGTAGGTAGCGCCTCCGAGAACCGAGCTCTTTGTTCCACCAAGGTGGTTTGCGTCTGCGTCTTATACGCACTAGAGTGCAGGAGATCCTGTAAACTTGGGTTAGAGTGTGAGTCAATTGATCTAGCTTCTCTTCGAGATCTATCTTGGATTTGATCGTGCTAGGTCTTTTTGTTGCTTTTTTTTAATATCATTCTATTTCAAATTTTTGTTATAGTTATACAATAAGACAAAGTGTTTTAATATATGACTAAATATCAGTTATTAAAATAGATATATTAAATTAAATTAGCAACTAATTAAATAGATAAATAAAAAAATTGAAAAATAAATTAGTAATAAATAACAAATAATTAATAAATTGATACAATAAGAAATTAAAAGAATACTGATAGAAAAAGATTTGCTTGCTTTCGATTTAACTTTTGACTAGGGGTGGTTTCAATAAGCAAACTGACTTTTTAGTTCCCAACCTCACATTATTTTTGCTGGGGATTCACCTGTAGTACAATGCTTCATAGATATAGTAAAAAAAAATCTATGGATTATAACATCTGAATATTCACAATTGTCATTGCTTAAGTTTGCTGTTAGGGACTTCTTAAAAGTTTTTATAAAATTTTCTGCTGGCCCGTTTGTAGCAGAAAAGCTTGGTGGGGTCAACACATGCTTTATGCTATTCTTCTTTAAAAACTATTGAAACTCGCCTGCCGTAAACTGGCTACCATTGTTGCTAACCACAATGTCAACTAAACCGAGCCTACTGAACATTTCTTGTAATTGTAAATACGCTCCTGATATGTTAGGTTTTAAAAATCTCAACCAATTTTGATTATGAATCTACTATGAGGAAAAACCATTTTTTATAGCTCCCGCAAAGCCTAAATGAATTCGAGACCAAACGTTAGTCGTTATTTCCATGGAATTAGTACACTTTTTTCTGCACTTGGTTGCAGCTTTTTGCACGACGTCTAATTGGAAATGACTGTCGCTATCTCCTTATCTATATTAGGCCAATAAATGTAGGATCGAACTAAAGACTTCGTTTTTACAGTGCCGAAATGCGAATCGTGTTGCTCATTAAAAATACTTTTTCTTAAACTCTTAAACATACTCGACGGAAAGTTCTGAGCTTTTGTTCTGGAATCCTAGTTTCACCTTTCAATGAACTTAACTTTCCACAGATTCTTTCACCTTTGATAGGGTCTCTTGTAGTTACCCTCGCAATTTTTTTGAAATTTAAATGTAAATCATTACTTGCTGAAATGAAATTGACATAATTTTGTCCTCCATCATCATTCAGATTGAGAATTTGTGGTAGTCGGGGTAGATAAGTTTGGGACCCGGCAGTCAAAAAGACAAGTCCAGTGAAGAACAAACAACAAACCTCGAATGAGAACCCTCTTAACGTTGACGACCACCGCAAATGGAAAAAGGACAATGGTTTAAGGATATGCACCTGGAATATCCGGACCCTCAATAGGGAAGCGGCCTCTATCCAATTGGTGGACGCCCTCGAAAAAATAAAGGTTGACGTAACCGCCTTCCAGGAAATGAGATAGACAAGACATGGTTGCTCTAAGCGAGCGAGCAGCGATACTCCTACAGATGCCATGCGGAGAGGTGCGAATTGGGATTTGTGGTAAGTGGCAGGCTTCGAACAATAGTTTCCAGCTTCAAGGCCGTGAACGAAAGGCTTGCCACGATTCGCATCAAAGCTAAATTCTTAAGCATTAGCCTGGTATGCACGCACGCGCCGACGGAGGAAAACGACAATGCTTTTAACCATGCATTCTACGCGAGACTCGAGGACACACATGACTGCTGCCCGACCCACGAAGTGAAGATTATCCTCGGGAACTTCAAAGCAAAGGTCGGACTTCAAAGCAAATTGTCGGACTTTAACGCAAAGGTCTGACTTCAACGCAAAGGTCGGTCGGTTCAGTCTTCACGAGACAACATCGAACAATTGTTTAAGGCTGATCGACTTTGTGGTGGCGCGAAACATGATAGTTAGTAGCACCAGATTTCGACATCTCGATATCCACAAAACCACATAGTTGTCCCCTGATAAACACACGTGCAACCAAATTGTTCATGTTGAAATCGATTATGCATGCGATTATGCAATGCGAATAACGTAGGATCTGGTACGCAAACAAAAGCTGGCCATCGCTCATCTGTAATTAGAACGGACAGCCGAGGTCTATTCCGCTCAACTCTCGGAACTGCTCCGCCAACCCGACGCTTTACCCGACGATTCCGGCGAACTTGGCCACATATATCCCGCTCCATGCATACCGCCGCAGAGAATACCATTGGCTTCTGGCGCACGCTACTATCAAACTATTGGTATGATCAGCAGTGTCGCGTATAGAGGCACCTATTCAGATGAACGAAATACGAGCTGGAAAGGCATGAGTGCGAGGAAATCGAGATGTACCGGGACATGATACTCGAAAATTCTATCAACAGGTCAGGCGTCTGACCCAAGGTTTTAAACCCGGAGCATATACTTGTAGAGATGAAAATGGAAATCTACTTACGGGTACGCAGTGCACACTGAGGTTATGGAGAGGAAATTACTGGCAGTCGACGATGCCACCAATACCGCCTCTGGAGAATTCAGACCGATACCACCAATTTGCGATGACGGAGTGATTCTCCCACAACCTAGGCACGATAAGGAATCTCAGTGCCCTCTGTCCTATATTGTAGAAAGGTGACCCGATGATATGCGACAAGTAGCGGGAAATCAGTCTTATTGCCATCTCTTATAAGATTCTGTCTAGCGTATCATGTGATAGACTCACAACATATGGTGAACGAGCGCAAGGCAAGGTATATGCTATCCACCAGCAGGGACACTCGATTTCAAGTTTCGCCAGCACTGTTTCAATTGTCTTATTGTGTTTTTACATACTCCACGCACACAATATTTGGGAACTTTCATCTAACTCCAACCGGTTGTACGCGTTGGGCAAATCCAACTTAGTTAAGGGCCTTTAAGAGAAGCGAAGAACTCCGCTATTCTCGGCAATATCTATTTCATTCCCGAAAGATATTTATAAATAGTCGGCTTATAGTCGCCCCATATTTGCAAGTCGCCGTTTGACTTCAAGACAGCCACCGACGGGGTGCCCAATCTGCTACTAATACTAAAATTCCTTTCTCTACTAACTCACTAATTTGGCATTCTTTTTCCCACGTCTCGTCTTGCAGAAGATGGGTTTTACGTTTGCTTTCAATTCTAATTTCACCTTATGAACGTTATATTTAACTAATCCACTTCTAAAAACCGTACGATGTTTGTTTTTTAATTCCTTCTGTACCTCACTTAAACTATTCACAGGGCTAATTTCCATCCCAAAACATGTGCTGCATTCAGCTGTTTTCTTTTTCTGCAATTCTGAATTTATTTGCGTATTGTGGCTGTTTCGGCTCAATGCGGCCAAACTATTTGCGATCGCTCCTAAGCGATCGCTCCTATTCGCAGCTTTGACCGAATTTATGCGAAAGTCGGTCGAAGCCAAAGTTGAACGAGGTTGTTGATCTGCTTATCATGGCGGTTGCTATTCCTGCCTGTTAAGTTGGTCAGACAAGGATGGACGGTTGATGGACGAGAATGTGAATGGGAGCGAGTACGGTGGAGAAGGCAAAAGATCAAGGTAGTCGATTGCAGATAGTCGTTTGATCCGTATTGTTAGGTGAGGATAGTCGCTCGTCTCGTCAGTTGCTCTGGCGGTTGATTGAAATCCAAAAAATGCGGATAAAATAATCAAAAAATATAAAAAATATGGTTTTAAAACTGATCAATTTAAACAAGATATCAATTTGCAACTGCTTTGTACTTTAGTTGTTTTTAAAAGCTCCTAAAATTAACGCAAAACAAAACAGGAGTTAAGTTTTGAATGTTGAGGAATTGTTGGAGTTCAGCGCGAGTGCGGCAAGTTTAACGATAGGAAGTTTGCATTGATTATTGGTGGTGTTGGATCGATGTACGAGAGAACTGGTAGTTGTTCGATGTGTAACGAGATATTCGATATCAAGCTGTAATTTTGTACTGATTAGTCAAACCTCCCTCCTCACGTAACCAGGTGCCATTGGAGCAGTTGACAGGATCTTCCTCAACCTGGACTTCTCAGTGATATCTTCTACGTCACCGCAAAAGTTTCTCCACGATTCTCTTTGTGCCTTCCTAAGCTTACTCTTGAAGTTTTTTAGTGCTGCTTTGTATAAAGCCCAGTCTGCAATATCTCTACATTTCTTTGCGTTGTTGCAAAGTCTCCTACAGTTTTTTCTGAGTCCTATAATTTCCTCTGCTTCCGACCATAGGCACACAAATATGGCAACGTATATTTTATATGGAGTTTTGCCTCTAATGCGAAGATATGTGCTGACCACAAAAATCTACAGTGCACTGCGAAAATGGTTTACAAGGTGTGGGCCGTTCAACTGGTAAGTTCTCCATCATTTTCTATAGCAATTTTGGTTTGTAACGCACACAGTGTACGCACGACATGATACTGCGACGCGCAATGAGTCTGGCATTGATGCCGCAAAATCTGAGACGAATGAGCGCGTCAAGAACCTTAGCTCCAGCATGATAGTTGGCAATCTACGAGTGGCATACGAGACAGTCAACAGAATGGTATTTACTAGGTAACAGGACTGGATGCTTTTGCACATCAAGTAATGATGCTAGCTCTAGACAACAGCCAACCTTCAACAAATTGAATCGGCTGGCATCCTCACAAAAACGGTTTAGATATTTGAGCGAGGCTTGAGCTTCCATGCCTCTCTTAACACGACGAATATCTTCTTCGATACACTGCTGTTGGTTGTTCCCCGCGAAGCCCCAAAGTGCGGTTTCAATTTCTTGCGAAAACAGTGACTCTGAATCGTGGAGCTTGTGTGTATTATTTGTCGGCAAGTATTCTCATCCAAATGCTTTTAGAAATGAAAGATCCAATTCCTGATTCAATTCTGATTTTTATTCAGCCTTTCTAACTTAATTATACTCTAATCATCATTTTTCAATACTTATTAAATATGCGATAATCTAGCATATGTATGCACTGCTGAAATTTCTTAGTTCAGCAATTATCTCAATGCTCCGTGAGCGGTGCTTTCCTGACTTCGTTGGTGTATGAATTTGTACATGTAACGTGAGCTAGCGTTTTATTTATATTTCATTGATTGTTGTCCGCTATGAGTGACCATGTGTGCACTACACCATTAACCCTTCAGAGAGGGTATTTTTTTTAAATTTATGTGAATCCATTTATGATTGTTGTGACTTATTATTATTATTTTCAATTTATTTAGTTTTAAGTAACATGATATTTCCGTTTTATTTTGTACGTAAGCATTAGTAAAATGCCTTAATTGTTATTGTAATTAGTATATAAGTTCACACCTTTATGAAATAAATCAGTTAGTTTTAATAATTGACTCCATTAACCACACGAATTTGTGTTCTTTCTAAGTTATCCTGGTTCATGCGTCATATAACAATCTCAACAGCTATATTGCTACAAGCACTGAAATAGCAACCTAACTAATCAATTTGTGATTACACTACGTTATACTGGTACAAGCACCATATAACAATTCAGCAGCCATTTTGGGACAAGCATCGAACTGGAAACCATTTAAGGAAAAAGATCCTTAAACATTTTTGGTGACCCCGACGTGATCAACAGGACACGGCACATCTACCATTCCTGAGGACATCAGGTGAATACAGCCTATCAATAATTCATCATGACTTCCGACAACATGTCAATGAAAGACTTGGTTCGTCCACAAGACGACCGAGCATTGACCATTCAAACACTGATATTAAGCTATAAGAAAATAGCTAACGACCGAAGGACATTAGAATTCGTGGAAAAAACGCTGCAATAACTTGATAATCAATGGCAACAATTCAACCAATCTGACGATGTGATCCGGAAAAGCTATGGGGATGACACTATATACAAGCTTCGCGAGCAAATGCAAGGCACTATCAATACGCAGAAGGCATTGAAGATACTCTCGAAGAAAACACCAGTGCCAAGAGCACAATCACCTGGGCTAGTACGGCTACAACCACTAACTCAGGAAGGTGGGGCTGTGCAACAACAGTCCCGTTCGCAACCCATTCTGTCGCATGTTCAACGACAAGGACAACTCATCAGTAAAATCTTTAAGACGATTGATCAATTGCTTGCCAACCAGCTAATACACACAGGCAGTTTCTACACGCGTCAGGCAAGCAATCTAGAGCAACATTGGCAGATAGCACAAGGTCTGCACAAACTACTGTGTGAAGCTGGAAACATCACATACGACATTGAAGACTTCTTCCAACGCGAACAACAGTTTCACAACAAATTGGCACTCCTCTTGGACATGGGTCAACAATCGAGCAGCTGCAATGCTGTGGATAGAAGCACGCCAACAAATGCATTTCCAAAATTACAATTGCCAAAGGTGGAGTTACCAAAATTTGACGGTAATTATCTCCAGTGGCGACACTTCCGAGATTTATTCATGGAACTGGTAGACAAGCAGTCCATACCAAAGTGCCAAAAGATTTGGTACCTGAAATCCAGCCTTATAGGAGAAGCAGAAGCCCTCATTCGTCATCTCACATCGGCTGACAACTACGTGACCGCATGGCAAGTAATCAACGAACGGTACGAAATCTCGAGGTATTTAGTTAGCGCAGCATTGTGTCGACTATTAAGGTAAAATCTATCAAATCTCGAGAGTGCTACGAACGTAAAATTACTGCATGATACACCGTGAGAGTGCATTTTAAGCCTTCAAAATTTGGCAACTACAGCGCCTTAAGTGCCACCACATCAGCTCAAGCGTATGGCATATGTAAGCAGTCACACATACTCTATCTGTGCCCAAGGTTCCTGAAGATGACTCCAAGTCAACGGTTGAACACAATTCAACGCCTAAAACGATGCGTCAACTGTTTGAAAACTGGTCATGGCTCAAAGAATTGCTCATGAAGAACATGTACTAAGTGTCCGAAGAAACACAATACGCTTTTGCATTTGCACCTAGCATCAGACCAAGAAAAACAGGAAATCGCCAACACAACCAAGCCATCATCAGCAGCATCGTTAGCAGCGTTGCCTATGCAACGACCTCTTCATGGACCAGCACTGTTGAGTACCGTGTCCATAACGTTAAGATCCAATTGGGGACAGAAAGTCGAATGTCGCGCGCTCCTCAACAGTGGCTCGCAGTTGAATTTCATAACACAAAACCTAGCAAGGCAATTAGGACTGCGTAAGAGAAAAGGCGACACTTCCATTGAAGGAATCGGCAATAGCCAGAAGCGAACCACAGAGACGGTGATCGTCGGATTAGAATCAACGACCACTGGAATCACGACACACATAGAAGCGGAAATTCTTCCTAAAATTGTGTCTGATCAGCCGCAAAAAACTATTGACATTTCACAGTGGTCAATTCCGAAAAACATTAAGCTAGCAGATCCATCATTCAATAAATCAGCTCGAATTGATTTGCTGATAGGTGAAGGGTTGTTTTACCAAACATTATGGGTCGGACAATTATCACAAGGAGAAGGAAAAATTTTACAAAATACACTCTTCGGATGGCTAGTTGGTGGTGCATACAACAGGCGGGATACATCAAGTCCAATTACAACTTGTGGAGTTTGCACGGACGATGAAAATCTTGAAGAATCATTGGAGAAATACTGGCGCTTAGAGAGTCTACTCTCACATTAGCTGAACGACAATGTGCAGAACACTACAACCATCATACCCAACGAGGCACAGATGGCCGCTTCATTGTAAAACTTACTTTCCAAGGAGATCCTATGCATTTGGGTGAGTGAAGGGACATATCCCTTTAACGGTTCTTCGCAGTCGAACGCAAATTAGAAAGAAATCCCGAGCTTAAGAACCAGTATGTCGCGTTTATGAGAGACTATGAATCCCTGGGACATAAGGAGGAAGTATCAACTAACACCATCAGAGGTCCGCACTATTTCCTGCCACACCATGCGGTGATAAAACCAGACAGTTCCACAACAAAATTACATGTGATGCATCAACCAAAACTTCAGCCAATATAACGCTCAACGACATTATGTTAATTGGCCCCAATATACTAGATGATGTGGTTCAAATACTACTTCGGTTTCGGTTGTCACAATATGCTTTCACCGCTGACATTGAGAAAATGTATCGGCAAATTTGGGTTGCTAAGAAGGATCGGTACAATTGTAAGACGTGTCGCGAGCAGACGTGTTCTCCGCGGCTCTAAGCTTTAACCAGGAAAAAAATAACTAAAAAACGAAAACAAAAAAATCAAAAACTCTCTACCCGGCTAACAAAAAAGTACTGATAAATATATCTACATACAACAATTAACAAAATAAAAAAATCGCGAAATCTTACCTGTAAACATTATATGTTGCGGTCACCACCCGCGCGTTCAGCTAGTGCAGCAATGGCACCGAAGACAACTGATGCGCAAACACAACAAATCAATAACAACAGCGTGAACATAAATAAAAACCTTTGCGATCTCTCGCCAAGTGAAATTAATACACTTATAGCGCAATTTGACAGCAGCGGTAGGCAGCGCAGCTTTTCAATGTCTGACTGCTCCCATAAACAGCTCTCCCTCTCTGGCTCTGCTAACGCTGGCTCTTAGCTTGAGCACGTTACAGTAAGTAACGATTGCTGCAGAAACGTAAGTACGCTTATTGTTGGCTCTGGCTCGGTAAACACTTTGCCATGGAGTATGCAAAACAACTCTCCCTCACCATTAGACCCTCTCAACAATACACATAGCGCTACAGGCAAAGAAAAAAACATGCATGCTACAGCCAACCAAGGAAAAAGGTTCGGCAATACAGACTGGTATGGACCGCTATATTGTGGTTAAGCGCAAGTTGAGTTCTCAAAAATTGTCTCAAAAATCGGCAAAGCAGATTAAATCTAATGATTCTGCTCCTGAAAAGAATCCACTCGCTTCTAACAGGTTTGCACCTCTTGCAAATTCCGAAGACAATTCTACTCAGAGAGTGCTAAAAGAGGTAAAGCCCCCACCAATTTATTTAAGGGAGCGCAACTCTAACGCTCTCGTGAAAACTATAACTACTCTAATTGGTGCTAAAAACTTTCATGTTGTCCCAATACTAAAATGCAAAATACATGAAACCAAAATTCAATTATATATCGAATCAAGCTATCGCAAAGTCATCAATCTCTTTGACACAGAGAAAAAAAATTATTACACCTACCAACTTAAAAGTAGCAAAGGCATTGTTGTTCTCTTAGAGGAATCGAAGCTGACGTAGATGTCAACAAAATAAGAGAAGCCCTATCCCAAGAGGGTTTTACCGCAATCTCTGTGTTTAACATACGCAATAAAGATAAGATTCCACTGCCGCTCTTTCCCGTTGAGCTACAGCCAGTTGACTCGAACCTGAGAAAAGGCGAATCACACCCGATCTACAACCTCCGCTATCTTCTACATAGAAAAATCTCTGTAGTAGAATTCCACAATCGAATTGGACCAGTTCAATACCTGAACTGCCAAGAATTTGGGCACACTAGAAAATACTGTACACTTCCCAGTGTATGTGTCGTTTGTGGTGATTTCCAAATGTCACAAAACTGCACAAAGCCCAAAGACGACTCCAGTGTCAAAAAAGGCAGCAACTGTGGTGAAAATCACAAGATTCCAGATCTTATTGACTTCGCCATCACTAGAGGTATAAATAATGTACACTCTCTTGTGCATTCCTCTCTGGAGCTGTCCTCTGATCACACTCCCACAATAATAACTATCTTTTCTGAAAAATCCTATCAGAAAAACGTGAGTGGTAGTTTCACCTACAAGAATACAGACTGGTTTAAATATAAGATGTCCATAAGTTCACATCTTGAAATAAAGACCGCCCTAAAGTCTGAGCAGGAAATAAACTCCGCTATTTTCAATTTCACTCAATTGCTATCCGAAATAGTAAAAATTGCTACACCACGTTCTAAAGCTCAAACCCGACAAGAGTGTACTCCCCAAGACATTCTGAAGCTCCTCTCCGAAAAAAGATCTCTTAGGAGAGAATGGCAATTGCAGAGATCACCTTCTCTGAAGAAGAAACTGAATGAATGTACTACAAAACTGCATCACTTTCTAAAAGAAAGGAAACCTCCGAGTTTCACGAGTTTGTAGAGACCCTCTGTCCTACAGAAGGCTCAAGCTATTATCTATGGCGAACGGCCAAAAACTCGAATAAACCCATTCAAATGGAGTCACCAATACGCCTTCCCAACGGCAACTGGGCAAGAAGTGGTGCAGAAAAGGGAATAGCATTCGCAAATCATTTGGAGCAAGTTTTCATCCCTAATCTTGCTAGTTCCGACCGTTCTCTAACGGCGGTTGATGCTATCCCTACCGTCAATGGTATCTCGGTTGCCAAAAAGGAGCTGACAAACGATATCAAAGAACTCACTGCCAAACAATCTCCAGGGCGTGATCTGATTACGGGCCAAATGATAAAAGAGCTCCCAGCAATAGCCACAATGCATCTCTTGCATATATTAAATGCTATAATACGCACTGGGTTCTTTCCTTACTTATGGAAAATCTCCCAAATTATCATGATTCCCAAAGCTGTAAATGACCCAACAAGCGTCTCTTCCTACAGACCAATTAGTCTGCTATCAATTTTTTCAAAACCCTTTGAAAGTTTGATAATAAAGCGAATTAAAGACGTTGTCAAACAGTCTAATGTTATACCAAACCACCAGTTTCGGTTTAGAGAAAAACACAGTACTATCGAACAAGTTCATCGCATTGTAAACACTATACAAGAAACGTTCGAAAAGAAGCAATACTGTTGCGCAGTTTTTCTCGACATCACTCAGGCATTTGATAAGGTCTGGCACGAAGGAATCTTGCACAAACTGAAATGTATTTTACCTCTTAACATCTACACATTGCTCGAAAGCTATTTCTCAGGTAGACGCTTTGTGGTGAAACAAAAATGCTTCATCTCAGATGAATACCCTATACAAGCTGGTGTACGGCAAGGCAGCGTATTAGGCCCCCTGCTCTATACGTTGTTCACTGCAGATATGCCAACAAACGGCAAGACTATCACCTATACTTTTGCCGACGACACAGCCATATTGTGTACTCACACAAATCCGAAAGAGGCGTCAAAACTTCTCCAACTACACGTCAACATGCTTCAGGAATGGCTTGACCACTGGAGAATCAAAGTCAATGAGTCGAAATGCGTTCATGTCACATTCACTCTATGCAGGAGTACTTGCCCCCCTGTGCAAATTAACACCAAGCCGATCCCTCAGGCGACAGAAACTAAATATCTAGGAATGCATTTAGATCGCAGACTTACTTGGGTAGAGCATATAAGTGCAAAAATTATTCAGATGAAACTCAAAATAAACGAGCTAAACTGGCTTTTGAACAGGCACTCCAAGCTCAAACTGGACTTTAAAGTTCTACTCTACAAAGTCATAATCAAGCCCATAGGAACCTACGGTATCCAACTCTGGGGTACTGCTTCACCCTCAAATGTCGAAAAGCTGCAAAAAACCCAATCGAAAATCCTTCGAATGATTACCAATGCTCCTTGGTACATCAAAAACATTAACATCCACAGAGATTTACATATCCCGTATGTAACTAAAGAAGTTTCCCGACTTGCTGAATCTTACTTAGCAAAGCTAGACCAGCATCCCAATGCATTAGCGAGGCGCCTACTACAGCATCAAGGACACACCCGACTGAAAAGGATGGACGTGCTGCGCTTAGCAACAAACTAGATTTTAAGCTTATTCATTACGCTATTATTTAAGTATTGCGCTACTTCTTTTCATATACCATAACTCCTCAAAGCACTGGCACTGGGAGGCTGGTAATGATTGATATGAATTTAAAAGTGAAATGTTAAATATACTATGAAGATTTGTTGTTAGTTCTAAGATGTTTTTTAGAAGATTCAATAAAATATATACTCGTATATATATATAAAAAGAAAAGGAGGATCGGAAGTACCAGCTTATCTGGTGGAGAGAAGACTCGTCGCAGCTGTTAAAATATTACCAGCTAGCAACAGTCACATATGGCACATCAGTGGCTCCATGCCTGGCCATTAAAACATTGCGAACATTAGCAAATCAACAAGCTCATAAATTTCTCTTAGCAGCAGCAGCAATCAGTTCTAATTTCTACGTAGCCGAAGCACTTAGTGGAGCCAATATATTATCTGCAGCACTCCACATTCAAACACAGTTACAAAATATGCTTGGATAGGCCGGATTTAAGTCACGGAAATGGTGCGCCAACCACCATCATCTGTTAAAAAATGTTCCAACTAGTGCTCAAGAGCTGGCTTTAAACTGTAGTCAACCCGGAAAGGACAGCATTAAGACAATGGAACTTATCTAACAAACAATAAGTGATACATTCATTCTCACGATAGTAACTACAGAAGTAAGAAAAATCACAAAACGCACTACGCTCTCTGACATATCTAGGCTTTTTGACCCTCTTGGATTCACTGCACCAGTCACCATCACAGCCAAAATATTTCTTCAAATACTCTGGAAGCCTTGCCACAAAATCTTCAAACAACGTGGCTACATTTTCACACTGAATTAAGGGAACTACAAAAAATCAGTGTCCTACGATACATATTTAATGGAGCATCACCCAAAAAGCCTCAAATACAAATCTTCGCAGATGCATCAGAGCGGGCCTATGGTGTAGTGGCATATATACGATACCATCATAGTACGATTCTAAAATCTAGAGTAGCTCCTACAAAATAAATTACGCTGCCTAGACTAGAACTTTGCGCTGCTAAACTTGCTGTAGAATTAAAGCAGAAGCTAAAACAAGGAGCAACATTCCTCGATGGTGAAGTGTTCTATTGGTCAGATTCCACAGTAGTCCTCGGCTGGATCAATGCTGACTCAGCACATTATCATACAGTTATCGCCAATAGAATCTCTTCAATTCAACGATGGTCATCTCCAAGAAAAAGGCGACATGTCCGATCACAGGAAAACCCAGCGGAGCTAATATCAAGAGGCCTAACTCCAGGGAAGTTGATTAATAACAGTTTCTGGGAACAATCCATCCAGGACCCAACTAAAATGCCATCACTGGAGGAATTCCTGGCCTTTTTGAGGATACGTTTCCAAACCCTGGAAGCGCTGGGAATCAAGAGAAACAAGCCTATCAATGAACGGGGCAAGCACCATGGCAACTACAGCGCCTTAAGTGCCACCACGTCAGCTCAAGCGTGTGGCATATGTAAGCAGTCACACGTAATCTACCTGTGCCCAATGTTCCTGAAGATGACTAAAAGTCAACGGTTGAACACAATTCAACGCCTAAAACGATGCGTCAACTGTTTGAAAACTGGTCATGGTTGAAAGAATTGCTCATCAAGAACATGTACCAAGTGGCCGAAGAAACACAAAACAGTGGATCGCAGTTGAATTTCATAACACAAAGCCTAGCAAGGCAGTTAGGACTGCGTAAGCGCAAAGGCGACACTTCCATGGAAGGAATCGGCAATAGCCAGAAGCGAACCACAGAGACGGTGATCGTCGGATTAGAATCAACGACCACTGGAATCACGACACACATAAGAAGCACAAATTCTTTCTAAAATTGTGTCTGATCAGCCGCAAAAAACTATTGACATTTCACAGTGGTCAATTCCGAAAACCATTAAGCTAGCAGATCCATCATTCAATAAATCAGCTCGAATTGATTTGCTGATAGGCTCAGTGTTGTTTTAACAAACATTATGTGTCGGACCATTATCACCAGGAGAACGAAAAATTTTACAAAATGCACTCTTCGGATGGTTAGTTGGTGGTGCATACAACAGGCGGGATACATCAAGTCCAATTACAACTTGTGGAGTTTGCACGGACGATGAAAATATTCAAGAATCATTGGAGAAATACTGGCGCTTAGAGAATGTGATGCAACCAAGTCGATTCTCACATTAGCTGAACGACAATGTGCAGAACCCTACAACCATCATACCCAACGAGGCACAGATGGCCGCTTCATTGTAAAACTTACTTTCCAAGGAGACCCTATGCATTTGGGTGAGTCAAGGGACATACCTTTAATGGTTCTTCGCAGTCGAACGCAAATTAGAAAGAAATCCCGAGATTAAGAACCAGTATGTCCCGTTTATGAGAGATTATGAATCCCTGGGACATAAGGAGGAAGTATCAACTGACACCATCAGAGCAACTGACACCATCCGCACTACTTCCTGCCACACCATGCGGTGATGAAACCAGAAAGTTCCACAACAAAATTACAGGGCAGGTATGGAGCCACTGATGTGCCATATGTGACGGTAGCTAGCTGGTAACATTTTAACGGCTGCGACGAGTCTTCTCTCCACCAGATAAGCTGGTACTTCCGATCCTCCTTAGCAACCCAAATGTGCCGATACATTTTGTTAATATCGTATTTGAACCACACCATTTATTATACTGGGGCCAACTAACATAATGTCGTTGAGCGATATATTGGCTGAAGTTTTGGCTGATGCATCACATGTAATTTTGTTGTGGAACTGTCTGGTTTCATCACCGCATGGTGTGGCAGGAAATAGTGCGGACATCTGATGGTGTCAGTTGGTGCTTCCTCCATATATCCCAGGGATTCATAATCTCTCATAAAAGCGACATACTGGTTCTTAAGCTCGAGATTTCTTTCTAATTTGCGTTCGACTGCGAAGAACCGTTAAAGGGCTATGGCTCTTGACTCACCCAAATGCATAGGGTCTCCTTGGAAAGGAAGTTTTACAATGAAGCGGCCATCTGTGCCTCGTTGGGTATGATGGTTGTAGTGTTCTGCACATTGTCGTTTAGCTTATGTGAGAATAGACTTGGTTGCCTCACATTCTCTAAGCGCCAGTATTTCTCCAATGATTCTTCAAGATTTTCATCGTCCGTGCAAACTCCACAAGTTGTAATTGGACTTGATGTATCCCGCCTGTTGTATGCACCACCAACTAACCATCCGAATAGTGTATTTTGTAAAATTTTTCCTTCTCCTGGTGATAATGGTCCGAGACATAATGTTTGGTAAAACAACACTGCGCCTATCAGCAAATAAATTCGAGCTGATTTATTGAATGATGGATCTGCTAGCTTAATGGTTTTCGGAATTGACCACTGTGAAATGTCAATAGTTTTTTGCGGCTGATCAGACACATTTTTAGGAAGAATTTGCGCTTCTATGTGTGTCGTGATTCCAGTGGTCGTTGATTCTAATCCGACGATCACCGTCTCTGTGGTTCGCTTCTGGCTATTGCCGATTCCTTCAATGGAAATGTCGCCTTTTCGCTTACGCAGTCCTAATTGCCTTGCTAGGCTTTGTGTTATGAAATTCAACTGCGAGCCACTGTTGAGGAGCGCGCGACATTCGACTTTCTGTCCCCAATTGGATCTTAACGTTATGGACACGGTACTCAACAGTGCTGGTCCATGAAGAGTTCGTTGCATAGGCAACGCTGCTAACGATGCTGCTGATGATGGCTTGGTTGTGTTGGCGATTTCCTGTTTTTCTTGGTCTGATGCTAGGTGCAAATGCAAAAGCGTATTGTGTTTCTTCGGACACTTAGTATATGTTCTTCATGAGCAATTCTTTGAGCCATGACCAGTTTTCAAACAGTTGACGCATCGTTTTAGGCGTTGAATTGTGTTCAACCGTTGACTTGGAGTCATCTTCAGGAACCTTGGGCACAGGTAGAGTATGTGTGACTGCTTACATATGCCATACGCTTGAGCTGATGTGGTGGCACTGAAGGCGCTGTAGTTGCCATGGTGCTTGCCCCTTTCACTCATAGGCTTGTTGCTCTTGATTCCCAGCGTTTCCAGGGTTTGGAAACGTATCCTCAAAAAGGCCAGGAATTCCTCCAGTGATGGCATTTTAGTTGGGTCGTGGATGGATTGTTCCCATAAAACGTGCGTTGACTTGCAGAGCTGCTGAACTAGGATGAATATCAGAATTTGATCCCATGATGAAGTGTCTAGACCCAAATTTTGAAGGCTTAAAGTGCACTCTCACGTAGTATCATGCAGTAATTTTACGTTCGTAGCACTCTCGAGATTTGATAGAGTTTACCTTAATAGTCGACACAATGCTGCGCTAACTAAATACCTCGAGATTTCGTACCGTTCGTTGATTACTTGCCATGCGGTCACGTAGTTGTCAGCCGATGTGAGATGACGAATGAGGGCTTCTGCTTCTCCTATAAGGCTGGATTTCAGGTACCAAATCTTTTGGCACTTTGGTATGGACTGCTTGTCCACCAGTTCCATGAATAAATCTCGGAAGTGTCGCCACTGGAGATAATTACCGTCAAATTTTGGTAACTCCACCTTTGGCAATTGTAATTTTGGAAATGCATTTGTTGGTGTGCTTCTATCCACAGCATTGCAGCTACTCGATTGTTGACCCATGTCCAAGAGGAGTGCCAATTTATTGTGAAACTGTTGTTCGCGTTGGAAGAAGTCTTCAATGTCGTATGTGATGTTTCCAGTTCACACAGTAGTTTGTGCAGACCTTGTGCTATCTGCCAGTGTTGCTCCAGATTGCTTGCCTGACGCGTGTAGAAACTGCCTGTGTGTATTGTCTGCTTGGCAAGCAATTGCTCAATCGTCTTAAAGATTTTAGTTATGAGTTGTCCTTGTCGTTGAACATACGACAGAACGGGTTGCGAACGGGACTGTTGTTGCATAGCCCCACCTTCCTAAGTTAGTGGTTGTAGCCGTACTAGCCCAGGTGATTGTGCTCTTGGCACTGGTGTTTTCTTCGAGAGTATCTTCAATGCCTTCTGCGTATTGATAGTGCCTTGCATTTGCTCGCGAAGCTTGTATATAGTGTCATCCCCATAGCTTTTCCGGATCACATCGTCAGATTGGTTGAATTGTTGCCATTGATTATCAAGTTATTGCAGCGTTTTTTCCACGAATTCTAATGTCCTTCGGTCGTTAGCTATTTTCTTATAGCTTAATATCAGTGTTTGAATGGTCAATGCTCGGTCGTCTTGTTGACGAACCAGCTCTTTCATTGACATGTTGTCGGAAGTCATGATGAATTATTGATAGGCTGTATTCAGCTGATGTCCTCAGGAATGGTAGATGTGCCGTGTCCTGCTGATCACGTCGGTGTCACCAAAAATGTTTAAGGATATTTTTCCTTAAATGGTTTCCAGTTCGGTGCTTCTGTGAATTGTTATATGGTGCTTGTACCAGTATAACGTAGTTGAATCACAAGTTGATTAGTTAGGTTGCTATTTCGGTGCTTGTACCAATATAGCTGTTGAGATTGTTATATGACGCATGAACCAGGATAACTTAGAAAGAACACAAATTTGTGTGGTTAATGGAGTCAATAATTAAAACTGACTGATTTATTTTATAAAGGTATGAACTTATATACTAATTGATACACATATAATTACAATAACAATTAAGGAATTTTACTAATGCTTACGTACAAAATAAAACGGAAATATCATGCTACTTAAAATTAAATAAATTGAAAATAAATTGTCACACACATAAAAATGCTAGCTTGCAAAATTGTGCATTAGTTATGTGCAAATATAACTAACTACAATTTGATGGGCATATTTGTTCGTGGAGCAGTGGGATCGCTATGCTCGGCATATGGTTAAACATACCCTATTTACCTTTTTTGAAGGTAAAGGGTATAATTAGATAGATACTATTTAGGACATTTTAAGATAATAGGTGAAAACTCCAAAATAAACAAAAACGCCAAAAATGTATTAACATGTCCATAACAATAACCTTAAGAAATGCAAATAATCATAAATATATATATACAATAATCATAAGTCACAACAATCATAAATGGATTCAAACAAATTTAAAAAAAAACACCCTCTCTGAAGGGTTAATGGTGTAGTGCACACATGGTCACTCACAGCGGACAATAATCAATGAAGTACAAATAAAGCGGTAGCTCACGTTACATGTACAAATTCACACACCAACGAAATCGGGAAACCACCGCGCACGGAGCATTCAGAGAATAACTAACAAATTTCAGCAGTGCATACATATGCTAGATTATCGCACATTTAAGAAGTATTGAAAAATTATGATTAGAGTATAATTAAGTTAGAAATAAGCAACATTTTTAGTAACAATAAGATATACAAAAGGCAATGACTGGCTGAATAAAAACCAGACTTGAATCAGGAATTGGATCTTTCATTTCTAAAAGCATTTGGATGAGAATACTTGCCGACAAATAATACGCACAAGCTCTAGTGCGAATAAATTGAGCTTACACTGCTTAACCATTTAAACTTATATTACAACAGATCTCTCAATACCATCAGCGATTCAGAGTCACTGTTTTCGCAAGAAATTGATACCGCACTTTGGGGCTTGGTGGGGAACATCCAACAGCAGTGTATCGAAGAAGATATTCGTCGTGTTAAGAGAGGCATAGCTCAAGCCTCGCTCAAATATCTCAACCGTTTTTGTGAGGATACCAGCCGATTCAATTTGTTGAAGGTTGATCCAACACCACCAATAATCAATGCAAACTTCTTAACGTTAGACTTGCCGCACTCGCGCTGAACTCCAACAATTCCTCAACATTCGAAACTTAACTCCTCTTTTGTTTTGCGTTAATTTTAGGCGCTTTTAAAAACAACTAAAGTACAAAGCAGTTGCAAATTGATATTTTGTTTAAATTGATCAGTTATAAAACCAAAATTTTTATATTCTTTGATTATTTTATCCGCATTTTTTAGATTTCAATCAACAGCCAGAGCAACCGACGAGACGAGCGACTATTCTCACCTAACAATACGGATCAAACGACAACGACTATCTGCAATCGACTACCTTGAACTTTTGCCTTCTTCACCGTACTCGCTTCCATTCACATTCTCTTCCATCAACCGTCCACCCTTGTCTGACCAACTTAACAGGCAGGAATAGCAACCCCCATGATAAGCAGATCAACAACCTCGTTCAACTTTGGCTTCGACCGACTTTCGCATAAATTCGGTTAAAGCTGCGAATAGGAGCGATCGCTTAGGAGCGATCGCAAACAGCCACACTACGCAAATAAATTCAGTATTGCAGAAAAAGAAAACAGCTGAATTCAACACAAGTTTTGGGATGGAAATTAGCCCTGTGAATAGTTTAAGTGAGGCAGAGATGGAATTAAAAAACAAATATCGTACGGCTTTTAGCAGTGGATTAGGTAAATATAACGTTCATAAAGTGAAATTAGAATTGAAAGAAAACGTAAAACCCATCTTCTGCCAGACAAGACGTGGGAAAAAGAATGCCAAATTAGTAGAGTTAGTAGAGAAAAAGAGTTTTAGTATTAGAAGCAGATTGGGCAGCCCGTCGGTGGCGGTCTTGAAGTCAAACGGCGACTTGCATATATGCGGCGACTATAAGCCGATTATTAATAAATATCTTTCAGAAATGAAATACCCATTGCCGAGAATAGCGGAGTTCTTCGCTTCTCTTAAAGGCCCTTACTTAACTAAGTTTGATTTGCCAAACGCGTACAACCAGTTGGAGTTAGATGAAAGTTCCCAAATATTGTGTGCGTGGAGTATGCAAAAACACATTAAGACAATTGAAACAGTGCTGGCGAAACTTGAAATCGTGGGGATCGTGCAGTTCATGGTTCATACGAATACGGTAGTTGTAGCTGACACGAACAGGACCGAATATTTTGTGAAGAATTTTCTTCTCGAACACCCCAAGCGCGGGTGCATCAGTCTGCGACACGACTCATGCTTCTGTGCCATAGAGCAGCACGGGTAGTATGAGTATCTTGTAGAGCGTCAGCTTTGTCGGTCGAGAGAGGGCTCTACTACACATTTGGTTACTGAGCCCATAGGAACATCTATTAGCAAGCGTTCTTCTGCGTTTAATCTCCAGGCTGACATGGTTTTTCATGTCAATGGCGGAGCCAAGGTATATATAACCTCAAAAATACAGTTCTCCGCTGTAACATGGAATCCTAAAAGCCGAGTGTCCCTGCTGGTGGACAGCATATACTTTGTCTTGCCCTCGTTCACCGTCATACCCACTTTCGCTGATTCTTTTTCAATGATGGAAAATGCACCAGTTGCATTTCGCTTGCAATGTCCAGTGATGCTGATGTCATCAGCATATGCGAGAAAATTGTGCTATTCCGAAGCACACCTACCTTCCGCACTACCCCTTCAATGGTCAAATTGAAGAGGTCGCGTGACAGTGGATCGCCTTGTCTGAAATCTCACACGGTATTAAATAGTTCGGAGAGGTCACTTCCTACCTTCACAGACCTGGACGTATTGCTCATTGTCATTCTACAGAGCCATATTAGCTTTGTAGCAATACCGAATTCAGATATGGTGGCATATAGGCAATCCCTTATCGGGCTATCACAAACAGCTTTATAGTCGACATAGAGATGATGCGTGTCGATCTTTTTCTCGTGGGGTTTTGCACAGCGTGAAGATCTGGTCAATGGTGGACTTTCCAGGTCTGAAACCGCACTGCTAAGGTCCAATCAATGTGTTGGCATATGGTTTTAGTCTATCGCACAATACGCTAGACAGAATCTTATAAGAGATGGCAATAAGACTGATTTCCCGCTACTTGGCGCATATCGTCGGGTCACCTTTCTTCAATACATGACAGAGGACACCGAGATTCCAAACGTCGGGCATGCTTTCTTCTAACCATATTTTACTGATGAGCTGATGAACGCATCCTATCAGCTTATTGCCGCCGGCCTTGAACAATTCAGCAGACAGTCCATCGTCACCAGCTGCTTTGTTGTTCTTTAGTCGCTGAATAGTAACGCGGACCTCATCGTACCTAGGTGGTGGGAGAACCACTCCGTCATCGCAAATTGGTGGTATCGGTCTGAATTCTCCAGAGGCGGTATTGGTGGCATCGTCGACTGCCAGTAATTTCCTCTCCATAACCTCAGTGTGCACTGCGTACCCGTAAGTAGATTTCCATTTTCATCTCTACAAGTATATGCTCCGGGTTTAAAACCTTGGGTCAGACGCCTGACATGTTGATAGAATTTTCGAGTATCATGTCCCGGTACATCTCGATTTCCTCGCACTCATGCCTTTCCAGCTCGTATTTCGTTCATCTGAATAGGTGCCTCTTTTCGCGACACTGCTGATCATACCATTGGTTTCGCAGTGGCGGGCGTCAGAAGCCAATGGTATTATCTGCGGCGGTATGCATGGAGCGGGATATATGTGGCCAAAGTTCGCCGGAATCGTCGGGTAAAGCGTCGGGTTGGCGGAGCAGTTCCGAGAGTTGAGCGGAATAGACCTCGGCTGTCCGTTCTAATTACAGATGAGCGATGGCCAGCTTTTGTTTGCGAGATCGTACGATATTTGCATTGCATAATCGCATGCATAATAGATTTCAATATGAACAATTTAGTTCCGCGTGTGTTGATCAGGGGACAACCATGTGGTTTTGTGGATATCGAGATGTCGAAATCTGGTGCTACTAACTATCATGTTTCGCGTCGTCGCAAAGTCGATCAGCCTCAAACAATTGTTCGATGTGGTCTCGTGAAGACTGAACTGGCCGACCTCCCGAGGATAATCTTCACTTCGTGGGTCGGGCAGCAGTCATGTGTGTCCTCGAGTCTCGCGTAGAATGCATGGTTAACAGCATAGTCCTTTTCCTCCATCGAGGCGTGCGTGCAAACCAGGCTAATGCTTAAGAATTTAGCTTTGATACGGATCGTGGCAAGCCTTTCGTTCACGGCCTTGAAGCTGGAAACCATTGTTCGAAGCCTGCCGCGTACCACAAATCCACATCCGACTTCGCACCTCTCCGCATGGCATCTGTAGGAGTATCGCAGCTCGCTCGCTTAGAGCAACCATGTCTTATCTATCTCATTTCCTGGAAGGCGGTTACGTCAACCTTTATTTTTTCGAGGGCGTCCACCAATTGGATAGAGGCCGCTTCCCTACTGAGGGTCCGGATATTCCAGGAGCACAGCCTTAAACTATTGTCCTTTTTCCATTTGCGATGGTCGTCAACGTTAAGAGAGCTCTTATCCGAGGCTTGTTTTTATGTTTTTCACTGGACTTGTTTTTTTTTAATTGGCGGGTTCCAAAACCACTCCAGGTGCATATCCTTAAATCATTGTCGTTTTTCCGTTGGCGGTGGTCGTCAATGTTAAGAGGGTTCTCATTCGAGGTTTGTTGTTTGTTCTTCACTGGACTTGTCTTTTTGACTGCCGGGTCCCAAACTTATCTACCCCGACTACCACAAATTCTCAATCTGAATGATGATGGAGGACAAAATTATGTCAATTTCATTTCAGCAAGTAATGATTTACATTTAAATTTCAAAAAAATTGCGAGGGTAACTACAAGAGACCCTATCAAAGGTGAAAGAATCTGTGGAAAGTTAAGTTCATTGAAAGGTGAAACTAGGATTCCAGAACAAAAGCTCAGAACTTTCCGTCGAGTATGTTTAAGAGTTTAAGAAAAAGTATTTTTAATGAGCAACACGATTCGCATTTCGGCACTGTAAAAACGAAGTCTTTAGTTCGATCCTACATTTATTGGCCTAATATAGATAAGGAGATAGCGACAGTCATTTCCAATTAGACGTCGTGCAAAAAGCTGCAACCAAGTGCAGAAAAAAGTGTACTAATTCCATGGAAATAACGACTAACGTTTGGTCTCGAATTCATTTAGGCTTTGCGGGAGCTATAAAAAATGGTTTTTCCTCATAGTAGATTCATAATCAAAATTGGTTGAGATTTTTAAAACCTAACATATCAGGAGCGTATTTACAATTACAAGAAATGTTCAGTAGGCTCGGTTTAGTTGACATTGTGGTTAGCAACAATGGTAGCCAGTTTATGGCAGGCGAGTTTCAATAGTTTTTAAAGAAGAATAGCATAAAGCATGTGTTGACCCCACCAAGCTTTTCTGCTACAAACGGGCCAGCAGAAAATTTTATAAAAACTTTTAAGAAGTCCCTAACAGCAAACTTAAGCAATGACAATTGTGAATATTCAGATGTTATAATCCATAGATTTTTTTTTACTATATCTATGAAGCATTGTACTACAGGTGAATCCCCAGCAAAAATAATGTGAGGTTGGGAACTAAAAAGTCAGTTTGCTTATTGAAACCACCCCTAGTCAAAAGTTAAATCGAAAGCAAGCAAATCTTTTTCTATCAGTATTCTTTTAATTTCTTATTGTATCAATTTATTAATTATTTGTTATTTATTACTAATTTATTTTTCAATTTTTTTATTTATCTATTTAATTAGTTGCTAATTTAATTTAATATATCTATTTTAATAACTGATATTTAGTCATATATTAAAACACTTTGTCTTATTGTATAACTATAACAAAAATTTGAAATAGAATGATATTAAAAAAAAGCAACAAAAAGACCTAGCACGATCAAATCCAAGATAGATCTCGAAGAGAAGCTAGATCAATTGACTCACACTCTAACCCAAGTTTACAGGATCTCCTGCACTCTAGTGCGTATAAGACGCAGACGCAAACCACCTTGGTGGAACAAAGAGCTCGGTTCTCGGAGGCGCTACCTACTTGAGATATTCAAACTTGGCAGGTTAGCTGATAGTAAAGAATATTAGGGTGAATGTAAAGATACGCTACGAATATACAAGAAAGAATTGCGAAAAGCAAAATGAAACTCCTAGAAGGAATATTGTGGCAATATCGAAAGTACGGGTGAGACGGATAGACTAAGGAAGATGCTATCAAAGCATCCTATACCAATATCGAGCTTTATCCGTAAAGATAACAACGAATGGACATCTAGTTGTCAGGAATCGTTTGAGGCGCACGTAATGTGCACTTTCCTGGCTGCAAAGATACAAGTAATCTCGAACCCCCAAGAACTGAGGTGGAAAGATTACCACGGGACTTCATTACAACGGAAGGGATACAATGGGCAAACTCATTAACCGCCTAGAAATCACCAGGGCTTGATGGCATATTCGCAGCCATGCTGCAAAGCTCTGCATCTAGTAACACCCTGACTTAGGCAAATACACAAAGGATGATTTGCGTATAAATAACTCTGTTCCGGTGAACTGGAGAGAAGCGAGAGTTGTATTTATACCAAAGGCAGGTAAAAGCAATCATCTGTATTCAAACGACTACTGGCCAATTAGGTTAAAGTAATTTGTCCTAAAAACGCTTGAAAAAATACTTGATTCCGACATGAGGTCCAGATGGTATGCTTGCATACATCAAAGGCAGGTCCAAGGAGACAGCTCACTAATTGCAAATGTTGAAAAGGCACTGGAGTATAAAGAATACGCCCTAGGAGTATTTATCGATATAGCTGGTGCTTTCAATACCGTCTCAGCTGATGCCATATTATATGGTATCAGAACTACAAACATTAATGATGCGGCTCATCTATGGATTCGAAGCCTATGCGCGGTAGAAGGATAAGGGCAGAGTGGAATGGCGCCGAATCGATATAGGAAACGTGCAGAAGGACTCCACAATGAGGGTTTCTATCTCCACTACTCTGGTCGGTGGTTATCAACAAACTACTCGAAAAGTTAGACGGTAAATCTGCTAAACTGGTGGCATATGCTGATGATATAGCTATAGTTATAACAGTTTTGTCGGCTCCAAGTGACCCAATAACCGACACTCTAAAAAGCATATACAGCTGGCCGATACAAGCAGGCCTAAGGGTCAATGCGGAAAATACTGACCTGATACTTTTCAGTAGAAAGTATAAGATGCCGTCGTGGAGACCTCCAAAACTGAACAGTGGGGTACTCACTATTAAAAGCCACACCAAATACTTAGGTTAAATAGTAGACAATAAGCTTTCATGGAAGCTTAATGAGGAGGAAAGGGTAAAGAAAGCTACCAACAGGCTATATGCTTCTAAAAGGATGAAATTATTAAATTCCAAAGCAGTATTTAAATGTGTATTAATTATGTGGTATTTTGTGAATGAAAATGTATATATAATGCTCCTGCGAAAGTATGTATACTCCAACATTTAACAATGTATTAAGTATTATTTTAATTACTAATTTACATTTAAATAGATATGATAGCTTATATAATTACGTTAATTTATTTATTATTATTGAGAATTACTTTCACAAACACCCAATTAGCAAATTATAACAAATACCATGTAGCGTACAAAATCTTATCTACTTTGCATTACTCAACACGTTGTCAAAATTCATATAATTTAATGAATCGCGCAGTGCCGTGTATGAAAGCAATACTATAATATAGTGTAATTTTATTACAGTTAATTAAATAGGTTAACTCCATTTAGTTAAAGATTGGTTCAGAATTTAATTAAAAACTATATAAAAATCAAAAAATTGAATATCACAATAAAAATAAAAAAATTTTTAACAACCAATTAAGAAAAATAATCGTAATGGGTAATCCATGTCGAGCTCGGAACAAAATTTCATCATTCTCAATTCTGGCTTCCAAAGTACCTTAATTGGAAAATTATTATTAATATTGCAATATAGTCGCGTAGGTGGTTGGTACTGAACTGCTTTATTTAATCTCTTTACTTAATACAACACTTAACCTGTTCTTATACCGTAAAGAGTACTTCAAATGTCTGTAAATTACTTAATACTTCACAACTCTCTCCCTAAGCTGTATACAATTTTAAGAAATATCTACGATCTAATCTCTAAATACCAATGTTTCCGTTTTCAAATACTTATCTATATAAAGAAAATACAATTAGTATTACAAGGTTGTATATAAAGAAATCCATATAAATGAAATACAATAAGTATTACAATGGTTATATATAAAGAAATCCATATAAATAAAATGCAATATATATTTCAAAGGTTATTGTTTGTAATTAATTTTTACTCGACGTTCTCGCAAAAGACTTGGCGTTTTCGGCGAGTTCTCTGGCATATCTGAGCCCCCACCATTCTCCACAGCTGACGGCTCATGATTTGCACCAATGCTGGTTTCAGTTGATTGACTTCGTTTTCCGATATACAATTCAATTCTTCACTAGGATGACCGGCGTTTGAATCGTTTACACTATTATAGCCCGGAATCATTTGATAGAGGTGCCTCTTACTAATTCTGTTAGTGTGGGCGATCGTGGAATTGTAAGTGCGCGGACCCAATTGCTCCCTGACTGTGGCCTGTCGCCCTTATAAAAACGGGAGAACCTTCCTCAAATACCTTCTCTCTAGTGCCTCTATTATATTTTACATTACCTAACTACTTCTTTATTATCATATCTTTCACCATAGGAAGTCTTAAGGGGCTGAAGGGATTCTTTAACTCCCTTCCTAACAAAACTTTAGCTGACGATTCCCCAGTTTTGCAATGCTGCGCTGATCGATCATCCAACAAAAAGTAATGATTATGTCTTAAGTCTTCGCCTGGGTTGGCGCTCAAGCTTGCCTCTAACGATTTTTTAAATGTTTTAACAAAATTTTATGCCTGCCCCTTCGTAGCTGGAAACCCTGGTGGTGTGAGTACATGCCTAATACCATTCAACTCTAAAAACTGTTTGAACTCGCTGGCTGTAAATTGTCGACCGTTGTCACTAACCAAAGTATCAACCAACCCAAACCTACTGAACACCTCCCTCAATTTGGAAATTGTGAAAATTGTGGTAATTTGCTTCATTTTAAAGACTTCCATTCACTTTGAATGTGCATCTATAATGATTAAGAAATAAAAACTTTTCTTGGGCCCGGCAAAATCGATATGAATACGCGACCAAGGCGGTTCTGCAGGCACCCAAGGGATCAACCTGTTTTTGTTTGGGCTTTCTTGGATAATTTTACAAGGAACACATCTCGCAACCTATATAACTATCCATCTTAGGCCACCATACGTATGATCGAGCTAAAGCTTTAGATTTTACTATACCCAAGTGAGATCTGTGAAGCTTCCTAAGGACACTAGGTCGAAGTCGTTGGAATATCACTGTCCGGTAACCCCACAAACTACATCCGTATTCCACAGACAATTCCGACTTTCTTTATTTACAACTTTTAAAAGCGTCCCCTTCCAGAGTATAATTCACATAATTTTTGCCTATGCTCTCCTGTCTTAACGCTTGTTGGGGCAACCGCGAAAAATTATCGGTGAAATTCTGGGAACCTTTAACATGCTGGATTGTATAATTGAACCCTGCCAAAGTGAGGGCCCAGCGGTGTATTCTGGCTGCTACCATGACAGACCAGCCCTTATTTTCCCCAAAAATTGACTGAAGTGGCTTATTGCCAGCTTGTAATAAAGGGTTTTTCAAAAGAAACGCTACAAAAGTAAATCGATATTGACAGCAAACGACGCCATATTTTTTCCATCATAATTGTCCTATCAGATCAACAATTGAGCGTCTAGTGGAAAAATTTGAATCCACAGGCACAGTACAAAATGTGTCCGTGCCAGTGAGACAAAGAAGTGCCCGTAGTGTCGAGAATATTGCTGCCGCTGAGGCTTCAGTTCAAGAATGTCAAATGTGTCAATCAAATGTGTCTCTCACACGTCGTTCTCAAGCGTTGGGCATCTCTGTGACGTCGTTGTGGCGAAATTTGCGAAAAGATCTTGGCCTACATCCTTACAAGATCAAATTGACGCAAGAACTGAAGCCGCTTGACCACCATAAGCGTCGTATGTTCGTGAATTGGGCTGAGCAACAACTTGAAAATGATTCGTGGTCTACGACAAGATGGACAAAAAATTAGACTTCTCGAAGCACTTCAAAGTGGACATCAGTGATCGTTCATCTTGGAGAAGCAAAGAAATAATAATAAAACAAGCCTCACAGTTGTGGTATACAGATGGGTCCAAAATGGAAGATGGCAGCGCTGGAGCTGGAATTATAGGGCCTAATTCCCAAAAAGCAATTGCAATGGAGAAAACAGCTTCCATTTTTCAGGCGGATGTCCACGCATTAGTATTATGTGCTAGAGAAATCTACGCAGGGGTACACGCAACACCAAAATATGCATACTCTCAGATAGCCAAGCAGCTCTGAAATCATTAATAAACTTCTCATTCCAATCAAAGCTGGTCTGGGAATGCTCTAAACTCCTTAATACTCTAGCAGCAAGAAACTCTGTTACGCTAATGTAGCTACCGGGACATGAGGGAGATAAGGGCAACAAAATGGCGGACTCTTTGGCAAAAAGGGGCGCAGGCACTGCCTTCATAGGTCCAGAACCCTTCCGTGGGGTAAACAGTAGCTACACAAATAACTTGTTGTGCGAAGAAGAAAATGGAAGTCTACTAAATTACTGGAGAGCCCAAAAAGGCATGGGGCAGTCGAGACTACTCAGTGACTCTGAACACATCAGGATAGATGCTTCTTTAAACCTCAGCAGAAATTATATCAAACTGAACTTTTAACAGGACATTGTAGAATATGATTCCTGCCGACTCTGTCAAGAGGAGCAGGAAAATGCAAAAAAATATTCTATACACTTGCCCAGCGGTGACAAGACGCAGACGTAACTGCCTAGGCAGTGGGTTTTTATCTCCAAATCACTTAGTTAAAATTGAGTCCACAGTAGTTACGAGATTTTTAAATAGTCTAGGACTGTTTTAGTTGGGTACGAGGCTGCACAATAGATCTCTTATGTCGCGGTGTTCTTTTAGCCTGCTAATAATAATAATAATAATAATAATAGAACCTACAGTGACTTCCGGGCTATCTGTTATTATTTTTATTTATAATAAACTTTGTATTTATTTTGTATCTGTTACTCTACAGCCGGTAAATACGGCAACCAATTATTTAATATATATATATATATATATATATATATATATATATATATATATATATATATATATATATATATATATATATATATATATATATATATATATATATATATATATATATATATATATATATATATATATATATTAAATAATTGGTTGCCGTATTTACCGGCTGTAGAGTAACAGATACAAAATAAATACAAAGTTTATTATAAATAAAAATAATAACAGATAGCCCGGAAGTCACTGTAGGTTCTATTATTATTATTATTATTATTATTAGCAGGCTAAAAGAACACCGCGACATAAGAGATCTATTGTGCAGCCTCGTACCCAACTAAAACAGTCCAAGACTATTTAAAAATCTCGTAACTACTGTGGACTCAATTTTAACTAAGTGATTTGGAGATAAAAACCCACTGCCTAGGCAGTTACGTCTGCGTCTTGTCACCGCTGGGCAAGTGTATAGAATATTTTTTTGCATTTTCCTGCTCCTCTTGACAGAGTCGGCAGGAATCATCTTCTACAATGTCCTGTTAAAAGTTCAGTTTGATGTAATTTCTGCTGAGGTTTAAAGAAGCATCTATCCTGATGTGTTCAGAGTCACTGAGTAGTCTCGACTGCCCCATGCCTTTTTGGGCTCTCCAGTAATTTAGTAGACTTCCATTTTCTTGTTCGCACAACAAGTTATTTGTGTAGCTACTGTTTACCCCACGGAAGGGTTCTGGACCTATGAAGGCAGTGCCTGCGCCCCTTTTTGCCAAAGAGTCCGCCATTTTGTTGCCCTTATTTCCCTCATGTCCCGGTAGCTACATTAGCGTAACAGAGTTTCTTGCTGCTAGAGTATTAAGGAGTTTAGAGCATTCCCAGACCAGCTTTGATTGGAATGAGAAGTTTATTAATGATTTCAGAGCTGCTTGGCTATCTGAGAGAATGCATATTTTGGTGTTGCGTGTACCCCTGCGTAGATTTCTCTAGCACATAATACTAATGCGTGGACATCCGCCTGAAAAATGGAAGCTGTTTTCTCCATTGCAATTGCTTTTTGGGAATTAGGCCCTATAATTCCAGCTCCAGCGCTGCCATCTTCCATTTTGGACCCATCTGTATACCACAACTGTGAGGCTTGTTTTATTATTATTTCTTTGCTTCTCCAAGATGAACGATCACTGATGTCCACTTTGAAGTGCTTCGAGAAGTCTAATTTTTTGTCCATCTTGTCGTAGACCACGAATCATTTTCAAGTTGTTGCTCAGCCCAATTCACGAACATACGACGCTTATGGTGGTCAAGCGGCTTCAGTTCTTGCGTCAATTTGATCTTGTAAGGATGTAGGCCAAGATCTTTTCGCAAATTTCGCCACAACGACGTCACAGAGATGCCCAACGCTTGAGAACGACGTGTGAGAGACACATTTGATTGACACATTTGACATTCTTGAACTGAAGCCTCAGCGGCAGCAATATTCTCGACACTACGGGCACTTCTTTGTCTCACTGGCACGGACACATTTTGTACTGTGCCTGTGGATTCAAATTTTTCCACTAGACGCTCAATTGTTGATCTGATAGGACAATTATGATGGAAAAAATATGGCGTCGTTTGCTGTCAATATCGATTTACTTTTGTAGCGTTTCTTTTGAAAAACCCTTTATTACAAGCTGGCAATAAGCCACTTCAGTCAATTTTTGGGGAAAATAAGGGCTGGTCTGTCATGGTAGCAGCCAGAATACACCGCTGGGCCCTCACTTTGGCAGGGTTCAATTATACAATCCAGCATGTTAAAGGTTCCCAGAATTTCACCGATAATTTTTCGCGGTTGCCCCAACAAGCGTTAAGACAGGAGAGCATAGGCAAAAATTATGTGAATTATACTCTGGAAGGGGACGCTTTTAAAAGTTGTAAATAAAGAAAGTCGGAATTGTCTGTGGAATACGGATGTAGTTTGTGGGGTTACCGGACAGTGATATTCCAACGACTTCGACCTAGTGTCCTTAGGAAGCTTCACAGATCTCACTTGGGTATAGTAAAATCTAAAGCTTTAGCTCGATCATACGTATGGTGGCCTAAGATGGATAGTTATATAGGTTGCGAGATGTGTTCCTTGTAAAATTATCCAAGAAAGCCCAAACAAAAACAGGTTGATCCCTTGGGTGCCTGCAGAACCGCCTTGGTCGCGTATTCATATCGATTTTGCCGGGCCCAAGAAAAGTTTTTATTTCTTAATCATTATAGATGCACATTCAAAGTGAATGGAAGTCTTTAAAATGAAGCAAATTACCACAATTTTCACAATTTCCAAATTGAGGGAGGTGTTCAGTAGGTTTGGGTTGGTTGATACTTTGGTTAGTGACAACGGTCGACAATTTACAGCCAGCGAGTTCAAACAGTTTTTAGAGTTGAATGGTATTAGGCATGTACTCACACCACCAGGGTTTCCAGCTACGAAGGGGCAGGCATAAAATTTTGTTAAAACATTTAAAAAATCGTTAGAGGCAAGCTTGAGCGCCAACCCAGGCGAAGACTTAAGACATAATCATTACTTTTTGTTGGATGATCGATCAGCGCAGCATTGCAAAACTGGGGAATCGTCAGCTAAAGTTTTGTTAGGAAGGGAGTTAAAGAATCCCTTCAGCCCCTTAAGACTTCCTATGGTGAAAGATATGATAATAAAGAAGTAGTTAGGTAATGTAAAATATAATAGAGGCACTAGAGAGAAGGTATTTGAGGAAGGTTCTCCCGTTTTTATAAGGGCGACAGGCCACAGTCAGGGAGCAATTGGGTCCGCGCACTTACAATTCCACGATCGCCCACACTAACAGAATTAGTAAGAGGCACCTCTATCAAATGATTCCGGGCTATAATAGTGTAAACGATTCAAACGCCGGTCATCCTAGTGAAGAATTGAATTGTATATCGGAAAACGAAGTCAATCAACTGAAACCAGCATTGGTGCAAATCATGAGCCGTCAGCTGTGGAGAATGGTGGGGGCTCAGATATGCCAGAGAACTCGCCGAAAACGCCAAGTCTTTTGCGAGAACGTCGAGTAAAAATTAATTACAAACAATAACCTTTGAAATATATATTGCATTTTATTTATATGGATTTCTTTATATATAACCATTGTAATACTTATTGTATTTCATTTATATGGATTTCTTTATATACAACCTTGTAATACTAATTGTATTTTCTTTATATAGATAAGTATTTGAAAACGGAAACATTGGTATTTAGAGATTAGATCGTAGATATTTCTTAAAATTGTATACAGCTTAGGGAGAGAGTTGTGAAGTATTAAGTAATTTACAGACATTTGAAGTACTCTTTACGGTATAAGAACAGGTTAAGTGTTGTATTAAGTAAAGAGATTAAATAAAGCAGTTCAGTACCAACCACCTACGCGACTATATTGCAATAATAATAATAATTTTCCAATTAAGGTACTTTGGAAGCCAGAATTGAGAATGATGAAATTTTGTTCCGAGCTCGACATGGATTACCCATTACGATTATTTTTCTTAATTGGTTGTTAAAAATTTTTTTATTTTTATTGTGATATTCAATTTTTTGATTTTTGTATAGTTTTTAATTAAATTCTGAACCAATCTTTAACTAAATGGAGTTAACCTATTTAATTAAATGTATTAAAATTACACTATATTATAGTATTGCTTTCATAGACGGCACTGCGCGATTCATTAAATTGTATGAATTTTGACAACGTGTTGAGTAATGCAAAGTAGATAAGATTTTGTACGCTACATGGTAATTGGTATAATTTGCTAATTCGGTGTTTGTGAAATTAATTATCAATAATAATAAATAAAATAACGTAATTATATAAACTATCGTATATATTTATATGTAAATTAGTAATTAAAATAATACTTAATACATTGTTAAATGTACCACATAATTAATACACATTTTAATACTGCTTTGGAATTTAATAATTTCATCTTTTTAGAAGCATATAGACTGTTGGTAGCTTTCTTTACCCTTTCCCCCTCATTGAGCTTCCATGAAAGCTTATTGTCTACTATTACCCCTAAGTATTTGGTGTGGCTTTTTATAGTGAGTACCCCACTGTTCAGTTTTGGTGGTCTCCACGACGGGATCTTATACCTTCTACTGAAAAGTATCAGGTCAGTATTTTCCGCGTTGACCCTTAGGCTTGCTTGTATCGGCCAGCTGTATATGCTTTTTAGAGTGTCGGTTATTGGGTCACTGGGAGTCGACAGAACTGTTATAACTATAGCTATATCATCAGCATATGTTACCAGATTAGAAGCTTTACCGGCAAAAGCCAGAGTAGTGGAGATAGAACCCCTCATTGTGGGGTCCTTCTGCACATCTCCTTTATCGATTCGGCGCCGTTCCACTCTGCCCTTATACTTCTACCGCGTCTTACCCGTACTTTGGATATTGCCACAATAGTGCTTTCATTTGGCTTTTCGCACTTCTTTCTTGTATATTCGTAGCGTATCTTTACATTCACCCTAGCATTCTTTACTATCAGCTAACCTGGCAAGTTTGAATATCTCACGTAGGTAGCGCCTCTGAGAATCGAGCTCTTTGTTCCACCAAGGTGGTTTGGGTCTGCGTCTTATACACACTAGAGTGCAGGAGATCCTGTAAACGTGGGTTAGAGTGTGAGTCAATTGATCTAGCTTTTCTTCGAGATCTATAATGGATTTGATCGTGCTAGGTCTTTTTGTTGCTTTTTTTTAATTTCATTCCATTTAAATTTTTTGTTATAGTTATACAATAAGACAAAGTCTTTTAATATATACCTAAATATCAGTTATTAAAATAGACATATTAAATTAAATTATCAACTAATATAAATAAAAAAATGAATAAATAAATAAGTAATAAATAATATATAATTAATAAATGGATAGAATAAGAAATTAAAAGAATACTGATAGAAAAAAAATGCTTGCTTTCGATTTCACTTTTTACTAGGGGTGGTTTCAATAAGCTAAACTGACTTTTTAGTTCCCTACCTAACATTATTTTAGCTGGGGATTCACCTGTAGTACAATGCTTCATAGATATAGTCAAAAAAATCCATCGATTATAACATCTAAATATTCACAATTGTCATTGCTTAAGTTTGCTGTTAGGGACTTCTTAAACGTTTTTATAAAATTTTCAGCTTGCCCGTTTGTAGCGGGAAAGCTTGGTGGGGTTAAAAGTCTACTGAACATTTAGTTTTGTAATTGTTAATGCAGTCCTGATATGTTAGGTTTTAAAAATCTCAACCAATTTTGATTATGAATCTACTAAGAGGAAAAACCATTTTTGATAGCTTCCTAAAAGCCTAAATGAATTCGAGACCAAACGGAAGTCGTTGGCGTCAATGGAATTAGTCCACTTTTTTCTGCACTTGGTTGCAGCGTTTTGCACGACGTATAATTGGAAATGAATGTCGCTATGTCCTTATCTATATTAGGCCACCATATGTAGGATCGAACTAAAGACTTAGTTTTTACAATGCCCAAATGCGAATTGTGTTCCTCATTTAAAACACTTTTTCTTAAACTCTTAAACATACTCGACGGAAAGTTCTCAGCTATTGTTCTGGAATCCTTGTTTCACCTTTTAATGAACTTAACTTTCCACAGATTCTTTCACCTTTGATAGGGTCTCTTGTAGTTACCCTCGCAATTTTTTTGAAATTTAAATGTAAATCATTACTTGCTGAAATGAAATTGACATAATTTTGTCCTCCATCATCATTCAGATTGAGAATTTGTGGTAGTCGGGGTAGATAGGTTTGGGACCCGGCAGTCAAAAAGACAAGTCCAGTGAAGAACAAAAAGAAACCTCGAATGAGAACCCTCTTAACGTTGACGACCACCGCAAATGGAAAAAGGACAATGGTTTAAGGATATGCACCTGGAATATCCGGACCCTCAATAGGGAAGCGGCCTCTATCCAATTGGTGGACGCCCTCGAAAAAATAAAGGTTGACGTAACCGCCTTCCAGGAAATGAGATAGACAAGACATGGTTGCTCTAAGCGAGCGAGCTGCGATACTCCTACAGATGCCATGCGGAGAGGTGCGAATTCGGATGTGAACTTGTTGTACGTGAACGGCCGTGAAAGGCCGGGAACAAAAGGCTTGCCACGATTCGCATCAAAGCTAAATTCTTAAGCATTGGCCTGGTATGCACGCACGCGCCGACGGAGGAAAAGGACATTGCTGTTAACTATGCATTCTACGAGAGACTCGAGGACACACATGACTGCTGCCCGACCCACGACGTGAAGATTATCCTCGGGAACTTCAAAGCAAAGGTCGGACTTCAACTCAAGAGTCGGACTTCAAAGCAAAGGTCGGTCAGTTCAGTCTTCACGAGACCACATCGAACAATTGTTTAAGGCTGATCGACTTTGCGGCGGCGCGAAACATGATAGTTAGTAGCACCAGATTTTGACATCTCGATATCCACAAAACCACATGGTTGTCCCCTGATCAACATACGCGCAAGCAAATTGTTCATGTTGAAATTGATTATGCATGCGATTATGCAATGCGAATAACGTACGATCTAGTACGCAAACAAAAGCTGGCCGTCGCTCATCTGTAATTACAACGGACAGCCGAGGTCTATTCCGCTCAACTCTCGGAACTGCTCCGCCAACCCGACGCTTTACCCGACGATTCCGGCGAACTTTGGCCACATATATCCCGCTCCATGCTTACCGCCGCAGATAATACCATTGGCTTCTGACGCCCGCCACTGCGAAACCAATGGTATGATCAGCAGTGTCGCGAAAAGAGGCCCCTATTCAGATGAACGAAATACGAGCTGGAATGGCATGAGTGCGAGGAAATCGAGATGTACCGGGACATGATACTCGAAAATTCTATCAACAGGTCAGGCGTCTGACCCAAGGTTTTAAACCCGGAGCATATACTTGTAGAGATGAAAATGGAAATCTACTTACGGGTACGCAGTGCACACTGAGGTTATGGAGAGGAAATTACTGGCAGTAGACAATGCCACCAATACCGCCTCTGGATAATTCAGACCGATACCACCAATTAACGATGACGGAGTGGTTCTCCCACAACCTAGGCACGATAAGGAATCTCAGTGCCCTCTGTCCTGTATTGTAGAAAGGTGACCCGATGATATGCGACAAGTAGCGGGAAATCAGTCTTATTGCCATCTCTTATAAGATTCTGTCTAGCGTATCATGTGATAGACTCAAACCATATGGTGAACGAGCGCAAGACAAGGTATATGCTATCCACCAGCAGGGACACTCGATTTCAAGTTTCGCCAGCACTGTTTCAATTGTCTTATTGTGTTTTTACATACTCCACGCACACAATATTTGGGAACTTTCATCTAACTCCAACCGGTTGTACGCGTTGGGGAAATCCAACTTAGTTAAGGGCCTTTAAGAGAAGCGAAGAACTCCGCTATTCTCGGCAATATCTATTTCATTCCCGAAAGATATTTATAAATAGTCGGCTTATAGTCGCCCCATATTTGCAAGTCGCCGTTTGACTTCAAGACAGCCACCGACGGGGTGCCCAATCTGCTACTAATACTAAAACTCCTTTTTCTACTAACTCACTAATTTGGCATTCTTTTTCCCACGTCTCGTCTTGCAGAAGATGGGTTTTACGTTTGCTTTCAATTCTAATTTCACCTTATGAACGTTATATTTAACTAATCCACTACTAAAAACCGTACGATGTTTGTTTTTTAATTCCGTCTGTACCTCACTTAAACTATTCACAGGGCTAATTTCCATCCCAAAACATGTGTTGCATTCAGCTGTTTTCTTTTTCTGCAATTCTGAATTTATTTGCGTATTGTGGCTGTTTCGGCTCAATGCGGCCAAACTATTTGCGATCGCTCCTAAGCGATCGCTCCTATTCGCAGCTTTGACCGAATTTATGCGAAAGTCGGTCGAAGCCAAAGTTGAACGAGGTTGTTGATCTGCTTATCACGGCGGTTGCTATTCCTGCCTGTTAAGTTGGTCAGACAAGGATGGACGGTTGATGGACGAGAATGTGAATGGGAGCGAGTACGGTGGAGAAGGGAAAAGATCAAGGTAGTCGATGGCAGATAGTCGTTTGATCCGTATTGTGAGGATAGTCGCTCGTCTCGTCGGTTGCTCTGGCGGTTGATTGAAATCCAAAAAATGCAGATAAAATAATCAAAAAATATAAAAATTATGGTTTTATAACTGATCAATTTAAACAAGATATCAATTTGCAACTGCTTTGTACTCTAGTTGTTTTTAAAAGCTCCTAAAATTAACGCAAAACAAAACAGGAGTTAAGTTTTGAATGTTGAGGAATTGTTGGAGTTCAGCGCGAGTGCGGCAAGTTTAACGATAAGAAGTTTGCATTGATTATTGGTGGTGTTGGATCAATGTACGAGAGAACTGGTAGTTATTCGATGTGTAACGAGATATTCGATATCAAGCTGTAATTTTGTAGTGATTAGTCCATCTTCCTTCCTCACGTAACCGGGTGCCATTGGAGCAGTTGACAGGATCTTCCTCAAGCTGGACTTCTCAGTGATATCTTCTACGTCACCGCAAAAGTTTCTCCACGATTCTCTTTGTGCCTTCCTAAGCTTACTCTTGAAGTTTTTTAGTGCTGCTTTGTATAAAGTCCAGTCTGCACTATCTCTACATTTCTTTGCGTTGTTGAAAAGTCTCCTACAGTTTTTTCTGAGTCCAATAATTTCCTCTGCTTCCGACCATAGGCACACAAATAAGGCAACGTATATTTTATATGGTGTTTTGCCTCTAATGCGAAGATATGTGCTGACCACAAAAATCTACAGTGCACTGCGAAAATGGTTTACAAGGTGTGGGCCGTTCAACTGGTAAGTTCTCCATCATTTTCTATAGCAGTTTTGGTTTGTAACGCACACAGTGTACGCACGACATGATACTGCGACGCGCAATGAGTCTGGCATTGATGCCGCAAAATCTGAGACGAATAAGCGCGTCAAGAACCTTAGCTCCAGTGTGATAATTGGCAATCTACGAGTGACGTACGAGACAGTCAACAGAATGGTATTTACTAGGTAACAGGACTGGATGCTTTTGCACATCAAGTAATGTTGCTAGCTCTAGACAACTGCCAACCTTCAACAAATTGAATCGGATGGTATGCTCACAAAAAAGGTTGAGATATTTGAGCGAGGCTTGAGTTTCTATGCCTCTCTTAACACGACGAATATCTTCTTCGATACACTGCTGAAACCGCGATGCCCCAAAGTGCGGTTTCAATCTCTTGCGAAAACAGTGACTCTGAATCCTGGAGCTTGTGCGTATTATTTGTCGGCAAGTATTCTCATCCAAATGCTTTTAGAAATGAAAGATCCAATTCCTGATTCAAATCTGGTTTTTATTCAGCCAGTCATTGCCTTTTTTATATCTTATTGTGACTAAAAATTATGCTTATTTCTAACTTAATTATACTCTAATCATAATTTTTCAATACTTATTAAATATGCGATAATCTAGCATATGTATGCACTGCTGAAATTTCTTAGTTCAGCAATTCTCTCAATGCTTCGTGAGCGGTGGTTTCCTGACTTCATTGGTGTATGAATTTGTACATGTAACGTGAGCTACCGCTTTATTTGTATTTCATTGATTTTTGTCCGCTGTGAGTGACCATGTGTGCACTACACCATTAACCCTTCAGAGAGGGTGTTTTTTTTTAAATTTGTTTGAATCCATTTATGATTGTTGTGACTTATGATTATTGTATATATATATTTATGATTATTTGCATTTCTTAAGGTTATTGTTATGGACATGTTAATACATTTTTGGCGTTTTTGATTATTTTGGAATTTTCACCTATTATCTTAAAATGTCCTAAATAGTATCTATCTAATTATACCCTTTATAATTATAAAGCGCTAATTTATATTTCATTGATTGTTGTCCGCTGTGAGTGACCATGTGTGCACTACACCATTAACTCTTCAGAGAGGGTATTTTTTTAAACTTATTTGAATCCATTTATGATTGTTGTGACTTATTATTATTATTTTCAATTTATTTAGTTTTAAGTAACATGATATTTCCGTTTTATTTTGTACGTAAGCATTAGTAAAATTCCTTAATTGTTATTGTTATTAGTATATAAGTTCACACCTTTATGAAATAAATCAGTCAGTTTTAATAATTGACTCCATTAACCACACGAATTTGTGTTCTTTCTAAGTTATCCTGGTTCATGCGTCATATAACAATCTCAACAGCTATATTGGTACAAGCACCGAAATAGCAACCTAACTAATCAATTTGTGATTAAACTACGTTATACTGGTACAAGCACCATATAACAATTCAGCAGCCATTTTGGGACAAGCATCGAACTGGAAACCATTTAAGGAAAAAGATCCTTAAACATTTTTGGTGACCCCGACGTGATCAACAGGACACGGCACATCTACCATTCCTGAGGATATCAGGTGAATACAGCCTATCAATAATTCATCATGACTTCCGACAACATGTCAATGAAAGACTTGGTTCGTCCACAAGACGACCGAGCATTGACCATTCAAACACTGATATCAAGCTATAAGAAAATAGCTAACGACCGAAGGACATTAGAATTCGTGGAAAAAACGCTGCAATAACTTGATAATCAATGGCAACAATTCAACCAATCTGACGATGTGATCCGGAAAAGCTATGGGGATGACACTATATACAAGCTTCGCGAGCAAATGCAAGGCACTATCAATACGCAGAAGGCATTGAAGATACTCTCGAAGAAAACACCAGTGCCAAGAGCACAATCACCTGGGCTAGTACGGCTACAACCACTAACTCAGGAAGGTGGGGCTATGCAACAACAGTCCCGTTCGCAACCCGTTCTGTCGCATGTTCAACGACAAGGACAACTCATCACTAAAATCTTTAAGACGATTGAGCAATTGCTTGCCAAGCAGCCAATACACACAGGCAGTTTCTACACGCGTCAGGCAAGCAATCTAGAGCAACATTGGCAGATAGCACAAGGTCTGCACTAACTACTGTGTGAAGCTGGAAACATCACATACGACATTGAAAACTTCTTCCAACGCGAACAACAGTTTCACAACAAATTGGCACTCCTCTTAGACATGGGTCAACAATCGAGCACCTGCAATGCTGTGGATAGAAGCACGCCACCAATACATCTCCAAAATTACAATTGCCAAAGGTGGAGTTACAAAAATTTGATGGTAATTATCTCCAGTGGCGACACTTCCGAGATTTATTCATGAAACTGGTGGACAAGCAGCCCATACCAAAGTGCCCAAAAATTTGGTACCTGAAATCCAGTCTTATAGGAGAAGCAGAAGCCCTCATTCGTCATTTCATATCGGCTGACAACTACTTGACCGCATGGCAAGTAATCAACGAACGGTACGAAATCTCGAGGCATTTAGTTAGCACAGCATTGTGTCGACTATTAAGGCAAACTCTATCAAATCTCGAGAGTGCTACGAACGTCAAATTACTGCATGATACAACGTGAGAGTGCATTTTAAGCCTTCAGAATTTGGGTCTAGACACTTCATCATGGGATCAAACTCTGCTATTCATCCTAGTTCAGCAGCTCTGCAAGTCAACGCACGTTTTATGGGAACAATCCATCCACGACCCAACTAAAATGCCATCACTGGAGGAATTTCTGGCCTTTTTGAGGATACGCTTCCAAACCCTGGAAACGCTGGGAATCAAGAGCAACAAGCCTATCAGTGAAAGGGGCAAGCACCATGGCAACTGCAGCGCCTTAAGTGCCACCACATCAGCTCAAGCGTGTGGCATATGTAAGCAGTCACACATACTCTACTTGTGCCCAAGGTTCCTGAAGATGACTCCAAGTCAACGGTTGAACACAATTCAAAAAACGATGCGTCAACTGTTTGAAAACTGGTCATGGTTCAAAGAATTGCTCATCAAGAACATGTACCAAGTGTCCGAAGAAACACAATACGCTTTTGCATTTGCACCTAGCATCAGACCAAGAAAAACAGGAAATCGCCAACACAGCCAAGCCATCATCAGCAGCTTCGTTAGCAGCGTTGCCTATGCTACGAACTCTTCATGGACCAGCACTGTTGAGTACCGTGTCCATAACGTTAAGATCCAATTGGGGACAGAAAGTCGAATGTCGCGCGCTCCTCAACAGTGGCTCGCAGTTGAATTTCATAACACAAAGCCTAGCAAGGCAATTAGGACTGCGTAAACGAAAAGGCGACACTTCCATTGAAGGAATCGGCAATAGCCAGAAGCGAACCACAGAGACGGTGATCGTCGGATTAGAATCAACGACCACTGCAATAACGACACACATAGAAGCGCAAATTCTTCCTAAAATTGTGTCTGATCAGCCGCAAAAAACTATTGACATTTCACAGTGGTCCATTCCGAAAAACATTAAGCTAGCAGATCCATCATTCAATAAATCAGCTCGAATTGATTTGCTGATAAGCGCAGTGTTGTTTTACCAAACATTATGTGTCGGACCATTATCACCAGGAGAAGGAAAAATTTTACAAAATACACTCTTCGGATGGTTAGTTGGTATTGCATACAACAGGTGGGATACATCAAGTCCAATTACAACTTGTGGAGTTTGCACGGACGATGAAAATCTTGAAGAATCATTGGAGAAATACTGGCGCTTAGAGAATGTGATGCAACCAAGTCTACTCTTACATTAGCTGAACGACAATGTTCAGAACACTTCAACCATCATACCCAACGAGGCACAGATGGCCGCTTCATTGTAAAACTTACTTTCCAAGGAGACCCTATGCATTTGGGTGAGTCAAGGGACATATCCCTTTAACGGTTCTTCGCAGTCGAACGCAAATTAGAAAGAAATCCCGAGCTTAAGAACCAGTATGTCGCTTTTATGAGAGATTATGAATCCCTGGGACATATGGAGGAAGCACCAACTGGCACCATCAGATGTCCGCACTATTTCCTGCCACACCATGCGGTGATGAAACCAGAAAGTTCCACAACAAAATTACATGTCGTATTTGATTTATCAGCCAAACGACATTCTGTTAATTGGCCCCAGTATACTAGATGATATGGTTCAAATACTACTTCGGTTTCGGTTGTGACAATATGCCTTCACCGCTGACATTGAGAAAATGTATCGGCAAATTTGGGTTGCTAAGGAGGATCGGTACAATTGTAAGACGTGTCGCGAGCAGACGTGTTCTCCGCGGCTCTAAGCTTTAACCACGAAAAAAAAGAACTAAAAAACGAAAACAAAAAAGTCAAAAACTCTCTACCCGGCAAAAAAAGTACTGATAAATATAACTACATACAACAAGGAACAAAATAAAAAAATCGCGAAAATCTGACCTGTAAACATTACATGTTGCAGTCGCCACCCGCGCGTTCAGCTAGTGCAGCAACGGCAACGAAGACAACCGATGCGCTAACACAACAAAACAATAACAACAGCGTGAACATAAATAAAAACAGTTGCGATCTCTCGCCAAGTGAAATTAATACACTTATAGCACAATTCGACAGCAGCGGTAGGCAGCGCAGCTTTTCAATGTCTGACTGCTCCCATAAACAGCTCTCCCTCTCTGGCTCTGCTAACGCTGGCTCTCAGCTTGAGCACGTTACAGTAAGTAACGATTGCTGCAGAAACGTAAGTACGGTTAATGTTGGCTCTGGGTCGGTAAAAACTTTGCCATGGAGTATGCAAAGTAACTCTCCCTCACCATTAGAACCTCTCAACAATACACATAGCGCTACAGGCAAAAAAAACATGCATGCTACAGCCAACCAAGGAAAAGGTTCGGCAATACAGACTGGTATGAACCGCTATATTGTGGTTAAGCGCAAGTTGAGTCCTCAAAAATTGTCTCAAAAATCGGCAAAGCAGATTAAATCTAATGATTCTGCTCCTGAAAAGAATCCACTCGCTTCTAACTGGTTTGCACCTCTTGCAAATACCGAAGACAATTCTACTCAGAGAGTGCTAAAAGAGGTAAAACCCCCTCCAATTTATTTAAGGGAGCGCAACTCTAACGCTCTCGTAAAAACTATAACTACTCTAATTGGTGCTAAATACTTTCATGTTGTCCCAATACTAAAAGGCAAAATACATGAAACCAAAATTCAGTTATATATCGAATCAAGCTATCGCAAAGTCGTCAATCTCTTTGACACAGAGAAAAAAAACGTATTACACCTACCAGCTTAAAAGTAGCAAAGGCATTGTTGTTGTCCTTAGAGGAATCGAAGCTAACGTAGATGTCAACGAAATAAGAGAAGCCCTATCCCAAGAGGGTTTTACCGCAAACTCTGTGTTTAACATACGCAATAAAGATAAGATTCCACTGCCGCTCTTTCGCGTTGAGCTACAGCAAGTCGACTCGAACCTGAGAAAAGGCGAATCACACCCGATCTACAACCTCCGCTATCTTCTACATAGAAAAATCTCTGTAGAAGAACCTCGCAATCGAATTGGACCAGTTCAATGCCTGAACTGCCAAGAATTTGGGCACACTAGAAAATACTGTACACTTCCCAGTGTATGTGTCGTTTGTGGTGATTTCCAAATGTTACAAAACTGCACAAAGCCCAAAGACGACTCCAGAGTCAAAAAATGCAGCAACTGTGGTGAAAATCACACTGCAAACTACAGAGGCTGCACTGTATACGCTCATATAAAAAAAGAAATTTGCACCTAAGCCAAAACAAGTTAAAACTGTTCCTCCCGTAACAGTTTTGCGCGAAATCTCTGCCCTCTGTACCCCCATCAGTAAACCCTAAAACTGATGAGAGTACTCTTGAAAAGACTTTACAAGAGCTCATCGCAAATATGACGCAATTTATGTGCTCAATGCAAAGTATGATGCAAGATATGATACGTAATCAGAACATGCTTTTGCAATCCCTATTAACAAAACCATGAATGTCCTGAAAATCTATCATTGGAATGCAATTGGCATAAGTCAGCACAAAAAGGAGCTCAAACTATTTCTCATAGGTCAATAGATTTGATGCTAATTTCTGAAACTCAGAAAAACTGTTTCCAGATAGCTGGATACAAAGTTTATGATACCAAACACCCCGGTGGCAAAGCACGCCGTGCATGCAGCCATTCTGATCAAGAATAGAATAAAGCATTTCCCAATGCAAGGATACTGTACCGATTATCTACAAGCGACGACTATTCAGCTCGAAGAATACGTCAAAGGCTTGATAGTATCATCCATCTACTGCCCACTCAGGTTTAATATAGATGAGCAGCAATACAAACAATTCTTTAGTACTCTCAATGCTAAGTTCATTGCTGCTGGAGACTTTAATGCAAAGCATACTCATTGGGGCTCACGTTTAGTAACTCCCAAAGGCAGAAAACTCTTCTCTGCGATAAATGCTCTTGGTCTTAATGTCTTGTCCAATGGTAAGCCTACATACTGGCCATCCGACAAACAGAATATTCCAGATCTTATTGACTTCGCCATCACTAGAGGTATAAATAATGTACACTCTCTTGTGCATTCCTCTCTGGCGCTGTCCTCTGATCACACTCCCACAATAATAACTATCTTTTCTGAAAACTCCTATCAGAAAAACGTGAGTGGTAGTTTCACCTACAAGAATACAGACTGGTTTAAATATAAGATGTCCATAAGTTCACATCTTGAAATAAAGACCGCCCTAAAGTCTGAGCAGGAAATAAACTCCGCTATTTTCAATTTTACTCAATTGCTATCCGAAATAGTAAAAATTGCTACACCACGTTCTAAAGCTCAAACTCGACAAGAGTGTACTCCCCAAGACATTCTGAAGCTCCTCTCCGAAAAAAGATCTCTTAGGAGAGAATGGCAATCACCTTCTCTGAAGAAGAAACTGAATGAATGTACTAAAAAACTGCATCACCTTCTAAAAGAAAAGGAAACCTCCGAGTTTCTCGAGTTTGTAGAGACCCTCTGTCCTACAGAAGGCTCAAGCTATTCTTTATGGCGAACGTCCAAAAACTCGAATAAACCCATTCAAATGGAGTCACCAATACGCCTTCCCAACGGCAACTGGGCAAGAAGTGATGTAGAAAAGGGAATAGCATTCGCAAATCATTTGGAGCAAGTTTTCACCCCTAATCTTGCTAGTTCCGACCGTTCTCTAATGGCGGTTGATGCTATCCATACCGTCAATGGTATCTCGGTTGCCAAAAAGGAGCTGACAAACGATATCAAAGAACTCACTGCCAAAAAATCTCCAGGGCGTGATCTGATTACGGGCCAAATGATAAAAGAGCTCCCAGCAATAGCCACAATGCATCTCTTGCATATATTAAATGCTATAATATGCACTGGATTCTTTCCTTACTCATGGAAAATCTCCCAAATTATCATGATTCCCAAAGCTGGAAAGGACCCAACAAGCGTCTCTTCCTACAGACCAATTAGTCTGCTATCAATTTTTTCAAAACTCTTTGAAAGTTTGATAATAAAGCGAATTAAAGACGTTGTCAAACAGTCTAATGTTATACCAAACCACCAGTTTCGGTTTAGAGAAAAACACAGTACTATCGAACAAGTTCATCGCATTGTAAACACTATACAAGAAACGTTCGAAAAGAAGCAATACTGTTCCGCAGTTTTTCTCGACATCACTCAGGTATTTGATAATGTCTGGCACGAAGGAATCTTGCACAAACTGAAATGTATTTTACCTCTTAACATCTACACATTGCTCGAAAGCTATTTCTCAGGTAGACGCTTTGTGGTGAAACAAAAATGCTTCATCTCAGATGAATACCCTATACAAGCTGGTGTACGGCAAGGCAGCGTATTAGGCCCCCTGCTCTATACGTTGTTCACTGCAGATATGCCAACAAACGGCAAGACTATCACCTATACTTTTGCCGACGACACAGCCATATTGTGTACTCACACAAATCCGAAAGAGGCGTCAAAACTTCTCCAACTACACGTCAACATGCTTCAGGAATGGCTTGACCACTGGAGAATCAAAGTCAATGAGTCGAAATGCGTTCATGTCACATTCACTCTATGCAGGAGTACTTGCCCCCCTGTGCAAATTAACACCAAGCCGATCCCTCAGGCGACAGAAACTAAATATCTAGGAATGCATTTAGATCGCAGACTTACTTGGGTAGAGCATATAAGTGCAAAAATTATTCAGATGAAACTCAAAATAAACGAGCTAAACTGGCTTTTGAACAGGCACTCCAAGCTCAAACTGGACTTTAAAGTTCTACTCTACAAAGTCATAATCAAGCCCATAGGAACCTACGGTATCCAACTCTGGGGTACTGCTTCACCCTCAAATGTCGAAAAGCTGCAAAAAACCCAATCGAAAATCCTTCGAATGATTACCAATGCTCCTTGGTACATCAAAAACATTAACATCCACAGAGATTTACATATCCCGTATGTAACTAAAGAAGTTTCCCGACTTGCTGAATCTTACTTAGCAAAGCTAGACCAGCATCCCAATGCATTAGCGAGGCGCCTACTACAGCATCAAGGACACACCCGACTGAAAAGGATGGACGTGCTGCGCTTAGCAACAAACTAGATTTTAAGCTTATTCATTACGCTATTATTTAAGTATTGCGCTACTTCTTTTCATATACCATAACTCCTCAAAGCACTGGCACTGGGAGGCTGGTAATGATTGATATGAATTTAAAAGTGAAATGTTAAATATACTATGAAGATTTGTTGTTAGTTCTAAGATGTTTTTTAGAAGATTCAATAAAATATATACTCGTATATATATATAAAAAGAAAAGGAGGATCGGAAGTACCAGCTTATCTGGTGGAGAGAAGACTCGTCGCAGCTGTTAAAATATTACCAGCTAGCAACAGTCACATATGGCACATCAGTGGCTCCATGCCTGGCCATTAAAACATTGCGAACATTAGGAAATCAACAAGCTCATAAATTTCTCTTAGCAGCAGCAGCAATCAGTTCTAATTTCTACGTAGCCGAAGCACTTAGTGGAGCCAATATATTATCTGCAGCACTCCACATTCAAACACAGTTACAAAATATGCTTGGATAGGCCGGATTTAAGTCACGGAAATGGTGCGCCAACCACCATCATCTGTTAAAAAATGTTCCAACTAGTGCTCAAGAGCTGGCTTTAAACTGTAGTCAACCCGGAAAGGACAGCATTAAGACAATGGAACTTATCTAACAAACAAAAATGTGATACATTCATTCTCACGATAGTAACTACAGAAGTAAGAAAAATCACAAAACGCACTACGCTCTCTGACATATCTAGGCTTTTTGACCCTCTTGGATTCACTGCACCAGTCACCATCACAGCCAAAATATTTCTTCAAATACTCTGGAAGCCTTGCCACAAAATCTTCAAACAACGTGGCTACATTTTCACACTGAATTAAGGGAACTACAAAAAATCAGTGTCCTACGATACATATTTAATGGAGCATCACCCAAAAAGCCTCAAATACAAATCTTCGCAGATGCATCAGATTGGTACATGTTCTTGATGAGCAATTCTTTGAACCATGACCAGTTTTCAAACAGTTGACGCATCGTTTGTGTTCAACCGTTGATTTGGAGTCATCTTCAGGAACCTTGGGCACAGGTAGATTACGTGTGACTGCTTACATATGCCACACGCTTGAGCTGATGTGGTGGCACTTAAGGCGCTGTAGTTACCATGGTGCTTGCCCCTTTCACTGATAGGCTTGTTGCTCTTGATTCCCAGCGCTTCCAGGGTTTGGAAACGTATCCTCAAAAAGGCCAGGAATTCCTCCAGTGATGGCATTTTAGTTGGGTCGTGGATGGATTGTTCCCATAAAACATGCGTTGACTTGCAGAGCTGCTGAACTAGGATAAATAGCAGAATTTGATCCCATGATGAAGTGTCTAGACCCAAATTCTGAAGGCTTAAAATGCACTCTCACGTTGTATCATGCAGTAATTTGACGTTCGTAGCACTCTCGAGATTTGATAGAGTTTGCCTTAATAGTCGACACAATGCTGCGTTAACTAAATGCCTCGAGATTTCGTACCGTTCGTTGATTACTTGCCATGCGGTCACGTAGTTGTCAGCCGATGTGAGATGACGAATGAGGGCTTTTGCTTCTCCTATAAGGCTGGATTTCAGGTACCAAATTTTTGGGCACTTTGGTATGGACTGCTTGTCCACCAGTTCCATGAATAAATCTCGGAAGTGTCGCCACTGGAGATAATTACCGTCAAATTTTGGTAACTCCACCTTTGGCAATTGTAATTTTGGAAATGCATTTGTTGGCGTGCTTCTATCCACAGCATTGCAGGTGCTCGATTGTTGAAACATGTCCAAGAGGAGTGCCAATTTGTTGTGAAACTGTTGTTCGCGTTGGAAGAAGTCTTCAATGTCGTATGTGATGTTTCCAGTTCACACAGTAGTTTGTGCAGACCTTGTGCTATCTGCCAATGTTGCTCCAGATTGCTTGCCTGACGCGTGTAGAAACTGCCTGTGTGTATTGGCTGCTTGGCAAGCAATTGCTCAATCGTCTTAAAGATTTTAGTGATGAGTTGTCCTTGTCGTAGAACATGCGACAGAACGGGTTGCGAACGGGACTGTTGTTGCATAGCCCCACCTTCCTAAGTTAGTGGTTGTAGCCGTACTAGCCCAGGTGATTGTGCTCTTGGCACTGGTGTTGTTGTCTTCGAGAGTATCTGCAATGCCTTCAGCGTATTGATAGTGCCTTGCATTTGCTCGCGAAGCTTGTATATAGTGTCATCCCCATAGCTTTTCCGGATCACAACGTCAGATTGGTTGAATTGTTGCCATTGATTATCAAGTTATTGCAGCGTTTTTTCCACGAATTCTAATGTCCTTCGGTCGTTAGCTATTTTCTTATAGCTTAATATCAGTGTTTGAATGGTCAATGCTCGGTCGTCTTGTTGACGAACCAGCTCTTTCATTTACATGTTGTCGGAAGTCATGATGAATTATTGATAGGCTGTATTCAGCTGATGTCCTCAGGAATGGTAGATGTGCCGTGTCCTCTTGATCACGTCGGGGTCACCAAAAATGTTTAAGGATATTTTTCCTTAAATGGTTTCCAGTTCGGTGCTTGTCCCAAAATGGCTGATGAATTGTTATATGGTGCTCGTACCAGTATAACGTAGTTTAATCACAAGTTGATTAGTTAGGTTGCTATTTCGGTGCTTGTACCAATATAGCTGTTGAGATTGTTATATGACGCATGAACCAGGATAACTTAGAAAGAACACAAATTTGTGTGGTTAATGGAGTCAATTATTAAAACTGACTGATTTATTTTTTAAAGGTGTGAACTTATATACTAATTGATACACATATAATTACAATAACAATTAAGGAATTTTACTAATGCTGACGTACAAAATAAAACGGAAATATCATGTTACTTAAAATTAAATAAATTGAAAATAAATTTTCACACACATAAAAATGCTAGCTTGCAAAATTGTGCATTAGTTATGTGCAAATATAACTAACTACAATTTGATGGGCATATTTGTTCGTGGAGCAGTGGGATCGCTACGTTCGGCATATGGTTAAACATACCCTATTTACCTTTTTTGAAGTTAAAGGGTATAATTAGATAGATACTATTTAGGACATTTTAAGATAATAGGTGAAAATTCCAAAATAAACAAAAACGCCAAAAATGTATTAACATGTCCATAACAATAACCTTAAGAAATGCAAATAATCATAAATATATATATACAAAAATCATAAGTCACAACAATCATAAATGGAATCAAACAAATTAAAAAAAACACCCTCTCTGAAGGGTTAATGGTGTAGTGCACACATGGTCACTCACAGCGGACAAAAATCAATGAAATACAAATAAAGCGGTAGCTCACGTTACATGTACAAATTCACACACCAACGAAAGCAGGAAACCACCACGCACGGAGCATTCAGAGAATAACTAACAAATTTCAGCAGTGCATACATATGCTAGATTATCGCATATTTAATAAGTATTGAAAAATTATGATTAGAGTATAATTAAGTTAGAAATAAGCAACATTTTTAGTAACAATAAGATATAAAAAAGGCAATGACTGGCTGAATAAAATCCAGACTTGAATCAGGAATTGGATCCTTCATTTCTAAAAGCATTTGGATGAGAATACTTGCCGACAAATAATACGCACAAGCTCTAGTGCGAATAACTTGAGCTTACACTCCTTAACCATTTAAACATATATTACAACAGATCTCTCAATACCATCAGCGAATCAGAGTCACTGTTTTCGCAAGAAATTGATACCGCACTTTGGGGCTTGGTGGGGAACATCCAACAGCAGTGTATCGAAGAAGATATTCGTCGTGTTAAGAGAGGCATAGAAGCTCAAGCCTCGCTCAAATATCTCAACCGTTTTTGTGAGGATACCAGCCGATTCAATTTGTTGAAGGTTGGCTGTTGTCTAGAGCTAGCATCATTACTTGATGTGCAAAAGCATCCAGTCCTGTTACCTAGTAAATACTATTCTGTTGACTGTCTCGTACGTCACTCGCAGATTGTCAACTATCACGCTGGAGCTAAGGTTCTTGACGCGCTCATTCGTCTCAGATTTTGCGGCATCAATGCCAGACGCATTGCGCGTCGCAGTATCATGTCGTGCGAACACTGTGTGCGTTACAAACCAAAATTTGCTATAGAAAATGATGGAGAACTTATCAGTTGAACGGCCCACACCCTGTAGACCATTTTCGCAGTGCGCTGTAGATTTTTGTGGTCAGCACATATCTTCGCATAAGAGGCAACACTTCATATAAAATATACGTTGCCATATTTGTGTGCCTATGGTCGGAAGCAGAGGAAATTATAGGAAAAACTGTAGGAGACTTTTCAACAACGCAAAGAAATGTAGAGATAGTGCAGACTGGGCTTTATACAAAGCAGCACTAAAAAACTTCAAGAGTAAGCTTAGGAAGGCACAAAGAGAATCGTGGAGAAACTTTTGCGGTGACGTAGAAGATATCCCTGAGAAGTCCAGGTTGAGGAAGATCCTGTCAACTGCTCCAATGGCACCTGGTTACGTGAGGAAGGAGGATGGACTAATCACTACAAAATTACAGCTTGATATCGAATATCTCGTTACACATCGAATAACTACCAGTTCTCTCGTACATTGATCCAACACCACCAATAATCAATGCAAACTTCTTATCGTTAAACTTGCCGCACTCCCGCTGAACTCCAACAATTCCTCAACATTCAAAACTTAACTCCTGTTTTGTTTTGCGTTAATTTTAGGCGCTTTTAAAAACAACTAAAGTACAAAGCAGTTGCAAATTGATATTTTGTTTAAATTGATCAGTTATAAAACCATAATTTTTATATTTTTTGATTATTTTATCCGCATTTTTTGGATTTCAATCAACCGCCAGAGCAACCGACGAGACGAGCGACTATCCTCACCTAACAATACGGATCAAACGACTATCTGCAATCGACTACCTTGATCTTTTGCCTTCTCCACCGTACTCGCTCCCATTCACATTCTCGTCCATCAACCGTCCATCCTTGTCTGACCAACTTAACAGGCAGGAATAGCAACCGCCATGATAAGCAGATCAACAACCTCGTTCAACTTTGGCTTCGACCGACTTTCGCATAAATTCGGTCAAAGCTGCGAATAGGAGCGATCGCTTAGGAGCGATCGCAAACAGCCACACTACGCAAATAAATTCAGAATTGCAGAAAAAGAAAACAGCTGAATTCAACACATGTTTTGGGATGGAAATTAGCCCTGTGAATAGCTTAAGTGAGGTAGAGTAGGAATTAAAAACAAATATCGTACGGTTTTTAGCAGTGGATTAGGTAAATATAACGTTCATAAAGTGAAATTAGAATTGAAAGAAAACGTAAATCCCATCTTCTGCAAGACAAGACGTGGGAAAAAGAATGTCAAATTAGTGAGTTAGTAGAGAAAAAAAGTTTTAGTATTAGAAGCAGATTGGGCACCCCGTCGGTGGCTGTCTTAAAGTCAAACGGCGACTGGCATATATGCGGCGACTATAAGCAGTTGGAGTTAGATGAAAGTTCCCAAATATTGTGTGCGTGGAGTATGCAAAAACATATTAAGACAATTGAAAGAGTGCTGGCGAAACTTGAAATCGTGGGGATCGTACAGTTCATGGTTCATACGAATACGGTAGATGTAGCTGACACGAACAGGAGAGAATATTTTGTGAAGAATTTTCCTCTCGAACACCCCAAGCGCGGCTGCATCAGTCTGCGACACGACTCATGCTTCTGTGCCATAGAGCAGCACGGGTAGTATGAGTATCTTGTAGAGCGTCTGCTTTGTCGGTCGAGAGAGGGCTCTACTACACATTTGGTTACTGAGCCCATAGGAACATCTATTGGCCAGCGTTCTTCTGCGTTTAATCTCCAGGCTGACATGGTTTTTTGTGTTAATGGCGGAGCCAAGGTATATATAACCTCCAAAGTACAGTTCTCCGCTGTAACATGGAATCCTAAAAGCCGAGTGTCCCTGCTGGTGGACAGCATATACTTTGTCTTGCCCTCGTTCACCGTCATACCCACTTTCGCTGATTCTTTTTCAATGATGGAAAATGCACCAGTTGCATTTCGCTTGCAATGTCCAGTGATGCTGATGTCATCAGCATATGCGAGGAGCTGGACACTTTTGCAGAAAATGATGCTATCTGAAGCACACCGCCCTTCCGCACTACCCCTTCTATGGTCAAATTGAAGAGGTCGCGTGACAGTGGATCGCCTTGTCTGAAACCTCACACGGCACTAAATAGTTCGGAGAGGTCACTTCCTACCTTCACAGACCTGGACGTATTGCTCATTGTCATTCTACAGAGCCGTATTAGCTTTGTAGCAATACCGAATTCAGATATGGTGGCATATAGGCTATCCCTTAGCGGGCTAACGAAAGCAGCTTTATAGTCGACATAGAGATGATGCGTGTCGATCTGTTTGTCGTGGGGTTTTGCACAGCGTGAAGATCTGGTCAATGGTGGACTTTCCAGGTCTGAAACCGCACTGCTAAGGTCCAATCAATGTGTTGGCATATGGTTTTAGTCTATCGCACAATAAGCTAGACAGAATCTTATAAGAGATGGCAATAAGACTGATTTCCCGCTACTTGGCGCATATCGTCGGGTCACCTTTCTTCAATACATGACAGAGGACACCGAGATTCCAAACGTCGGGCATGCTTTCTTCTAACCATATTTTACTGATGAGCTGATGAACGCATCCTATCAGCTTATTGCCGCCGACCTTGAACAATTCAGCAGACAGTCCATCGTCACCAGCTGCTTTGTTGTTCTTTAGTCGCTGAATAGCAACTCGGACCTCATCGTGCCTAGGCGGTGGGAGAACCACTCCGTCATCGCAAATTGGTGGTATCGGTCTGAATTCTCCAGAGGCGGTATTGGTGGCATTGTCTACTGCCAGTAATTTCCTCTCCATAACCTCAGTGTGCACTACGTATCCGTAACTAGATTTCATTTTTCATCTCTACAGGTATATGCTCCGGGTTTAAAACCTTGGGTCAGACGCCTGACCTGTTGATAGAATTTTCGAGTATCATGTCCCGGTACATCTCGATTTCCTCGCACTCATGCCTTTCCAGCTCGTATTTCGTTCATCTGAATAGGGGCCTCTTTTCGCGATACTGCTGATCATACCATTCGTTTCGCAGTGGCGGACGTCAGAAGCCACTCTCTGCGGCGGTATGCATGGAGCGGGATATATGTGGCCAAAGTTCGTCGGAATCGTCGGGTAAAGCGTCGGGTTGGCGGAGCAGTTCCGAGAGTTGACCGGAATAGACCTCGGCTGTCCGTTCTAATTACAGATGAGCGATGGCCAGCTTTTGTTTGCGTACCAGATCCTACGTTATTCGCATTGCATAATCGCATGCATAATCGATTTCAACATGAACAATTTGGTTGCGCGTGTGTTGATCAGGGGACAACCATGTGGTTTTGTGGATATCGAGATGTCGAAATCTGGTGCTACTAACTATCATGTTTCGCGCCACCACAAAGTCGATCAGCTTTAAACAATTGTTCGATGTTGTCTCGTGGAGACTGAACCGACCGACCTTTACGTTGAAGTCCGATCTTTGCGTTGAAGTACGACCTTTGCCTTGAAGTCCCACCTTTGCTTTGAAGTTCCCGAGGATAATCTTCACTTCGTGGGTCGGGCAGCAGTCATGTGTGTCCTCGAGTCATTTATATATATATATATAGTCATATATATATATATATATATATATATATATATATATATATATATATATATATATATATATATATATATATATATATATATATATATATATATATATATATATATATATATATATATATATATATATATATATATATATATATATATATATATATATATATATATATATATATATATATATATATATATATATATATATATATATATATATATATATATATATATATATATATATATATATATATATATATATATATATATATATATATATATATATATATTACTGCAAAGTTTGTGTTTTTAAACATTACATATCTGATCAATATTTATCTAAATGGAGTAAACGTATTTAATTACAAGTTTTTTGCAAAACTATAATATTAGAATTGTATTATATTATAGTATTACTTGCATACATGGCACTGAGCGATTTATTAAATTGTATGAATTTTGACAACGTGTTGAGTAATTCCATGTAGATAATATTTTGTACGCAACATGGTATGTGTTATAATTTAGCTAATTGGGTGTTTGTAAAATGATTTCTCAATGATAATAAATAAAATAACGTAGTTATATAAACAATCAAATCTATTTAGATGCAAATTAGTAACTAAAATAATACTGAATACATTGTTAAATGTAGAAATGCATTCGCAGGAGCATTAAATATACATTTTCATTCACAAAATTCCACATAATTCATACACATTTAAATACTGCTTTCTGCTTTGGAATTTGATAATTTGAGTAATACATTGTAATTAGTCTAGAATATATTTTGTAATCAGTAGATGTATCTATGAGTTGAAATCAAAATACCCTTTCAAAACAAAAACAAATACTAATATAACATTTATTTAATTAAATAAATGTACAGAATTGTGTTGATTTTTTCTATTTTATTTTATTACTAAACAGTTTATTTAATTTTTTGTACTTTTGTTGGCATTAAGTTCATTAATAAGAATAAACAATCCAAACAAATTTTAAATTTTTATAAATTAACTTAACAGTATCTGATTAGAATATAGAGTAATGTACCTAATATTAGTAATGATCAAGATTATTAATCAGAAAAATTATTGATTTTGAATTTAGTACTTTTTGGATAATAGTATTGACATCTTAACGAACGACAGCCCCAAATAGTGCTTTTTCCAAAACATGCACTCGGGAATGAAAAATTGGTTTGTTTACGTCCAGTGGGGAAAAAATTGCCAGCAAAGAAGATAAGTAAGATTTATTTCTCATATTCTCTGTGAGTTCACCTGGAAAAAACGGGTGGCTTTGTACCCAAAATTCTATAGAACGAAATTGGAGTAGTAAAACCAAAAAAGGAACAATTAGAAAAAAAGAGCTAATCACTTTATAGTATCTCTTAGTAGTAAAATGGAATAATAATATAATACAGAATAATAACAAGAAAAATTTGTATGCGAAAATAGTTAAATTATTTTATTTTGTCCAGTTCCATATATATATATTGTTACGTTTTTCGGGCCTGTTTGGTCCGACCTCTGGATTGCGTAATAAGCACTAATAAACACAAGTCGAAAAGAAAGGATTTTATTACGATAATAAAAGCCACTGCCAGTCGAGCTACATTTTCAATACTTCTTAAAACTATTTAACTATGCTTAACTATATTTTCTGCTGCACAGCCTACTTATACAAATATTGTGCTGTGGCAGCAAGTGCTACTTTGTAACACTACCTTCCACCTAGAATTGTTCGTCCCGAACAATAACGTTTATCTGCTCCCGTAAACCGACAATCTGTCCAGATGCACTACTTTGAGTTTCCCTCTGTTTCCTGGGTGCTTTCGAATCCTATACACCACGTCATTGATCCTTTTTATGACTATGTATGGTCCCTCCCATTGAGTTTGTAACTTTGGGGACAACCCTTTCTTCCGTTGTGGGCTGTAGAGCAGAACCAAGTCGCCTTTCTCGAAGACCTTGGAGTTTGCTCGCAGATCGTACCTTGGTTTCATCTTGTTTCCATGCACTTCTTCAACCATCCTCGTTGCCTCGTCCCGTTTGGAAAGCGGTACTCTCCTTGGCGGCTGCCGAATCGGCTTAGAGTCCCCTGTATCAATCCGATGTTGTGTTCGTTATCGTGGTCCTGCCACGATCTCTGGGTCCGATCGCGAAAATGGACGAATATTCCCGCAAGAGTAGTTGTGCTTCCTTTCTTTTGCTTCCCGTTAGGTTCTCGGTCCATTCTTGTATCCTGGCTTCCATCGCGGAGGCGTTTGCCGGATCACTTTCCTGAGGGTTCTTCATTCCGCCGTAATCGCAAATTACGACCATTGACACCTCCGAGCATTGGGCAATCGTTTCCCTTTCTTTATGATTCTGGGGTGACTTGTGGGGTTCAATACTTGCACTGGCATTTTCCCGTCTTCTTTCGGAGCGACCAGAGTTTTTCCAACCAAAATTCCAGAGATTGGTGCATCTTTACATGCTTCTACCGTCCACAGTTTTCTCCCGTCAACATCTCCAATTGCTTCCGCCCAAACCACTACTTCCGAGTTCGGTGGGACAACGTGTCGCTGCTTTGCAGTAATCCGCCTTATACTGACTCCGTTAGAGTCCCCCACTTCCAGTGCCAGTTCCATATTGTTATACTTCAGGAGGCGTCGTTCCAAGTCTTGTGTTACACCATGCTTCAGCAAGAAATCGATGCCAATTATAACCTCGTCGACGATATCTGCAGCTATAAGGTCGTGTTCCATTGTCATATTGCCAAACGTAAGTGATCCAATTATTTTTCCCGTTACTCGCGCAGCTTCCCCAGTCGCAGTCGTTAATCGAACTCCTTTCAATGACTGCAATCTCCCGTCAACTAGATCACTTCTGATTATTGAATGCGATGCTCCAGTGTCCAGAATGAACGTGAGCGGTTTCCCGCTTACCCTTCCCTCCACAGTCAGTTTATTCAGCTTACTCGTCAATGTGGAAATAAAGACTTCGTGGGCACTCGATTTGGGAGCCGGCTTATGACCCTCGTTATGGAGCGTATCTTCGTCCTGAATTGACCTTAAATGTCTTTGCCGCTCCGGGGTTCGTGATCTGTAGCGTTTCTTACGCTGGCGGGAGTCGCGTGCCATGTGACCTATTATGTCACAGTCGAAACACCACAGTCTACCCTGTTCGGGGCTCGTAACGGATTTAACTGCCCGGCAAACCGTCTCGAATATGGTATCTCCTTCTGCGTCCATCTGCTTCACCCTGTGTCCCGATACTACCATGGAAATTGCTGTTTCATGGGTTATAGCGTTACTGACGGTCTCCGCGAATGCCTTCCTTGGAGCCGTTAGTATGGAGATTCTAGTCTGCGGGTCGCGTATACCATCGACGAACGCCTGTGCCTTGAATTTATTCGTTACTTCGGCGGTGTATTCCGGGTACGCCAGATGCGCCAATCTATCCACGTCCGCCGCAAATGCCTGTAGAGTCTCCGCAGGCGCTTGCCTCTGATTCTTTAACTCCATGTAATGAACCTGTAGCATGTGTTCGCTGCCATACTTCCGTTCTACCGCACTCATTACAGCGGTGTAATCACCTCGTAATGCCGCAGGGACAGTTTGTAGCACCTCCGCGGCTCCTCCTTTCAAAATGACGGTTAGTGCCGCTGCCTTGTCCGTATCGTTCCAGCGATTTCCGTTGGCCGCTGTCTCAAACTGCAACTTAAAGATGTTGAAAGGAGCAGTTCCGTCATAGGTTGGCGGTTTCAGCTTCATCCCTCCCGCTCTTGCGCCGTGTATCCATCGCCGCTATTGCCGCCTAGACTCAAGTCCTCAACACGCCGCTCCAGTCGTAAGATCCTGTCGTCAGAATCATCAAGGCGCGTCTTCACGTCAACCAACTCCCTTTTAACTCCTTCCAATCTTCCGGCGATTGATCCTGAAACAGCGTCCAGTTTTTCCATCAAGACTGAATTTGCTGCCTGTTGACGTTGCTCCTGGTCCGCCATCGCTGCCAGTATGGCCGCCAATATTGGCTCACTACCGGAGGTAGCTTTGCTCTCCGGTGCATCCTCGACTTCGGTTACATTGTCGCCGATGTTCTCCGTGAACCCGGCCATCATTGCTTCCTCACAAGATTCCTCCAAGAAAAGGTAGTCTTCTACATTGAGGCTTTGTTGTTCCATGACGCCTCGTAGCCGCGCCTGCAACTCTGCCTTAGTGCCTGCTGTCGAGAGTCCTCGCAGTTCCAACTCCCTCTTCAGGTGTGACACTCTTAATTGCTGGAACCGCATGTTGTTTTTTTTTTTTTACTGCGCAATCCCACTTCTGACACCAATTGTTACTTTTTCGGGCCTGTTTGCTCCGACCTCTGGATTGCGTAATAAGCACTAATAAACACAAGTCGAAAAGATAGGATTTTATCACGATAATAAAACCCACTGCCAGTCGAGCTACTTTTTCAATACTTCTTAAAACTATTTAACTATGCTTAACTATATTTTCTGCTGCACAGCCTACTTATACAAATATTGTACTGTGGCAGCAAGTGCTACTTTGTAACAATATATATATATATATATATATATATATATATATATATATATATATATATATATATATATATATATATATATATATATATATATATATATATATATATATATATATATATTTATATGTATTTATATATATATATATATATATATATATATATATATATATATATATATATATATATATATATATATATATATATATATATATATATATATATATATATATATATATATATACAGTCGAACTTCCATAAGTCGAACTCCTATAAGTCGAATTTTCTATAACTCGAACCAAATCAAGAGGCAGTAGCGTTTAGTGCTCAAATTGTATACAATTTTACTTCCATAACTCGAACTTCTATAAGTCGAATTCCTCCATAACTCAAATGAAAAAAATGCACGTGCCTTCTCTAAATCGAATTTTTCGTAGAAACAATCCAACTTTTTTATTGTTTTTATTATTTTTATTTTCTCTTTATTTGGGGAATCCCATATTTCGTCTAAGTTTGAAGAGTAAAGAAATATTTATTTTATTTTTAAGTTACGGAAACCCTTATTTTTTGGGGGAATTCCCTTTTTTGCTTTTGAGTTTTTGTATTTTTTCGGGGGAATTCCTTCTTTGCATGAGAGTTTTTAGATTAAGGTCAATTTAAGAACAAATGCATATGTGGCGGCCATTAGTGTACATTTCGTAGCGGTTATATGTACATATCTTATTGTCATGGCATCAAAGCGTATTTTAAAAACTTTGCCAATGGAGCAAAAAATCAATCTTATAAAAGAAGTAGAAAGTGGATTAAAACAAAAGGATGTGGCTCTTAAATATGGTGTTACGGCGAGTACTGTTTCCTCGATACTAAAAAACAAAGAATCAATTATTGCTGCTCTTGAGAATGGTTCAATGTCTGGGTCCAGCAAAAGAATAAAAAAGCAAATGTATGAAAACGTCAATAAAGCAGTCTTGAAGTGGTTTACGGCAGCTAGAAATAAAAACATGCCCATATCTGGAGGAATATTAAAAGAAAAGGCATTGGAATTTGCGAAGCTATTTGGTGAAAAAGATTTTAAGGCAAGCTATGGTTGACTTGATAAATGGAAACAAAGGTAATGTTTAACTAACGTAATGGTAATCGAATGTGCCTTATGAATTGCTTTATTTTAGGCATGGTGTCTGCCACAAAAAGGCATGTGGTGAAAGCAATGACGTGTGCGATGAGGACTGCGATAAGTGGAAAACTGACGTTTTGCCTCATCTATTAGAAAAGTATAAGGTGCGCGATATTTTTAATGCAGACGAAACAGGCCTGTTTTTTAAATGCCTGCCAGACAAAACATTGACTTTTAAAAATGAAAAATGTCACGGAGGCAAACATAGAAAGCAGCGGGTTACATTAATGTTAGCGGCAAATATGGATGGTTCAGAAAAACTTAAAATGCTTCTGATTGGAAAAAGTAATAAGCCCCGTTGCTTTCGTGGTGTCAAAAGTTTACCAATCGACTATAAATCAAACTCTAAATCATGGATGACTGGACAACTTTTTGAAGAATGGCTTTTAAAATTAGATAAGCATTTTTTACACGCAGGACGAAAAATCCTTTTATTCATTGATAATTGTCCGGCACATCCAAAAGTCTTAGGTAGCAAATTAAAATCAATTGAATTGGCATTTTTTCCACCGAATATGACCTCCAAACTGCAACCGCTTGACCTGGGAGTAATTCAGTGTTTAAAGTGTCACTATCGAACCAGAACATTAAGAGAATCATTAAAAAATGTTGAGGAAAAAAACAAAAAAAGTGAAATATCGCTGTTGGATTGCATTAATCATGTGACAAAAGCATGGGATATTGACGTCAGTGGTGAAACGATTGCCAATTGCTTTAAGAAAGCTGGATTTGGCCAGCATTCTACATGGGACGATGAAGATAACTTGCCTTTAATTTTTTTAAATAACATAGATGAGGATAGAAATTTTATGCAAGCTGATTACGAAGCATGGCTTACGTTAAATAATATGACTTCTATTGGTTCTATTGACGATTATATCGATGTGGACAGTGATATTTGCACAGCGGACTTTCCTACAGATGACGATAGTATTCAACATCCATCTAAGAATGATGTGTTAGATTCCTTTAAAGTTTTGAATTCGTATCTACAAGCCAATGAAATGACAACTGATGATCACTTTAGAGCTTTAAACAAACTGGAATCTCTTTTTAGTGAAAATAATAAGAAAATAACTCTTCAGCCCCAAATAACAAAATATTTTAACCACTTGTAACTGCAAAAAATGTAATATTACATTTAGAGCAAATAAAAAGGTGAATTTGTACTGTATGTATGATGTCTTTCAATAAATATATATATATATATATATATATATATATATATATATATATATATATATATATATATATATATATATATATATATATATATATATATTATTTCAAAGTTAGATTTTTTTTACATTACAGATCACAAAATGAATCCATTGATTTTAGTAAATGTAATGCATTATTAGTCTACAATTATACGTGTTAAATTTAATGTACTTATATCAGTATGGTACTTATTAAATATTTTATAAAATTGTAATAATAGAACGCAAATTTCGAGTGAAAACTTTCCACGGGCAACCCCAAACACAAATTCACCTTTCACAAAAAATTGCAGTTGGAAGAATATATATTGTTATTTTATTTTTATAAATCGATATCTTCAAGCTAAAAAGCAGTTAAAGTAAGTATAAACTCGATTATTGTATAAATAATTTTTAGTAATTAGTTTCAGATACCTATATGTGGTAATTAATGATTGAATTGCTGTTTTGAAGAAGTTTTGTGCACCGGTGGCACTGTGTTGAGACGATGTCCGAGATCTTTGAAAGCTGTCGAAGCAGTTACGTTGGTTAGGAAAACACTGCGCTAACAAGTTTATTTAAATTAAGGACCTCAAGGATGGTTACAGAAGGAAGAGTTTATTTATACAATGAAATTATTAATATAAAATTCTGCTGGTCAGACATTTAATACTGCGTCCAATATTTTCTCTGTAATATGTTTAAAATTTATCTGCAAATTCAAATTTATAAACAATTCATAATAATAACTCACTGTTTTTTACACTTTTAATTTATGTATTCAATCACTATTGCACTGTTTTAAAAACAAATATTAAATATTTTATTTTCCAATTACACCCCCAGTGCAGCAGGTGCAAATCCTGTCACGGGTTTAGTCTCCAAAATTCTTATTTCTATAAAATCCTTTTCTCTTCGAGTCGAGGCCTCTGTAGCTAGTACTCATTCCCCCAACACCTCGGACTCTTAATTAATTATGGTGTAAGATATAATAATAATGATAATGAAAATAATAATAATTGTGAAGTATTAAGTTATTTACAGACATGTTAAGTACTCTTTACGGTATAAGAACAGGTTAAGGTATTGTATTAAGTAAAGAGATTAAATGAAGCAGTTCAGTACCAACAACCTACGCGACTACATTGCAGTGGCGAGGAGCGTAAAAAAGACAAAGTAAAAAGTAATTAGTATAATACACAATATTATTTATAATGGCTACGGTAAATGAAAGCGTGGTGGTCGCAACCGCAGCAACAACAACGAATGTGCGCGAATTTCGTCCGCATCTTGACGGCTGGAGGAACTGAATGGATGTATTGGACTGCCATTTTATCGAAATTTCGTGTCAAGGCGACCAAGTGGGGCGATCAGTTTTATCGAAGCCATCGGTATGGAGGCCTCAGGGTTATTAAGGGATTTGTGTGACCCTGATTTGCCTGCAAGCAAGACATATGGCCAGCTGCGTGCGCTTCTGGAATTATATTATTCGAAAATAGTGATTGTGTTTAGGGAGCGCAAAGCGTTTTTGCAGCATCGCGCGATAGGAGCGAAGGGGCAGTTTCGGTATGGTACCCAAGTTAAAGAGGTTAGCCTGGGATTGCAAATTTGGCAACCTGCTAAATGAATTCGTCTTAAATAAATTTGTAACCGGACTGGAAGGAAAGTCTTTCGAACGGTTATGCGAAGAGGACGAATCGCTAACAATGGAAAAAGCACTTAAGATCGCTATGATTGTGGAGGAGAAAATCGCTGCACAACAACAGCAACAACAACTGTAACTGGTAGAAGGAGATTTAGCGGTCAACGCAATAGCTCAACGAACCTCTAGAACATCCAAAGGCAAACGAGGTCACGGCCCGGACAAGGGAAAAAGCGGAGAGAGTAGCAGCAAAGAAAACAGTTACAACAGCAGTGGCAACAAAAGAGGAGTACAGGAAAAGTGCAGGCATTGCGGTTGGAGAAATCACACGAGCGCAAACTGCAAGTACAGGAATGAGATGTGTAATAAATGCGGAAGAAGTGAGCATTTAGCTAGCGTTTGTTGTGCAGATGTTAATGTGATATGTGAAGAAAATAGTTTGAATAATTTTTAAATTTTTAGTGTCTCTGGTACATCTCGGTCCCCAGCATTTTCTTCATCCACCCTATTTATGGTGGCTGCAGAGGTCAATGGTGTTTAGTTGGACTTCATGTTGGATTCAGGTGCAGCGTGTTCACTAGTATCGAAGTTGAATTTTGAGAAATATTTCGTGTGCGATGAAAATTTTTTCTCCTACAGCGGCAGCGATATTGCAATTTTTTGGATGAGTTTAGTGCAGTTCAGTCGCATACAATTAGGCTAATAGTGAGCGAAACGCGGAGCCCACCGATTTTCGGAAGGGATTTTATGTAAAAATTTGGAATGGGGATAAATGCAGTGAATGGATCAGTTAATATTGTAAATAGCTAAAAAAAATTTTATTCTATTCAAAGGGGGTAGATATACCGGGAGTAAAGTTAAGCTGGAGTTGGAGGAAAAAGCTAAGCCGGTATGTTGCAAACCTAGAAAAACCTAGTTGGCCTGGAAAATAAAGGAAGAAGATCAGATTAACAAATTGGTGACGAAATGTGTGTTAGTACCGCTCGATAATTCCGATAGGGGTAAATGGAAACTTGCGAATTTGCTGTGACTACAAGTCAACAATAAATAAGAATTTAGTGGATGTTAAGTATCCATTTCCAAGAATAGACTTGATATTTGCGTCTGTAAAAGGACCTTATTTTTCGAAGTAGACGAGTCGTCGCAGCTTTTGTGTGCGTGGAGTACGCATATCGGCATTTTTAAAGTAACTCGATTAACTTTTGGGGTGAAACCGGCAGCTGCAATATTCTAGAGGACAGTTGAGAATATTTCGCGAGGGATTCCCAATGTAGTAAATTATTTGGACGATATAGTTATATCTGGGGCGACGTTCGAGGAGCACAAGAGCACATCAGAAAAGGTGCTTAGCAGGTTGAAAGAGGTCGGTTTGCGGTTGAACCTGAGTAAATGCGTTTTCTTTGAAAAAAAAATTTCATACTTAGGTTTTGATATAACTCCAGAAGGGTTATCTAAGAATAGAGAAAGAATTCTATCAGTAGTGAGGCACCTGTCCCTATGACTGCATCTGAAGTGAGAGCTTTTGTGGGATTGGTAAACTATTACTCTAAGTTCATTCCCAACTTTGCTAATAAAATGGAGCCACTATATGCGCTGTTGTGTAAGAATTCAAAATTCAGTTGGACGAAAGCAAGTTAGGAAGCCTATAAAACCTTAATGAGGGAGATCACATCTGATAGGTTTCTGGCGCCCTCTGATCCTACCCATCCAATAATATTGGAAATTGATGCTTCAAATGTGGCAGTGGCTGGAACTCTTTTACATGTGTATCCTAACGGGAGTGTTAAAAGCATTGCTTTTGTCTCTCGAGCAATAGTTTTTAGCGTGATTAAGTTTAGGCACTATTTACTGGGCATCAAGTTTGTATTACAAACTGACAATAAGCCACTTCAGTCAATTTTTGGGGAAAATAAGCGCTGGTCTGTCATGGCAGCAGCCAGAATACACCGCTGGGCCCTCACTTTGGCAGGGTTCAATTATACAATCCAGCATGTTAAAGGTTCCCAGAATTTCACCGATAATTTTTCGCGGTTGCCCCAACAAGCGTTAAGACAGGAGAGCATAGGGAAAAATTATGTGAATTATACTCTGGAAGGGGACGCTTTTAAAAGTTGTAAATAAAGAAAGTCGGAATTGTCTGTGGAATACGGATGTAGTTTGTGGGGTTACCGGACAGTGATATTCCAACGACTTCGACCTAGTGTCCTTAGGAAGCTTCACAGATCTCACTTGGGTATAGTAAAATCTAAAGCTTTAGCTCGATCATACGTATGTTGGCCTAAGATGGATAGTTATATAGGTTGCGAGATGTGTTCCTTGTAAAATTATCCAAGAAAGCCCAAACAAAAGCAGGTTGATCCCTTGGGTGCCAGCAGAAACGCCTTGGTCGCGTATTCATATCGCTTTTGCCGTGAAAAGTTTTTATTTCTTAATCAAGAAAAGTTTTTATTTCTTAATCATTATAGATGCATATTCAAAGTGAGTCTTTAAAATGAAGCAAATTACCACAATTTTCACAATTTCCAAATTGAGGGAGGTGTTCAGTAGGTTTGGGTTGGTTGATACTTTGGTTAGTGACAACGGTCGACAATTTACAGCCAGCGAGTTCAAACAGTTTTTAGAGTTGAATGGTATTAGGCATGTACTAACACCACCAGGGTTTCCAGCTACGAAGGGGCAGGCATAAAATTTTGTTAAGATATTTAAAAAATCGTTAGAGGCAAGCTTCAGTGCCAACCCAGGCGAAGACTTAGACATAATCATTAGTTTTTGTTCGATTATCGATCAGCGCAGCATTGCAAAACTGGGGAATCGCCAGCTAAGGTTTTGTAAGGAAGGGAGTTAAAGAATCCCTTCAGCCCCTTAAGACTTCCTATGGTGAAAGATATGATAATAAAGAAGTAGTTAGGGAATGTAAAATATCATAGAGGCACTAGAGAGAAGGTATTTGAGGAAGGTTCTCCCGTTTTTATACGGGACTATTCAGATACAAATAAAAAGGCGTGGCGACAGGCCACAGTCAGGGAGCAATTGGGTCCGCGCACTTACAATTGCACGATCGCCCACACTAACAGAATTATTAAGAGGCACCTCTATCAAATGATTCCGGGCTATAATAGTGTAAACGATCCAAACGCCGGTCATCCTAGTGAAGAATTGAATTGTTTATCGGAAAACGAAGTCAATCAACTGAAACCAGCATTGGTCCAAATCATGAGCCGTCAGCTGTGGAGAATGGTGGGGGCTCAGATATGCCAGAGACCTCGCCGAAAACGCCAAGTCTTTTGCGAGAACGTCGAGTAAAAATTAATTACAAACAATAACCTTTGAAATATATATTGCATTTTATTTATATGGATTTCTTTATATATAACCTATGTAATACTTATTGTATTTTATTTATATGGATTTCTTTATATACAACCTTGTAATACTAATTGTATTTTCTTTATATAGATAAGTATTTGAAAACGGAATTTATATACAACCTTGTAATACTAATTGTATTTTCTTTACATAGATAAGTATTTGAAAACGGAAGGTATTTAGAGATTAGATCGTAGATATTTCTTAAAATTGTATACAGCTTAGGGAGAGAGTTGTGAAGTATTAAGTAATTTACAGACATTTTAAGTACTCTTCACGGTATAAGAACAGGTTAAGGTGTTGTATTAAGTAAAGAGATTAAATAAAGCAGTTCAGTACCAACCACCTACGCGACTATATTGCAATAATAATAATAATTTTCCAATTAAGGAACTTTGGAAGCCAGAATTGAGAATGATGAAATTTTGTTCCGAGCTCGACATGGATTACCCATTCAGATTATTTTTCTTAATTGGTTGTTAAGAATTTTTTTATTTTTATTGTGATATTCAATTTTTTGATTTTTGTATAGTTTTTAATTAAATTCTGAACCAATCTTTAACTAAATGGAGTTAACCTATTTAATTAAATGTATTAAAATTACACTATATTATAGTATTGCTTTCATAGACGGCACTGCGCGATTCATTAAATTGTATGAATTTTGACAACGTGTTGAGTAATGCAAAGTAGATAAGATTTTGTACGCTACATGGTAATTGGTATAATTTGCTAATTCGGTGTTTGTGAAATTAATTATCAATAATAATAAATAAAATAACGTAATTATATAAACTATCGTATATATTTATATGTAAATTAGTAATTAAAATAATACTTAATACATTGTTAAATGTACCACATAATTAATACACATTTTAATACTGCTTTGGAATTTAATAATTTCATCTTTTTAGAAGCATATAGACTGTTGGTAGCTTTCTTTACCCTTTCCCCCTCATTGAGCTTCCATGAAAGCTTATTGTCTACTATTACCCCTAAGTATTTGGTGTGGCTTTTTATAGTGAGTACCCCACTGTTCAGTTTTGGTGGTCTCCACGACGGGATCTTATACCTTCTACTGAAAAGTATCAGGTCAGTATTTTCCGCGTTGACCCTTAGGCTTGCTTGTATCGGCCAGCTGTATATGCTTTTTAGAGTGTCGGTTATTGGGTCACTGGGAGTCGACAGAACTGTTATAACTATAGCTATATCATCAGCATATGTTACCAGATTAGAAGCTTTACCGGCAAAATCCAGAGTAGTGGAGATAGAACCCCTCATTGTGGGGTCCTTCTGCACATCTCCTTTATCGATTCGGCGCCGTTCCACTCTGCCCTTATACTTCTACCGCGTCTTACCCGTACTTTGGATATTGCCACAATAGTGCATTCATTTGGCTTTTCGCACTTCTTTCTTGTATATTCGTAGCGTATCTTTACATTCACCCTAGCATTCTTTACTATCAGCTAACCTGGCAAGTTTGAATATCTCACGTAGGTAGCGCCTCCGAGAACCGAGCTCTTTGTTCCACCAAGGTGGTTTGCGTCTGCGTCTTATACGCACTAGAGTGCAGGAGATCCTGTAAACGTGGGTTAGAGTGTGAGTCAATTGATCTAGCTTTTCTTCGTGATCTATATTGGATTTGATCGTGCTAGGTCTTTTTGTTGCTTTTTTTTATTTCATTCCATTTAAATTTTTTGTTATAGTTATACAATAAGACAGAGTCTTTTAATATATACCTAAATATCAGTTATTAAAATAGATATATTAAATTTAATTTGCAACTAATTAAATAGATAAATTAAAAAAAAATGAATAAGTAAATAAGTAATAAATAATATATAATTAATAAATGGATACAATAAGAAATTAAAAGAATACTGACAGAAAAAAAATTGCTTGCTTTCGATTTCACTTTTGACTAGGGGTGGTTTCAATAAGCTAAACTGATTTTTTAGTTCGATACCTAACATTATTTTTGCTGGGGATTCACCTGTAGTACAATGCTTCATAGATATAGTCAAAAAAATCCATCGATTATAACATCTAAATATTCACAATTGTCATTGCTTAAGTTTGCTGTTAGGGACTTCTTAAACGTTTTTATAAAATTTTCAGCTTGCCCGTTTGTAGCGGGAAAGCTTGGTGGGGTTAAAAGTCTACTGAACATTTAGTTTTGTAATTGTTAATGCAGTCCTGATATGTTAGGTTTTAAAAATCTCAACCAATTTTGATTATGAATCTACTAAGAGGAAAAACCATTTTTGATAGCTTCCTAAAAGCCTAAATGAATTCGAGACCAAACGGAAGTCGTTGGCGTCAATGGAATTAGTCCACTTTTTTCTGCACTTGGTTGCAGCGTTTTGCACGACGTATAATTGGAAATGAATGTCGCTATGTCCTTATCTATATTAGGCCACCATATGTAGGATCGAACTAAAGACTTAGTTTTTACAATGCCCAAATGCGAATTGTGTTGCTCATTTAAAATACTTTTTCTTAAACTCTTAAACATACTCGACGGAAAGTTCTCAGCTATTGTTCTGGAATCCTTGTTTCACCTTTTAATGAACTTAACTTTCCACAACTTCTTTCATCTTTGATAGACAAGGGTCTCTTGTAGTTACCCTCGCCAATTTTTTGAAATTTAAATGTAAATCAATATTTGCTGAAATTAATTTGACATAATTTTGTCCTCCATCATCGTTCAGATTGAGAATTTGTGGTAGTCGGGATAGATAGGTTTGGGACCCGGCAGTCAAAAAGACAAGTCCAGTGAAGAACAGAAAACAAACCTCGAATGAGAGCCTTCTTAAAATTGACGACCACCGCAAACGGAAAAACGACAATGATTTAAGGACCTGGAATGGGTTTGGAACGCTCCAATTAAAAAAACCAGCTTCGGATGAGAGCTCTTTTTACGTTGACGACCACCGCAAATGGAAAAAGGACAATGGTTTAAGGATATGCACCTGGAATATCCGGACCCTCAATAGGGAAGCGGCCTCTATCCAATTGGTGGACGCCCTCGAAAAAATAAAGGTTGACGTAACCGCCTTCCAGGAAATGAGATAGACAAAACATGGTTGCTCTAAGCGAGCGAGCTGCGATACTCCTACAGATGCCATGCGGAGAGGTGCGAATTGGGATTTGTGGTACGCGGCAGGCTTCGAACAATGGTTTCCAGCTTCAAGGCCGTGAACGAAAGGCTTGCCACGATTCGCATCAAAGCTAAATTCTTAAGCATTAGCCTGGTATGCACGCACGCGCCGACGGAGGAAAAGGACAATGCTGTTAACCATGCATTCTACGCGAGACTCGAGGACACACATGACTGCTGCCCGACCCACGAAGTGAAGATTATCCTCGGGAACTTCAAAGCAAAGGTCGGACTTCAAGGCAAAGGTCGGACTTCATCGCAAAGGTCTGACTTCAACGCAAAGGTCGGTCGCTTCAGTCTTCACGAGACAACATCGAACAATTGTTTAAGGCTGATCGACTTGGTGGTGGCGCGAAACATGATAGTTAGTAGCACCAGATTTCGACATCTCGATATCCACAAAACCACATGGTTGTCCCCTGATAAACACACGAGCAACCAAATTGTTCATGTTGAAATCGATTATGCATGCGATTATGCAATGCGAATAACGTAGGATCTGGTACGCAAACAAAAGCTGGCCATCGCACATCTGTAATTAGAACGGACAGCCGAGGTCTATTCCGCTCAACTCTCGGAACTGCTCCGCCAACCCGACGCTTTACCTGACGATTCCGGCGAACTTTGGCCACATATATCCCGCTCCATGCATACCGCCGCAGAGAATACCATTGGCTTCTGGCGCCCGCTACTATGAAACTATTGGTATGATCAGCAGTGTCGCGAATAGAGGCACCTATTCAGATGAACGAAATACGAGCTGGAAAGGCATGAGTGCGAGGAAATCGAGATGTACCGATACATGATACTCGAAAATTCTATCAACAGGTCAGGCGTCTGACCCAAGGTTTTAAACCCGGAGCATATACTTGTAGAGATGAAAATGGAAATCTACTTACGGGTACGCAGTGCACACTGAGGTTATGGAGAGGAAATTACTGGCAGTCGACGATGCCACCAATACCGCCTCTGGAGAATTCAGACCGATACCACCAATTTGCGATGACGGAGTGATTCTCCCACAACCTAGGCACGATAAGGAATCTCAGTGCCCTCTGTCCTGTATTGTAGAAAGGTGACCCGATGATATGCGACAACTAGCGGGAAATCAGTCTTATTGCCATCTCTTATAAGATTCTGTCTAGCGTATCATGTGATAGACTCAAACCATATGGTGAACGAGCGCAAGACAAGGTATATGCTATCCACCAGCAGGGACACTCGATTTCAAGTTTCGCCAGCACTCTTTCAATTGTTTTATTGTGTTTTTACATACTCCACGCACACAATATTTGGGAACTGTCATCTAACTCCAACCGGTTGTACGCGTTGGGCAAATCCAACTTAGTTAAAGGCCTTTAAGAGAAGCGAAGAACTCCGCTATTCTCGGCAATATCTATTTCATTCCCGAAAGATATTTATAAATAGTCGCCTTATAGTCGCCCCATATTTGCAAGTCGCCGTTTGACTTCAAGACAGCCACCGACGGGGTGCCCAATCTGCTACTAATACTAAAATTCCTTTCTCTACTAACTCACTAATTTGGCATTCTTTTTCCCACGTCTCGTCTTGCAGAAGATGGGTTTTACGTTTGCTTTCAATTCTAATTTCACCTTTTGAACGTTATATTTAAATAATCCACTACTAAAAACCGTACGATGTTTGTTTTTTAATTCCGTCTGTACCTCACTTAAACTATTCACAGGGCTAATTTCCATCCCAAAACATGTGTTGCATTCAGCTGTTTTCTTTTTCTGCAATTCTGAATTTATTTGCGTATTGTGGCTGTTTCGGCTCAATGCGGCCAAACTATTTGCGATCACTCCTAAGCGATCGCTCCTATTCGCAGCTTTCACCGAATTTATGCGAAAGTCGGTCGAAGCCAAAGTTGAACGAGGTTGTTGATCTGCTTATCAAGGCGGTTGCTATTCCTGCATGTGACGTTGGCCAGAGAAGGATGGACGGTTGATGGACGAGAATGTGAATGGGAGCCAGTACGGTGGAGAAGGCAAAAGAGCAAGGTAGTCGATGGCAGATAGTCGTTTGATCCATATTGTTAGGTGATGATAGTCACTCGTCTCGTCAGTTGCTCTGGCGGTTGATTGAAATCTAAAAAAAGTATAATGCGGATAAAATAAACATTAAATATAAAAAATATGATTTTATAAATGATCAATTTAAACAAAATATCAATTTTCGACTGCTTTGCACTTTAGTGGTTTTTGAAAGCGCCTAAAGATAACGCAAAACAAAACAGGAGTTAAGTTTTGACCGTGGAGGAACTTGAGCAATGATATTAGAAATCACAAGTAATAATAATAAATTAAACACATAAGACTTTGCTTCTTTCTCTTTATTGTTTGAGTTCTCACTGTATACTGACTCGTTAGTCTCATCACCAGCAGCACTCTATCTCAAGCCAAGCAGCGGCGGTTCCAGATATGCACAAGTCAGAAAATACTGACTCGCTGCATTCCGTCACGTTTAGCCGGCTGATCATCCTCTGTGGTCATGACAGGCATTGAGATATCTTGTGATGGTGCATGATACATAACTCCTCCCGAGTTGCTTCTGAATCCTTTTATTTAATATTTTTACATTTATTTTCGTACTTTTTAATTTTATTATAATTACTATTAAAACTATTGTTACATTATTAGGGTAATATTAACTCCTTAGGAAACATTTTTATGATATTTAAGTTCCTGTATTTCTTTTATATTTTCGAAATTATCTATTAAAATTTTTCCAAAGCTTACTTTCTCATACTGTTGACTTAACATTTTTACAGGGTGGATACATTTTTCAACAAATTCAACTTTATTGTTAGTGTACTTTTGTTTACATAATTCTATCATACAGTTAGAAAAATTTATTATATAATTTTTGTTCAAAATACACTCCCGTCGGTCCCAATTTTGTGTGACCTTTACATCATATGCATTTTTTACCAAATGAGTGTCATCATTTATTTTTTGTATTACAGTTTTATTACTATACTTACAGATACATTGGTTTGAAAAAATGCAGTTTTTGCTTATTCTTATATTTTTAAACAGAGTATTCTCTTTGTATACATTGTTTTTAGAATTTATTGTTACAATAATTTCATCATTGGTTTTATAAATTTGAAGTCGGCAGTGTAATCATTTTTTGGTAGTTGTATCGTAAATACTATTGAGTAATTTTTATATGCCAAAACACCGAGCTTTAGTTTGTAAAAATCTATGTTGAAATATTCAATTTCATTCTTCGTTAGCATTCCTGGGTGTGCTAAGTTGTTCTTATTTTTCCTTCTAAATTCCTCTGCTTATTCATTTGGTCGTTAAATACTAGCTGTTCTACTAATTTTTATTATCTGCCTGTAAGTTGTCTAATGATTGCAAAATATGTTCTCTATCCATTTCAATTGTACTTTTTATCAAATTAATTGAATAATTAAAATGTTGATTAAAGGAAATTTGCTTATTTAAATTTTAAATTGCATTATGATTATTTTCCTCAATAACATTTTAATGTTCTATTATGTCTTGCTTATCCTCATCATCCCTTATCCCGAATAACCATTTATACATGCTACCCCCAGATTAATCAATCCCCGTTTATTTCTTTTGGTTTCAATAGGAGTAATAGATTTAATCTTCGCTTCAATGATACTGATTTCATCTAAGAGAAATTCTTTGTCCTTTATTTTTGTCTTCATTATATTTTCTTTAATTTTATGTACTACTTGAACTATTTATTTTGGTCGCATGATGTGTAAAACCGTATTAACTTCGTTTGTAATTTCCACCATTGTATATCCTGCCTCTTCTATTACTGGGTTTACTTGGAGAAATCCTTGAACCTTTTTCGCCGAGAGCATCCAAATTATTGTCATCAAAATTACGTGAAAACGCGTAAAGAAGTCTGAAGTCGGGTTAGACCGACTACGAAATACCGTTTCATAAATCATCATTAGGAGCATATTCACGGTAATTTTTGATAGGGTACCTTGAAATGATTATATCGACCCCATTTCTTGTATATGGCTTTATAGGGTCCATATACGTACTAATATATAATTTCGTCCAAAAATATAGTATAGGTCGCCAGTTATAATAATATGTGAATGGTGGGCGTGGCTGCAAAAATAACACGTTCATTTTTTGTGTGGTGTTTAATGTTAGTACCCGCAATATTCCTGTGAAATTTCGTTGATAAATCTTTAATAGGAACAGAGTAATGATTTTTGGCTAATTGTGGGCGTGGCAGTAGTTATAATCTGCCCATATTTGGAATGCATGCTAGTACTGACCCAGTGTATACATCTACCAATTTGTTTTCATATATCATCACTAGAAACTTAGATAGGGTAATTGTCTTTAAGTGGGGTCCCCAAAGTTCATTATATGGGAGGGAAGCGTCTCCTTTCTCTGATCGATCCCGAATCTTGAATATGGCTTTGTAGAGTCCATATACGTACTAATATAAAATTTCGTCCAAAAATATTATATAGGTCGTAAGTTATAATAATATGTGAATAGTGGGCGTGGCTGTAGAAATAACACGCCCATTTTTTGTGTGGTGTTTAATTTAATACCCGAAACCTTCCTGTGAAATTTCGTTGATAAATATTTAATAGGAACACTGTAATGATTTCTGGCTAATTGTGGGCGTGGCAGTTCTAGTATGATCTCCATATTCTGCACACACACTATTATGGACCCCATGTATATTCCTGCAAATTTTTATTCCGCTGGCATCAATACGAGTATAGGTAGGCTAATTTTAATTTTAGACCCGAAAGTTCCCTATATCAAAAGTGGGCGTGTCTTTTCTCTGATCAGCCCCATTTGTTGCAGATAGCTTTGTAATGTCCATATGTTCCCTCCCGTAAAACCCGTCCGTAAATCTCTACCAGATCTTCAGTTATTAATATTTGTTAATAGTGGGCGTGGCAGTAAATATATACCGCCCACTCTTTGCACAGTGTTTAGTGGGACCCATACTGTCACGATTCCGTCGATTGGACCGAAGTTATAGTCATTTTAAAAAAGGTGAAAAAAGTTCCTTATATGGGAGGTAGGCATGGTCTTTGTCCAAATCAGCCCATATAGCAATCTGGTTCTGTTATCTTGTGCAGGCTACAGTTTTCCAAAATTTCATTAAGATAACTCTAACGGTGTAGATAAAAAGTGGCCACAGACGGACAGACGGGCAGACGGACGGACAAAATAAAAATTACTTAGAAAGTGATTCTGATCATATCTGTATATATCGGGTTTTTCAATAAGAGCGCTACAAAAGTTTTTTTAAATAAAACAAAACCGGTTTCAGATATCAATGAAATTCTTTATTCCTGTGAAAGTACGTTCGATGCCATTATGTATGGAACTCGATTTCTTTGCATGGCCACCACGGGCACGCTTGCAGAAGTCCAGACGCTGAACCCAATTTTCAACGGTTTTCAAGCATAAATCGGCCGATACTGCTGCAATTTCACGTTCGATATTCGTACGAAGTTCATCAATCGTCGCTGGCTTGTTGGCATAGACCATAGACTTGACGTAGCCCCACAGGAAATAATCTAACGGCGTCAAATCGCACGACCGAGGCGGCCAATCGACTGGGCCATTTCGTGAGATAACACGTTCACCAAACTTGGTTTGCAGTAAATTGATTGAGGCATTCGCTGTGTGGCTTGTGGCGCCGTCCTGTTGGAACCACATGTCCTCCAAGTCCATATTATCTAATTGGGGCCAAAAATATTCGGTTATCATTGAACGGTAGCGATTCGCATTCACAGTAATGTGCCGGTCTTGATCATCATGGAAGAAATACGGCCCAATGACGCCACCGGCCCATAAACCGCACCAAACCGTAATTTTTTCAGGATGGAATGATGACTCATGGAGTACGTGTGGATTGCTGTCTAACCAATAACGCATATTTTGCTTATTGACGAAGCCATTCAGCCAGAAATGAGCCTCATCATAAATTGGACGTAGCGCTCTTAAAGTTGAGGCGACTGACTCCGAATTTCGGTAGTAAATTTTAATAATTTCGACTCATTGTTGGCTCGTATATCTCTGCTTGATGAAATGGCAAACCTTACTGAAGAGAAATGTCAAAAGAGCGGGAAAAAATATGGCGTCGTTTGCTGTCACTATCGATTTACTTTTGTAGCGTTTCTTTTGAAAAACCCTGTATATGTCCATACCTACCACGCCTCCTTCTTGAAATTCCAACCCCTCTCAAAAGCACAAAGTTAGTATACCCTATTTACCTTCTTTAAAGGTAAAAAGGTAAAGGGTATAAAAATGTAGTCATTATGTTCCTTTAAATTTAATTTAATTGTTGTGGTCTCCATTAACCACTCTGGTACTAAATCCGTCATCTTCGTCTTTCTCTAACAGGTCAGTAAATTTGTAGGATCTTTTTAATTTTGCAGAATGGACAGAAAATTGCAATGGCTTTTTTCTACAATATGGTTGATCTTTATATCTGACTCTTAGGTAATTCTTAATTCCGCTTATTCTATTTTCAGTGTAATGTTCTCAAGTTCTATTTATTTTTTATATTGCATGTTGTTTAGTTACATTGATTCTATATTGTAAAATTTATGGACAAATATTTTCTTTTGCAAGTTTAGGGGAGCATCTAATGGTAGAGTGATAGCGATCATCATAGTTACCTATAACGATCTGTATCCTCATTTCCGTTGAGAGACTTGTATCATCAATTCCTGTTAGTTTTTACAACAGGGTTGAGTGAAGTCTCTCAACATCTGCGTTTCCTGTATGATTGTTTGGTGTTGTTAAATTGTCCTCAATACTATCTGTAGTCAAATATTCGATTATTTGCTCGGCTCTAAACTCATTATCCATTATTATTTTTTTTGGTTTTCTAAATTTGGAAAAATATTCTACTATTATTGCTTTTTTGATTTCCAGTTCCTATCTGTAATATTATCGGCAACTGCAAATTTCTTTAATTTATCTATTATAGTTACAAAGGCGAGTTTTTTAAAATGAACAATGTATATCTACATGCACTAATTTATTTTTTTCAGTAGGTGTTTCTGTTAATTTAAAGACAGGCTTAATAGAATTTCTGTCGTACTTGATTGATTGGCACTTCTGACAGTTATTAATTAATAGCTGAATGTGTTCTTTGAATTTCGGGTAATATATGCTGTTCTTTAGTGAATTATAAGTTTCATTGATGCCACTGTGCATTAACTCCTTCCTGTGATACAGTGAAATTTGTTTATGTAATTCTGTTTCTTCTTTTATTGCGGATGCCTTTAACGTGCACTTAGTGATTTGTATTTTATTATCGTGCGAAAATGTAGAAATAAGTATAAGTTGGATTTTGTTATAGTCTGATTCAGAGACCTCAGAATATATGCCACCTTTCTTTTTTAATATATCGCTTAAAGATATCTTTAATATAAGTTTCTTCCTCCATCGGAATTATTCCAATAATTGTTCTGTTATGAAAACTATGCATTTCGGCTTTCCGACTGTAGGTTATTATAATTTGAGTCTTATACTTATTAACTATTTCTTCTTTTATAGAGAATTTCTCTGTCAATAGTATCTGACATATCTAAATTGGATTCACTATAATTATTTTCATTAGTTTTTGGTGAGTTTTCAATCCGACTTAAGAAATTTGCTACTACATTGTCTCTACCATGTAGGTACTCTATTTTATAATTATACTCTTGTAACTTTAAAAGCCATCTTTAATGACGCTGAGAAAATTCTTTGCCTTTGTATTTATTGTTAAAATATTTAATGGGGCAATGATCGGTAATTATCTTAAAATTGTTTCCATAGATATACGGTCTGAAGTAAGTAACGGCATAGATTATAGCTAGAAATTCTTTACCTGTTGTAGCATATGTCTGCTCATGATTGTTTTATGTTCTTGAGATAAAACATACTGGATGCCCTTGTTGGGAGAGAAATGCTCCGATAGCGTATCCGTTGCATCCGCTGTGATGGTAAACTCTTTATCATAATTTGGGTACCTTAACCTTGGGTCATATCTATTTATCTTGAATCCCTTCTTCAGATATTTGATCATAGGATAGGCAATTTTTGCCTAAATCCTTAATAAATTATAAGAACGCCTTCAAGTCTCTCCCCTTGACATATATATATATATATATATATATATATATATATATATATATATATATATATATATATATATCTCCCCTTGACATATATATATATATATGTATATATATATATATATATATATATATATATATATATATATATATATATATATATATATATATATATATATATATATATATATATATATATATTAAATAATTTATATATATTTTTTTCTCGGACTCACAGGCAGATCGATTGCATTGGTAATGTTATTGCTGAAATGTAAAATGTTTTAGTATAACATAAAATAACATTCAAAAATTCTTGACATAATGTCTGGCTTAGGTCAAGGAAGGGACGCGGGAACCCTTTTTAGTCGTCCGTAATCGGATTACGGGCAACCGACTCAGGACACTTCCTTCACGCGGTGCTCGGCATTCAACGCAACTTCAAATTTTGCTGCCATGGCCAGTAGCGACAAGTATCTGACCATTTGGCGGCTGTTGCTATGCAATACCGATACCGTTGACCATAACCAGTCGACAATGCGCTGCCTTGATCAGGAAATGATTGTCGTGTGCCCATGTGAACGACAACGTGCACCCAGATAGGGCGTATCCGATCATTCATGGACAGGCGTTGCAAAATAACATCAGCACAGCAGCTTATTGCTTTGCGTATTTTACGCTTTGAAATACAGTTTTATAAATCTTGGCAAGGAGTCGAACCTTGTGCTACAATTAATTAAAGCACCCACCAGTTCGCCAAAGATTATAAATTTAAATTTTTCCTACAATTTGTCGCCATCGTTTTTAATATTACTTTCGTAAATGGTGGCAAGGGGTTGAACCTTGTGTCGCCCATAATCGAAGACACCCAGCAATTTGCCAAATACATTTTACAATTTCACCATTTTTATATATTAAAATATAATTTTTCATTTTATAGGTGTACACTATGTGCGTACCCCGTGACCCGATTATGCACATCATGGTGAATATTATATTTTAATTAAGGAACTTCTGTCCCATTTTCAATCATCGCTCTTAAGCGAATTTTGAGTGAAAAATAAAAGTAAAGTAAAATTCTTTATATTAGGTCTGAGGGTCTTCGGGGTCACAGAACCTTTTCCTTTTGTTATATCCTGGAGGGTCCCTTGGGAATCTCAGGATGGAGACGTAAGGATTTATTTGTTTTAATTTGAATCAATAATTTCTTCATATTAGGTCTGAGGATCTTCGGGGTCACAGAACCTTTTTCTTTTGTTATATCCTGGAGGGTCCCTTGGGAATCTCAGGATGTAGACATACGGAGTTATTTGTTTTAATTTTTATATCACCATGTTCGCACAATACCCTTCAAGGGCCACTATATTTGCATCGGAAGGCTTTGGTTTACTTTCCACTTTTCAATATTAGTTCACTTTTACATTGCCAGGAGGGTCCCCCCGAAGGTGGTGAATCGCTGAGCAATTTTTCTCACATTTGTTAATTTAATCTTATAGTTTTATAATAAGCCTTTCCGATTTTTGGGATCCCGCTCCTCTAGCGGGTCCCTGCTCGGGCGCCAGTTAACGCAGTCGGAAGGACTGCGATTAAAAAAATATTTAAGCCGCAGCCAACAGCGGCATACTTACATATCCTTTATCTGAATCAAACACACAATTGGATAATATTTAGATTTATTACAATTTAATTAAAATGTCTTCACAACTCCAGGTCCTGCTCTAACATAACTTAACTCTATTCATAACTTATAAATTCTAAGCTGGGCCTAAAACTGACTGCGTCAGCATTCCCTGGCCGCGGTACCGTTCCCACGCTGCAGCGGTATTGCACCGGATACGCGTGCAAGCATTCAGACACTACGTCAGCAGATTCGGTGCATTTACCTATGCTGCGCTCATGCTTGCTTGGGGACAGGTGTGAAGACAGGGGCGGCTACGGGCGTGTTAACTCCTCCCCCCTTAAATGTCTGCGTCCCGCAGATCGACATGGGTCACCGCAGGAACTTCGTTGGTTTTGTTCGGAAAGGATTCGCCTTGCTATATATATATATATATATATATATATTAAATAATTGGTTGCCGTAATTACCGGCTGTAGAGTAACAGATACAAAATAAATACAAAGTTTATTATAAATAAAAATAATAACAAATAGACCGGAAGTCACTGTAGGTTTTATTATTATTATTATTATTAGCAGGCTAAAAGAACACCGCGATATAAGAGATCTATTGTGCAGCCCCGTACCCAACTAAAACAGTCCTAGACTATATAAAAATCTCGTAACTACTGTGGACTCAATTTTAACTAAGTGATTTGGAGATAAAAACCCACTGCCTAGGCAGTTACGTCTGCGTCTTGTCACCGCTGGGCAAGTGTATAGAATATTTTTTTGCATTTTCCTGCTCCTCTTGACAGAGTCGGCAGGAATCATCTTCTACAATGTCCTGTTAAAAGTTCAGTTTGATGTAATTTCTGCTGAGGTTTAAAGAAGCATCTATCCTGATGTGTTCAGAGTCACTGAGTAGTCTCGACTGCCCCATGCCTTTTTGGGCTCTCCAGTAATTTAGTAGACTTCCATTTTCTTGTTCACACAACAAGTTATTTGTGTAGCTACTGTTTACCCCACGGAAGGGTTCTGGACCTATGAAGGCAGTGCCTGCGCCCCTTTTTGCCAAAGAGTCCGCCATTTTGATGCCCTTATCTCCCTCATGTCCCGGTAGCCACATTAGCGTAACAGAGTTTCTTGCTGCTAGAGTATTAAGGAGTTTAGAGCATTCCCAGACCAGCTTTGATTGGAATGAGAAGTTTATTAATGATTTCAGAGCTGCTTGGCTATCTGAGAGTATGCATATTTTGGTGTTGCGTGTACCCCTGCGTAGATTTCTCTAGCACATAATACTAATGCGTGGACATCCGCCTGAAAAATGGAAGCTGTTTTCTCCATTGCAATTTCTTTTTGGAAATTAGGCCCTATAATTCCAGCTCCAGCGCTGCCATCTTCCATTTTGGACCCATCTGTATACCACAACTGTGAGTCTTGTTTTATTATTATTTCTTTGCTTCTCCAAGATGAACGATCACTGATGTCCACTTTGAAGTGCTTCGAGAAGTCTAATTTTTTGTCCATCTTGTCGTAGACCATGAGGCACGGAGAATTCCAGACAGTGGCCAGAATCTTTGCGTACCCAGATAGGTTGCCTTCTTTAAGATGGACTAGATTAGGTAGACTTAGGGCTGTGCTGCCCGCCAACTGCAAGGTGTAGAGGAGTTAGTCCAGTGATCATTCCCAAAGCTAGTGTGGGGCACGTTCTCATTCCTCCCGTCACACTCAAACAGGCTATACGGTTAATCTTGTTAAGGGTCATCTGAGCCTTTGTTTGATTTACTTTTGGCCACCATACCAAAGAAGCAAATGTGATCATTGGTACTATTATTGTTTTATATGCCCACGCCATAATTTTGGCCGTAGTAACCATGTTTTACCGTATAGCCTCTGGCAGGCGTAGGTTGCTCTTAAGGCATTACTAGTTATGTATGATAAGTGGTTTTTCCAAGTAAGAGTTTTGTCTAGGATTAGTCCCAGATATTTCATTTCGTTGGACATTGTTAAGTTCGTGGTCCCTAAACTTAAGGTCCCTAGATTCAGTTTCCTTCTTTTGGTGAAGAGTTATTCGGATTTATCGATAGTCCTTTCTCCTGACACCAGTTTTGCGTGATGTCAAGAACTAGTTGCATCCGATCTATTATGGTAGAGTCAAACTTGCCTCTGACCATAATTACTAAATCTTCCGCAAAGCCCTGAACTTTGTATCCGCTTTTGGCGTGTGGTCCGCCTTTTTGCCTGATTTCGGTGTGAAAGCCATCCTAGCCTTCGACCAATGTATAGGCACGATGCCTAATTCCAGGCTTATCCTGAAAATGTTTATTAGCACGGGTGCCAATACATCAATACCTTGCCGAAGTAGGCACGGTTGTATATTATCGACACCTGGGGATTTGAATGGTCTAAAAGTGGAGATAGCCCATTTGGTTTTGTTGACGGTAAAGATTCTGCGAGCCATGAGAGTTCCCTCGAGTATTCTAGATTGTTTCACTATCCTCTCCACTAGTGGCATAGCCTGGAAGTGAGTGTCCAACAAAAGCTCTCCACAAAATTTCCGTCAGCCTTCTTGAGTGTAGAAGAGCCATTTAAGAAATCTTTATTGAGTGATTTCTGGAGTCGGGTGGCTGTTGAGAGTGTTTAAATCTCCTCACAGTACTTTTTCCAAGAGTCTCTCTTAGATTGTTGTTAGCTAGAACCAAGCTACCTACGTGTAGTTAACTCACAGCATCGACTCCTAATAGATGCCGCACTCTGTGGATTAGCATGTGCTAAAATTGTTTAACAATAAGACATACTTTTAGGGTCTAAGTATTTTAAGCTAAAATGGTTTGTGTAATGTTACTATGTAAATTTTTAGGGTATTACAGTTCCACAGTCGAGTCGACGAGGGCAGTAATGCACCGTCGCCACTTTTGTAGTAGGTCAGTTGGCTTGACAAACTGACACCAATTAGCAGGTGCGGAACTGGAACACCAGAAAGGTCAGTTCACAGACTGAGATAAGTGTAAAGAAATAGTATATAAGATTTAGTTTTTATAAGAATAAACCTTCTTGTGATTTTGACTTCTAAAACGAAACGTGTCTGTGAGTTTTATTTGATACAAAGTGGTTTAGGGTTTCAGGTACACGCGCGCCCAGGACGAGTTTCATGAAGAGGACGTCCCACGATGACAAGCAAGAACACAATACCCCAACATTTTGGCGCAGCCGGTAGGATCCAACGTCGAGTGCCAGGAAAAGCGAACTCCTAAGCGGGAATCCACCAACAGGAAACCATTAGGATAACCATCTCAAAGGAGTTAAATGGAGGGAACAAAAATGGTGATTATGCTTATAGTAGGACATTTTAGTCTTTAAGCGAATTTTGTCGACGATTCTTCGGTGGCCGTGTGGGCGCTTTTGCGCCGGTCATGCAGAAGAAGCAGCATCGGGGCTGAATAGCCGCTTTGGTTAGGTGACAATAGGTCGATTCAAAAGAAAATTTTTTTTTTAATGATCAGGTTGTATAGGGTTGTTCCACTAAGATTAGGTTCATATTTTTACTTACTGTTTATTTCAGCATTCTCGGTGGGTGTGAAACGTGTAAAGTGATTTTAAAGGAAAAAATTTCCTCGCTAATCCCTATTGTATTGCGAACTTGTGCATACCGGTTGATTTGGTTCGGAAAGAACGTGCCACGTTTCATGCATTCATAATAGGGGAGGGTGTTCCTTATGTTCGTTTCGCGGGACTAAAGTTTGATTCTCTTGTACGTTTTAAGTACAGGAATAAAGTTAGGTTCATTTTTTGGGGGCGGCGCGAGTATTTGATTGGCAGCGTGTTTCGTGGCTGCGGTTAGGATAATTTTAATTTCGATTCATATAGTAAAATTGGGTATTTATTTTCTTTGAATATCAGGAAATAAATGACCAGAGTACCAAATGCGTAACGGTTGCAGAAGGTCGAAGGAATGAACTGAGGCCCATTTCAAAGGTGCCGCGCACACACCTTTATTGGCATAGACGTGGTGGAAAAGCAGCACGGGAGAGAAAGCGGCTGGCATTTCTGAGGAAGTTTCTGGCAGAACAGGCGGATCAGGAAGTTCCTCTGCCTTGGAGTGAAGCCAATAGATTGTGGCAGGAAATATTCAGGCTAGAACAAGCGGAGGTTAAATTTTACAATTAGCTTTAAGAGTTTTTGTAAGTAAAATCAAATTGATCGTTGAATTGTATTGTTTGATAAAACGAGTTAATTAATTTATTTATGTTTTTATTTGGTAAATACATTCCTATTTGGTTTTGAATTGAGTTAATAAATACATTGTGGAGGCATGTGAAATAATTTAAATGGTTGTTTTATAAATACGGAATTTCTCGAGAATAAAACTAGAGTACTCTCTAGGCAACTCCGGCAAACTGAGGAAGCCGAATCGCATCTGGAGAAGGAAAGAGAATCGGGGCAACTGCTAAGCCAGCAAGAGTGAGATCGGCTTCAACCTCTCAAATACAAACGCAGACAGTACTAGCTTTGCCACCAGAAGTTCGCTGGCCGGAGTATTTAACTCCGGAAGGGATAGGTCGTGTGGTAAAGCCTAGATTAGTATTGAGTGAAGAGAGTGAAGCGGAGTTTTTATTTGACGCATCGGAAATCGGTGTCGAGCCATTTTCTCCAGGAAATTCAATAGATAATAAGAATCAGGTTTATCCGTCAAACGAGCCAGAAGCAGAGCTGCAAAGTCCCAATACAGTGGACGATATTTCGCCTGTACGGGCAAACGGTCGAAGACTAATAAGTTTGAGTCCGTCGCTAGTCAAATACATTTCAAGGGGAGTGAATTTGGAAACCACCCAAAAGGATAACTCTCAAATTTTACCGGTCATAAGTAATACAAGAATACGTAAAATGGGTATCGAGGATATCTCCAAGACCGTGTCCAGGCTAGTACCTGTGTTTACTGGTGCTGCTTCAGAGGATTTAAGATCAGAACTCAGTAGGTTCATTCAAGGTTGTGAGCTTGCAAAGCGGAGCATAAGCCCTGATGAGTTACAGGATTTCTTCGACTGTATTAAGAAAAGGTTATTTGGAGATGCGTACAACCTTGTGCTGCCAAAACAATTCGCCAGTGTGAATGAGCTTTACGGCCTTCTGAAGAGAACTTTTCTAAAGGAGAGAACTCTGGAAGACATATCCCAAGAGATTAGAATCGGGAAACAACTGGCAGGGGAAGACATACATATTTGGAGTCACTTCGGATGATGGCCCAAGAAGTAATCAAAAATAAGTACGATTGCGTTGGTGATACCGCATTATTATATGAAGTTGACAAGTCGGTGTTAACGACTTTCGTAGTGGGGCTCCGCAACTCTAAAGATTCATATGCTGAATAGCAAAACAGGAAATCTGGAGGAGTTGGTAGAAGAAGCAATTAGAGCACAAGTCCTCGTGGAACGGAGTACGGCCGGCTTGGGGGAAATACATATGCTCGAGAATAGACAGGACAGTTTATCTGCCGCTGTCATGGATAGAGAAGGAATACGCCCTATTGTATGGAGTGCCAAACATATGGTCATGAGGCAAGTAGACAGTGCCATGTAGACACTAAATTGGATCAAAGTAGAAGGCAGCCAGCTACGGGGCGCCCGGTTCCACCCTTGAGGGACAGCAGGGGTAACTTCAGTAGTCCCCGCGTTAACCAAGGAAGAAATCCTTTCAAAACTGGGAGTGGTCAGCAGCGACCAAATTGGGATTCCAGAAGTGAACCAAGGATAGGCAATAACATACAGGGATTGAGATGCTTCTCATGTGGACAGATGGGACATCGGGCAGCGGAATACAGGGATAGGCAGTTCCAACAAAGGAACTAGGGAAACTTCCAGCGGCCCAGTCGAGGCCAGTAGACTGGAAAGCCAAAAGAAAGGAAGTAACAGTTAGGCCGGAGGTACGTGTGACTGGTAATGTGGTCCAGGAAAAGGAGGAGCAAGAGGCTCTCCAATACCACGTACCAAGTAACGGAAGAACAATGGTTCAAGTTACGGAGGAGCAAGAGTCTCTCCGGGAGAAAATTTTTGATTGCGTATTGATTTGGGTCACTGTGATGATTCTAGTACTTAGATTAAGTTTCAATAAGGTTAGAGAGTATAAGCCAATCGTCGCGTATGTGGTACAAGGATGTATAGTTAAGATATTCACGGTAATTTTGAGGGAGTATAGGATTGTAAGGGATAACTGCGGTGCATGGAGGAGAAAATTGGAAGAGTTAGGAAGTAGATACGCGTACATTTTGGAATCAAAAGGGCGTTGTTTCGTTGTGAGCAAGATAGGAGATGCTTTTATCGAGATACCCTGCAATGAGGCAGCTAGTGGAAAGCTAGTGCTTTTGGTAGACTCAGGGGCGGACACTAGCCTCGTAAAATCTAGTGTTTTACGGAAAGGACTAGTTGTTAACCTAAAGGATGTAAGAACACTTAATGGAGCGTTCGGAGGATGCATCAGGACACTGGGGTCACTCAGAATAGGGCACAGTGGAGTTAAGGGCATGAGTTTTAGAGTGCACGCAGTCGAATTGGATAGGGAAGGTATCTCGGCCGATGGGATAATTGGCCGCGATAATCTCTGGGGCCGCACCATAATGGATGCGCTAGACAAGCAGTTATTATTTTATGATGATAATAGAAATAGGATCCTTACTCTCCCATTAAAGTCATGGCAGGAAGGAACCGTGAATAGGGTTAAAAATTGTATGGAGGTAGTGAACGCAAGGTCAACTAGAGTAGTTACTATGCGTGTAAACACGAAACTGAGGACTCTTGTTTTTCACAAGCAGCAGTTAGTGGACGGCGTATATATAGGAGAAACCATAACGCACGTTGACAAGGGTAAGGTGTACGCTTGCGTACTCAACGCCTCAGAAAAGGACTACCTGATGGATGAAGATTTGAGGCCTAAGTTAACTAGTTATGATAATTTTAAAGAACCGAATCATAGATCGGTTAATCAGATTAAGCAGGTAGATATGAGAAGAGAATGGAGAGAGTGCTAGAATCATTGAAGTTAGACCCAAGCGTAAATTTAGAAGAAAAGGCATCAATAGAGGCCATTTGTACGTCATTCCATGACATATTTTTGCTGGAAGGAGACCAGTTGACATATACACCAGAGGTAGAGCATGAAATACCTACTAGAGTGGATCAACCACCAATAAACCAGAAGCAATACAGATTGCCACAAGCTTACAAAGATGAGGTAAACAGGCAAGTGCAAGGAATGTTAAAAGATAACATAATTTCAGCGAGTATCTCGCCTTGGAACTCACCAATAATTTTGGTACCAAAGAAGGGAGGTGCTCAGGGTCAGAAGAAGTGGAGAATGGTCGTCGATTTTAGGAAATTGAACGACGCCACTATCAAGGTGTTCCCGATACCAAGGATAGAAGAGATTCTGGATCAATTGGGGCATAGTAGATATTTTCCTACGCTTGATTTAGAGAGTGGCTAACACCAAGTTCTGGTGGATACCCAAGATAAACAGAAAATCGCGTTAAGCACCGGTTTATGAGTTTAATAGAATGCCGTTTGGATTAACAGGAGCACCGGCTACCTTCCAACGGCTAATGAACCATGTGCTAACAGGCTTGCAAGGGTTAGATTGTTTTGTGTATCTCGATGATATTGTAATTTATGGGAAGAACTTGCAGCAGCATTCGCAACGCTTGTGCAAGGTGCTCCAGAAATTACGAGAACACAATTTGAAATTGAACACGGAGAAGTGTCAATTTTTGCGAAGAGAGGTGGTTTATTTAAGCCATCGTTGCTCAGAGGCAGGAGCACTGCCTGACCCGCAGAGGCTGGAATGCGCTAAAAATTTAGCGGTTCCAAGAAATAGAAAAGAAGTGCAAGCATTCCTAGGACTAGTGAACTATTATAGAAAGTTCGTGGAAGGACTAGCCGGAATTGCGTTGCCAATTAATAAGTTGCTACGTAAAGAAGCAAAGTTCGAATGGACAGAGAGATGTAAGCAAGCATTCGATAGGCTAAAGGAAATAATTAGCTCGCCACCAATTTTGGTGTACCCCGACTTTGAGCAAACTTTTTTGTTGACCACTGATGCTAGCAATGAAGCATTGGGGACAGTATTGTCACAAGGGGAAGTCGGTAATGACTGACCAATAGCATTCGCAAGCAGAGCGCTTTGCGATACGGAGAAAAGATACTCCACAATAGAAAAGGAATTTTAGCCATAGTATGGGGTACGAAGAATTTTAGGGCATATCTGTTAGGACGCCCATTTAAAATATACACTGATCACCAGCCGTTAAGAGGCGTAGCCAATTTGAAAGACCAAACGTCTAGGCTAGCCAGGTTCAGACACAAATTGTCTGAGTATGATTTTGAAATCATATACAAGCCTGGGAAAAAGAATCTGAATGCCGATGCACTCAGCAGAGTACCGCAGGAACAGAAGGTATCAGTAGTGCAAACGAGGGCCAAATCACGGTCAGATAAGGAGAAGGCCGAGAGAATTCAAGGGGATAAAATTGATGCAACAAGAAATGTTAGCAATGCGGGTGACGCTGCTATTGAACAAAGAGCCAGTAGTGTGGAATGGCTGAAGGATATAAAGGATATCCAGGCTGTGTTAAAGGGTTTCCATGGTTCACCTCTAGGTGGACACCAGGGATTCTGGAAAACCCATGACAGAATTAGGCGAGTATACGGATGGAAAGGTATGCTTCGAGATATAAAAAGGTATATAAAAAGTTGTCCAAAATTTCAGACCAACAAAAGTTCAAGGCTGACAAAGATGCCAATGGTGTTAACTGACACACCAAAACAGCCATTTCATAAAGTTCATATGGAAATTGTAGGTATTTTACCTGAGACTGTTTCGGGCAATAAATACATATTGACGTTCCAAGACGATTTCTCAAAGTATATGGCGTGCGTGGCCATACCCGATGCTGAAGCAAGTACGGTAGCCAAAGCATTCTTTGATGAAATTATAGCACGGTAGAACATACCTAAGGTCTTGATAACCGACAATGGTTCCAATTTTGTGTCGAAATTATTCTCAGAAACTTCTAAAATGCTGGGAATCAAGAAGTTGCACATAACACCATATCATCCACAGGCGAATGGCTCATTGGAACGTAGTCATCGACCTCTGGCCGAGTACTTGCGCAGTTTTGCCAAGGAAGACGGCTCGAATTGGGATCAATGGTTGACCACTGCAATGCATGTACACAACAATACTGTGCATGTATCAATGAAGCAAACTCCGTTTAGAACACTCTACGGGTTTGATTTCAACATGCCAGCAAATCTGTAGCGCAAATGTGCGCCAGTGTACAATGCTGATGACCCGAATAAAGTGCAAAAGTATCAGCTGCAGCGAGCGCACAAGTTGGTCAGAGAAAACCAGGATTGTGCTAAACGAGTAGCCAGGGAAGCCTATAACAAGGTACTAAACCCAGTAGTTTTTCATGTGGGTGACCAGGTACTAATGAAGAATCAGGCTAGGAGAAACATATTCTCACCTGTGTAGATAGGTCCGTATGTAGTAGCAGAAATCCGTAGCCCAGTTACAACAGTCGTAACGATTAAGGGCAAAAATAAAAAGCTACATAATAATTTGTTAAAATTATTCCACACTAGACCACGCGACTAAAGACATGTGTTAATAGTGTTTTACAAATGTTAACACAAGAGTAACAATGTAAACATGTACGTGTGTGTATAAAATAACACACGCAGCGCCGATTTTCAGAGTCAATGCCAGTAAAAGTGTGCCGCTTAAATTCGTGCAAGTAAAATTGACGTAATGAAAAACTGCTTATTAAGCACTATTGCTGAATGAAGACAGTAGAGAAAAATATATCTATTTTTACATATATTCTCGTATATTATTTACATATTAAATAATAATAAACGGGTTCATTGCACTATCGTGGGTAAGTAATATAAAACTTAACTGCAAATATGTACATACATACATACGGCAGTGTATGCGATGAAATTTGACGCATAAGCGTTAACGCCAGGCAACGGCACCGTTGGCGAAGTAAGAGTATATGTATATATGTGTATGATGTACAGAATGAATGTACGAACGTATATTTAAAAAAAGTAAGAATTCTAGCTATGAGGAATGGGTATGAGGAATGGGTACGTATGTATATTAAATACATACACACATACGGCAGTTTGAGGCATAAGCATTGTGACCAGGCGATTGAACCGCTAGTGGATAGGGAGCATAAGAGCATTAGGAGAGAGAGGGCATACTTACCCGATATCTGGTGCGTGGTAATTAAAAATAAGTAGTCAAGTAATTTTTTTTAAATATGTTATTTTATTTTTTTTTATTCAATTATTTTGGGAGTAAAATTTTGTAATTAGGAGTGGATTCCCAAGTGGGAATCCCGGCACGGAGTACTCGTGTATCCTGTGGAGGAGTACAATTAGCTCCCCCAACTGCTGCTCCAGAATGGGGGCCTCCACCGTCAACTTCACGGACATTAACATCCTCCAGGCAAGGGTCTTCTGGGTAGTCCCACTGGGTATCGATTTCAAGGAGTTGCGCTATCAGCGCCTGGGTCAGCCATTGGTTGGGCCCCCATGGCTGGTCGAGAAGGCGTCGAATCTCAGTTGAGTCCAGATTCAACGAGGCAGCGTGCAGCAGGGGGGTTCCCGTTTCTTTTAGAGCAGCAAAGATCTTGGAGTGGTGAATAACGGCAGCTCCTAATTTTAAGGTTGGTGTCATCATCTTGCTGGATTTATTTTTGAAGTGTGGCAAATACAACGCAAAAGTACGGTTTTATAGTAAATCAATGAGAGGTCTGTTTTCGGAAATGTGCTAACAAGGCAAATTTTAACAGAAAAACAGAAAAAGTTAAACCTAAATTAGCTGAGCTAAAGTGCTGAGACATGTTCTCAAGTCGACCAGCGATAATCAGGTCATACTGTAGTGGGCAGGTTCGGCTAAAAGAAGAATGAGCACCCTACGACCATATTTCAGGTATGGGGTACTAGGTGTAGAGTAAGTATGCGAATATATATTTGAACAAGTAGGTATTTTTTATTGTGTACTTAAGTATATGAAGACGGGTAATTAGGAATTAGGAGGTTGCAGACTTTGCAGCGGATTATATATAAATATACAAATCTTTTTTCTGTTTATTAATTAGGAATTTAGTGTATAGGTAAATGAAATGGCATATTATAGGAAATGGCATATTATATGAAAATGGGTATAGGTTAATTGATAAAATAGTGCCTTGAATGTATGTATGTAGCCAAGTACGATCTAGGAAGAGACGATCGTTAATGGATATATACATATCAGGTTATAGATAAATTTGGATCCAATAATTGACTGGGATAAAAGATATAGTCATGCAATGGACGAAGTTTTGACATAAACTGGATTATTTTATGCAATCTGGTTTTTGTCGGAGGACCAATGAATTAGTTCAAAACTGAAATAAGGGATAACTCACGTGTTGAAAAAGAGCACGGAAAATTAATCGAAGTGAAACTGATGCCCTATATGGCAATAATAACACATAGTCCAGTCCTCTTTTCCTCTAGGATGCGGTAGCGAATCCAAGAATGTAAGGGAAGAAGACGAGCGGACGTAAAATTGAATGATATAGCATTCAATTATAGAATAAGCAGGTTATGAAGATATTGTTGTATATTTATTCTGAAGTATGGTATGATTAGTGTAAAATTTTACCCTTTTACGGTTATAGATCATGTTAGTGATGTTGATGGCGGTTACCAACGGGATACTTGCAGGAGTTCGGTTGGACAAACTACCGGACACGGATGTATTGCTGGAAAAAACAGGAGATGTATGGTTCGCCAAAGATTATTGGGTGGTTGTAACTGAGTTTCCACGAACGGAATTGAAGATTATTGTGGAACAGTTCAAAGGAATGCAAGAGACAACCAGGAAGTTATATGAGAGGCATGCAGCGGCCAGCGGGACCGAGCTAAAACGTAGATGCGATTCTTCGACTTTGGAAATAGAGACAATAATGAGAAGATTTCTGGAAAAAGAGAAGACATTGTCTCTGAAAGCTAGGATACGCCAGTTGAGAAGAAACAATCAAAGACATTGTCATTGCTGGGAAAAGAGGTGACTGTGATGAGAGCAGGTTATCAGGGTATTCACGAAGCAGTGAATAAGACTTTCCAAGAGCTGGAAGAGATTGGAAAGAGACATGAGGAAGCAGAAGTGAGCTTGGCAGAATCTTTCATGTTGGGGAAAGTTATTTCTGAGGAGATGCCGAGGTTCCAGGACCAACAAAAAACGGATAGAGTGGTGCTTAATGATCTGTTACATGGCAAGCTACACCCGTTGTTCCCGACGTCAGATGAGTTACCCAAAACGGCACCAGTGTCGATGAAAGGAATTTCATGGTATAGCGAGGCACCGGAGCGGTTCTATGAACTATGAACCGAGGTTCGCACAGAAGTGGCGGAGAACGGTTTGAAAGTGGTCGTTAAGATTCCAGTGCCATTATTGGAGTTATTTACGATACAAAAAGTATACCCTATCCCAAAACGACTAAGCCTAGATTGGTGCGTATTGCCAAAGACGAGATACGACTATATAGCCGCAAGCCAGGTACAAGAGCACTATATTGGCCTATCAATATAGGACGAGGGAAAATGCCGGGAGGTGGGCACAATACCCCAACAAGATCTTCTCAACTCATTGTTATAGGCCGTTAAGGCACTTCTATTGGATGCCCAGTCACCATTAGACTTGGCTCTATTAAAGAGTTGACGGGCTTTTTTGCGCAAAATGCTTGGCTCCCCACTCCACCAGGGTTCCTGGAACGTTTCTTCTCATCTAGATTGGAACTACTTTCATAACCCTCCATTATTATATTATTCAATTAGTTAGCTTCAAGATCTAGTTCCTGAGAGTTACTTATTTTTTCACTGAGGAGCGCAATATTTTGCTCTAAGTAAAACTTAAACATCGACCAGTTGGTCTTCCTAACATTTCTTTTTCGATGCTTCCACTAGGCACCCTCCAATTTGAAATGTTATATCCTTACTTCACCATGCCGTGTGGTGAACGTTTGCATTGCAGCACATCACCCACTGTAGGTTACGAGTGCAACAGTACTCCGTAAGCTGCTGGAGCACGCGTGATACCGCGTTCTCTGTGTCGCCAGGTAGGTACATGGAGGCCAGGACTATCGTTCTCTTCCCTTTGGCACTAGGCACTTCTGCCTGTATTGCCACTAGATCACGTTGTAGAAGCTCTGAAACTTGGAAGAATTTAATATTTTTGTTGATCATCTTCGCTGCCCTCGGTCGGTCAGCATAGTCATCATAGATCAACTTACATGTTTTTGTCTGCAGACCATTTGTGGCCCATGGTTCTTGAATGGCCAGACACTGGTGTTCCACCAAGGCACTGAGCCTGTAAGAGGCTGCTATAGCCCTGTGGAAATTTATTTGGAGACAGTGCTTCCAAGAAGAGTTTTGCGTTCGTGACATTATTTCGCCTGGGACATTATTTCCCAGACCGATCCTTGCGGATCACACCACTCTTTGTGCTCCGCAAAGTTTCCGCAGCTTCCGGGTCTTTTCTACCAGAGAGAGCAGATGGTTTTGGACGTTGGGCACGAGTGTTGCCTCTCTCCGCTCTCGGTACTGGCTTTTTGAAATTGGGTCCCGTTTTCGGCTTGGCTACTTTGTTTTGCCCGCGCTGCTACAGATGTTGTTAATTGCTCTTCACCAACAACAGCTGGTTTTGCACTGTTCCCCTTCAGTCTAGGTCTTAGCTGGGCACTGCCAAAGCCTTAGAGGACCTCGTTTTCCAGTTTCTCAACCCTTTCAGACGAGATCGGTTTCCTTTTGTATATGATGGAGCACCCGCCACTCATTGACACTAATGCCCGAATTCTGCGACTCCATTTGCCCCAAATTTCAGTCATTCTTCCAAGACACCGAGCCAGGAAAGTAGCCAACGAAGATATTTTCCTTTGGCACTGCTGCCTCGTCCACTGCCCTCAAATCAGCCCCCTCCCATTTCTTCATGTCTGGTATCATCTCTTCAGCCCAGGTTACGGTTTCGTCATCCAGACAGTTCGGCAACCATCCAGGCTTGAAACTACAGCCTGCAAAGTGAGGCTTCACTAGGCCCCCATGGGTCTTGAAAATCTTATCGACAATACATCTTTGTACCTTCCCAATTTCTTCAGTGGACCATATAACCACCGGGAAATTGCTAGGTATAACCCATATCTTTTTGGAGAAGACTCTCTCCGCTAGAGTGTGCTTTGAACAGCGAACCCCCAAGGAGGCGCCTTACACGCCATGTCTTTCAGAGACCACCGCTACCTTCTTTCTGGGACCAGGTTCGCCCTCTAGTAAGGTCTCCACCTCCTTAATCTCTCCACAAACCGGCAGGTCTGCTGGGGGCACTATTCACAATTTATCAATATTTTGGTTGCCCTCTTGTGCAAACCGCTTTGTCGGCTGGAGCTCGATGTCGGCGTGGAGCCATCCGTTCGGGATCTTTTAGGGGTCGTTCGCGCAGACACGTTGACAGGATTTGCCGCCAAGGCCCAAGCTGTTTATATGCCCCTGGCAAGCAACGCCTTAAACCGTTTCCGTCCAGCGCCGGACAGCTTCACCTTAACTTTTCGAGTCTTATTCTCTGGAGCAGGTTCAAGAAGATTTCTCTCTTGTTCCGAGGAGATAGACATCCCAGCCGACATCCGGCCTATCGGACAAGTGACTTGGTGCCCCCCCTAACAGGTCGTGTTCCATACGTTCATTGGCGATGGGACCAGGTGCCCCTCGACCAATGATGGCTGTTGGCTCTTTGTAGCCACATTATGTACATTTGAAGGCGTGCAGTCCATTTTTTCATATAAATTTAAATTTTCCAATATAGTTGTCTTTATTTTCTTGCGTTTTGGTCACCCATGGGCGCCCCCATGGTAAGGCTAATTGAAACCGTAGGTTCGCCGGACCTTGTACGGAGTTCGCTATTAAGCTTGACCCCATCAAGCAAAGTCACTGGCATAGCTGTTTCACCTTGAGTATAGGGTGTTTTTTGGGCCAATAGGTCTGATGAACCCTGCCCCAGGGAGTTTTCTTTCTCCCCCGCCCGACAATCAGCGACCGAAATCCAGCAGAGACATGATCATACTGAAAGTGAGCCATTGGTCTTAAAAAGAATAGCGTTAATAATTCGTTAGTGTCTAGGCGATCCGGCGGTCTCAGCAAGACGTTCGATATGGGCCAGTAGGACTACCAGGTAGCCTTAACGACTGAGCAAGAATCGTAGAAAACTACTTTCAACCTGTGAGTTGAAGGTAGTTCTTAGTTTGCGTAACTGGACCATGTCACCGTCTCTTATGTGCCATGTTCCAACATACAGTAAGCACTTACACCGCAACACTGTGACTACCTAGCGTAGAAAAAACTGTGGGTTTTAAACTACTTTCATTTTGTTGATTTGAAATGATGATTTTGTTGATGCGATATGATGATTCTTCACTCTTGAAGGTTTTGAGTGCTGCTTTGTATAAAGCCCAGTCTGCACCATCTCTAGACTTCTTCGCGATGTTGAAAAGTCTCCTACAGTTTTTTCTGAGTCCTATAATTTCCTATGCTTTCGACCATAGCCACACAAACATGGCAACGTATATTTTATATGGAGTTTTGCCTCTAATGCGAAGATATGTGCTGACCACAAAAATCTACAGCGCACTGCGAAAATGGTCTACAATGTATCTGGCATTGATGATGCAAAATCTGAGACGAATGAGCGCGTCAAGAACCTTAGCTCCAGCGTGATAGTTGGCAATCTGCGAGTGTCGTACGAGACAGTCAACAGAATGGCATTTACTAGGTAACAGGACTGGATGCTTTTGCACATCAAATAATGTTGGTAGCTCTAGACAACAGCCAACCTTCAACAAATTGAATCCGCTGGTATCCTCACAAAAACGGTTGAGATATTTGAGCGAGGCTTGAGCTTCTATGCCTCTCTTAACACGACGAATATCTTCTTCGATACACTGCTGTTGGTTGTTCCCCGCGAAGCCCCAAAGTGCGGTTTCAATTTCTTGCGAAAACAGTGACTCTGAATCGCCGAGAGTACACCGTTAGAGTTATCTTAATGAAATTTTGCAAAACTGTAGCCTGCACAAAGATACAGAACCAAATTGCTATATGGGCTGATTTGGACAAAGACCATGCCTACCTCCCATATAAGGAACTTTTTTCAACTTTTTTAAAATGACTATAACTTCGGTCCAATCAACGGAATCGTGACATTATTTGGCAGTTATGGAGATGTGGGTCCTACTAAACACTGTGCAAAAAGTGGGTGGTATATATTAATTGCCACGCCCACTATTAACAAATGTTAATAACTTAAGATGTGGTAGAGATTTACGGACGAAAGAGATTTACTGGAAGGAATATGTGGACATTATAAAGCTATCTGCAACAAATGGGGCTGATCAGAGAAGAGACACGCCAACTTTTGATATAGGGAACTTTTGGGTCTAAAATTAAAATTAGCCTACTTATGCTCGTATTGATGCCAGCGGAATAAAAATTGGCAGAAACATACATAGGGTCCATAATAGTGGGTGTGCAGAATATGGAAATCATAATACAACTGCCACGTCCTATTAGCCAAAAATTATTACTGTGTTCCTATTAAAGATTTATCAATGAAATTTCACAGAAATGTTGCGGGTACTAACATTAAACACCACACAAAAAATGGGCGTCTTATTTCTACAGCCACGCCCACTATTGACATATTATTATAACTTGCGACCTATACAATATTTTTAGATCAAATTCTTATATTGGTACGAATATGGACACTCCAAAGCCATATACAAGATTCGGGGTCGATCAGAGGAAGTATACGCCTCCCTCCCATATAATGAACTTTGGGGAACCCACTTAAAGACAGTTACCCTATCTATGCTTCTAGTGCTGATATATGAAAGCAAATTGGTATATGTATACACTGGGTCAGTACTAGCATGTATTCCAAATATGGGCAGATTATTGTCACTGCCACGCCCACAATCAACCAAAAATTATTACTATGTTCCTACCGTTAGTATGCTCCTAATGATGATTTATGAAAGGGTATTTCGTAGTCGGTCTAACCCGACTTGAGACTTCTTTACTCGTTTTTTCTGTAATTACACGAGCGCTGACAGTCCAAACTCCTTTTTCAATTCGACGAGAAAAATTTATCATCCTGGGATATAACTCAAATTCTTCATCTGGATGTTCTATTGCATATTTTTCCTCTAATTTGAAAAGGATATCCTGCTCTACGCATTCTGTAAGCGCATCCATGAATAAATCGTCTGTGTTCCATAGATCACTAAAACCTTGATCTAATTCGGCATCATTTAAATTATTTCCGAAATAATTCTGATCTTCTAAAATTGACTTTTCATCATTGATTTTTAAATGATTAAATTTTTCCTTACATAAAAGGATCACAAAAGTTCCCATGAATTTAAAATTTTCCAACAACAGCCTTTTTATAGTCTTATTTGAAGTGATGGAAATCAGAGTAAGGGATGCTGGGTAATTTAAACATTGCTGCATACAGATTAAAAAGTTTTCCCCCCATTCTATATCGCTCATAAAGCATTACACATGCACATGTGCATACATTCTGTATGTTATCATCATTAGTTGCCCACCAACAATCTAACTTATGAATTCCATAAATATAATTAGAGAGCTTTGATATTTTTAATTCATTTATCACTGCTTCGAAAAATTCTATATACTCTGCATCAATCCAACATCTGTATTTATTTAGTAAATTTTCCAACACAGTAGAGGAAATCATTTTTAGTAAGCTTTCTTCAACTCAGTTTGTTGTTTTTTGATAAAATGCTGCTGCATTCCATTTACGATGGTGGATTGATATTGATGCTACCTAAGTAGGAAAAAAACATATATTTTTTTCAAAAACCATTTATTTCGCAACATAGTCTCCTCCTGAATAATACGATTTCGGAAACCCCTCAAAATACGCGCTAGTTTCGGTAATCACTTCTTCGTTTGAGATGAATCTTTTTCCTGCGAGCCATTTTTTCAAGTTTGGAAACAGGAAAAAGTCACTAGGAGCTAAATCTATACTGTAAGGTGGATGATTAACCAATTCGAAGTGTATTTCACGTAATTTTACCATCGTATCTAATGCTGTGTGAACCGGTGCGTTGTCTTGAAGAAAGGGCATTTTTTCTTCTTTAAATGTGCATCAATCAATTGACCCAATAATGCACGATAATACGTTCCTGTGATTGTGGATACTTTTTCAAGATAATCGATGAGCAATATTCCGTGTGCTTCCCAAAATACAGTGGCCATAACCTTGCCAGCCGATTTCACTGCCTTCGCCTTTTTCGGAGTACTTCCACCAGCTTCCACCCATTGTTTCGATTGATTTTTGGTTTCAGGTGTGCAGTGGTGGACCCACGTTTCATCAACAGTTATTAATCGACGCCAAAAATCAACAGGATTACGCTTTATCATGTCCAAACACCGCCGTGAAGTGGTCTGTCGAACTCGTTTTTGTTCGACACTGAGGAAACGCCGCATCTTGCCGATAGCTTTTCATATGCAAATGTTCATGCAAAATAAGAAAAGAATAGAAAAAAATATATATAAAATACTTGTATATAAATAATAACAATAATATATATAAATAATATCAATAATATACACATATAAATAGTAAACATATAAGAAAAATTGTTAATCGATTCTCTACCTCCGGTTGAAATTCAATCAAGGTCCAAAAAATAAAAACAACATAAATTGTACTTCACTCGCTGTCAATACCTTTTGGGCCATTTACTAAATAGTGAATGAAAGACCTCTGAATATTCTGTCAGAATACCGAATACTTCCTATTTGTCAAATATTCACTATTAGTGAATGAGGTAAGCTTGTAAGTCTCACCATAATAGGGGTGTTAATGAGACTTTGGAATGTCGCTGGGCATTTTTTAGTCCGCACGGCATTCTTGTAAACTCATAATGGCCTAATGGGGTTGAGAAAGCGGTTTTCTGTCTATTGTGATATTTTATTAGGACTTGATGGAATCCTTTCGCAAGATCCAAAGTAGTAAAATATTGAGCCCATCTCAATTTTTCTAATATATTTTCAATATTTGGTATTGGGAACTTATCACTAACCGCTTCTTCACTAAGTTTACGAGAATGGCAAAAATTCAGATCGCCTTTCCTAAAACGGAATTACCTGTTTCCAACGAACATTTAATAAACGCCTTGCATCAAGAATCATTCGAACAACAAAAAAAAAAATGGGCAAAAAGTGATGAAGAAAAGTCCGCTGTTTTCGAACAACATTTAAGGGATGTCTTAACCCCAAACCCACCTCGTAGTAACAATAACTTAAGTCTTATAGTCAAAAGTCTTATCGTCAAAACTCTTCGAAAAACTTCTTCTTGGTAAATTAATGTCACATCTAAATGAAAAACGCATTATTCCTCATCACCAATTTGGCTTTCGCGAATATCATAGCACAGTAGAGCAGGTTCATCGAATAGTTAACAAAATAAAAAATGCATTTGACAAAAATCAATACTGTTCTGCTACCTTTTTAGACGTGGCCCAGGCATTTAACTAAGTATGGCACGAGTGGCTTATCTTCATAATTAAAAAACTGTTGCCCGCAAAAGCACACCAAATACTGGAATCATATCTTAAGGGCAGGAATTCAGTGAGAAATAATAATGCTTACTATAAAAACTATATCATCAAAGCCAGCGTACTACAAGAAAGCGTGACCTCGAAGCGCCACATCGAAGACAAGAAAACGCAAATGACACTAAAAGCTAATAGTCTACATTGGCTTATGCTAAATAAATTTAGATTGAGTTTAGAATACAAAATACTCTTGTACAAAGCTATTATTGAACCAATTTGGACTTATGAAAGCCAGTTGTGTGGTGACGCAAGCAATTCTAATATAGAATTAATACAAAGGGCACAATCCAAAATTCTCAGAAGTATTACTGGCGCACCTTGCTCTTTAAAAACATTAACATTCATAAAGAACTGAATATACCACTCGTCACAAAAGAAATCAATGATTTCCACCAGAAATATACGCAAAAGACGAAAAGTCATACAAACCACCTAGCTAGAGCCCTGTTATATAATAGAGTTCCTAGTCGCCTAAAAAGGACTGAAACACCAGCACTACCAGCGCTTACAGTTTAAATATATACTTATGTACGATTTAATTTATTGTAGTAACTAATATACATAGAACACTGTTCTTTAAAATACACTAATCACTGGCATCGTGAATTATTGTTAATTAATTAGTTTGTAAGATTTGCCTACTTATTGTTAGTCAATGTTTAGAAGACACAATAATTAAACACTAGTTGATGACAATACGCCACTTCTTCTTACCCTCTTCTTGGGTACAATCCACAGTGGTGAGTTGTAGGGTGAGTTACTCTCGTTCATAATGCCTTGTTCAAGCATTTTCCTTACCTGCCTCTCATTCTCATGAATTTGAGGGTTCCTATAAATTTTGCAATATATTTGTCCGTTCGTTACTAATTTGTGCTTAATTGAAATATATTTGAAGTTAATGATAATAAAAAAAAAAAATTTTAAATCGTGTAATGTATTTTCTTTGGATCCATCTTAATATTTTCTTAGGTGGTATTTATATTAGCGAAAGTGCTGATCTTGCATTTTCCATCTTTACTATTGACTATAAGCTACACCTGAATATTCTGGGATTAGAAGAACTATTACAAGGTTATTGTCTTGAAGAACAATGGCAACTTTAATGTTAGTATAACTGTCAAAGTCAGTAATCAGGTCGAGTTCAGTTTTTGTTGAAATATCTGTGGGGATTACTGGAAAAGATTATTTGTTCAACGTCATCGATGTGGTCCTTTAATAGTGAGATATCATTATTTACCTGGTAAATTTTTGCCATAAATGTAATTTCATCCTCTGGAGTTGAAATTTTATTACCCAAAATGTCCTTGAATTTATTCAAGTAATCTCCTATTAATGTCTGTTGTTGATTTATGTGGTTCGTTATATTGGTTATTTGCAGGGACATAAATTTGTTTATTTCTGTAATGTTGTTAAGTTTGTTGTCTAAGATATCGTTATTTTCATAAAGTATTTGCTTATCTGTGCTTCGTCATCGCTGCCCATCGTTCCTGCTAAATATTTTGCGGGGTTTCGAAGGTGTATCCGTTATCTTAAAAGGGATTTTTGGTGGGTGTCTCTCATGTTTTTCTAAAGTAAAAATTTCACAATGGTTTATAAAAATGGGTTATTCTCAATTTAAGCTTAGGATTATAAATTTGTGTCTTGAGTTCTTCAAATACTGCTTGTATGCCTCTATGGCTTTTATTTAAGTGTTATTTTTCTGTTGGTTCGGTTACTTTGGCTTCGTCCTCAATATCGTCTAACTTCTTTAAGCATCTTATGATTCGAACATCTTTGTTGTTTGAAAAGAGTTCTTCGTAAGTGGTTTATACGGTAACGAGACCTATGACTCTTTGGCCAGGATGGACTCTGAGGCTGTTTTTATTGGCCCTGAGCCTGTTCTGCCACTCCCTGCTGGTGTCATCAAAGCCACTGCAAACAAGTGGGTTGTTTCGATCTGTTTCGGATGGACGAAAATTATGCTACCTGCTATCTCTGACCGATGGTCACGGTTCCTTCCATCTTTCGGTAGGAGGGACTGCAGGCTGTTGGTTGGCGTGATGACAGGGCACTTTCTATGGGCTAGGCACATGGAAAGGATTGGCATATCAGACAGTGCGCTGTGCCCAGCAGGTTTGGGATTTTTGGCACTGATGTGCTGAGGAGTAACCAACTTGGCTATTCTACTTCTATTTCTACGGAGGTCGGGTAAAGCTGAGTAAAAGGGAACTTTAAGTGCAGTACAATGGATATATAATCTGTCTGAGTGCTGCGCTTACTGGATTGTTCCGACAAAAAAAAAAAAAAAAAAAAGGAAATGGTTTATAACATGTTATAAAACATTTCATCTATTAAAACTGCATTTAATCGAGTTGGATTGAAATGATTTTTAAACAAGGTTATTGTAGATTCCCTGTCAAGGTTGTTCAAGTAAATTGTTTTACAATTGTTATTAAACACTTATTTTTGTCGATCCCGAATTAATTTTCCTGATGATGACATGATTTTTAAAAAAGTTGATTGGAGACTCACTTTCTCTTAAGTTCATTTCGGACGGTTCCAATGGTTAATTACTAGTGTTCAGGTTAGATCTAGATAATGCATCTGCGTTGCTGTTCTTTGTACCCTTTTTATACTTGATCTCATTGTCGAATTCTGATAATCTAAGCCTCCACCTAACTAGCTTAGAGTTCGGTTCTTTGATCGAAAAATGCAATGTTAAGGGCTTGTGGTCAGTTTCGATTAGAAATTTCCTTCCGAAGAGATAGGGTCTGAAATATTTCTTGGCCCATAAAATGGCCAATAGTTCCTTCTCTATCGGACACTACACGTCATTCGTACTATAATTTATTTCATGGTCGTTAAGCGTGCGACTAGCATAACATATTGGGTGGTTATCTTGGGAGATTATTGCACCTAGTGCATAATTACTAGCATCTGTTGTCAGGGTAAACTTTTTCGTAAAGTCAGGACATTGTTTTTAGTGTGTTAAAGCTATCTTGATATCGTGGGTCAGACATGTTTATTTTTGCATCTTTTTTTAAGTATACTGTCATTGGTTTCGCGATTGATGAGTGTCCTTGATAAATTTTCGGTAGTATCCGGTTAAGCCTAAGAATTGTTTGATTTATTTTGGTGTTTAAGGGATGGGAAAGTTCTGAACGCATTCTATCTTTTTCGGGTTCGGTCTTATACTGTTGGATGTCACTATGTGACCTTAAAATTCTGTCTCTTTTTTAAAAGTTCTGACTTATCTAGTTGGATTTTTAAATTTGCCTTTTGTAAACAGTTACAAATTAGATTAATGTAATTAATGTGTTCTTGTAAGGAAGTAGAGAAGATGATTATATCATCTAAGTAAACTAGACAGATTTTATTTATGTAATCTTTCAAAATGTTGTTCATTAATCTTTGGAATGTCGCTGGGGCTGTCTGTAACACAAACGGCATTCGCAGAAATGCATAGTGTCCTCCTTCCACACTGAAGGCCGTTTTATGAATATCATTTTCTTGGATTTCTATTTGGTGAAATCCTTTCGCCAAATCGAGTGTAGAAATCTAGGATGTCATCTATATTCAGTATAGGGTACTTGTCATCTATCGTCACTTCGTTGAGTTTACGCTAATCGATGACGAGTCTCCATTTAGTTTTACCACTAGCATCGGCCTTTTTAGGCACAATCCAAATGGGTGGAGAGTATGGAGAACTGCTATGTCTGATTATGTTATTATGAAGCATTTCGTTGAGTTGGTCTTCAACCCCTATCTTGTGTATATACGGATACCTGTTGAATTTGGTATATATGGGGACGTTGTCAGTTGTTCTTATCCTATGTTTTATAGCCGATGTAAAAGTAAGGGGTCTATTTTCTTGAAAAAAAATATCTCTATACTTGTTTATAATGGTCATTAACTGAGTTTTTTCTTCAACATTAAGGCGTCCAATAAGAATTTTATCTTTTATAGATCTATTTCCTACATTTTCAATTGCAAAATTGAGTTCTAATTTATTATTTTCAATGTCAAAAACTTTGTTTTCTCGTAATTCTTTTAAGTAGTTTATTTCAATATTTTGGAATATGTACTTCTTTTTCAAGGCCATCTTCTCCAAATTGAATTGTATTATTCTCATAATTAGTTTTGGTTTTTAAAGATGTTAACAAATCGTTGCCTATTAATCCATCGTAAAAGTCATGGAATTTTGTGATATAAAACTCGATTCCGTCGAGTCCTGTACCGAACTCTTCAAAAGTTGGAATTTTTGCTATTTCGTTTAAATAAATAGTGTGTTGTAAAGTTTTAATGGGATAGGGATAGCCTTTGTACCCATTTTGGATTACAAATTTTAGGGTTAAGAAGTGAATTAGTGGCACCTGTGTCAATTATTAATTTGATATATCCTAATCTAGTTTTGACTTTTATATATGGTAATTTTCTTCCGAGGCCTTGTCCTGAAAACTTTTGGATGATACATGGATGTTATGGTTATTGCTAGTTTCATGATTATTTATATCCATTGATAAATTTTTTTTCTATTCTGATGATTTGGTTGGGAATTTTGTTAATTCTGGATAAATGGTTGATTAGTCTGTCGAGAGAAAATTTGGTAGATAATTTTGCTGGTTGTTTTGTTGAGAAAAGTTTGATTGGTAATTTTGTTGATTATTCTGTCGAGAAAATTTGGCTGATAGTTTTGTCTATATTGTTGTGCTGTTGTGTATTTCTTGGAATAAAATTCTGACTATGATACCTGTGTTGTTGTGGGTCAAGAGTATTTTGTCCAGTTTTTTTTTAAGCAATTCATATTTATTGTAACAACTCATATAGAAAACAATGTATCACTGCTCCTTACCACTGTATGGAGAAGATATTACTGAACACTTATTATTTTAGAAAAACAATAAAAAATAAAAAGAGTAATTATAGAAACTAGTCATGAATAATAGTTAACAATGGTGATAAGTCTGCTCTCTTCAAGAGGGTCGTGGGCTTGTTTGTAGTAAATTCCTAGCTAGTATATTAGGGTGGTTCGATAGTTTTAGCTAATACTTCTTTTTGACATCTGAATGCCTCTAACCTATTAGAGGCACACCTAGATCTCGGTGAATGTTTTTAGACTGGGTCCTTTGCATCAGTTCGGTGTTTGATGTATTTGCTTCACCCCACAGCTGAATTCCATATGTCCAGATGGGTACTATTACGGCTTTGTATAAGAGTACTTTGTAGTCAAGGCTTAGTTTTGAGTTTGAATTTAAAAGCCAGTTAACACTTGCAGCTTTTAGTCTGATGTGCGCTCTTTTCTTTTCTATGTGTGTTCTCCAGGTAAGGCGTCTGTCTAGGTGAATGCCTAAATATTTCACTTCGGCCTCCTGTGGGATAGTTTTGTTGTTGAGTATAATTGGAGGACACGTGTGTTTGTTGAGTGTAAATGTTATGTATGTGTTTTTTTGTTCATTTACTGCGATGCACCAGTTCAAAAGCCAATTTTCAACCACTTGTAAGTGTTCGTTCAGATCACGCGATGCTATTTGAAGGTGCTTGTGGCAAGATAAAATCGCAGTGTCATCGGCAAAAGTTGAGGTGAGCAGATATTTGTTTGTTGGTAAATCTGAGGTGTATAGTGTGTACAGTATCGGTCCAAGAACACTTCCTTGAGGTAATCCAGCCAATATATCCATTTTTGATGAAAGGTAATCTTCACATTTGACTTGTAATCGCCTACCCTTTAAGTATGATTCCAGGATACTATGGATATTTGAAGGCAGAAGTTTTCTTATTTTGTAGACGAGGCCCTCGTGCCACACTTTGTTAAAGGCTTGTGCGACATCGAGGAACACTGCAGAGCAGTATTGTTTCTCCTCGAACGCCTTTCTGATTTGGGACACTAGTCGGTGAACTTGTTCAATAGTGCCATGCTTTTTTCGAAAGCCAAACTGGTGGTTAGGTATTACTTTGTTCTGTACCAGATATCGGGTTAATTTTGATAGCAATAATTTTTCGAATAGTTTCGAGACAACGGATAACAGGCTTATTGGTCTGTATGACGAGACTTCCGTTGGAGTTTTGCCAGGTTTGGGTATCATGATTACGTGGGACAGTTTCCAAACTTGAGGAAAGTAACCTTGTCTAAGAATTGAGTTAAATAATATTGTTAAATGCTTTACTGCAAGCGGAGGTAGCTCCATCAACATCTTTGTAGTTATCAGATGCCGCTTTCTTTTTATCTAAATGAGTTGAGATAAAATGCCACACTTCTTTAGGCCTCAACCGTAGGTCTATCTGGGGAATTAAGTTGTTTAATGTTGGTATTTTAAAGTTGTTACTAGGAGGATTTGGTTGGAATGCGATTTAAGATGTTGAGCAAAAGCTTGCCCCTTCTTCTCATTGCTTCTTGCACATCTTCCGTCTATAAGTCTCATAGGCGAGTCCGATTCTGTAGGTTTATTCGTGTTTTTACTGCCTTCCATAAGGAGTAGTTTGTGGATTCAAGGGGTTTCTGGTGCGAGATGTAGGCCTGTATACCTCTTTCAGTTTCGTCGCGCAATGCGTTTCGCAGTTCGTTTTTGGCTGTCGTGAATTTTTGCTTTAGCGCTGGTGACCTGTGCTTTTGCAACAGTCGTCTGAGCCGTCTCTTTGCCGTTATCAGTCTTTCAATTTCGAATGATGTTGAGCATATTGATTTGCGTGGGATTTGGCCGTTTGGGGGTGTAGCGTGGATTGCTGCTGATATCAGTGTGCAGGTGAATGATTGTACTGCGGAATCTAATTCATCCGGGCTTTTCAGACCATATTTATCACGAAAGTGACTGCAAATATATTTAGGGTATTTTAATCAATTTGGTTTACCTGTTACTAATCGAAAAGGTTGGTTTGTGTCTTCTGGGTATTTCCTTAGGTGCATTATAACTGGGGAATGATCTGAACTCTGCTCAAAGCATGATTTCGTTATTGCAAAATCTAGTAAGTCCGGGATCTTCCGTTGAACCGTAGGCCAGTAAGTGGGTCTACCAGACGACACATAGTCAAATTTGTTACGTCGATTCGTCAAGACGTAGTATAACTGTTTACCCTTGGGATTTATAAGGAGTGAACCCCAATGCGTATAGTTAGCGTTTCAATCACCGGCTGCTATAAATTTTTCTCCCAGCGACTTGAAAAAAAGTTTCAAACTGCTCTGTTGTGACAGTGTGTCTAGGTGGGCATAAACAGATGATACCGTTATGTTGACGTCCCAACATTGCAGGCAGATGGAGGTCGCTTGGAGATATTCCTTGTCGTAGTTTTCTAGTGAGTGGTATTTTATGCGGTCTTTTATGAGTATGCCTGTCCCACCTCGAGCTTTGCCATCCGGATGCAACGTGTTGTAGAACTTATAACCTTTTATCTTAAAATTGTGATTCAGAGTAAGATGAGTTTCAGAAATCAGTAATATGTCTATTTTGCTGTTAATAAGGAAATTTTGCACTTTAAGTTGGTGCTGGCTAATACCGTTCGCGTTCCAATTTCAAATTTTTAGCGTATTCATTTGTTTGCAAGTATGGATTTCAAAAGTTGATTTTGATTATTTATTAGTTCTTGCATCATTGATTGCATTGAGGACATGAACTGTGTCATACATTGAGTTAAGGTTAAGAACACTGCCTCTAGATTTTGCGATTGTTTAATGGTATTTGAATTTTCAGCTAAATTTGATTTCAGTGCATCAGAGTAACTCATGGCAGGTGGAGCATGTTTGTCGTTGAACGTAGTCGGGATTTGGTGTAGAGGCGCTACGTAAGTAACTTCGTGTCGACCTCTATCCATCTGTTGGCGCATTTTATTTTTCAGCTTAGCATACACCGGGCAACCTCTATAGTTTGTTGTATGACTTCCGCCGCAATTATTGCATTTTTTAGTAAGAACATTTTCATTTTTTTATCGACCGTACGGGCAGAGGATGGGTGGACGTCACCACAGCCAACGCAAATGGGGCGTAGGGTGCAATATGATTTGGTATGACCAAACTCCTGGCAGTTTATGCATTGCACAGGGCAATTGCGTTTGTGGGGTTCTTCAACTGAAATTCGGCGGTGCATAAGGTATCGCATATTATAGATTGGATAGACTTCGTTTTTTTGCAGCTTTTTTGATTCTGGTTCCAGCTCCGCTCGGAACATTGGTTGTGGGATATTATTCTTATTTTTTATGTTAAATATGGATTTTGGATTGAAACCGGCTGCGATCAGTGCTTCTTTCATCTCAGATTGGTCGACATCTTGTTCTATTCCTTTTAATACGACAATCAAACCTTTACTGCTTTTCAGTTGATACGTATAATAGTTTTTTTACTACTGTCAAGGTAGTTGATTCCCAAGCGATAATTTTTGTCAGTCCTTCTTTAGTGCAACTATATGGAAGTTCTTTTTCCCTATCAAGCTAGATAGTCTGGAGACTAGCATATTAAAGCTGCGTTCGCGCAGATAAATTAGGGAGGTTTGAATTCTGTAAGTATTTCTGTACCTTCATTATTTTGGTCTGGATCTGCTACATTATCGGCAAGCAAGGCAAAGCGATTTTGGCTCGGTACTGTGTTGGTGCATTCTTCATATTTGTGTGGTTTAAACATTTTTTTTTTGGTTTTTTGTCATGTTTTTAAACGGACTTAGCTTTCGCTTAATATTTATATAGCGGTCCATGCCAGTCTGTAGTGCCCAACTATTCTGTTTTGCAGTTTGTTTAATGTTGTTGGTTAATGCTTTGTTGGTGGCTGTAGCGGTTAATGTGTTTGCTGTGGAGAGAGCAGATAGTGAATTAGCGCGTAGGCGTTGAAGATCATCAGTTTTTGAAACTATGCTGATTGCTTTACTGTTTAGTGTACACTGAGCTTTCATCACCAAACGTTCGGGCGACTGCTCAAGCATCAAATTGTCTGTGTCGTTAGAGGGCATCAGATCTTTGCTCACATTGTACGATGCGTTATCTGCCTTAGCGAGCTTACGCTCTGGTTGGGGAGAGCGTAATGTGCTCATAAGCACGCCCTCTCAGTTATTGTTTGTTTACAGTTTAGGTTTATGTTTATGTGTGTGATTTTTCGTTTCAATACGTACTCGAAGCACATTTTATTTATTTTATATTTAAGTTTTTTGTTAAATTTTTATTTTTTATTTTTTTTAGAGTCTCTGTCTCAGATTTAATAAAATATTGATTGCCAGATTATCAGCTTATCGCACTTGATTTGAACAAAATTTTTTTAAATACTCTAAAAATTACGGAGCCCGAAAAAAAGCACATCCGCTCACTTTGAAATATAAAACAGAAAGTGATGGTGTCGTCTGTCTTTGTTTTGTCTTTCGTCCCTTGGTTTATGCATTACAGTATTATTTAATCCTGTGTATGCGTATCCTCTTGGAACATGGCTGTTTCTATATTGTCTGGATGTCCACAAAATAAAATTGTTTTCATGGGTTCGAGCATTTTGCTTTTGAAAAAGTTCAAAGCGGTGTGTTTATTGATTTCTACACTTTGTTCCACAACTGCTCCTTCGCCCAATATGTTGAATGTTTTATTATTAAGTCTACACAGTTTATCTTTGATTTCGTTATAGAACTCTATTGTATTACTTTTAAAAGCTACTGCCCTGAGTTGGTCGTAAAGTTCTTCTAATGAAAACCTATCGTCAAAATTGTTTTGAAGGATGTTTTTTATTTGTGCCCAGGATGTGGCATGGCAATTTCTTTCTATGGCTTGTCTGGCCTTTCTTTTAATTTCCTTTAATAACGTCTGAGAATAGTGGTTGGGATAAGTCATCATATGTTTGTAAGTGAGGATGTATTCTTTCTACTAGGGTTAGGAAGATTTTTAAGTCTCTTTGGTCGCAATTGAATTCAGATAGGTTATTAAGGTATTTTAAGGGGTTTATAACTAATCGATTGGGTTCTGGGTTAGGCATTTTATAAAAGAAAACGTAAAAAGGATAAGAGGTTTTTGGTTACAAAATTTAAATTTTCTTTTGGCTTTTGCCTTGAGTTCTATAATTTATTGTAATAATTTTCTATTCTCTTCTTGCTGAGTTCCAAAGGAATATAATTCAATTTGTGTTTGGTAATAATGTTCAATACAAATATAAATAATTAATTCTACCTTATATCCTGTTTCGTCCTTCTTGATGCAGTTGTGTCACCGTCGATGCTTGTGCCACTTAATTGTTGTGTTCTTTGTTTCTGGTGTTACTTTGCTATGTTGTACTTTTTGGTGTTCTGTTGGTGACGATGGAATTAATGTTGATAAAAATTTTGTTGGAAAACTTTGACTTTATTTGCACAAGTGTTTTTTGGTTTTTTTATTTTTCCTTCTTTGAAAAAAAATTTGACTTTATTTGCACAAGTGATTTTTAATTTTTATTTTTCCTTCTTTGGAAAAAATTTTGTTATGCCATTAAGTACATAAATACATAAAAAAATTTATTTATTATCCTTCTTTGACAAATCCTACCGACTGCGCCAGAAATATATCTGATGTTAAAGCGAAATAAAAAAAAAAATTTTTAAATCGTTTTGTGTTTTATTCTAAGACTGCATTACAATATTTTCTTAGGTGGTATTTATATTAGCGAAAGGGTTGATCTTGCATTTTCCGTCTTTACTATCGACTATAAGCTTTTGATATTGGCCATAAACAATTCTTTGGAATTGCTTGTTTACTTTGGGTGAATTTGGTGAATTTTGATTGATTAGCAAAATTGGTTGCGAAGAGTTCATTGAAATTATTTATTAAAAAGTTAATTGTAAACAGGTCTTTGGAATTATGCATTTTCGTTTCTTGTGTGAACGGAAATGCTGTTTGGTAAGTTTAGGTTTATTTATTAATTGGCACAATTGATTGTAAACAATTCTTTGGAATTGTTTGTTTGTTACTTGAAGTGCGTTTTCGTTTCAACGGAACTTGTCTGTGGGAGCCAAAATACAATTTGGTTAATTTAGATTTTTTTTTTTTAGAAAAAAGATTAAAACGTGATTTTATATTATTTTAGTGGGTGTTACTATAACTCTTAATCTCGTAAGTATGTGTCAATTTGTTACCTTTCTGAAAAAAACAAATTTTGATGCTCATTCAATTGTTGCGCTAAACACTCACTTTCCTCAGGGCTCACATCACTCCGTTGAAGCTTCTTAAGAATTTCCGGACTGACATAAGAATATTACAAGGAATATATTTCCAGATACTTATATGGACACGAGTTCAAAATAATAATTCTATTATTTCTTATTTCAAGTACCCTTCCTCCTAGTTAATTATTGCCTGAATCGGCTGAAGTATATTTTGTCCGATCAGTCCATCAAACTGTTTATTTTTTAATGTAGTTAACTTTTAACATAAATCTTTGTTTTTACTGAATTCTGTCGGAAACTTTGCTATGATTTCATTCGTAATCGGACCGCTTGGTATCTGACCGCTTGACATATTGTACAGTAAAGTGTATTTTAATTCATTTTGTTTTCGTTTAGTAAAGTGGTCGCCGAACCAGTGTCGTTGCCAATAGTAAGCTCAACTATCGGAAGATTAAGCTCTCCTCTGGCAAATGAAGATTTACCTCAAAATCTGCATTTTCCGCATCCTGGATGTGATCAACCTCCATTCCATCCTATTTTGTCTGTACTGTGACGAATTCACATTCTGCCTATATCGTCCCGAAGTATCGAAGTTAACATTTCTCCATTGCTGGCCAGTGCTCATGTAGTTTGTGTTACTTTGGGACTTTGTTAAATTTTCGTATTGCCCGTAAACACATAGGCTTGCACTACGTTCATACTGTTTTGGAGGTCCTACATTTGTATTTCGTTCAGTATTGTCTTTCTGTATTGTTGTAAAAGTTCGTAGTATTTGTCTTTCTGTATAGTTGTAAAAGTTCTCTCGTCGTTGTGGGTCTCGGCTGTTATAGTGTGAAGTCGTGGAAATATTATTTTCCTAATCATTCCTGTTTCCTCAAGCATATAAAATGCTTCTCTTAGGCTTGTTATACCTCAGCTATACACAATAATTCAATAGCTAAATATCTTTTAATCTTTAGATATCTTTTTAAAATTATTGACTCATTGATTTGAGGTGAGCACTATATTCGTTTATTATCATCAAATTCATATTTCGTGTTTAGCTTCTCTAATATGGGGTTTAACTTAAGATAATATTCACTTACATTATCCTCCCTCCTCACATTGATAGCTTGATAAAACAAGTTTTGGTACGTCTCCCTCACACCCATGTTTATGACGAGTTAGGAAATTTATAAGTTTTGAGAAGCATGGGTTAGAAAAAACTACTCTGGAGAAGCACACGATTCAGGTGGTTAACGGGGCAGAGCCAGTCCCGCAGTGCAGAATTTAGTGTATAAAATGGGGGACCAAATGCTGGCGCTGGGAGTTATAGAAGAGTGTTAGAGTCAATGGACGCTGAACGCACGATCAAGGATACGTACCCATTACTAAGAATTGAGGTAATTTTAAGCCGTATCGAGGACACCGTGTTCATCAGTTGTATTGATCTAAAATTAGCATTTTGGCAAATCGATTTAAGTGAAGAGAGTAGGGGGTATACGGCTTTTCTGGTGCCGGGGCAACCTTTGTATCAATTTGCAGTAATGCTGTTTGGCCTGTGCATGTGTGTTGCGTCACAACGATTAAATAGACTGATGGATAATGTGATTCCCCAGCGGTTGAAGTGGAATGTGTTTGTACTTCAGACTATCTATTGGTGATCGCGAAAGATTTTGGATCCCATTTGCAGTTACTGAGTGTTTGCAAAGGGCGAATTTGACTATAGGAATGGGAAAGTCGCAGTTTTGCCTTGGTTTCATAGTAGGAGGTGTGTCGTTGATAACGGACCCGAAGAGGTAGGTTTTGAGGAACATTAGGGTAGTATAGACGGTTTATTAGGGATATTGCGGCGCCAGCAGCCCCAATTAGTGATCTTCTGAAGAAGGGTCGTAAGTAACACCCGCGGTGATTCAGTATTTCAAAAAACTGAAAGCGGCTTTAACAACTGCGCCAATGCTGCTACATCCGGATTTCTCTAAACGATTCTGGATTCAATGCAACGCGTCCGACATAGGTATCGGGGCGGTATTATTCCAGAAAGATCAGAAAGAAAATGAAAAGCCAATTGCGTTTTTGTCCCAAAGGTCAAAAAAGTGCCAGAAGAATTATAATGTGACCGAGATGGAGTGTCTGGCGGCCGTACTGGCAGTCAATCGATATACGAGGTATTTGGAGATAATGCCGTTTACTATTGTAACATATCATGCCACTCTGAAGTGTCTGATGTCACTTAGAGACTTGAGTGGTAGGTTAGAGAGATGGCCGCTGCAACTACGGCGTTTTGAATTTGAAATTGAACATCGGAAGTGTCGGACAGTGTAGTTGCAGACATATTGTCTCGTGCCGTGGGCATAGAAGAAGTGAGTGAGAGGGTACTTTGGTTTGACACTACGACCTTTACATCGCCGATATATCTAGAGATCATGGAGACGGTACGGCAGAATCAGGAGAGGTTACCTGATGTGAAGATAGTCGAACGTTACATTTATAAGCGAACGGAGACAAGCCGGGGAGACGAGTGGATGAACGACGGATGTTGGAAGTCGCAAGCAAATGCATCTGAGGGGGTGAACCAGACGGCGGTTGATTGAAATCTGAAAAAATCTAGTACGGATAAAACGAAAATTAAATATAAAAAATACGGTTTTATAAATGATAAACTTAAACAAAATATCAATTTGCAATTGCTTTAAACTTTAGTGGTTATTTAAAGCGCCTAAAATTAACGCAGAACAAAACAGGTGCTAAGTTTTGATCGTGGAGGAATTGTTGCAGTCGCGCGAATTACGTATGTTATATAGGAGGAAACAAAAAAAAAAAACAATCGACGATGTGTTCGGTTCAATTACAAAGTTTATTATTAAATCAATTCTTAATTCTACTGCCTTATATTAACAATAATTATCTTATCAGCTAAAAAAAAAGTAGAGGGTATCGTAACTCCTCCCCTCATAGAATAAAGCGACGGCCACAAGGAAGACGATGAGGGCTTTCCTTGGAAGCAGTATAATTGCAGCAACGATGATGATGATCCAGCAAGCTAAGATGATGTAGCACATTTATGTCGTAAGTGAAGCGATATTCTATTAATTTCTGCATAGTTAATGCACAGACAACGTAGTCATATAGATTTCCAAAGATTTAAAAAAATGGTGGCATTTTATCAAAAGCTTTACTGGGCACACATACAAGTAACGAAAAAAGCAAGTTTTCTCTCCCAATTTCTCATTTAATCAAAGACTCCATCCCAGTAGGGAGAAAAAGTAAGTTATTCGACAAGTAAGCGTATATGTATAAAATATTCTATATAAGACGCATAATTTCACCAAGCACTCCAGATTATCGTCTTTAAAATCAGAAAACTCGGAGTAATTTTTATAAAATAAAAATAGATCATTATTGCTTTTTAGTTCTTTCTATTTAGTTTCTATTTTATCTTTGCATTTTTCACAATTCTTTAGTTTATTATTTTTCAACACCTTGTATATAATGTAACCCGCAAAATAAGCTGTGGCGTTATGAAATAAGTTCCCTTCCTCTTGGGTGAAATTTTCAGTTGGCCATTCAGTTGAAACGTCTTCTTCTATATCAGAAATTACAACATTTTCTTGATTATGTAGCGATAATGAACATTCACTACGCACTTCACTTTCAGCTCTTAGCACTCCTTTCCACAAACTTAATCCCAATAACTGTTCTGTATCTTGTTCGCAATTTGCATACTTGGAACTATATATTTATTATTTGCACTGAAGAAATTGTTCCCAGAATTTGGCAGAACTCATCCACAGAGGGATTGCGTTTAAATTATAAATTTTCAAGCGGATTTTGATTCAGTTTGTTGGTGAACAAATAAAATAAATCGTTTTTATGTTTTGAAAACAAATGGTGTGAAATTTGAAGTATTGCATTTATAGTTTGAACCAAACCATTTAAACAATTTATCTTTACTTTTTTATTTGTGACAGAAAATTGCACATTTGAAATAAACTGCATCATCTCCTTCAAGTAGTTCCAAGGTGTATTGTTATTTTGCAATGCTGCATTATAGGGATTTCTGGAAAGCAAAGTTTTGCTATTAAGCACGTCGAAAAGATTATTGATGTTATATATATTGATGAATTTAGCTGTAGGTTCAGCATCTCCTTTCAATGTGTAGTTAAAGATATTTAATTTACTAGCTGTTCTTATTCCAGCTGCAGTTGTTGCGCTCATTACTTGGAGAGCCAATCGAACATTCATTTTTTGAAATCTGTTGGGGCAAATATGAGCATTGCTTAAACGTGGGCAAACTCAAACAGTAGATAAACTGTCCATTGAGTGAAGTTCCTTTATGATTTCCCAATTAGCATAACCCTCATTTGGAATCTGTAGTTTATATTTCATAAGATAGACTTTAATAAATGTGGAACATCAAAAATGCAGTAAATTTGTGTTTCTTTATAATAAAAAAATGGTTTTGCAGGTGTTATGTCCAATTTCTTGTATAAGGATTGATTGGTTGTTGATTGGTCGCACACAATAGCATGAACAGACAGACCTAGCTTTACACACGCATCAATTGTGGCGCAAAGCATGTTTTGGAGGTTTTTTACTGGTGAAACTTTGACTTGAGATACGGAAAAACTCACTATTTGTTTCCACTGCCCACATAAACTCCTTATCATAAATACGCATACAGACTTAGCAATGCCAGGTCGCCGACAGTTTTTACCGACCCCATAATCAATAAAACCATCTATTTGTTCATGCTTTCTGTTGTAGGTCAAATCTCTTTTAATGCTCATTTCATCGAACATTATAATGACCTCCTTTAGCTTCTTACTGAATCCTGAAACTGGAATTTCTATTTGTTTGAGAACATTTTCCTGTACGCCAGGTGTCAAATTAGTTACTGGCATCCAATTGTACAATAAACTTGGACATGGCAAATGAAAGTCTAGCTTTTCTCGAAGAAATATGTAAAATGACGTAGACTTAAAATATAAAATTTGTGAAAATGATTTTCCTTCATGCGTATAATTTGCTTTATTTTTCTTTAGAAGCATTGTATAAAATGTTTTTGTATTTTCAGATACATAGTCCGGATATTTCATATTATTGCAATAATTATTATTTATTTTATAGTAATTTTTTGTATTTTGCACACTCTCACGTTTCTCTTTTTCTCTGGCGCTCATATGTGTTTGTGCGATATGTCGACAAAAGATAACATTAGTCGACAAATTTTGGAACACTTATTTTTAAAGCATTTGGAAATCTATATGACTACGTTGTCTGGGGTTAATGTTTCTTTGGTTGAGTTGGCATTAATATTTGTTGAAGGTGATGGTGCGATCAAAATTTCGTCCCAGAATGTGTTAGGCATCGTTGGTAGTGTATTAATGCTGTTCCTTCTACAAAGGGTGAGTGGCTTCTGTACCGTTTATTAGTATATGTGGGATATTTAAGAATAGTATGTAATTTGCTTGAGGTTGAATAATGGGATTTAGGAGGCATTGTGCTGGTTCGTTGTTCATTAGACTTCCTAGGTACGGGGATTGTGCTGTTGGTTGTTGTTATGTAGATGATGGGCAATTGAATGCATTCTCGATCTAGGGGCATGCATCTCTTATATACTTAATATTATGCTCATTGTCGGTTATGTATGGGGTGTTTGTAATTAATTTGGTATTATTAATGGGTAAGGGTATGATATGAAATAATTGTGACTGATGTTGTGAGAATGGTGGTATGCGTGCATTGAATATGATGTTAGTGTTATTATAATATGCCTGAATGCTTAGATATTCATATATACGAGTATATATATTAGATTATATATTCATCTGCTTCTATGTATACTTTTTGTTCATTTAGGGAATCGACTATTTCTTCCAATTCAGTTGGATCTAATTTGTTTTGATATTATTTTTAGAGCACAATGGCTTCTGCAATATTGAATAAATGGTTTGTTAATAAATCTATTTTGTAATTTCTTACATTTAAATGCTGTGGTTCAATTAAAATATATTTTTAATTTTTTAGTTTTGTTTGCTGTTGTTCTTAGATATGTTTCTATTGTTTTCTGCTCCTTATTTATGTGTTTAGTTATAGCCTCTAATCACTGTACAATTTGCTTACTGAAGCTGTTTTGATATTGGGTATTGATTTTTATATTATTTGCAATTTTAGGAATCTCATTTATTTATCTACTAGCTGACCCGGTCCGCGTTGCTCGCCCTAAGCAAACATTAGTGTTGTATTACCACACGATTTAAATAGAGCTTTTAACGAAATTTACGGCCTTTAAATAAAAATCCATGGAATACCTATCATAAAGTTTTTTCACAGAATAACTTAGATATGGTGCAGATATGGGCTGAATCAAAAAAGAAACACATGTATTTAAGGCAAATTGGAAATTATATTTATTTATTACTTCATCTTAAGGCCAGCGGATAAACAATGATTTTGTTTTTTTATTTGGTGTAAAAACGTATAAAGTTTTTCGCGTGCCAACTCGGGTGCAAGCCACATACAACTGGCCGAGTGAAAAACATGAATTTTCCAAAATTAAGCCAGCAATAGTCAATGATTGGCCTTGTGCTTTGTTTATGGTAATAGCAAAGGCAAGACGCAAAGGGAATTGGAGCCGCTTGAATTGGAATGGTAAATCGTTAGAAATCATCGGAATTCGTGGAATAAGTACGTCTTCGCCTTTGAATTTGCCACCGATGATTGTTGCCTCGATTAAATTTGGTGAACAGCTTTCGATGGTCAATCTGGTTCCGTTGCATAACTTTGGTGCGTTTAAGTTGCGAATAAGAATTACCGGTGATCCAACCTTTAATGTTACTAAATGCGGTGGCACTCCGGGTGGTTCTAATGAATTCAAAAATTCAGTGGGATAATTGATGGCTAGTTCTTCAACCATTACTGTATCGATCGATTTGTATTTGATTATTTTGCCGGGCAGTTTCAATTGAATTTGCTAATTGAGCTTGTTGACATCATCATTTTTTGGTGCCAAAATTGCATGTTCGCACAGCCAATCCGGATTTTTGTAGGAGGTTATTAGACTTGGGAATACCTTGTCGACAACGGCTTGAATATTCATTTGCATTTGACAGAAGTTAGGCGGGAACAAAATCTCGTTCGTGGCGCGATCAATTGGAATTTTTCCATTTCCGATGTCCAACAGTTGTTTTGAAAATGTTTGGGCCGACGGGTCTTGCAACAAATGCACACGCATGTTCGTCGATAGCGTGATTTTCTCGACTCAGTTCCAAAGATATGAAGCTTTCAAGCATGCGTTCAGCTCATCTGCGGGCATTGATCTTGGAATAACGGGCAAAGTTTGGCGGAAATCACCAGCAAGAAGAATAAGAGCGCCTCCCATCGGTTGGTAGATTCCTCGAAAATCACGTAGAGTCCGGTCAAGCGCTCGAGCAATTTCTTATGGGCCATTGTGCATTCGTCCCAAATTATAATTTACGTTTTAAGAATTGTGGCCATGCCGGAGTTTTTGCTGATGTTGCAAGTTGGTGTTTCTGCCTGGTTCAAATTAAATGGAAGTTTCAGTGCTGAGTGTGCAGTGCGTCCGCCGTCCAATAGCGTTGATGCAATTCCCAATGATGCCACTGCGAGTGCAATCCAATTCTGCATTCGAACCGACGCCAATATTAGATTGATGAGGAATGTTTTGCCTGTTCCTCATAGTGCATCGAGGAAAAAAAGTCTGCCATTTCCGTTTGTTACCCGTTGCATGATTTTTGCGTAAGCAGTTTTTTGATCATCAACCAACCGTCTTGTTTGAGTTTCCACATATTGTTGTTGCTGGTTCACATCGAAGTGCTGTTCTCGCACCAGGACTCTGTCTTGAACACTGTTTATGTCCCGTATCGGAGCCGGCATTCCAAGTTGAATAAGGACTTTGTTGTTGATGGATATGCACATGTCCTCAATCAGCAATAGAGTTTGGTTGAAAATCTCGTCCGAATACTCCTGGTTAGGATAAGTTCCGCGTGATTGCCTGAGAATCTCTTCACCTAAGCTTTCGCGATGCGTTTCCCACAGTTCTCGTGGATTAGATGGTGAACATGTTGATAAAATTATCGTAAACAAAATGCGTATTTGTTTTGGGTGACACGTGAGTGACGCCTCTGTTAGCGTTGTGTTCCAATGCTGATCACTTTCAAGAAGGCCCAATCGGAAACACGCTTCTCTATAAGTCTGACATTCATTTCCGTGGATAGTTTTCAAGGCGGCGAATGATGTTGGACCTTTGATCGTATGCAATAACAATCGCAAATAATAGCATTCAGAATTATTCGGATGAACGGTGTAGACTCCTCCCAAAGCATGAGAAGAATGCATATTCTGCGACAATCGCACCATGCTTTCTTCCCATGAACTTCTTCGACGACGTGTTCCAACATTAATATTTGCGAATTTCAGGATATATTAAAGTCTTGGCGAAATTGTCGGTTGCACACTATTCAAAGAAAGCGGTGAGAGTGGTGTGTGGCGGCTGTTCGGCTCTATTTTCAGCATTTCGTTCGGTGAAATAAACACGCTGGCCATTTTCCAAATGAAGAGCTAGATGTTGAACTGTTGGATATCGCTCGTGGATGTTGAATGAAAGTATACGCCAAACTGCTTCATTGCTGCTGATGTAACGCCCCATCTGGAATTGCGTGATTTCGTCAGTTTGATTGGCAAGCCCGAATATTGCCATGTTGCTGCCTTTCTTGACGTATTTGCAAATATATTTGATCGACTTCACCGAATGACAGTACTCAACATTGATGTGGACATCAAACATTTTTGAAAGCAGCGGTGAGTAGGGCACGATCCATCTGTTATCGACGTCACATCTACATTGCGCATTTTAATTGTAGTTGTGTATCCACCGTCATCCACCTTTCTTCGCCTATACAGAGGATATCCATCGCCCCCTGTTTGAGTTTCTTGGAGAAGCTCGCGTGGATAGCGCTTTGTACACTTGACTTCTTTCATGCATGGTGAATTTGTGTTCAGTTCACCGCAAGGCCCGTTGATCATGTGTTTTCGGATTGATTCAAATAGAACCGAATCTGCTGTGGGATTCGGGAGTTCTGCGGAAATCACGTCATCAATTTGTGTTGGCATGATTTTTTGTTTTAGCCAGACTAAAATATGGGCGTATGGCAGGCCTCGCTTCTGCCATTCAACCGAGTACATCCAGCACTGAGTTTCGCCAAATATGTGATTTTTGGTGATGACATCCATCAGCCTTGTCAACTTTTGTTTGAATACTCGGGCGAGGATATCGTGTCTATGTGTTGAGCTTTGGCCGGTAAATAAAAGGTCGGTGATGTCTTTCCATGCTGGGTTGCATGTGAAAGTGATGAAGAGGTCTGGCCGTCCATACTTGCGCACGTATGTCATAGCATCTTGAGCGTACTGATGCATATGTCGCGGACTGCCTGTGTATGTCGCTGGCAAGATCACCATTTGGCCGATATTCGCAGCGTTTCCATCATTGGCGATCGCATCACGCAAGTGGACATATTCTTCGACGCGTAGCTTTTGCTGATTCAACCGAATGAAGATCGCGTCGCTCGAAGTCTGTGGCGACCATAACAACTGCGACGTCACCTATCACCGGTGCATTGAAGCGCCGCTCATGCTCACCAGCCTTTGTCTTGTCAGCTCTTATCAAAACCATATAATCATCTGCCGGCATCTGGTCTAGGGCTGTTTTGAATAGACGGATGAGGCTGTTGTGTTCGTGTAACATAGCTTGAAGACTCGAAACGATTTCCCGTCTGTACAGATTGCGCAACGCTGTTCAACTTCTGTAGCTTCATTGCCAGTGAAATAAATTTGGAGGAACTTGGCATCATCATTGGGTAGGGGGAAGAACGATCCAATTCTATGGTAGATTTGGCCTTGCACTTTGAAGGTGGGCATGTAACCGGCGTAGTTGATGATATTAGTTGCTCCGAAGCACGTCATTTGAAAGCATGAGTTGTACTTTCGGATGTTTTGAAGGAAGTGTTCGGAAATCGGATTGGCTCTAGAAATGCAACTTTGTAGGGGTTCAGGCGGCTCTATCATTGGTGGCAAAACAACTTTACCGTTCGAACAACACATTCCCGGGGATTCCTTAGTGAGCTTCAGAGCACGACAATGTAAGCAAACTTTGTCCATTGCGCCAATCACTACGTCCTTGTGATTGCGGTAGTCATCGTCCCTATTGTAGTGAAATGCCGCCAACTTTAAATCGATTCTTTCTCTTGATTTAGCCATTCGGGAGCGATTGGCAGCAAGTCTTTCGACATGCTTTGAAGGAACACTTTCGGATGTTTTCAAGGAAGTGTCAAATAAATATATGTATATGTCAATGGTAGTACAATACGAAAATTGGATTTTGCCACGCCCCTCCGCCCACAGACCGAAAATAAAAAATCAGACTTCACAGTATCACCCGCCTGAATAGTCTGAAGATTCCCTGAAAATTTCATCAAAATCGGCCCAGCCGTTTTGGAGTCCATACGTTACATACATACACACATCCTGTTTTATATATATAGATTTAATTGTTCTTCATCTATTGGTTATTAATGTTTCAGATAACATTTCTGCGTGCTGAGTTTCTAATTTATATTCCTTACGTTTTGTTAGTAAAATTCTATAAATTTCTGTAAGGGTGGAATGCAATCTTTCCACAGGCTCATTACTGCTAGACTGTTGAAAGATTGTTATATAAATATTGCTTGCAGAAATCTTTAAAAATATTGCTAGTGAATTCATTACGTTGGTCACAGACTATTTTTTTGGGATTCCATACTGACTAATAAAGATTTGCATTGCTCTCAGTAATGTTATGCTAGTTCTGGCTAATAGGGGATACGCTGCTGCGAATTTGGAGAATATGTCAATAATTGTTAAATTTGGGTTATTATTTATTGTGTATATATCGATGTGAATTACGTCCAGTGGTGTTAATGGGTTTAAGTTTTTGCGCATTTTATTTTTGGGTGTTGTCGATTACATTTTGAGGTTTGATATATGTCGCAGTTGTTGACTATAGTTGGACTATTTTATGTGTTTGATATGGAAAGTAGTACTGTCATTTAAGATGTAGGAATGTTCCATTAATTCCTCTGTGGTTTAATAACCACATAATTTTCGTGATAGGTTTTTATAATTTGCTCTTGCTCATCACTTCCCTTAATATATATGAGCTTTTCTGTACACCGTATAATTGTACTATGTGAAAACTATTTGGAGTATGTGGATTGAATGTGGATTGAATGCAAGATGTTTCATCATCCGAAAGGAATGCGTTAAGTTACTTTGGTGCTAAATCCTTTTTGGAAATGTCTATTCTTGTTTGTTCGTCGAATGCCGCTTTACAAAATGTCCTTCTTTGCTTATTTCTTAATATAAGTTCTACAGATACTTCTGGTTTTTCATCTGGCTCTACAAAGACTATTAGTAAATTGAATTCATTGATTGGTCTTTCTGATATAACAATTCCACAATTTAGATTTTCTTCGGCTGACTGGATTGTTTCGCTTGTATCATTTGCATTTAAATCGACTTGGTTGGTTATTTGAAAATAACTTATTTTGAATCTATTTAATGCGTCTGCATTAGTATTTAATTTTCCTTTTATAGATTATCTGTTAGTCAAACTCTTCTAATTTTAATCCCCAACGAATCAACTTTAAATTGGATTCTTTAAGACTCATGAGCCATGTCAATGGTCCGTAACAATTTAATGCCCAAAAACGTATGGAAGGAAATATTTGTTTGCCCAAACAATGGCCAGATCTTTTTCTACTGTTGAATAATTTGTTTCACTATTGGAAAGGTTTCGGCTAGCAAAGCAAATTGGTTTATCATTTCCAATTCTAACTTGCGAAAGTACCGCTCCTAGGGCAAAATTACTCGCGTCTGTATTTAAGATAAATGGTTTTGAGAAATCCGGGTATTGTAATATGGGATCATTTGTCAGGACTTTTTTAGAAGTTTCGAAGGTGCTAATATACCGATCATCTAGTATCACGACTTTATCTTTCTTTAGGCATTCTGTCATTGGTTTGGTTAACTTCGCAAAGTCTTTAATAAATTTGCGATAGTATCCCAGAAGGCCTAAGAATACTTTGGTATCTTTCTGTGCGAGGAATGGCAAAATTGTTGATTCCTTCGTTTGAGACAATATGTCCTAAAAGTCTGATTTCTTTTTCTAGGAATTCTCATTTACCTAATTGAACTTTGAAATTGGATGCTTCTAATTTTTGAAAGACTTTTTGGAGATTAGTAATGTGTTCCTGCAGAGAGTTTGAATAAATAATTATATCGTCTAGATAAACTAAACAACTTTTTCCGACCAAATTTCTAAGGACGTGGTTCATTACCCGTTGGAACATAGAAGGGGCGTTTTTCAGACCGAATGGCATACCAACATGTTCATAGTAGCCATCTGTTTTTGCGATATCTTCCGGATACATATGGAAAAATACATACAATTCCCCAATTTATCTAAAACTTCAGTAATATTTGGTAGTGGATACCTGTGATGTGACGAGAGTGTGTGTTCTTAAATAATTGGCCATAATTTTCTCCATTTTTTTGAGCACAAAGAAGGTAAGACTTATGGGTCTGAAAGATTTTGGAGAAGATTTCCAATCTGCGGTATAAACGTAACTAGCGCTTTCGTCCAGATTGCTGGAATATACCCTGTCGCCAAGCTTATTCTGAATAACTTTACCATGTGCGGAACCAGTGCATTTATTCCTTTCTGTAAAAGGGCTACAGCCCAATGTACTTGCTGTGGTGTTATTATCTTTGTAGCAAGTCTCCAGTCTTCCATACTTGTGTGAAACCTTTTTGAGGTAAGTTTTTCTTCGACGGTTGTTACGTCTGAAAAATGTGTTTTCATAAGAAGTTCCACCCTCTGCTTGTCGTTCAGTGTATAGCTACCATCCGTTAGCTTCAGTGCCATCCTACATTCTGTTTTTGCCTTCACCAGTGTCTTGTGTAGCCTGGTGGCTGCCGATGTGGATGAAATATCTTCACAGAAATTCCTGTAGCTATCTCTTTTAGCTTTCCTAATCTCAATATTATACTTGGTTAACGATCTAGCATGATCTTGCCAGTTACCGGTGCGTTTTGCTCTATTGTAGAGGGTACGCACGTTGGATCTCAAATGTGCCAGCGTGTTATTCCACCAAGGTATTTGCTTCCCCCTGTTGCTAGAGCTATCCCTGCAATTAGGTTCAAATGCCTCTAATATTACCTTATCTATCTTTCCTACGACGCTTTCAATCTCTAGCGATTGATTCGTCTTTGCCCTAAAATTGAAATAGTCTAGGTTATCAAATAGGTCATTCATGTATTCGTTCCAGTCTGTATTTCTAGGGTTTTTTCTAAGCACCTTCTCAGGGGGTTTTCCTTTGAGAGAGTACTCTATTATACTGTGATCAGAAAGAGATGGCTCCGTTGATACTCTCCAGTTTCTGATCAGGTTGCCCATAGTTAGGTTCCCTATCGTTAGGTCTAAGACCTCCTGCCTAGTTCTTGTGACAAATGTAGGGGTATTTCCCACATTGTAAACTTCTAGGTCATTACTTATAATAAACTCTAATAGGTACTCACCCCTGGTGTTCGTGTCACTGCTTCCCCATTCGGTGTTATGTGCGTTGGCGTCGCACCCAATTAGTAGAGGCAGTGCGTTCTCCTTGCAGTATTACACCAGTCCTTGTACTTTGCAGGGTGGAATGACGTCGGAGTCCCCTGGGAAGTATGCAGATGCCACCACAATCGATTTTTGATTACCACCGATGTAGGTGGATGTCTCGATGGCAACCAAGTCTCGACTCATAAATTCTGAAATACAAAGATAGTTGGTGGAGTTGTTAACCATTATGCAGACACGAGGTTTCTCGGACCTGGGATCCCAAATTACTTTAGTATTTTTCTCTGTTAGTCCTCTTACCTGACCTCGATAGTGCCAGGGTTCCTGTATCAGCTCCGCCCCAAGGTTTTCTTGAGTGAACTTCCGTGCTATGACAGCCGAGGCTTTGTCATGGTGGAGATTCACCTGTGCCACACTGAAACAGACATCTTCCATTATTACAAAGGAGTTTTGGGAATTGGGTTACTGCCCAATCCCTTCTGCAAATCTTCTTCCTCTGATAATAGTTGCTTGTCTCCTCCTTCCAGGTTCAGCATGGCTAGGTCTATGCCCTCAGTCAGCTCCTGTGAAGTAAGAATTTCTGTTACAGGGTCAGTATCTATGTCCTGGTCATCACTCTTTTGTGTCTCGGCGCTTGTTACTATCGCTGAGGGTGTTGCGGCTTTCTTGGCAGTATGGACATGCACCTTGCCAAAGCGGCAATTGAGCAGGCCGCCATTGAAAGAGGACCATAAAGATGCGGATGTGTATCTGACGGATATAGAATGCGCAATTCAGAGCTTTACGCATTATTTGGACACTATATGTTTACTGGTGCTAGCAAGGAGACTGAATAACTTAGAAGACAGTGAGGTATTCATGCTCCCGGGAGAGGATAGAATGGCGGTAATGCGCAGAAGTATAGTGAGGAATATGCATATAGCATATGAAAAAGAGGCGAACGTGCGCGAGTGATTAAGTTTAGAGTACGACAGGAAGTCTACAAACGGAAGTTATTTTGGGAGAAGCATTAATGCTAAGTTTTGTAAGAAGTTTGTCAAATGTAGAGTGAGAAAGATATTAGGTAACAGCCTGTAGGAGTTAAGATTAGTCTTGACGGAAACAAACAAACGAAACGAAACAAACGTGTCGTTACAAAAACTTCGTGTATAGCGATTAGTCTTGACGTGAAGAAAAAGAAGAAGAGCGTCTATCAAAACAAATATTTAGCACCTGCTCAAATTTTCTTTTATAAATTAATAAAGTGAAAAGATATGAAAATAAGGAGCAAATGCATTAAAAAAGAAAAAAAGTAAAGGTGGCTTTTTTAACATGGATAATATATATCATTTAGGATTAATAAATGTAGAGAGAACTTAATTTTTTTTTAAAAATAAATAAAAGTAAAACATCCGTCACGCTCGTTGTTCTCTACTCGACTGTTCATCGTGTATCACAACGAAGAGTAAAAACTGTTCAAAAGTGTCAAATGCCATCGGATCACTTACGATTGCCGACAGAAAATTCTGTAATCTCCAGAAATTTTTGTCGTAGTTTGTAAATTTACGTTTTGTCCGTAAGAGACAAATCGCTCACATTGACTTACAAAAAGTTTGAAAGCAGCTGTTCGCTTCTGAATTTTTGTTTTGTAAAGCTACGTTTGTTTCGTCAAAATTAAGCGGGCCTTTAGAAAGAATAGCCTACTCAGGGGAATGGGAGTGATTTAGTTAATATATAGTGCAAGAGGCTAGGAGTTAATAAACGAAATTTTTGGAGCTTGCACACTTACGTGATTTGGCGGGGTGTGGAAGGAGATCCAAATGGGAATAAAAAACATGTGGTTGGCTACCAAGTAGGGTCAATAGGAATCTGTAAGAAAAGTGTATTAATATGGTTCAATACGATAATATGGATATAATGTTACGATACGAGTAGGTAGATGGTCGATCAACGATGTGTTCGGTTCAATTGCAAAGTTTATTATTAAATCAATTCTTAATTCTATTGCCTTATCTTAATAATAATTATTTTATCAGCTAGATAAGTCCATAGTGGAGTGTGTCGTAACTCCTCCCCTCTTAGAGTACAGCGATGGCCACAAGGAAACCGATGTGGGCGGAGCTATATTATGGATCTGTAGTACATAGGTGGATATCGCTTTTGCTTTCCTTGGAAGCAGTATAATTTCAGCAATGATGATGATAATCCAGCAAGCTAAGATCGTGTAGTGTAGATGGTTGTTCGTAGTTCATTTATGTCGAAGTGAAGCGATATTCTATTAATTTCTGCATAGTTAGTGTTTCTTTGGTTGAGTTGGCGTTAATATTTATTGAAGGTGATGGTGCGATGAAAATTTCGTCCAAGAATTTGTTAGGGTTGTCATCGTTGGTAGTGTATTAATGCTGTTCCTTCTACAAAGGGTGAGTGGCTTCTTTACCGTTTATTAGTATATGTGGGATATATATGAATAGTATGTAATTTGCTTGAGGTTGAATAATGGGATTTAGGAGGCATTGTGCTGGTTCGTTGTTCATTAGACTTCCTAGGCACGGAGATTGTGCTATTGGTTGTTGTTTATTTAGATAATGGGCAAATGAATGCATTCTCGATCTAGGGGCATGCATCTCTTATATACTTAATATTGTGCTCATTGTCGGTTATGTATGGGGTGTTTGTAATCAATTTGGTGTTATTAATGGGTAAGGGTATGATATGAAATAATTGTGACTGATGTTGTGAGAGTAGTGGTATGCGTGCATTGAATATGATGCTAGTTTTATTATAATATGCCTGAATGCTTAGATATTCATATATACGAGTATATATATTAGATTATATATTCTCTGCTTCTATGTATACTTTTTGTTCATTTAGGGAATCGACTATTTCTTCCAATTCAGTTGGATTGAATTTGTTTTGATAATATTTTAAGTTTTTCGAGCACAATGGCATCTGCAATATTGAATAAATGGTTTGTTAATAAATCTATTTTGTAATTTCTTACATTTAAATGCTGTGGTTCAATTAAAATATATTTTTCATTTTTTAGTTTTGTTTGCTGTTGTTCTTAGATATGTTTCTATTGTTTTCTGCTCCTTATTTATGTGTTTAGTTATAGCCTCTAATCACTGTACCATTTGCTTACTGAAGCTGTTTTGATATTGGGTTTTGATTTTTTTATTATTTGCAATTTTAGGAATCTCATTTATTTATCTACTAGCTGACCCGGTCCGCGTTGCTGGCCCTAAGCAAACATTAGTGTTGTATTACCACACGATTTAAATAGAGCTTTTAACGAAATTTACGGCCTTTAAATAAAAATCCATGGAATACCTATCATAAAGTTTTTTCACAGAATAACTTAGATATGGTGCAGATATGGGCTGAATCAAAAAAGAAACACATGTATTTAAGGCAAATTGGAAATTATATTTATTTATTACTTCATCTTAAGGCCAGCGGATAAACAATGATTTTGTTTTTTTATTTGGTGTAAAAACGTATAAAGTTTTTCGCGTGCCAACTCGGGTGCAAGCCACATACAACTGGCCGAGTGAAAAACATGAATTTTCCAAAATTAAGCCAGCAATAGTCAATGATTGGCCTTGTGCTTTGTTTATGGTAATAGCAAAGGCAAGACGCAAAGGGAATTGGAGCCGCTTGAATTGGAATGGTAAATCGTTGGAAATCATCGGAATTCGTGGAATAAGTACGTCTTCGCCTTTGAATTTGCCACCGATGATTGTTGCCTCGATTAAATTTGGTGAACAGCTTTTGATGGTCAATCTGGTTCCGTTGCATAACTTTGGTGCGTTTAAGTTGCGAATAAGAATTACCGGTGATCCACCCTTTAATGTTAGTAAATGCGGTGGCACTCCGGGTGGTTCTAATGAATTCAAAAATTCAGTGGGATAATTGATGGCTTGTTCTTCAACCATTACTGTATCGATCGATTTGTATTTGATTATTTTGCCGGGCAGTTTCAATTGAATTTGCTAATTGAGCTTGTTGACATCATCATTTTTTGGTGCCAAAATTGCACGTTCGCACAGCCAATCCGGATTTTTGTAGGAGGTTATTAGACTTGGGAATACCTTGTCGACAACGGCTTGAATATTCATTTGCATTTGACAGAAGTTAGGCGGGAACAAAATCTCGTTCGTGGCGCGATCAATTGGAATTTTTCCATTTCCGATGTCCAACAGTTGTTTTGAAAATGTTTGGGCCGACGGGTCTTGCAACAAATGCACACGCATGTTCGTCGATAGCGTGATTTTCTCGACTCAGTTCCAAAGATATGAAGCTTTCAAGCATGCGTTCAGCTCATCTGCGGGCATTGATCTTGGAATAACGGGCAAAGTTTGGCGGAAATCACCAGCAAGAAGAATAAGAGCGCCTCCCATCGGTTGGTAGTTTCCTCGAAAATCACGTAGAGTCCAGTCAAGCGCTCGAGCAATTTCTTATGGGCCATTGTGCATTCGTCCCAAATGATAATGTTGCACGTTTTAAGGATTGTGGCCATGCCGGAGTTTTTGCTGATGTTGCAAGTTGGTGTTTCTGCCTAGTTCAAATTAAATGGAAGTTTCAGTGCTGAGTGTGCAGTGCGTCCGCCGTCCAATAGCGTTGATGCAATTCCCAATGATGCCACTGCGAGTGCAATCCAATTCTGCATTCGAACCGACGCCAATATTAGATTGATGAGGAATGTTTTGCCTGTTCCTCATAGTGCATCGAGGAAAAAAAGTCTGCCATTTCCGTTTGTTACCCGTTGCATGATTTTTGCGTAAGCAGTTTTTTGATCATCAACCAACCGTCTTGTTTGAGTTTCCACATATTGTTGTTGCTGGTTCACATCGAAGTGCTGTTCTCGCACCAGGACTCTGTCTTGAACACTGTTTATGTCCCGTATCGGAGCCGGCATTCCAAGTTGAATAAGGACTTTGTTGTTGATGGATATGCACATGTCCTCAATCAGCAGTAGAGTTTGGTTGAAAATCTCGTCCGAATACTCCTGGTTAGGATAAGTTGCGCGTGATTGCCTGAGAATCTCTTCACCTAAGCTTTCGCGATGCGTTTCCCACAGTTCTCGTGGATTAGATGGTGAACATGTTTTTAAAATTATCGTAAACAAAATGCGTATTTGTTTTGGTTGACACGTGAGTGACGCCTCTGTTAGCGTTGTGTTCCAATGCTGATCACTTTCAAGCAGGCCCAATCGGAAACACGCTTCTCTATAAGTCTGACATTCATTTCCGTGGATAGTTTTCAAGGCGGCGAATGATGTTGGACCTTTGATCGTATGCAATAACAATCGCAAATAATAGCATTCAGAATTATTCGGATGAACGGTGTAGACTCCTCCCAAAGCATGAGAAGAATGCATATTCTGCGACAATCGCACCATGCTTTCTTCCCATGAACTTCTTCGACGACGTGTTCCAGCTTTAATATTTGCGAATTTCAGGATATATTAAAGTCTTGGCGAAATTGTCGGTTGCACACTATTCAAAGAAAGCGGTGAGAGTGGTGTGTGGCGGCTGTTCGGCTCTATTTTCAGCATTTCGTTCGGTGAAATAAACACGCTGGCCATTTTCCAAATGAAGAGCTAGATGTTGAACTGTTGGATATCGCTCGTGGATGTTGAATGAAAGTATACGCCAAACTGCTTCATTGCTGCTGATGTAACGCCCCATCTGGAATTGCGTGATTTCGTCAGTTTGATTGGCAAGCCCGAATATTGCCATGTTGCTGCCTTTCTTGACGTATTTGCAAATATATTTGATCGACTTCACCGAATGACAGTACTCAACATTGATGTGGACATCAAACATTTTTGAAAGCAGAGGTGAGTAGGGCACGATCCATCTGTTATCGACGTCACATCTACATTGCGCATTTTAATTGTAGTTGTGTATCCACCGTCATCCACCTTTCTTCGCCTATACAGAGGATATCCATCGCCCCCTGTTTGAGTTTCTTGGAGAAGCTCGCGTGGATAGCGCTTTGTACACTTGACTTCTTTCATGCATGGTGAATTTGTGTTCAGTTCACCGCAAGGCCCGTTGATCATGTGTTTTCGGATTGATTCAAATAGAACCGAATCTGCTGTGGGATTCGGGAGTTCTGCGGAAATCACGTCATCAATTTGTGTTGGCATGATTTTTTGTTTTAGCCAGACTAAAATATGGGCGTGTGGCAGGCCTCGCTTCTGCCATTCAACCGAGTACATCCAGCACTGAGTTTCGCCAAATATGTGATTTTTGGTGATGACATCCATCAGCCTTGTCAACTTTTGTTTGAATACTCGGGCGAGGATATCGTGTCTATGTGTTGAGCTTTGGCCGGTAAATAAAAGGTCGGTGATGTCTTTCCATGCTGGGTTGCATGTGAAAGTGATGAAGAGGTCTGGCCGTCCATACTTGCGCACGTATGTCATAGCATCTTGAGCGTACTGATGCATATGTCGCGGACTGCCTGTGTATGTCGCTGGCAAGATCACAATTTGGCCGATATTCGCAGCGTTTCCATCATTGGCGATCGCATCACGCAAGTGGACATATTCTTCGACGCGTAGCTTTTGCTGATTCAACCGAATGAAGATCGCGTCGCTCGAAGTCTGTGGCGACCATAACAACTGCGACGTCACCTATCACCGGTGCATTGAAGCGCCGCTCATGCTCACCAGCCGGTGTCTTGTCAGCTCTTATCAAAACCATATAATCATCTGCCGGCATCTGGTCTAGGGCTGTTTTGAATAGACGGATGAGGCTGTTGTGTTCGTGTAACATAGCTTGAAGACTCGAAACGATTTCCCGTCTGTACAGATTGCGCAACGCTGTTCAACTTCTGTAGCTTCATTGCCAGTGAAATAAATTTGGAGGAACTTGGCATCATCATTGGGTAGTGGGAAGAACGATCCAATTCTATGGTAGATTTGGCCTTGCACTTTGAAGGTGGGCATGTAACCGGCGTAGTTGATGATATTAGTTGCTCCGAAGCACGTCATTTGAAAGCATGAGTTGTACTTTCGGATGTTTTGAAGGAAGTGTTCGGAAATCGGATTGGCTCTAGAAATGCAACTTTGTAGGGGTTCAGGCGGCTCTATCATTGGTGGCAAAACAACTTTACCGTTCGAACAACACATTCCCGGGGATTCCTTAGTGAGCTTCAGAGCACGACAATGTAAGCAAACTTTGTCCATTGCGCCAATCACTACGTCCTTGTGATTGCGGTAGTCATCGTCCCTATTGTAGTGAAATGCGCCAACTTTAAATCGATTCTTTCTCTTGATTTAGCCATTCGGGAGCGATTGGCAGCAAGTCTTTCGACATGCTTTGAAGGAACACTTTCGGATGTTTTCAAGGAAGTGTCAAATAAATATATGTATATGTCAATGGTAGTAGAATACTAAAATGGGATTTTGCCACGCCCCTCCGCCCACAGACCGAAAATCAAAAATCAGACTTCACAGTATCACCCGCCTGAATAGTCTGAAGACTCCCTGAAAATTTCATCAAAATCGGCCCAGCCGTTTTGGAGTCCATACGTTACATACATACACACATCCTGTTTTATATATATATAGATTTAATTGTTCTTCATCTATTGTGTCAATGTTACCTGTTACAAACTTGATGGCCGTAGCTAATTCGTCAAAGAGTTTGAAGTTTATTTTCTAGTTTTTTAAAATTTTAGGGTTATGATTTGTAGTGAATAGGCTTGTGGGTATAATAAGTGGGGTAATAGTTTTTGTGTTAGCAACGTTAGTCTTTCATTCTTCTAGTTTAACAATGTGTATGAGGTTTTTGTAATTTTCGATTGTTCGAGCCCTTGACTTTTTGTAAGGTCACGTACTTCGACTAGCTGAGCATATGTTAATGTTAACCTGTAATGACGAGATTTTGTCAATTTATTTGAAATATTTTTTTTTTAAATACTTTTATATTTTGGTTCGTCACTGTGTAAAGTTTCGGGCTCTTGTCTATTTTCGTTAAGTTTGTCAATTCTGTTTCTAATTTTTATTTTATGGAAGGATAGTGGATTTCGTGAAATTAGTTTAATTTTTTAAGGTATTCATGTTCACTATTGAAGTTTGTATTTTGGTTAAATTTATACGTTCGTCGCTGGAATAATTCGTAAGGTGTAAGCTTAGTAGTGGAATGAATCGCATTATTATAGGTTATTAATGTTTCAGATAACATTTCTGCGTGCTGAGTTTCTAATTTATTTTCCTTACGTTTTGTTAGTAAAATTTTATAAATTTCTGTAAGGGTGAAATGCAATCTTTCTACAGGCTCATTACTACTAGACTGTTGAAAGATTGTTATATAAATATTGCTTGCAGAAATCTTTAAAAATATTGCTAGTGAATTCATTACTTTGGTCACAGACTATTTTTTTGGGATTCCATACTGACTAATAAAGATTTGCATTGCTCTCAGTAATGTTATGCTAGTTCTGGCTAATAGGGGATACGCTGCTGCGAATTTGGAGAATATGTCAATAATTGTTAAATTTGGGTTATTATTTATTGTGTATATATCGATGTGAATTACGTCCAGTGGTGTTAATGGGTTTAAGTTTTTGCGCATTTTATTTTTGGGTGTTGTCGATTACATTTTGAGGTTTGATATATGTCGCAGTTGTTGACTATAGTTGGACTATTTTATGTGTTTGATATGGAAAGTAGTACTGTCATTTAAGATGTAGGAATGTTCCATTAATTCCTCTGTGTTTTAATAACCACATAATTTTCGTGACAGGTTTTTATAATTTGCTCTTGCTCATCACTTCCCTTAATATATATGAGCTTTTCTGTACACCGTATAATTGTACTATGTGAAAACTATTTGGAGTATGTGGATTGAATGTGGATCGAATGCGAGATGTTTCATCATCCGAAAGGAATGCGTTAAGTTACTTTGGTGCTAAATCCTTTTTGGAAATGTCTATTCTTGTTTGTTCGTCGAATGCCGCTTTACAAAATGTCCTTCTTTGCTTATTTCTAAAAATAAGTTATACAGATACTTTTGGTTCTTCATCTGGCTCTACAAAGACTATTAGTAAATTGAATTCATTGATTGGTCTTTCTGATATAACAATTCCACAATTTAGATTTTCTTCGGCTGAGTGGATTGTTTCGCTTGTTTCATTTGCATTTAAATCGACTGGGTTGGTTATTTAAAAATAACTTATTTTGAATCTATTTAATGCGTCTGCATTAGTATTTAATTTTCCTTATATAAATTATCAGTTAGTCAAACTCTTCTAATTTTAATCTCCAAAGAATCAACTTTAAATTGGGTTCTTTAAAACTCATGAATCATGTCAAGGGACGATGGTCCGTAACAATTTAATGCCCAAAAACGTATGGATGGAAATATTTGTTTGCGCAAACAATGGCCAGTTCATTTTCTACTGTTGAATAATTTGTTTCCCTATCGGAAAGGGTTCGGCTAGCAAAGCAAATTGGTTAATCATTTCCAATTCTAACTTGCGAAAGTACCGCTCCTAGGGCAAAATTACTCGCGTCTGTATTTAAGATAAATGGTTTTGGGAATCCGGGGATTGTAATATGGGATCATTTGTCAGAAGTTTTTTAGAAGTTTCGAAGGTGCTAATATACCGATCATCCAGTATCACGACCTTATCTTTCTTTAGGCATTCTGTCATTGGTTTGGTTAACTTCGCAAAGTCTTTAATAAATTTGCGATAGTATCCCAGAAGGCCAAAGAATGCTTTGATATCTTTCATTCAGTTATCCGAACCTTTTGGAGGACATTTGAAAAACCTTATTTTTTCAGAAGGAGAACTTTTGCATAACTTAATAGAACACCTTCTCCGTTTTGTTGACATCTAGGAACCAATAAGAAGTAAAAAAAAATTTTTAAATCATAAATCAATTTCGAGCCAAATAAAAATCAATCGATTTAAATTTCCTGGTGGGGTCAATGCTTACGATCAAAACAGTTGTGAGTATAAAAATTAGAATTGATGATATTCAAACTCGTCGTATTTTTCACTGTTTTAAGTTTTTATTACGATCGGAAAAAGCTAAAATACAGAATTTTGTCGTGCTTGCTTGTTCGAAAGAACTCATCAGAGAAGACTCTTTCGCTGTCAGCGTCCGTGCGGACACACCACGATTTTGAGTGGATGCACCACGATTTTGAGTGGATTCCCCTTTTGTGATCTATATCCTACTTCACTTTATTTTGAGATTGGCAATCGTTACAATTTGAAAATTATTTTGTCGCAACAAATAATTTGCTGCTTTTGCGTCTTTCCCAGCAGCCGTGTCCGGAGATATGATAGCACAAACACATATAATGTAAAAGTTATGTTAATAATATAGTAATTTTTAACTAATTAAAAATGTTTAATATTTGCTTCATTTTCTTACATGAATTTGGCTACGAGTGCCTTTGCAAGCATAAAAAAAAAATATGTTTATTTTACCAGACATGCATACCAGCAGGAATTTCGGTAGTGTCATTCACAGTACGTATATGAGTCACTTCATACAGAAAATGTATAATGTCATAGAAATATATATTGTTACGAAATTGCCCTCTTGACTATTTACTCTGTTACAAAATTGCCCTCCTGACAATTTCTCTAACTCTCTGTACTCGTACTCGTACCACTGGATTGTGTAGTAATCAAACAATCGCTGGTTAAATTAAAATAATTAGCTTTATTCAATTATTGCTATTTACACATTTAATATTAAGCTTAAAGTTTACTTAGTTATTATTTACACTTTATTTCACAAACCATTAGTCACTTTATTTACTAATGAATTTCATCACTTTGTAAATCACAAATACTGCTGCTTTGAATATAATGCTAGATGTACACACTGTTACGGTCTCTGATCTACTGTATTCGACTTGTCTTGTCGCTGTTATAGTTTTCGAATGGTTGGTGTAGAAAATTCCACGCCATTCTCGAATTTTCTGGAATTTTCGATACACTTCGACAGAAGTCGAGAATATTCTTTTTGATGTTACCGACAGATGGTTCTTGACTCACAGGGGGCACTCATTCTCCAGATGGGATCCTAAAAATATGCAATCCCTTTTCACTGAGCTATCACGTTTCACTGCCCTCCGCTTAAACTTGTTCGTCCCGAACAAGGATGGTACTGCAACCTTTATAAGGAGATAGCCTGGTCTTTCAAGGGTCAAGGGACTGTTTTGAAAATTATATATGCACACGCGTAAATTATTGATAATTAATCCTACTTCTTTCCATTGTCATATATGTTTTATTTCTATAGAGATGTAAAATATATGTAATCGCCCTGATTTGGATGTGAAATTTTGGGTCGCCCTGATGTTTAAGGTATCCTTATTATAATTGCGTGGTTATATCGCAGAGAAATTAGGCCAAAGGCGACTCTTGGTAAATCAGCCGCGAAGGCTCAAAACTCATATTTCGCCACAAGGCAAAGATATCAATAAGAAAGACTTGATATATTATTTTTGTGTTGTGTCTTTAATTGTATGAACCAAAACTGGTTTATTGTTTTAAATTTAGTAAAAAGGAAAGTTAATATTCAGTTCGTATTTTCTATATCTTTCTCTATAGTCAATGCCAGCCCACTCACTCACTCTTTCCTAAAATATTGTTACGAAATTGCTCTCTTGAAAATTTACTCTGTTACAAAATTACCCTCCTGACATTTTCTCTAACTCTCTGTACTCGGACTTGTACCACTGGATTGTGTAGTAATCAAACAATCGCTGGTTAAATTAAAATAATTAGCTTTATTTAATTATTCCTATTTACACATTTAATATTAGGCTTGAAGTTTACTTAGTTATTATTTGCACTTATTTCACAAACCATTAGTCACTTTATTTACTAATGATTTCATCACTTTACACAATTACAAATACGGCTGCTTTGATTATAATGCTAGATGCACACACTGTTACGGTCACTGATCTACTGCATTCGACTTTGAACAGTCTTGTCGCTTTTATAGTTTTCGAATGGTTGGTGTAGAAACTTCCACGCTATTCTCGTATTTTCTAGAAGCTTCTATCCTCTTCGACGGAAGTCGAGAATATTCTTTTTGATATTACCGACAGATGGTTCTTGAATAAGCTTTTATTCGAATAGTTCGTATCTTGACTCACAGGGGGCACTCATTCTCCAGATGGGATCCTAAAAATATGCAATCCCGTTTCACTGATATGCAATCACGTTTCACTGCCCTCCGCTTAATCTTGTTCGTCCCGAACAAGGATAGTACTGCAACCTTTATAAGGAGATAACCTCTCTAAATGAACGACTTTCATTTTGCTCCTGGCATTTCTCGCCAACTGGATGCGGTATACTACATCGTTGAGCCGCTTTATCACCTTATAAGGGCCTTCCCAGTGTGTTTGCAGTTTTGGCGATAATCCCTTTTTCCTTTGCGGATTACGAAACATAACTAGCTGCCCTTCGTGAAATCCCTTGGAGTTTGCTCGTAGATCATATCTGGCTTTCATTTTATCACTCATCAGTTGTGTGCGCTTTCTGATGGTTCCATTAATTTCATTCAGCTGGCTTCGTTTGTCAGCTACATAACTGCTACATGAAACTTCCGTAGATGAGTAGGCACCGAATTTCAGATCTGCAGGCAATCTTATGTCACAACCGAAAATAGCCTTAGCTGGTGTTGTAGATGTTGTATCGTGAGTTGCCGATCGGTATGACATTAAGAAGAGGGGTATGTGTTGGTCCCAATCTTTCTAGTTTCTGTCCACGACTTTCCCTAGGTGTTCCTCCAGCGTACGATTAAATCTTTCCTTCATTCCATCGGATTGTGGGTGCAAAGGGGTTGTACGAGTTTTGCGTATGCCCATCAATTCACTCATTTCCCTGAATATTGTTGACTCGAAATTTCTTCCTTGATCCGAGTGCAACTCGAGGGGAGCTCCGAATCTGCAGACCCAATTATTGATAAATGCATCTGCAACGGTCTTAGCTTTTTGATCGGGAAAGGGGTATACTTCTGGCCATTTACTAAAATAGTCGATTACGACGAGAACATATTTGTTGCCGGAATCACTAATCGGAAACGGACCTATGTGCTATGTCCATTGGAATACGCTCAAATGGCGCTCCCACGTTGTATAAATGCATCTTCCCTTGACTGCGACGGCTCGGTCCCTTGGCAGCTGTACACTTTTCACAAGCACTAATCCAGTCAACTACCGATTGCTGGCAACCAACCCAATAAAATCGTGTTTTAATTTTCTCTACTGTTTTTGTTATTCCCAAATGTCCTCCGCTTGGCCCACTATGGTATTCCTTGAGAATTTCGCTTATTCTTGCCTTGGGTACCACAATCAAGTTCTTCGTGGTTTTTCCATCTTCGCTCCCCCACAGGCAGAATAGGCATCCATCTTGCAGCTTTAAGCTATTCCATTGAGCCCAATATGCTTTAGTTGTGGGACTTTCAGTCGAGATTTCGTTCCAATCAGGCCGTTTTCCTTCATTCTTAATTGATACGATTTTTGCCAAATCTGGGTCACTTAGTTGTTCTTCTTTTATCTTTTCCGCTGTCCATTCATCGTCTGGTAAAACAGCCATTAAGCGCACATCGACTACTCCTTCTTTCCCTTCAGCTTTAGAACAGTGCTTACATTCCATACTGCACGTGATAGTGCATCAGCATTCCCGTGGTTTCCACCTCTGCGATGTTCTATTGTGAAATCGCAGCTTTGGAGTCTCTCAATCCATCTAGCAACCTGGACTTCGGGATTTTGGAACTGTAATAGCCAGCGTAGAGCAGCGTGATCCGTTCTCAACGAGAACTTTTGTCCATACAAGTACTTGTTAAAGTGCTTCACGCACTGCATAATCGCCAAAAGTTCTCTCAGTGTTACACTGTAATTTCGCTCTGGCTTTGATAAGATCTTGCTGAAGTAGGCTATTACACTTTCATGTCCGTCAATAACTTGCGACAGGACACCTCCAATCCCGAATCCACTTGCATCTGTATCCAAAATAAATTTTTCGCCAGGTATTGGATACGCAAGGATCGGAGCTATACACAATAGCTCTTTCAATCTGTTGAATGCCTTCTCCTGTTCGCTTTTCCACTCAAAAGGACAGTTTTTCCTCGTTAATGCATGCAGACTACCAGCCACGTCTGCAAAGCCTGGAACAAAGCGTCTGTAATAGGTGCAAAGACCCAAGAAGCTGCGTAGCTCATGCAAACTAGTTGGTCTTGGCCACTCCCTTACTGAGTCTATCTTATCTGGATCTGTGTCTACTCCTTCAGGTGTGACTTTATGTCCAAGGTACTTGGACTTCTTTCTTGAAGAACGAGGATTTCTTTGCGCTCAGCTTCAACCCTGAAGCTCCTAGTCGCATCAATACTTCTTCCAAATTCTTCAAGTGGCCCTCGAAGTCCTTTCCCATAACGATGATGTCATCTAAGTACACCAGACACGTTTTCCAGTGGAGACCCTTTAGCACATGTTCCATTAGGCGTTCAAATGTAGCTGGAGCATTACACAGACCGAATGGCATCGCCAAAAATTGCCATAGTCCATCACCGGCACTGAATGCTGTCTTTTCCTTGTCTTGGTCGTCTACTGCCACTTGCCAATATCCGCTTTGTAAATCCAGCGTTGAGAACCAATTTGAACCAGAAAGTGTGTCCAACGTATCGTCGATGCGAGGTAATCTCTTCGTTACCTCATTTAGTTTACGATAATCTACACAGACACGTGTGGAGCCATCCTTCTTCTTGACTAATACCACTGGAGAACTCCAGGGGCTCGCTGATGGCTCTATGACGTTGTTCTAATGCATTTCCTTCAGCAATACATTCACCTCTTCTCTCTTTGCCAGAGGTACTCTTCTTGACGCTTGACGAATGGGTTTGGCATCACCAGTGTTGATTATGTGTTTCATCATCTTTGTTCTGCCTTCGTTTTTACCCTTTTCAGCAAATACTGACCAATGTCTTGCCAAAAGTTGGCTGGCAGTCTAACTCTGCTCTGTGGATAAGTCTTTGCTCCATTCTTTCGTGAGATAGTCGAGTACCTTTTTATCAGCTGGTATCTTCATTTTTGTGTCTCGCGGCTGTCTTTCACAGTTTACAATTGCAGAAATTGCCCGGCAATTTCCAATTATCTGTCCTTTCTCTATGGTTTTAGCGGAATTTGCAAGATTGACCACTCTCATTGGCACTATTCTGTTCTGCTGTTCTTCTACGAGGGTTTTTCCAATTATGATGTCATCCAGTGCGAATATTTCATCAATCTCCACAACCCACAATTTGTTCTTCTCCACATCTCCGTCCATTTTGGCCCATATGACTGCCTCTGACTTTGCTGGGATATTTGTTCGCCGCAATACAATGGCTTGTCGGATACCTCCATACTTATCCTCACCAACGGATAACGTTATTTCGGTGTTCGCATACTTCAACATTCGGCATTTCAAATCTAGGGTGAATCCATTCCGAATCATAAAATCCACACCTAAGATTAATTCGTCCACAATATCCGCAACTACAAACTCGTGCGTCACTGTTGTGGTGCCTGTATATTCCGTGTAACTTTTCCCAGTACCGGTGCATCATCTCCAGTTGCCGTACGCGGCTCGATTCCCCGAACGAGATCCCTTCTAATTATGGAATGTGATGCACCCGTATCCAATGTTACCACGATTTTTCTACCATTTACTACGCTGTCGACAGTTAGGCTGTTGTATTTCCGTGCCATCTGAGAAACGAAGATTCTGGGGCTACATGTTGTGGGAGTCAGATCAAGCCCCTCGAGACTGACTCCATCTAGTTTGTCGACAGCTTTTCAACATTTTCTGATTCCCTATTTTGGAATCTGACTTGCTTTGGAGGTCTTACCGGTGAGCGTGATTTAGATCGTTTCCGTCTCGATTGGCAATTACGGGCCATGTATCCGACCTCTCCGCAGGTGACGCATTTGCCCGTGAAACTTTGGCCGCTTTCAACTTGTACCTGACGGGCTCTGTATACTGGCTGGCACACCAAGGCTGCTGTCTCTGAAGTTAAAGCGCAAGCAACTGTCTCCATATATGTAGCTTTCGGATTAGTTATTGCAGAACGCTTTATCTCCGCATCGCGAATGCCATATACGAAGGTGTCCATCATAAACCTCTCCTGGGTAGGCAAGATGAGCCAACCGTTCCACTTCCGACGCAAACTGTTGTAGAGACTCACCACTCTTCTGTACACATGTTCGTAGTTCTACTTGGTACATCTGCTTCCGGTGTTCACTACCATTCTTGTGCTGAACGGCATTCATCAAGCTTTCATAACAGTCTCGCTCACTTTCTGAGATAGTTTGAAGCACATCAGCGGCAGCACCTTTTAACGAAACTGTTAATGCAGCCACTTTTTCGCGAGCACTCCAACCATTTGTGCTAGCGGTAGTCTCAAACTGCATTCTGAACACACTAAATGTCGTGGTTCCATCATAGGTAGGAGGCTTCAGTTTTATTGAGGATAAAGCTGGCACAGTCAATGCACCTTCCTGTAGTATATTAATTCTTTGTTCTATTTGTTGCTTAAATTCATTCTGCCTTTGTACTACAGATTTTTCGAACGATTCTTGCCGTGTCTCAATTTCGCAAACCTTCCTGTCTACCATCTCGGACATTTCTTTCATCTGCTGTGAGTTCTATTCCACTAGTTGAGTAAGTCGTATTTCACTCTGCTGTAACTGTTCTTTGACATCCTCTTTGACTGCTTGTTTGAGCGATTCAGCACTCTTTTCTACGTCCTCTTTGACGGATGCAACACTCTTTTCGACGGTTTGAGCATTTTGTTGTAATTGTTGCTGCATCTTTTCATCTCGCTGCTGCATCCTCTCTTCGGCTGCTAGAGCTTTTTTGTTGTAACTGCTGCTGTTGGATCCTCTCTACAGCTGCTTGAGAATTTTGTTGTAACTGCATCTGTATTAGCCCGATAAGTGCTAATGGGGGTATTTCTTCGTGTCGAGATGTCGTTGGGTCTTCACATTGGAATTCATGCTCATCGACGTCTATACCCTGCTCCTCTAAAGCGCTTCTTAGTCTCACCTGCAGCTCCGCTTTAAGCCCTTGTGTTTGCAAATTTAAGCGCTCAAGCTCCTTCTTGAGCTGCTCCAATCTCAGTTTTTCAAATTTAACCATGTTTCTTACAGATACACAAGCCCACTTCTGACACCAATTGTTACGAAATTGCCCTCTTGACAATTTACTCTGTTACAAAATTGCCCTCCTGACAATTTCTCTAACTCTCTGTACTCGGACTCGTACCACTGGATTGTGTAATAATCAAACAATCGCTGGTTAAATTAAAATAATTAGCTTTATTTAATTATTGCTATTTACACATTTAATATTAGGCTTAAAGTTTACTTAGTTATTATTTACACTTTATTTCTCAAACCATTAGTCACTTTATTTACTAATGAATTTCATCACTTTTCAGTATTATACACAAACATAATATATAAACAATTCTAACACAAGTTACGTATTGCATAACTTCGCTAATAAATCTTTGGACAGGCAAAAGTTCACATCATATATTATGCTTGAATATATATAATATGCAGTATAAAAACGAGTAAAGAAGTCTCAAGTCGGGTTAGACCGACTACGAAATACCCTTTACCTTTTCTTGTGCGTGCAAGTTCAAGAATGGGGATATTTTCTTCATAAATCGTCATTAGGAGAATACTAACGGTAGTTTTTGATAGGGTACCTTGAAATGATTATATCGACACCTTTTCTTGTATATGGCTTTGTAAAGTCAATATAACCACTAATATAAAATATCGTCAAAAAATATTGTATAGGTCGAAATTTATAATAATATGCCAATAGTGGGCGTGGCTGTTAAAATAACACGCCCATTTTTTGTGTGCTGTTTAATGTTACCACCCGTAACCTTCCTGTGAAATTTCGTTGATATATCTTTAATAGGAACCTAGTACACATATAGGAACCCTATACACATACCAATTTGCTTTAATATATCACCACTAGAAGCATAGATAGGGTAACTGTGTTTAAGTGGGGTCCCCAAAGTTCATTACATGGGAGGGAGGCGTATCCTTTATCTGATAGACCCCTATTCTTGTGTATGGCTTTCTAGTGTCGATATAACCACTAATATGAAATTTCGGCAAAAAATATTGTGTAGGTCGAAAGTTATAATAATATGTCAATAGTGGGCGTGGCTGTAAAAATAGCACGCCAATTTTTTGTGTGCTATATAATGTTACCACCCGCAACCTTCGTGTGAAATATCGTTGAGAAATCTTTAATAGGAACCTTCTAATGGTTTTTGGTTAATTGTGGGCGTGGCAGTACTAATAATCTACCCATATTTGGAATGTATGCTAGTACAGACCCAGTGTCTGCATCTACCAATTTGTTTTCATATATCATCACTAGAAGCATAGATAGGATAACTGTCTTTAAGTGGGGTCCCTAAAATTAATTATATGGGAGGGAGACGTATCCTTCTTCTGATCGATATGGCTTTGTAGGGTCCATGTACGTACTAATGTAAAATTTCGTCCAAAAATATTGTATAAATCATAAGTTATAATAATATGTGAATAGTGGGCGTAGCTGTAGAGATAACAGGCCCATTTTTTGTGTGGTGTTTAATGTTAGTACCCGCAACATTCCTGTGAATTTTCGTTGATAAATCTTTAGAAGGAACACAGTAATGATTTTAGGTTAATTGTGGGCGTGGCAGTTGTAGTATGATCTCCATATTCTGCACACACACTATTATGGACCCCATGTATATTTCTGCAAATTTTTATTCCGCTGGCATCAATACGACCATAGATATGCTAATTTTAATTTTATAACCGAAAGTTCCTTATACCAAAAGTGGGCGTGTCTTTTCTCAGATCAGCCCCAATTGTTGCTGATAGCTTTATAATGTCCACATGTTCCTTCCCGTAAAATGTCGTCCGTAAATCTCTACCAGATCTTAAGTTATTAATATTTGTTAATAGTGGGCGTGGCAGTTAATATTTTCCGCCCACTTTTTGCACAGTGTTTAGTAGGACCCACATCTCCATAACTGTAAAATAATGTCACGATTCCCACAATTGGACCGAAGTGATAGTCATTTTAAAAAAGGTGAAAAAACAGACGGACGGACAAAATAAAAATTGCTTAGAAAGTGATTCTAATCATATCTGTATATATATTTCCATACCTACCACGCCTCTTTCTGGAAATTCCAACCCCTCTCAAAAGCACAAAGTTAGTATACCCTATTTACCTTTTTTAAAGGTAAAGGGTATAACAACAAGGATTAGAGCATATTTAGATTACCATATATTTATACTACCATATATTTCTATTTATATACATTGTTGGGGGTGTCCGTAGGTGATGCATATACGAGTATGTATGTCGTAATTTGGTTTTGTTTTGGTAGACGAACTGTCAGCGGGAGATGCTATATATGCCTCTCCAGAGCTTTAAGCGAAAGATTGATCACGATTGGTACGATTGGGAGCTTTCGTACTTATTGTAACCGAATATAAACCCGAGCCAGAGACAACGCAGTAATATAGATTTCCACAGATTTAAAAAAAAAATGGTGGCACTTTATCAAAAGTTTTACTGGGCATACATACACGTAACGAAAAAAGCAAGTTTTCTCATTTAAACAATGACTCCATCCCAGTAGGGAGAAAAAATAAGTTAATCGACAAGTAAGCATATATGTATAAAATATACTATATAAGACGCATAATTTCCACAAGCACTCCAGTTTATCGTCTTTAATTTTATTCCATTAAATTACAAGAGAAATTAATTATAAGTAACAACTATTTAACAATTACTATCATTATTACCTCTACCACGCCATGTTAGCTCTGTAAAATACGCAGCCCATCTGTTGAAGAATCTGCAATTTCTTTCATCGAACTGGTTCTCCAACTGCAATTCTTTCTTAGCAATACGATGATTGCGAATTCTAATATTGGCTCCATATGGCCCCTACAATCAACAATTTCAACATTATAGCATTCTTTCAACATATCTTGAGCTATTGATAGAATTGTTTTTCTTATATTATTTGTATGGAGGTACTTGGAAAAATCTGATTAAAAATTTGTACTGTAGATTTGATTGTTTGATAGAAATAATCTGTGGGAGCTTTTAGGGAACCGAAATCAGAAATATCGGTGTTATTTTTATAAAATAAAAATAGATCATTACTGCTTTTTATTTCTTTCTCTTTACTTTCTATTTTATCTTTGCATTTTTCACAATGCTTTAGTTTATTATTTTTCAAGACCTTGTATATAACATAAGCCGCAAAATAAGCTGTGGCGTTATGAAATAAGTTCCCTAATTTTCAGTGGGCCATTCAGTTCAGTTATCCGAACCTTTTGGAGGAAATTTGAAAAACCTTATTTTTCAGACGGAGAGCTTTTGCATAACTTAATAGAACACCTTCTCCGTTTTGTTGACATCTAGGAACCAATAAGAAGTAAAAAGAATTTTAAAATCATAAATCAATTTCGAGCCTAATAAAAATCAATCGATTTAAATTTCCTGGTGGGGTCAAATCTTACGATCAAAATAGTTATGAGTATAAAAATGAGAATTGATGCTATTCAAACTCGTCGTATTTTTCACTGTTTTAAGTTTTTATTACGATCGGAAAAGCTAAAATACAGAATTTTGTCGTGCTTGCTTGTTCGAAAGTACTCATTAGAGAAGACTTTTTCGCTATCAGCGTCCGTGCGGACACACCACGATTTTGAGTGGATTCACCACGATTTTGAGTGGATTCACCTTGATTTTGAGTGGATTCACCTCTTGTGATCTATATCCTACTCCACTTTATTTTGACATTGGCAATCGTACAATTGAAAATTGTTTTGTCGCAACGAATAATTTGCTGCTTTTGCGTCTTTCCCAGCAGCCGTGTCCGGAGATTTGATAGCACAAACACATATAATGTAAAAGTTATGTTAATAATATAGTAATTTTTAACTAATTAAAAATGTTTAATATTTGCTTCATTTTCTTACCTGAAGTTGGCTACGAGTGCCTTTGCAAGCATAAAAAAAAAAATGTTTATTTTACCAGACATGCATACCAGCAGGAATTTCGGTAATGTAATTCACAATACGTATATGAGTCACTTCATACGGAAAATGTATAATGTCAGAAATATATATTATACACAAAAATAATATATAAATAATTCTAACACAAGTTACAATTTCAAATTTGTATAATACGTATTGAATAACTTCGCTAATAAATCTTTGGACAGGCAAAAGTTCACATCATATATTATGCTTGAATATATATAATATGCAGGATATAAGATGATGTAAACGACTGCCTGTCCAAGGATTTATTAGCGATATTATTCAATTCTTCTTATATAAATTTGAAATTTTAATTTGTTTTAGAATTGTTAAGGGTAAATTTGAATATATCCTATGGTACTAAAAAATATTTCTATTGTTTTGTTCGGATAGTAATCAGATTTGGTATTTTACAAAATAAATTTTATATTTTCACATTTAATTTAGTCAATTTTCCTGCTGGGAATAAATAGTGGTCATGTACAACGTCCGTCTACTCCTCGCTGCTTTTCCGTTTGACGTTTAAGTTTCCTTTCTCTGTGTTCTCTGGTACTCATGTACATTTAAGGCCGATTTACATATTGCGTAAAAACGCCAGGCAGCAAAACGCTAGCAGCAGAAAAAACTCTCGCTTCGATAAAGTTTCCATGTAATCAAATGGAGCCATTTACACATAGCGTTTTGCAGCTAGCGTCGGCGGCGCGTCGTCGGGCAGCAACATTTTAGTTGCCCCTGGTAGCGTTGCGAGCGTCGTTTCGGAGCGGCCGAATCTCGTATGTCGCATTGTGTGCGTATCAAGTGATGTGAATTTGTTTCCGATTTTATTTTTTACCCGTTGTTTAGGTATTTTGTTTCTTATTGCAAACATTTCTATTAATGTATGTCGCTAGGGCAAATTTTTAATTGACAAAGTAAACATGTCACATATGGACTTTTATATATGTAAAAGTATATTTATGGTATTTGTGGTATACTTGAATTTGATTTTGTAAAATTTTATATTGTTTTTCCCTCGTTCATTTTATGAAAGTATTGCGATGCATTCTAATATTGCTACGTTGCTGTGAAATACGTGTGTATATAACGACATCACATATACTGAAGCTATGCGTAGCAAAGCAGTTATATTACGTTGCAATTAAATGTCGAATGTGTTCGTTCACACAGACCCATTGGCTCTTGTATTCTGATTTTCTATTCGAAATCATTCGTTTGTAAATCAGAGAAATAAAGTAATACTAAACCCTTACATATAGTATGTGTTAAAGTACGTTTTCAATAATATAATTTTTCTTGTTTTAGTGCAAGTACCAATTAGATTCGGTACCAATGTGAGTACTTGTATTTGGATTTTGTACATCCCTAAAAATATTTCAATTTCTGCTGCTCGCGTTGCGGTCGCTTAGTGTGAATGAAGAAGCATTTTTTCTCCGCCCTGCTAGCGTCACGCTGCGCTATATGAAAACAGGCCTATAGCGAACCGAAGGGAAAACGAACATCGGGTGATGGCTGTAAAGCTTTTGCTATAGCGCAAAGTTATTGCTCTCTTGATTTACCATATTGGTGTGTATTTTGCACACTCTCACGTTTCTCTTCTTCTCTGGCGCTCATATGTGTTTGTGCGATTAGTCGACAAAAGCAACCTTTAGTCGACAAATTGTGGAACACTTATTTTCAAAACATTTGGAAATCTATATGACTACTTTGTCTGTGCCCGAGCTCTCGTTCGAAAGCTGTCCATCAAGTGTTTGAATCAGGGTGGATGGGTGAGTATGCGAGTGGGTATATGGGGGTGAAGTGAGAGAATGGGTTTGGGAGAATGAGTGTTATAAGTAATAATGTGGGTCAATGGTAGATAGTAGGGGAATTTTGACCTACTTGGTACAACTGTTGCTATGGCTGCTGCTGAGTGTGGCGAACAAGGATGGAGGAGTAGAGTCTGGATGGATAATAAGAGTAGTGAGAATAGGAGCGCGAGCACTGAGGTGAAATGGCGTAAATTTTGGGAAACAGAAAATGGTATTAAAGGTCGGAATTGAGAAGTAAAAAAATTGTCAACCGTCGTAAGTCATAGTTGATTTTTCGTTATGTGCAGCTAAATTTCAATTCATAAAAAAATTGCAAATTAGTTCATAGAGTGATATTGCGATACTAAAGTAAATAAAACAATGTTCACGCGATCGAACTAAAAAACGCTTATGCTATAGAAAGGCGAACTACAGAGAGGCAATACCAGTAGTGGCGGTCTTCAATATAATATAAGATAAGTAGATAAATTGTATTTATTTAAGTCAAAGTAACACGGAAAGAGTTAGGTTAAGGTATAAATGTGAACAATTTGTCACAGCGTGCAGCGTGGCGGGATAAGAACCATGGCTGCATATGTGACCTATCTGTGGCCACCACACTGTATACGATGAAATAGGTAGATAACAAAATGGCGCCCAACTCAAAAGTGAGACAAACGATTGTAGAGAATTGGACCGTATTCAATAAATTTCCAATTAATACGGGTAATAAAGAAATGAAATTAAAAATGCGATATTATTCATATACAATTAGGATGTTGAAGTTTCTATCAATATGGTGCCCATTGATTAAATCTAATAAATTGTAAAATTGCGACGCAGAAGTTAGAGTAGAAGTTTAATTTTTATATAGTGGTTATACCCTTTACCTTTAAAACAGGTAAATTTCGAGAAGGAGGCGTGGTAGGTATGGACATATATATACATATATGATCAGAATCGCTTTCTAAGCAATTTTTATTTTGTCCGTCCGTCTGTCTGTCTGTCGGTCTGTCCGCCTGTCCGTCTGTCCGCCTGTAGCCACTTTTTTTCTACACCGTTAGAGCTATCTTAATGAAATTTTGCAAAAATGTAGCGTGGACAAAGATACAGAACCAGATTGCCATCTGGGCCGATTTGGACAAAGACTACGCCTACCTCCCATATAAGGAACTTTTTTCACCTTTTTTAAAATGACTATAACTTCGGTCCAATTGACGGAATCGTGAGCATCTCCCGCTGACAGTTCGTCTACCAAAACAAAACCAAATTACGACATACATACTCGTATATGCATCACCTACGGACACCCCCAACAATGTATATAAATAGAAATATATGGTAGTATAAATATATGGTAATCTAAATATGCTCTAATCCTTGTTGTTATACCCTTTACCTTTAAAAAAGGTAAATAGGGTATACTAACTTTGTGCTTTTGAGAGGGGTTGGAATTTCCAGAAAGAGGCGTGGTAGGTATGGAAATATATATACAGATATGATTAGAATCACTTTCTAAGCAATTTTTATTTTGTCCGTCCGTCTGTCCGTCGCTCCGTCTGTCCGTCTGTGGCCACTTTTTTTCTACACCGTTAGAGCTATCTTAATGAAACTTTGCAGAAATGTAGCCTAGACAAAGATACAGAACCAGATTGCTATATGGGCCGATTTGGACAAAGACCTCGCCTACCTCCCATATAAGGAACTTTTTTCACCTTTTTTAAAATGACTATAACTTCGGCCCAATTGAGGGAATCGTGACATTATTTTACAGTTATGGAGATGTGGGTCCTACTAAACACTGTGCAAAAAGTGGGCGGAAAATATTAACTGCCACGCCCACTATAAACAATTATTAATTACTTAAGATCTGGTAGAGATTTACGGACGAAATTTTACGGGAAGGAACATGTGGACATTATAAAGCTATCTGCAACAATTGGGGCTGATCTGAGAAAAGACACGCCCACCTTTGGTATAAGGAACTTTCGGTTATAAAATTAAAATTAGCATATCTATGGTCGTATTGATGCCAGCGAAATAAAAATTTGCATAAATATACATGGGGTCCATAATAGTGTGTGTGCAGAATATGGAGATCATACTACAACTGCCACGCCCACAATTAACCAAAAATCATTACTGTGTTCCTTTTAAAGATTTATCAACGAAAATTCACAGGAATGTTGCGGGTACTAACATTAAACACCACACAAAAAATGGGCGTGTTATTTCTACAGCTACGCCCACTATTCACATATTAGTATAACTTACGATCTATACAATATTTTTGGACGAAAGTTACATTAGTACGTATATGGACCCTACAAAGCCATATACAAGATTCGGGGTCGATCAGAAGAAGGATACGCCTCCCTCCCATATAATTAATTTTGGGGACCCACTTAAAGACAGTTACCCTATCTATGCTTCTAGTGATGATATATGAAAACAAATTGGTAGATGTATACACTGGATCTGTACTAGCATGCATTCCAAATATGAGTAGATTATTAGTACTGCCACACCCACAATTAACCAAAAATTATTACTAGGTTCCCATTAAAGATTTTTCAACGAAATTTCACAGGAAGGTTGCGGGTGGTAACATTAAACAGCACACACAAAATGGGCGTGTTATTTTAACAGCCACGCCCACTATTGGCATATTATTATAACTTTCGACCTATACAATATTTTTTGACGATATTTTATATTAATGGTTATATTGACTTTACAAAGCCATATACAAGAAAAGGTGTCGATATAATCATTTCAAGGTACCCTATCAAAAATTACCGTTAGTATGCTCCTAATGAGGATTTATGAAGAAAATATCCCCATTCTTGAACTTGCACGCACAAGAAAAGGTAAAGGGTATTTCGTAGTCAGTCTAACCCGACTTGAGACTTTTTTACTCGTTTTATTTTGTATTAGTGTTTAAAATTATTAATGGATATTACATTTTTATTCACATGATAGTTGAGCCTTCAGTGTTCGCTTAAAAAGCATGTGATGATTCTAAATTTATTCCGAGGCGTGCTTATTAACTCTTTAGCTCATTTAGGAATCCCGTCCCTTGTTAATCCCGGAAGATTTTTCCAGGCTTGACTTCTTTTTTCATCTGTACACTTCTGCAGCAGACCTTCAATAGTTTTGGATCATAGTCCACAGAAAGGTTCAGGGCCTATGAACTGAGATGCTTCAGTTTTTCTTGCTGCATTAGAAATTAAAAGAAGAGCGGGATCTAATCGTTGTGGCCTCAAATGGGCCCATTGTGACACACTCAGTAAGTTACATATCCTCTGAGAGTCAAGTATTCATTAAGAATTCAAAGTTCTTCTTGGGAAATTTGTCCGCAATTTCTGGCGGTTCTAGGTAGTGAGAACCTAAGTATCCTAGTCGGGTCCATATTAGACTATTACAGTAGCATATCAAATGCTTGCTGTTTCTTCGTACTTGTTACACAATCTACAATATTCAGAATGACTGATTCGCATTTTATGTGCTTCAATTCTCTGCAATGACCACTCAAAAATCCTGTGAATATAGGAATGCCTACATGGCTGAGATTAAGTATCTCTGTGGTTCTATTGCGAGAATGTTCGGGTATGAAGGTTTGAGATACCATTATATCTTTAGATTCCGTCCAAGATTGTTGCGATTTTTCCTCAAGCCATTGTTTGATTTTAAGTTTGGTTGAACTCCAAGGCACCACACAGAATGGTTCGGGTCCTGTAAAACTACTGGCAGCTTCTTTCCTAGCGAGCGCATCTGCCTCTTCGTTTTCTATGTATCCACTATGGTCGGATACACATATAAAATAAACTCTGTTATATGCTGTAAGTTTTTTGATAAATACTAGGCAGTCCCAAACTTATTTTGTTTTAAATTCGAAGTCGTTAAGTGGTAGTAACGTTGCCTTGCTATCGGTCTGAATATAGATGTGACTAATTTTGGTCGATCTGTGTAGTTCCTCTCTTAAACATTATTCGATTGCTTTAATCTCGACCTGAAAATCCGAGTTTTATTGCCTTATACTGCTAAATAGACTAATTCTAGGGGGTTCCCCAAATACCCCAGCTCCAAATCCTTCTTTCGTTTTTGGGCCATATATGTACCAGACATGAGACTTATATACAGGCTTTCGTCTGCTGTGTTTCAAATTTATCTAATTTGAGATTTCAAATTTTGTTGGATGTTAAATTTGGTGTGAAGTTGTTCTAAATAATTAGGGCTCATCTTTGTGCAGAGTTTGCATGAACCGTACCGCTTCTTTTTCATCCTCTAAGATGAGCTTGGTCGCTAATTACAATGGTTCTTTCTTTATGAACAATTAAACAGATGGTAGATTTAACAGAACCTCAAGGGCAGCAGTTGGTGTTGACCTCATGGCTACTGTTGCCTAGATACACTCTAGTCTTTGTAATTTGGTGATCTTTGCTTGTGCTGTAGTTTAACTCAGTTTGCTGCACCACACAGGTGCAGCATATGCAATTATTGGTCTTGCAATTGCTGTGTATAACCATACTGTTTCGTCGGAAGTATTCATTTATTAATTTTTGTTATGTTTCTCCAATTTCTTAGAAAATTTCCGTTATATATATTTTCAAGTAATTCATCTACTTCCCTATTTTTCATATACTTGACAACATTGAACAGATGTTGGTCTTGGATTGAAATTCCCAGGCAACATAGGTCAATAGTTGTGTGACTCCCACTTAATGTTATTTTAAAAATCAAAATGAAATTCTGGCTGCTTTATAACTTGGTAAAGAAGAGTTCATAAAATTATTAAATTACAACAAGTTCTTAAATTATATAATTGCATTTGCAAATTGTGTTTATTTCATGACGAATAAAAATTGTGTTTCTTTATAACGAATAAAAATTTAATTCTGCCGAGGTAGAATTCCCAAAAAAATATTCAGAATTTTCATGGCGCACGAGCAGGGACTTGTGTATAGGGTTTTTCGTTCTCGTAGTGGTCGCGAAAAATTGCTGCTTCTGCTAATACTTGTCGCAAGCGGCACTGCTGTTCTGACGCCCCGGCTGCAGTACGTTGCCACTACTGCTGCGCAACGCATCGGCCACATCATCATATTGTTTCGCTTCACTGCTCTTTGCTCATGCAAAAGGGAAGTTGTAAAATACAAGGTATTTAAATGCAATTAATTTAAAAGTGGAATAAATAAAATCTGTTATAAAAACAAAGCTTTTGCTAAGTGGTGGAGAAATCATTTAAAAAATAACTTGAAAAAATTTGCGTATTATCAATTTAGTTTTTAATTTGACACATACGCTACGGTGGTAGATTGTAGGGAAATGGTAGATTGTATGGAAATGGTAGATTGTAGGGAAATGGTAGATTGTAGGAAAATTTTTGGTCTACTTAGTACAACTATTGCTATTGCTGCGGACTGGTGCGAACAAGGATGGCGGAGTAGAGTCTGGATGGATGATATGAGTAGGGAGAGTAGGAGCGAGAGCACTTCCGCCACGCACAAGTTTCGGCAAGCAGAAAATAATAAAGAAGGTCGGGTTTGAGAAAAAAAAACTATGGCAATACCGCTAGTGGCAGCATCCCGGAGAGCAGCGGAGCATCCTGATCAAAGAATATAAGATAAGTAGATAAGTTGTATTTATGTATGTCAAAGCAACATGTAAATACTTATGTTAAGGTATATATGTGAACAGTTTGACTTAAACGCATAATAAAAAATATAGATAAAAAAGGATAGGATACAGGGCTGAGAGGGAGTGGGATGGGGCGGGGAGAGGAGAGGTGAGTTGGGATAGTTAGTAAAAATATATATTAGATTGTTGCGCCCCCGAGGCAGTGTGGCAGGATAAGAACCATGACCACATGCGTGAGCTAGCCGTGGCCATCACACTGTATACGATAAAATAGGGTATATAACAAATGGCTCCAAACCCAAAAGTAAGACAAGTTATTGTAGAGAATTAGACCGTAAATGAATCTACAATATATATATTCATATAGAATTCTAATGTTTAAATTTCTATCAAAATGGTAGATTAAATATATTAAGTTATAAAATTGCGAGCAGAAGTTAGAGTATAAGTGTAATTTTTATTATTATTTTGTATTAGTGTTTAAAATTAATAGTGGAAATTACATTAGATTCGAATAAATTTATTTAAGGGCGTTATACACTGCGACCTGAGAGATCAATTGTGATGCCCCAATTTATTTAAAATATTAGAATAGTATTATTTTTGATCTTCTGTCAGGTCAATTTCCGACAGGAATTCATATATTTTGGAGGAATCAAGTAGGGGATACAGATAATATCGAACATGTATTCTCCAAAACACCTGTGTCTTTTGTGTGCCAGAGGCCGGTGATGAGGTGCAGTAAGGTTTCATCACTCTCTCCACAGGATCTACAGATGGAGATGAACTCAACTTGTTAATATGATAGTTGAGTCTACGGTGTTTAGTATTAAAATCTCCCAGAAAATCTTTGGACTGTCTTAATACCGGAAGATTTTTCTAGGTTTGACTCATTTTTGCATCTGCAGACTTCCACAGCAGATCTCCAATGACTTTGGATCATAGTCCACAGAAGGGTTTAGAGCCGTTGAACTGACACGTCGCAGCTTTTTTTGCTAAGGTAGCAGCTTCCCATTTCCCTTAAACTCCTATGTGGCCTGGTAACTACATTAGAGATGGCTTGCTTTTACTGCTAAGGGAGTTCAGTTTCCCAATACAGTCCTACAAAATTTAATCGCCAATGGTGAACTCAAACTTTAGAGAGTTGTTTGACTATCGGATATGATCACGATGTTTTTCCTTCGATACTTCCTGTCAATGTTGAACTGGGCACGTCTTTCAATAGCGTGAATATACGCTTGAAATGTGCTTGGGAAAGAACCCCTAGAAATGGAATAGTTGGTTCTAGGCCCAAATACTTTCGCCCCAGTTCTCCTCTTAGTCTTTATACCATAAGAAGGAGTTTTCTCTAATTTTATACATACGGTCCCATTCTTTTTGCCACTCAACTTTGTACTGCATTTGTTTACAAAATTGAATTATATTGGCATAAACGCCTTGTGAGATTTCAGTATACTGCATTGTTACCCCTATATTTTGGGTGTAATTTGATTCCTTCGAAATAAGTTCTTTTATTCTGCTAAAATATTTCCTAGCAGAGTCTTGTATTACTAGATATAAAGGTGTTAGTTAATTTCCATTGCTGACTTTGGAAAGGTGCGTATAGCTTCAGTGATGACAAGACAGACAAGGCGTCCTTAAGTCTGACTTCATTGAACTAGGCTAGAGGATGATATGTCTCTCCATCATGGTATACAGTCAGCGAACAATTTTGGGTTAATAAATCTCCAAGTTTTACAAGCAAGCCGTCTGCATATTATTAAGGAAGTTATAGCACTCTTGGTGGTTGCTACCAGGTATTCTACAATAAGTTATAACAGTATTCTACAATAAGTTTTTGTCGAAAATGGCACCGAGGAAGTTTGTCTCACAGCTAATATCGACTTGCTTACTATTTAAAAGAATTGGCTTCATATATGGGAAGGATATTTTTCTAGTAAAAGGCTCTGCGATGTTCTTAGAGGCATTGATTTTGAATCCTGTTCCCCTGTACCATTCAGCTGATAATAAGCCCCTCTTTATAATATCACAAACGGTGTATTCAGATTTTAATCTAGCTATTATCACAAAATCGTCCTTGGCATGATATGCCTATATTTGTGAGTTTTATCAGGGATCATCAACTACTAAACTCCACAAAATGGGTGATAATACCCCACCCTGCGGATATCCTTTGTTGACTTTGATCTTAACAGATTTGTCATCTGCTTCAGCTGCAGCCAGACTACTGTTAACTACTGGAAGTTATGTTATCTATTCCTCTATTGTTAAGAGGTCTAATTGTGATTATATATATGTATATATGTGAACAGTTTGACTTAAATGCATAATAAAAAATATAGATAAACTAGTAAAGAAGTCTCAAGTCGGGTTAGACCGACTACGAAATACGCTTTACCTTTTCTTGTGCGTGTAAGTTCAAGAATAGGGATATTTTCTTCATAAATCATAATTAGGAGCATACTAATGGTAATTTTTGATAGGGTACCTTGAAATGATTATATCGACACCTTTTCTTGTGTATGGCTTTGTAAAGTCAAAATAACCACTAATATAAAATATCGTCAAAAAATATTGTATAGGTCGAAAGTTAGAATAATATGCCAATAGTGGGCGTGGCTGTTAAAATAACACGCCCATTTTTTGTGTGCTGTTCAATGATTTTTGGTTAATTGTGGGCGTGACAGTACTAATAAGAATGCATGCTAGTACAGACCCAGTGTATACATCTACCAATTTGTTTTCATATATCATCACTAGAAGCATAGATAGGGTAACTGTCTTTAAGTGGGGTCCCTAAAATTAATTATATGGGAGGGAGACGTATCCTTCTTCTGATCGACCCCGAATCTTGTATATGGCTTTGTAGGGTCCATATACGTACTAATGTAAAATTTCGTCCAAAAATATTGTATAGATCGTAAGTTATAATAATATGTGAATAGTGGGCGTAGCTGTAGAGATAACAGCCCCATTTTTTGTGTGGTGTTTAATGTTAGTACCCGCAACATTCCTGTGAATTTTCGTTGATAAATCTTTAGAAGGAACACAGTAATGATTTTAGGTTAATTGTGGGCGTGGCAGTTGTAGTATGATATCCATATTCTGCACACACACTATTATGGACCCCATGTATATTTCTGCAAAATTTTATTCCGCTGGCATCAATACGACCATAGATATGCTAATTTTAATTTTATAACCGAAAGTTCCTTATACCAAAAGTGGGCGTGTCTTTTCTCAGATCAGCCCCAATTGTTGCAGATAGCTTTATAATGACCACATGTTCCTGTAAAATTTCGTCCGTAAATCTCTACCAGATCTTAAGTTATTAATATTTGTTAATAGTGGGCGTGGCCGTTAATATTTTCCGCCCACTTTTTGCACAGTGTTTTGTAGGACCCACAACTCCATAACTGTCAAATAATGTCACGATTCCGTCAATTGGACCGAAGTTATAGTCATTTTAAAAAGGTGAAAAAAGTTCCTTATATGGGAGGTAGGCGTGGTCTTTGTCCAAATCAGCCCATATAGCAATCTGGTTCTGTATCTTTGTCCAGGCTACATTTTTGCAAAATTTCATTAAGATAGCTCTAATGGTGTAGAAAAAAAGTGGCCACAGACGGACAGACGGAGCGACGGACAGACGGACGGACAAAATAAAAATTGCTTAGAAAGTGATTCTGATCATATCTGTATATATATGTCCATACCTACCACGCCTCCTTCTCGAAATTCCAACCCCTCTCAAAAGCACAAAGTTAGTATACCCTATTTACCTTTTTTAAAGGTAAAGGGTATAAAAAGGATAGGATGCAGGGCTCAGAGAGAGCCGGATGGGGCGGGGAGAGGAGAGGTGAGTTGGGATAGTTAGTAAAAATATATATTAGATTGTTGCGCCCTCGAGGCAGTGTGGCACGATAAGAACCATGACCACATGTGTGAGCTAGCCGTGGCCATTACACTGTATACGATAAAATAGGGTAGATAACAACTGGCGCCAAACCCAAAAGTAAGACAAGTTATTGTAGAGAATTAGACCGTAAATTAATCTACAATATATATATTCATATAGAATTATAATGTTTAAATTTTTATCAAAATGGTGCCCATTGATTAAATATATAAAATTATAAAATCACGAGCAGAAGTTAGAGTATAAGTGTAATTTTTTTTTATTATTTTGTATTAGTGTTTAAAATTAATAGTGGAAATTACATTAGATTCGAATAAATTTATTTAAGGGTGTTATACTCGTACATTGCGACCTGAGAGATCAATTGTGATGCCCCTATTTATTGAAAATATTAGAATAGTATTATTTATAGATCTTCTGTCAGGTCAATTTCCGACAGGAATTCATATATTTTGGAGGAATCAAGTAGGGGATACAGTTAATATCGAACATGTATTCTCCAAAACAACTGTGTCTTTTGTGTGCCAAAGGTCGGTGATTGTCAAAGGGTAGGAAACCCTGCCCTCTCATCTTACATTCTCTTATTGCACTTATATTTATGTTTATCTACTCTCACCCACTATGTAACATGAATATCGTCTAGTTCAATAAAGTTCAGTTTAAACTCAACAATTGTCGCCTTCACTACATGGTGTCAGAAGTGGTGCCTAATAAAGATAAAAATTAATAAAGAATGGTAAATGAAGGTGAAGAAAGGTCATCAAATTCGGCGTCATCCTTTGTAAGACCTCCCAAACCATTACAAGTCACGGGCAACAATGCATCAACGGCTTGGAAAAGCTGGATACAGCAATATAAATGGTTTTCCACAGCTGCACAGCTTGACCAAAAACCGGCAGAAATTCAAGTGGCGACGTTGATGTCGTGCATCGGTGCGGAAGCTATCAACATATACAACTCGTTCTCGCTAACGGAGGCAGAACAACTTAATGTGAAAAAAATAATACAAAATTTCGACGAACACTTTGCTCCAAAAATAAGTGTTACTTTTGAGCGATATACATTCAACACAATGTTTCAATCTGAGGGTGAAGCGTTTGATGAATATTTTACAAAAATAAAGAACCAAGAAAAAAAATGTGATTTCGGTGTTATTGAGGATTCTCTATTATGGGGCAAAATTATGGTTGTCATAGGTAGTGATTCAGTGAGAGAAAAATTACTCGCTGAAGACGATATCGGGTTGGAAAAAGCTATTAAATTTGTAGAACGAGTGAGATGGCTACACAGCAGCTTAAAGAACTCCATAAAAAAGAAGAATTAAAAGTAGAGGCAATTCGCAAATATGCAAAACCCAAACGGACGGCAAATAAATGGAACGAAAATATTAAAGCAGTCTACGATTGCAAACGTTGCGGTCAACAGCATGAGAGTCGTAATTGCCCAGCATTTAACAGAACATGCAAAATCTGTCACCGTAAAGGGCACTTCTCTCAATGCTGCTTCCGATCTAAGCACAGCGAACATAAACACGTTGACGCTCTGCAGCAGAATGCAAATACTGACTCTGACGCCGACAGTGATCTCTTTGTTTTGACTGTTAACATAGCAGAAAAAAACAAAGACGAAAAAGAAAATTGGTATGAAGAGATAATGGTCGACAACAACAAAATAAAATTCAAGCTGGACACAGCGGCTCAATGTAATGTAATTCCTCTAAGTCTGATAGACAATAATAAATCAAATAAAATGCAAGCCGTGAATAACAAATTAATTGCGTTTGGAGGTGGAAAAATCGATGTTTGTGGTGAAATTCTCCTAAATTGTGCTGTGCGGAATAGAAAATTCAAAGCAAAATTTTTGGTGGTAGAAGATTTTGCCAACTTTGAACCGCTTTTAGGCAAACAAGATTGCGAACGTTTTTCACTGATACTTAGAGTAAATGAGCTCAATTTTGATACAAAAATATTTGACGGATTAGGCAAGGTAAAAAACTTTGTATATGATATCGATTTGGTCGACAACCCGTCATTCGAACATTACGCTCCAAGAAAAATACCACATGCTCTAAAAGAAGCGGTCAAAAAGGAAATAGACAACATGGTAAAGCTAGGAGTATTAACAAAGACAGACGAGATTACCCCTGCAGCGTCACCGATGGTTGTAGTTAAGCAAAAAGATAAGATCCGTGTTTGCATTGACCCAACAGACATAAACAAGAACATACACAGACGATATCACCCACTAAAAACAATCGACGAGATAACAGCAAATACTGAAAATTCTGAATGGTTTACTCTATTAGATTGTAAAAAAGAATTTTGGCAGATTGAGGTCATGGATCGTACACGAAAATACTTAACGATGGCAACACCATGTGGGCGTTATTCTTATCAAAGGCTACCATTTGGACTAGCATCAGCGCGCGAGGTATATCAACAGCTAATGTCCCAACTATTAGAAAATGCGCAAAATACAGAAGTGTCAATGGACGATATTCTGATACACGCTGAAACAAAAAAACAGCTTGAAAAGCAAACTGAGGCAGTAATTAAAATATTAAAAGACGCAGGTTTGAAGCTAAACAAAGATAAATGTGTGTTTAATGTAAACAAAGTTAAATTTTTAGGCCACATTTTAACCTCTCATGGCATTGAAGCAGACCCGGATAAAATAACGGCCATAAATCAACTTAAACGACCAGAAAACAAAACGCAGCTTCAACGAATATTAGGTATGGAAACGTATTTATGTAAATTTATACAAAATTTTTCGGAATTAACAGCCCTACTTCGATCACTTTTAAAGAAAGATGTTCTTTGGACCTGGTCGCCTGAGCATGAAACATCATTTAAAAACCTCAAAACCGTATTTTCCTCAACACCCGTGCTCCGCTATTTCGACCCGAATCTCGATGTAAAACTTCAAGTAGACGCTAGTAAATCCAGCGTAGGCGCCGCACTACTCCAAAATGACCAACCGGTAGCTTATGCGTCAAAATCACTCTCGAAAGCAGAGCAAAATTATGCGCAAATCGAGAAAGAGGCGACAGCGATTAGATTCGCTTGTGCGAAATTTCACGACGACGGCAAAAAACTGATTATCGAAACTGACCACAAACCTCTAGAATCCATCTTTAAAAAACCTCTTCATTCAGCCTCTCAGAGATTGCAAACAATTTTACTACGCGTTATACCATATTCTCCACAAGTAATATATAGGAAAGGGACAGAAATTAAATTAGCCGATACTCTAAGCAGAGAATGCGAAAATAAACAAAATGCAGATACCGAGGAAGTAATAGAAGTCCACACAGTCGCTAAATTCACCACAACTACAATACATAAAATATATACCGAAACAGCTAAGGATAGCAAATTACAAAAGCTTATTCAATTCATACTCGATGGGTGGCCATCATCTATATCTGAGTTACCAACAGAAATTCGCGAGTTTTGGAATTTTCGTGACGAACTAACATATTTGAACGGAATAATCTACAAATCCACCAAAATACTAATACCAAAATCACTACAGACTGATATTTTAACAAAAATTCATTCAGGACATCAGGAAATTCAAAGATGCATAAGCAGAGCACGATCAGTCGTATTTTGGATCGGCATGCACAAGGATATTAAAAACTTCGTTGAAAAATGTGCCATCTGTGAGTCTTACCAACCATCAAAACAAAAAGATCCATTAATCATAAAACCTATACCTTCATTACCTTTTAAAACAGTGGCAACAGACATATTTCATTTCCAAGAAAAAGATCATTTGTTAATTGCTGATAGCTATTCTGGTTTCATGGACTTTGCAGTGCTTGAACAGTCAACGTCATTTGAAGTTATAAAATTTTTAAAAAACTGGTTTTCCACACACGGAATTCCAGTAATATTGGAGTCTGACAACGGACCACAATTTAGTTCCAAAGAATTTTCAAACTTTACAAAATCTTGGGACATACAACATCAAACATCAAGTCCTTATTACCCGAAATCAAACGGCCTTGCCGAAAGGTACGTGCAGATGATGAATTAGAATCTCCGAATCAACGTTTAATGAGCCGAATCACAAGAAGTACAATACCGACATCAAACGAAGTATTAAAACCACGAGTAGTAGCAAATGTACAAGCCAATATGAATAAACTATGGAACACGTACAAAGAAAATTATGATGAAGGTACAAAACGTTCTCAGCCGATTCAACATGGTGATCGTATCAGAGTACAACGCGGACATCGTAACTGGGTATCCGGAACAATTGAAAATGAAAACAAAAATACGCCACGCTCCTTCTACATTAGAACTGACGACGGTAAACTCATAAGACGTAATTCAATTCACATACAACCAACAAAAGCATACATACCAGTACCACAAACAATTGTACCAGACATACCTGAAACCACAGAATCAACGGACACATCTCTTACGACAACGGCGGAATGTGAGATGACCAAACCATCATTACCAGCAATCAAGATGTCACGCTATGGCCGTACTATTAAAGAACCAGATCGCTATAAACCTTAAAATGGAAACTAGTCTACTCGCATATACTATACATATTTATATTTAACAATGAATTAAAGTCATTATTTTATTGAAGTCATTTTCTTTTATATCTAACTTAAAAAGGGGGATGTCAAAGGGTAGGAAACCCTGCCCTCTCATCTTACATTCTCTTATTGCACTTATATTTATGTTTATCTACTCTCACCCACTATGTAACATGAATATCGTCTAGTTCAATATAGTTCAGTTTATACTCAACAATTGTCGCCTTCATTACAGTGATGAGGTGCAGTAAGGTTTCATCACTCTCTCCACAGGATCTACAGATGGAGATGAACACAACTTGTTAATATGATAGTTGAGTCTACGGTGTCCGCTTAAAATGTCTGTGATAATTCTCAATTTACTCCGAGCCAGGTTTATTAACTATTTAGCTGTTTTAGTATTAAAATCTCCCAGAAAAGCTTTGGACTGTCTTAACACCGGAAGATTTTTCCAGGCTTGACTCATTTTTGCATCTGCACACTTCCACAGCAGATCTCCAATGGCTTTGGATCATAGTCCACATAAGGGTTTAGAGCCGTTGAACTGACACGTCGCAGCTTTTTTTGCTAAGGTAGCAGCTTCTCATTTCTCTTAAACTCCTATGTGGCCTGGTAACTACATTAGAGATGGCTTGCTTTTACTGCTAAGGGAGCTCAGTTTCCCAATACAGTCCTACAAAACTTTAGAGAGTTGTTTGACTATCGGATATAATCACGATGTTTTTCCTTCGATACTTCCTGTCAATGTTGAACTGGGCACGTCTTTCAATAGCGTGAATATACGCTTGAAATACGCTTGGGAAAGAACCCCTAGAAATGGAATAGTTGGTTCTAGGCCCAAATACTTTCGCCCCAGTTCTCCTCTTAGTCTTTATACCATAAGAAGGAGTTTTCTCTAATTTTATACATACGGTCCCATTCTTTTTGCAACTCAACTTTGTACTGCATTTGTTTACAAAATTGAATTATATTGGCATAAACGCCTTGTGAGATTTCAGTGTACAGCATTGTTACCCCTGTATTTTGGGTGTAATTTGATTCCCTCGAAATAAGTTCTTTTATTCTGCTAAAATATTTCCTAGCAGAGTCTTGTATTACTAGATACAAAGGTGTTAGTTTATTTCCATTGTTGTCTTTGGAAAGGTGCGTATAGCTTCAGTGATGACAAGACAGACAAGGCGTCCTTAAGTCTGACTTCATTGAACTAGGCTAGAGGATGATATGTCTCTCCATCATGGTATACAGTCAGCGAACAATTTTGGGTTAATAAATCTCCAAGTTTTACAAGCAAGCCGTCTGCATATTATTAAGGAAGTTGTAGCACTCTTGGTGGTTGCTGCCAGGACGGTATTCCACAATAAGATTTTGTCAAAAATGACACCGAGGAATTTTGTCTCACAGCAAATATCGACTTGCTTACTATTTAGAAGAATTGGCTTCATATATGGGAAGGATATTTTTCTAGTAAAAGGCTCTGCGATGTTCTTCGAGGCATTGATTTTGAATCCTGTTCCCCTGTACCATTCAGCTGATAATAAGCCCCTCTTTATAATATCACAAACGGTGTATTCAGATTTTAATCTAGCTATTATCACAAAATCGTCCTTGGCATGATGTGCCTATATTTGTGAGTTTTATCAGGGATCATCAACTACTAAACTCCACAAAATGGGTGATAATACCCCACCCTGCGGATATCCTTTGTTGACTTTGATCTTAACAGATTTGTCATCTGCTTCAGCTGCAGCCAGACTACTGTTAACTACTGGAAGTGTTGTTATCTAATCACAATTAGACCTCTTAACAATAGAGGAATAGATAACATCACTTCCAGTAGCTAACAGTAGTCTTGCTGCAGCTGAAGCAGATGACAAATCTGTTAAAATCAAAGTCTACAAAGGATATCCGCTGGGTGGATGTCCAATACATGATATTACAATCTCTATTGTCAAAACCATAAATACCATAAAAATCGCACATTGGAACGCTAACGGGGCAAACCAGCACAAGTTTGAGCACAAACACTTCCTAAATTCAAACTCAAATGACCTTGTTCTCATTTCGGAAACCCATCTCACTCAGAAAAATAGTTTCAATAAAGATGGATATACCATCTACGATATCAAACAGCATAGTGGCAAAGCTCGTGGTGTCACATCAATTTTAATTTAAAAAAATAGAATAAAGTATTTCCCAATGTAAAATTTCAGCACTGATTCTATTCAAGCAACAAGTATTATACTTGAAGAATATGTAAGTGGACTAATAAAATTAGCAATCTACTGCCCACCCAGACACAATATTGAGGAATACCAATATAAGCACATTTTTGGTATTCTCGGTAATAAATTTATCGCTGCTGGAGATTTCACTGCCAAACATACCCATTGGGGCTCTTGTCTATTACCTCCAAAGGGGACACGATAACAAAACTAGGGCTCGACGTATTATCTTGTGGCAGCCCTACATATTGGCCTACAGATAAAGGTAAGATCCCAGACCTTACAGACTTCGGAGTCGCTAAAGGTTTACACAGCATTCACTCCCTCGTACAACCATCTCTAGATCTCTCCTTGGATCGTACTCCGACAATAATAACACTGTCGAAAAGAGACTACAAAAAGGCCCTAGTTTCCAAACAAACGGATTGGTTGAAATTTAAAATGTATATCAGCTCGCATCTCAATCTGTTTGTATCCCTAAAATTGGACCAGGAAATAAATGCAGCTGTATATGCAGTCACAGAATTGTAATTCCCGCCCTTTAATCCTGTTACTCGGCAAGAATGTGCTCCGAAAGATATACAAACGGGTTTATTAGAAAAACGATCTATCAGACGTGAATGGGAAAAGCAGAGATCTCCAGCACTAAAAAGGCACAAATTTGCACCAAAAATATACAGAGGCGTCTGAAGGAAAAAGAAGATAGTTAATTTCAGCAATATAAAAAAAATTTAACCCCTACAACAGTAACTGGTTATTATATCTTCTAGTATGTGGGGACATCTGCTCTACACGATATATACTGCTGATATGCCAACCAATGAAAAAACCGTCACCTCAGCATTTGCCTATGACACTGTAATTTTATGTTCCCACTCGGACCCAAACATTGCATCCAAAGTGCTCCAAGAACACTTGTATACTCTGTAGCTCTGGATGGGTATTTGGAGAATCAAACTGAATGAAGATCAGTGCGTGCATTTTACATTTACATTATGTAAAAAAACTTGCGAGCCAGTACAGATACAATTGCAGCCTATCTATCAGTGCTCCGATACAGTAAAATTAAAAATTATAGAGCTAAACTGGCTTCTAAATAGGCAATCAAGACTCAAACTGGATTTCAAGCTCTTACTCTATAAAGCCATAACAAAGCCTTTATGGACTTACGGTATCCAACTCCGGTGTACAGCATTTCCATCAAATGTTGAGAATCTACAAAGGGCTAAATCAAAACTCTTGCGCACATTTGTCAAAGCCCCTTGGTACATGAAAAGCGAAAATATCCTCAATTATTTAAATATTCCGACGGCATCTAAAGAAATATCAAACTTTGCTAAAAGCTATAGTTCTATACTTGGAAAACACACAAGTATTTTAGCCAGAAATTTACCACATAATGAAGGCTACATCCGACTTGGAAGGAAGGATACTCTAGAATTGCATTCAATTTGAGATAATTGTATGAATATTCAGTGTTATTAACAACAAACTTGTAAAAAAACTTCGAAACTAATTTCGCTCGCAGCAGTGGCAACGAGTAACTAAAACTGTAAACTTCCTGTGTTTGTATATTTTAACTTAATTTAGACTTTGTTAAATTATTGTTAGTTCTAAAATAAATTAGAAGATCCAATAAAGGAAAATATGAAAAAATATAGTCGTGAGGAGTGTTGTCAAAAGCCCCTTTAATATCAAAAAAGGCACAAAATGCTATTTTTTTTATTCAGTGCTGCCTGAATAAAATCAGTGAGATAGTATAATGTAATTTCAGTAGATTTCCCGACAACGCAAACTGACAAGTATGCAAAAGCCACCTTTTCAATACAGTCTCAAAGAGATATATATTAACTAGTATCTCCATTGCTTTTAGTAAAAAGAATGAGAGTAGTGAATGCACTGAACTATCGATGAATTCACAGTAAGTATATCTAGGATTTCTAAATGCTACCATTCTGGCGAAGATACATCGAACTAAATTATACTATGGACTGACAGAGAGGGTTCATTGGAATCTATACAATTGCTAGGTTTGGTTAAGTTTTAGTGGCAGTCAGTCAACATACCAACCCACTCAGACCACTATGGGGTCCATTAAGATAACAGCTCGTAACAATGTACTACTTTACTCATGTAACCACTTTGAAGCGCTAATAAAGCTCAGGATTGGTTTGACCTTCATGCCGGACACTTACGTAAGAGAGCAGAAAGTTTATTTGAGAGATGTTCAACAGTCTCCTCCTCGTCTTCATCCCTACAGCTTCTGTAGGAGCAACCAATGACCCGTTATACTAACCACGGCATAAGAGATATATTCTCTTGATAGGCCAAGCCAGAGTCTAGATTTTTTCCTATTAAGTTTCAACCACAGTAGCCCAGCCTTCAAGCAAGTGCATTCGTCTGCCCTAGACCTATTGGCTATCTCTGAACATTAGTTTGCAGGTCGCAATTGATATTCCAATCTCCCAACTGTCCATACGCAGAGGATGGTTGCTACCCCGTCTAGGTAACTCATCAGCTCTACAGTTCCCTTCAATATCCCTATGTCCCGGAAACATATAGTTGGCCATTTCCCTCCAGTCACAATTGGCAAATCGGCAGCATAGAATATGACGTGGCAAAACCCCCGCCCCCGCCCCCACCCCTCTCTAGTGCTGGCAGTAAGGGATTTTCCGACAAATTCCAGAGCAGAGGCGAGAAAAATCTATCATGCAGAGTTCCTCTGCAGATCTGTCTGCTTAAAGTGGAGGTTCTTAGGAGGAAAGACGTGAGGCTGATTGGCCATGTGCGGACCTGCTCGCTTTGGGTATGAATGAAACCTTCGTGTCTCTCCATCTTACTGGAATATAGCCCAGGTTAAGACAATTTCTAATTGCTTCCACAACCTAGGGAGTAGTTATATCCTGTGATTAGAGTACATCCGGACCCGGAGGTTTGTAAGGACCAAAGCTGTTAATGGCCCACTGAACTTTCTCAACTATCATTCCCTATCTCTGACTACCTGCCAATAGGTGTCGAGTTATTACACTCCATCTTGCTACTGCCTGGAAAATGATATCTAAGAGAAGAGTCAAAGATTCCTCGCCCGTTGCGCCCAACGCATCCCCCGAACTTGTCAGGTATCCCAAGTTGGATGGTATCATCGCTAGGATTCTCATTAGTCTGGCTGTTTGCGATGTTTCTCCCACGTCCTTGCAATAATTTTGCCAGGACTTTCGCTACGCAGGTCTAATTGCTTTTTTATCCTGTAGTTCAGCCTTATAGGTTTCGCAGTCCGATTACAGACCCGAGGTTTTAGCCTTGTTGAATAGTGGCCTATTAGACTTCCGAATTGGACTAGATCCGTCGACCACCTATGTGGTTTATTCTTGCCTCTCCTTTCCACAACCGAGCACCTGGTTGTAAGTGAACTGTTCAAGGCCCTGGTTATGTTGTCAATCAGCCCGTCTAACTCGACAGGGTCTGTGGGGTCAGACCGGGACATTCTTCCTATTCTTTCCCCAGTCAGTCCTCCGTATATTTCTATACGTCGTAACTGAAGATACTGAGAAGTTCAATTCGAATTCTATACATCGATGGTCAGAGTAGGAATTTTCGTTCGAAACTCTCCATCTTTTTACATTGTTTGCGAACTGATCGAAAGTCAGGGTGATATCTAAAACTTCCTTTCTGTTCTGTGCTATAAATATCGGCTCTGAGTCTAAATTTAGACACTAACCTTATTTTCTATGATAAAGTCTAATACTGACTCACCAACACAGCGTGTTGTGGGCATTTATATCGCTGGCGACAACCAAATTGCTGTTGGCTGCAGCAGCCTCCGTCACCAGTGCCCGAACCACCTCCGGTGGAGCGTCCTTATAAACTTCTATATTGCAGCTCAGTGCTTGCTAACAACGTGTCGCCACTGCTTAAATGGGGGAGGAAGAAGATGTTAATAGTATCCGTTGCTAGTATGCAAGCACGAGGCTTGCCTGTGCTCTTAGCGGCTATCAGGCTGAAAGCTCTTATCTTTAAACCGTAGATTTAGATGCCGCATATCCACGGCTGTTTGATGTTGGACATGTTGAATCAAACGGATCCCAGGTGGGCCAACAAACTCGCGGAGGCGAGTCTAGAATGATGGAGGTTGATTTGGAAAAGCTTCATAAGCTCCTTTTAATCTCCACCATCGTCATGACAGGGTCCTCCTCTGCTTCGCTATAGTCAAGGAGGTCATCTTCCTCAAAGAGCTGCCCGACCCCAGTCAGTTGTTTTGAGTCAGTTGACCTTTGGCAGATGGGGATCCCTTCCTCACCACCGCCGCACACGTTAACGTTGTCACCTCCTATCTTTTCTGGTTCCAAAGCTTGTCCGCCACTACGGTATATCCGAATGTTTGCTTTAACAAACCCGAATCCCTTTTTCTCCGTCAGTGGGGCAAGAGATTCGTCGTTGAGGATCAATAACACCTGTCTTCTAAGCCCTACTGGCTCCTCTATTTCCCCTCCACCCAGTTATGAGTTGGCAGCTTCTTGTTGCAATATCTCCTGTATCTTTGCCGGTTCAGCAGGCTTAGGCGGAATCCAGATCCGAGGTCTGGGTTCTGCTTGGAACTTCTTCCGTTCTGACAGCTTGTTGCCTGGCTCCTGGCCAAATCCCGCCAACCTTGCTTGCCACAATACTACAGAGCATGGCCGACCTGCTGTCATTGCATGCGATCAGCTGGGCGCTGCCCTGAAACTAACCAGCATCGTGACAGAAAATGGGTCCAGGATTTTCCTCCAAGACATGGAGGTAGACTTTGTCAATCGCTTGCTCCACCCACCTCCACTTCTCCTTAGGTATAATCCCTTCCTCCTCCTTCCGGTCTATGATGACTAGCATCTCGCCCATACCTTTGACAACGTCGCTATAAGATGGGTATTTCTGGGCGTCCACTTTTTGGCTTTTAGTGATTCCACCTGTCTCATTTGCTTTGACAAGAGCATCATCAGATTTCAAACTATGAGAAACTATAAGGTGCGATACCATCTGACGCCAGCTCCACGCTCTTTCTCATCGGGCTATACAAACCGCTAGGTTGACAACCATCAGGAAGAGAGATTCCTCTCTAGGTCCTACGAACTGGTAGTTTGGGATGGATTACTGCCTCGACCTCACAGTCTTAACCCCAGCGTCAACAAATTTCTCCTTAGTGGAGATGGGAGGGACAAGCAGGCAGATTGAGTGTTAGGTATCTGTGTAGGATACCTTTCTCTTATATGGCTGTCAATACTTTCTAAATGGATTTCAGAAGAAATGAATTTACGCATGCTTGAATTCTTCGCACCCACCTTGGGTATATATTATACAATTACTTCCTCCATTTGCGGGTGATGAAGCCCCAATCGAAGCTGGCCCTAAATATACTGATTAATGTAGAGCTATCAGCTTTCTCATTGCCCTCAACTCCTATGTGGCCTGGTACCTACATTAGAGAAAGCTTGTTTCTAATGACTAGGGAGTTCAGATTCCCATACAAGTTTATACCGCACCAAAGGTGAGCTCAAACATATACTCGTATATGACATACATGTCTACGATCCATTGCAAAAATTATTTTTTCGAATGGGGCAATAGACAAATATCGTCCCTGGTTTGCAAGTTTATAGGATGCATATTGCAGCATAGTGACATTATGTCGTGATGTATTTTACGTACGTAACAGTGAAGGGAAATTTAAAGGTATATTTTCATCCCACCAAGGGTTCCCTTTTTGGAGAAAACAATGGGTAGGCCAATTTATCTAATGGTGAATCCAAAACACAAATATTTCTAATGGCCCCATTCGTTTTTTAAAAGGACACTAGACTTCTTTCGAATGGTGGTTCCCTATCAACTATGGTGGTTTACTATCAAATAACTGCAACATCCGTTGCAATTGAATCGTTATAACGTCGAATATCGTTATTACGATTGATGGTTATAACCATAACATTTTTTCTTTTAATATTCTCAGCCCTCGCACAATGATGTCTCATTGCAACGAAGGATCGAACGAAAGAATTGACACGCTGGAATTCAGTAGAAATTGCTTTCGTTAAATTCGCATTACATGACTGATTATCTTGCTCGCGTAACCTATATGTTACCGCGGAGCCAACAACATAAAAATGTAGTTGCGCATAACACGGCGCACGACCATATTGTACAGTCAATGGGCCCGCTCTAAGATAGAATATGTCGTGAATTTTAAAAGAGTAATTGCAAAATTGTAGCAATTTTGGCATCGGAGCTAACCATAGCAAACGATGAATTAAAGCTCCGTATTGATTGTTGCATATTTTTTAGGTAAGAAATGGATATTTTTTTGTTTAACTTATTCAAGTTTGGTTTTGTTTTTATTGAACTCAATTTTATTTACGAATAATATAAAATAACTCTATATTTATGAAATTAAAGAAAGAAGTTTTTTGTCGTTAAATGCCCTTCATACTGATAAAAGGTGTGTAAATTATATACATATATGTCACACGTTGATTTTTTACTCTACATATAAGATGTATTTATTTCCAAGCGAGTCTGAAAAAAACAGATCATTGTAGTAAAGGGTTTTGCAAAAGAAACGCTACAAAAGTAAATCGATAGTGACAGCAAACGACGCCATATTTTTTCCCGCTCTTTTGACATTTCTCTTCAGAAAGGTTTGCCATTTCATCATGCAAAGATATACGAGCCAACAATGAGTCGAAATTATTAAAATTTACTACCGAAATTCGGAGTTAGTCGCCTCAACTTTAAGAGCGCTACGTCCAATTTATGATGAGGCTCATTTCTGGCAGAATGGCTTCGTCAATAAGCAAAATATGCGTTATTGGTTAGACAGCAATCCACACGTACTCCATGAGTGATCATTCTATCCTGAAAAAATTACGGTTTGGTGCGGTTTATGGGCCGGTGGCGTCATTGGGCCGTATTTCTTCCGCGATGATCAAGACCGGCACATTACTGTGAATGCGAATCGCTACCGTTCAATGATAACCGAATATTTTTGGCCCCAATTAGATAATATGGACTTGGAGGACATGTGGTTCCAACAGGACGGCGCCACAAGCCACACAGCGAATGCCACAATCAATTTACTGCAAACCAAGTTTGGTGAACGTGTTATCTCACGAAATGGCCAGTCGATTGGCCGCCTCGGTCGTGCGATTTGACGCCGTTAGATTATTTCCTGTGGGGCTACGTCAAGTCTATGGTCTATGCCAACAAGCCAGCGACGATTGATGAACTTCGTACGAATATCGAACGTGAAATTGCAGCAGTATCGGCCGATTTATGCTTGAAAACCGTTGAAAATTGGGTTCAACGTCTGGACTTCTGCAAGCGTGCCCGTGGTAGCCATGCAAAAGAAATCGAGTTCCATACATAATGGCATCGAACGTACTTTCACAGGATAAAAGAATTTCATTGATATCTAAAACCAGTTTTGTTTTATTTAAAAAAACTTTTGTAGCGCTCTTATTGAAAAACCCGATATTTGGCAGCAGTGATTTTGACATTTAAAATGGTTATCATTATACAAGGTCTCATCTGTAGTCCACCATTTCCGTTTTCTATTAAAGATAACAAAAATCAACAGTTTTGAAATAATTTAAAACGCTCAGAATATTTATCGAATTAATTTAAAAATTTTTACTTTGTTCACGCCGTGAACCCCTATTTACAATGGCTGCCACCCGGTGCGACCATCACCATATTCTCCCTCTCCATTCGGAGTATAGCATACTGCGAAGAGAATTCCACGCACTATGTCCTTCCAGATTGTGCGTAGAGAGTTCGGGCAAACCTTCGTTCCGGTTGGTATCACCGATCTGCCATGTGAATCGCTTACATGCGATCTATCGCCGCTTGACTCGGCCACTTCTTTCTAGACCAGCGAGGTCACGACACTATGTGGGGCCGTCGGGGGATTGACAACAGATTTTGGATCTACATCAGCAAGCATCAGCATCGAGGGAACAAATCAAAGCAATCACATAACAAAATAAACACAGTTACACATTTACATATATTTAAAAAATTACGAAACCATGTTGAATTAGTGAATTAGGACCGAATGTCAAGTGGAATGCATTTTAATTAACATTAGAAATATAAATAAAATATATTCCACTATCGAGAATAAATGTTTTAGTCTTTTTAGCCGCATAGGAAGTAAGTCCTATCAATGAACTACATTTTTATATATTTATATACGTATGTACGAGTACATACATGTAAAATATACCAAATTTATATGTGAAATAATTTATTGAATTAAGTATTCAAAAGTTATTAATATATTATTATTAAAAAAAGCAATTGTAATTGTTGAAGCGAAACGAACCAACTTTCACGACGACTGACTTCAATAACGATGACGACTGAAAACTACTTGTTAGACAACTGGAATGAACGACGACGACGACTGATGAGAGAAATAATTTTTGGACGACTGGAATGAACTACAATGAGAGAACTACTTTATGGACGACTAGAATCAATGACGATTAGACAACTGGAATGAACTGTACTCTACTACTACAGCGCTGAGATGCCACTACCATTTGCATATATACACACTCCCGAATCACCTGATTGAGAAATGTAATGAAATGTTGTAGGGGGTTTTCAGAACTAATGCTGCCGACAGCGAATTAAATGCTGCAAAAGGAAAAAGATGATTGTAGTAATGTGCATTTCTTTGTATGTGTTCTGTGCTCAACTGTTCACTTGTGAGTATTCACACAATCAATTTTATATAAATATAAATATAAGGTTTTGGTATAAAATTCCAAAAAAATTACATGTATGTATGTTAGGTTATATTGCGAAGGCATGCCCGGTAATGACCCCCGCAAGCACCATTACTGCAGGTTTGTCGAGCCCTAGGAGAACCTACATTCTCCTCACGTCTGACCAAGGTCATAAGGCCCTTGAAACTTCACAGTCTTCACGATTAGTCCATAAGTTTTTTGTCACTGCAATAGTGAATTAATCTATGCTCCTACACTGTTCACATTTCGGGATTTGTATTGAGGTATCTGCTTCATTTATATCCACTTCAGAGCCCCTTCTGGCCATTTCATCCGCTAATTAATTCCCTTCTATATTGCTATGTCCGAGAACCCAGCAAAATGGGACCTTGTGGGTTCCAATGTTCAGTGTTGAGGTACGACATTTCATTACCAACTTCGATTTAACTGTATTGGATTATATTGCCTTAAGCGCCGCCTGATTATCCACAAAGATAGTGATATTCAAGGGTCAAATTGTTCTACTTTGTATCAGCCTGGCCGCTTTCTCAATTGCATATACTTCGGCCTGAAAGACACTGCAAGCGTCAGGCAGCCGATAGGACTGTCTTACCTGCAAATCTTCCGAGAAAACATCGCGTTCCACAGTCTATTTTTGAGCCGTCAAAGTAGATGGCAATGTCAGAGTTACCCGTTACAGAGCCTGAATCTCAGTCTTCCCTGGTTGGATAGAGAGTTGGAATTCTAGCTGTAAATTCTATAGTAGAAGTCATGTAGTCTGTAGCCATTTCTAAGTCAGCCGTAACCATCCTTTGACCCTTCCATTTTATTTCGATTAAAATTGTACAGTGTCCATAGTTGGCAGATTTCCACGTGTCGCACTCCCTTAGTCTGAGAGTACATTTGGCGGTATTGGGTCCAGTGGCCAGAGTGATGTCAATAACTTCCTACCTATCCTTATTTCGAAACATTGCCTGATTTCCCTTGTTACATAATTTTAGGCTAGTGGAGAGAATGTAATGAAAAATGGACTCACCTCTACTATTGGTGTCAGTGCTGCTTCAGAGCTCATGGTGTCCATTTGCGTCACAGCGGGCCACTATGCCCAGTCCGCGGGACTTACCGTAAGCGAAAAGTTGTCGGAAGATCTGTGGTGGCGGCCCTTCCTCATTGTACGGAAAGTATGCGGACGTTAGCAACAAACTAGGCTTGTGCCTGTGCTCGCATACCACCATTGTAAGGTCTCCAGTGCTAAAGGGAGTAAGAAGAAATGTATCAATATCCTTCTTACAACTATACACGTTCTGATCTTACCTTGTGTTTGTGGAATGTAGAGACAATAACCATCCATTCCGAGTCCATTTACCTTACCTGTGACGAGCCAAGGCTCTTGAACTATGGCTACCTCGACATCGTCCTCTGCGATAAACTTAATTAAATCGTGCGAGGCTGAGATGGGGTGATGCAAATTAAATTACACCACCTCCAGCTTCCATTGGCTTTTGACCGGTCACCCGCCACACGAACATTTAGAGAGCCGAACCCAATTTAAACGCAGTTATCGATCCTGATTTTGTATAGTCACGGGGATCACCCGCCACTCTGCTGAATTTAACGACTGGTTTTGCCGTCCGATTAGCTTGGGTATTGACTCCTAGTAAGGAACCGGAGGTGGAATCCACACCGAAACCACCGGATTGGAAGCAGAGACCGAGGTACTACCACAAACCGAGCGCCCCTCCAGAGTGCATCAAGGCCGCTAATTACGCATGTTAAGAAGTCCAGAGACGTTAACACCACTCTGCCTGCCGGCCCCATCAAATTGTAGCTCCCCTCTGTCAGCCCCGACCATTCCGATTTCACTGGCGGCCAGTTCTCCGGCGTTATCTTCGCATTAGGGTCAAGTCTGTCGATGATTGCTACTTGTGGCTTCATAGCTGATTCGAAGGAGGTCGATGGCTTCGTTTTTTTTTAATATGGTATGTACATATATATATGTGTAAAAGTGTATTTAATTGATAGGACTTACATGTTCCTATCCGGCTGGAAGGACTAAAATGTTTAATCTCGACAGTAGAATATATGTTATTTATATATCTATCCGTATTCATAAAATTAATTTAAATGCATTCCACATGACTTTCGGTCCTAATTCACTAATTCAACATACTTTCCTTATTTTATTTTATTTATGGAAATGTGTAACGTTGTTTATTTTGTTATGTAATTTCTTTGTATTTGTCACCTTAATGCTCCTGCTTGATGATGTGGATCCAAAATGTGTTGTCGCTCCCTCGATGGTCTCACATAGTGCCAATCTTTCGCTTGTCCAGAAAGAAGTGGCCTAGTCAATCGGCGAGAAATCGCATATAAGCGATTGACAGGGCCGATCGGCGATAGAAATTTAAGATGGCTGTCGACAGGCACGAACGTTTGGCCGCGTTCTCTACGCATAATCCGGAAGGACATTGTGCGTGGAATTCTCTTCGCAGCATGCTATACTCCGAATTGAGAGGCAGAATATGATGACTATCACACCGGGTGGCAGCCAGCGGAAATAGGGGTTCACGACGTGAACAGAGTTAAAATTTTAAAATTAAGTCGATAAATATTTTGACCGTTTTTAATTAATTCGAAACCGTTGATTTTTGTTATTTTTAATAGCAAACGGAAATGTAGGATTACACATGAGACCTTGTATAATGATAACCATTTTAATTGTCAAAATCACTGCCACCAAATACTACAACGTTCTGTTTTCTTCAGACTCGCTTAGAAAGAAACAAAGGATATATGCAGATTAAAAAATCCAGGTGTTACATATATGTATATAATTTACACACCTTTAATCAATATGAATGGCATAACCAGGCACAAAAAATCTCATGTTAGGTATATGTCACTCACATTGAAATTTACACATAAAATTAATGTAAAAACAATTTCTGTTTAAATATTTAAATTTTGCTTATACTCTTGTAAACGGATTACGCATAAATAATCTTTAATTATTGACACACATCATTTGACAAAACATAAATGTAAATTTTGCAAAAATCATGCAGCATAATCAATCAAATGTGAACACACATAACACGTCAAATGTGAACATACATAGCACGATAAACACAATCAAGGACAATAAGCTTGACATTCACCAGGAAACACTAAGAAGATAAAACCCTTCTGATACGCTCTCTTCCTTTGTCCTTATTTTGTTTAATTTTTCTTTCTGCCACAAGTCTCATTATTTTGCCAGACTATAGGCCCCTCTGTTTAGTTTTAGTAGCTTGACGAAACAAACGTAGCGAAGTGAAACAAAAACTCCCTAGCGAACACTATGTCGTTAATAATTCTGCCTCGGTACTCATTGTGACCAACTCCAGGTTCGTGCCCGTATCTACATACCCGTCTTCTGTCTGAGTTGGTGACAAAACCTGCCCAAGCTCTCTTAGGCCACCTCGGAACTAACTACCGTTCCCCTGCCCTGGATATCTCGAGCTCATGTATTCCTGCTCCCTCGTTTCATTAGACCTACCGAACTATGCCTTCTCTATCCAGAATGCCCGGTGGTTGCCTTTTCCGGGTTCAATCTGGTTTCGCCTCCTTTTGTCTCCCCGCTTTTCCACTATTCTATTTGGGGTCACATACCCCTACTCTAGCACCCCCGACTCTTCGCACCCTCTTACTACTCATGTAGGGATACCCGATTACTCTTTTTATTTCCAGCCTTATCTTTTGGCCTTACGCTTGTACTGCTCCTTGACGATCCAGTCGCCTCTTTTCAAGGCGAGTGCTCCACGGACATTTCCTCAGCAATATTCCAATTGCTACCAAACTCGGCGGTACTTCTCTTATGTTACCCACTTTTAAAATGCATAACTGTATTTGACTATGTCCTTACCAATATTCAAAAAGAAAAGAGAACTACTATTACCACTAATTTTAACTCTTATTAACTCCTATTCATCATAATGTATATATCAGTATTCCAAAACTTTTCTACCACTATTCTCACTATACAATTCAAAACATAACCATTCAAATTTTAGCCCACTAAATATACCCCTAACTAGTAAATTTTTTTGTTTATCTAAAAACACCACTTGACCTATACACGAATACCAATAACCGCAATTTTCACTAATACTGACTAATAAACCTAATTCTATATAATCAATAGTCAATTGATTCCCTCCTTTATTTTTTTCCTAATAATAAGCATAAGCTAATTTTTCAATTATATGCCGTATCTAACTGACTAAAATTCCCATTTTTCTCAAAATATATTGTAGTGCATATATCCTAAACATATATTTTGGTTGAGCTTTAAAGCTAGCATGTGCTAGCATGTGTTTGGTATATACTAAATGCAGTAGTCAGCATCTGCCAAGCAGAATGCCTCGGCTGAACTACAGCGACTGCATAGCCAGGCTGAGCAATTCTCATGTAATATGATGCAGCGCATACGCCTGCGACAGCCTGCATTTGAAGGCCATATAAATGCACTTACATGTATTGATTATGGGAACCGAAATGTTTGGACACGTAAGTAACAATACATTTTGGACCAATAAATAAATTTTAATAATTACTACCATGCATAAGTATGTGAATATGAATTTAAATACATATGAGATACATATATTTAATAATTAGTAAATAAGAAATTTATACAATGTGGATTAGTTGGTAAATAATACAGAATGGGTATGAAAGACCCCTTCAGAATAAAGAAGACGAGATTACTTGCTCAGATGTAAAACACTAAGCCAGTCTCTTCATTTTTACAAACTGAACTCTTAACAGTCTTTGTGGCTTACGGGGTAAAGTATCTTTGAGAAACTTTTACGGATTGACAAATGGTACATACAGCGACAGTTCTCTAAATAGTATTACAATTTGGCGACAAAACTACAAGAAACCTTACAATTTATTTATTTTTTTCTTCACTTTTAGATATGGGGGGCTCCCTGTGCCACGACGTCATAGTTTGCTCGTCTCACCTCATTCCTCCTTTCTTGAAGTTGAATTGGAGCAGCTGACACAGTCACCAAACCACCGGCGAGAGTATATCAAACTCCTATTAACATAGGCCAAAGAAACAAAAAGTATTGAATGTAATTTTATCTTTTTCGTTGACTAGTTATCTCTCTTCTGTTCCTATCAGGCTCTCGTCTGCAGTTCACTAGATCCAGTCATTACCTGCCTCCTGACACTCTTATGGAACGGACCTTCTATGTACGCACTCCGGCCACCTTGCCACAATTCTTCGAACAGTGCTTTTACCTAGATGCAATTAACTATGCCCCTCACCATGCCAAGCCACCGCTTTTCAACCAAACACGGCACCTCAACAGGACTAAACTACGAGCTCAACGCCTTAACTTCTACCGACACATTGATAAGACTTGCCTTAATAGGCGTTGAGCTAAAAAGTAATATAAAAACTGCATCCACATTTTATTTATACACCATGTATTATCCAGGCCGGTAAGAAATCCTTCGACTGAACCCGAGGGTACCGGCAGGTAATATGTCTACAATTGCATAATTTGTCTGATGGTGCCGGATCTAGTTAAGTCAGGATGCAACAGTTTGTGTTTGATACTCCATAATAGTACAACATTGAGAAATATACCTTGGTTCGGAGGAACACATGGAACAAGGAGCCATGCTACCCGTGCTGATGATTTCCCAGGATAGACACCCTGTTAAATAGTCTAGTCGTGAACGGAGCCCCCGAATAAAAGGCGGCCTATGGTGGTATTAGTCTATCTCGAATATTGCGAATATCCGAGTGTTCTTTATATTCTGCGCAAAAAACTATTCTTATAAAGAACATTTTTGGGCATTGCTAAAGCGTTTGATAGAGTTTGGCACAAAAGAATTTTAGGTAGGTATGTAGGTAGGAGCGGCCGCCTAGTTTGTCAAAAGCACATTTGACCACACCTAATGGCCCATTGTGATTCCACGGTGTACCGCCGTTCATGCACTGACTAGAAAGTTCTCTTACTTGGGATGGTGATACACAAGGACACCGCCGACAAAGGCACGACTCCCCCATTATGTTGCTCTATCAGGCTTGTAAGAAATGGGGCACCAAAGGTGTGATTAATTTTTCTGCTCAAGGCAGTGACATAAGAGGTGGAAAAGTGTCTATTCCTTCTCAGTGCTTTCCCAGTATGTAGTCTTTCTGAGTGCTTTCCCAGTATGCAGTGGCTGGTCAAACCCGACACAGTTGTCGACAGACATATGCGATCAAGTCGAAGAAGTTGATTGGTTCTGCCTTTGTCCATTAGTTAATCTAGCCGTATGGCAGGATTCCTCGTCAACCCTGGATTTGTAGTCGTCAGCCAGGTATTTTCGTTTGATATCGAGCTTGGCTGTTGCCAGTGGGATGTCGATATTTTCTGAGGGCTGAATTTCGTGCAAGCTCGTTCGCCTCGCAGTTTCCCGGGATGTCGTTATGTCCGGAAACCCAGACTAGGTGCACCCGAGAGTATCTTGAGAGCTCATTTAGAGATGTTCGACATTCATGAACGAGTCTTGATGTGGCCGTGGAGCCAAAAAGAAATTTAATGACAGCTTGGCTGTCTGAGAAGATGGATACGTCGACTGCGCCAATATCGCTACTCAGCATCCATTTGGCTGCGTGATAAATGGCCATGACCTCAGCCTGAAAGACGCTGCAATGGCCAGGGAGACGTAGGGAGATATTTAAGTCCTGCTTTTTTTTGAAAGGATACAGCTGCCGCCTCTACCTCCAAGTTTGGAACCGTCGGTATAGATATCGACCGTTTCACCGACTATTAATTTTTTTGACGTCCAGTCATTTCTGCTTGGAATAGTGAGGTCGAACTCCCTGTTCAAATCGGGCTAGACCGACACCTAATCGATAAAGTTAGGAACAGGTGGATCTTGATTCAGAATAGAGGTATGACCCGTCAGGATTAAGGGCTAGTTCGAAAGAGCGTTAAGTCTAATCGCTATCAACTTGGCTTCTTGCTTAACCAGGAGTCCCGAAGGGAGCCAGTGCAGCATGGCAAAAATGGCTTTCGTAGGTATGGTACGAAGAGCGCCACTGATCAGTAGAGCAATGGATCTTCTGATTTTATCGAGGGATTTGATATTGTAAGCTTTTTCGAGAGCTTCCCACGAAAATATCGACCTGTATAACAGGTTGGGTTCGACGATGGCCGTGTAGAGCCAGAGCACGACTCGAAGAAGGAGTCCCATCGTGCTCGAACTGCTCTTCTACGGCAGTATATAGCGCATGTTGCTTTACGTGCCCTCTCAGCTAGATTGGCTTTTCAATTAAGCTTTGTGGCAAGAATCAGGCCTAAGTACTTAACGTGTGTGCTCAAAGAGAACGGAGTGCCGTTTAGACTAGGCATTGTAAGCCTTGGAATTTTGTACTTCCTCGTGAAAAGAATAGCCTCGGTTTTCAATGGGTTAACCCCAAGTTCGACACAATAGAAAGTGAATAGCTAAGTTTTTCGGAAAGTGTGGGGGAATTTGCCGGATACCGCGATAGCTATGTCGTCTGCATAGGCTATGACTTTACATCCAGTAGATTCAAATCTCACCAGTAGTGTGTTAACTGCCAGATTCCAGAGAAGGGTGATAAAACATCCCCTTACTGTGTATCCCTGTTAACCACCCTCCTTGATTGGGCACTGCCGATCGTGATGATTCTGGATTTTAGTAGAAGCTCTATAAGTTTAAGAATGCCAGAGATCAGGTTAAGATTATAGAGTGCGGAAATGACAGCGTTGGCACATACATTGTTGAATGCTCCCTCGATGTCCAGAAATATAGCAAGTGTGAATTCCTTGAACGCCAAGGCTTTGTCAACTGGCGAAATGAGAGAATGAACTTTTGTTTCAACCGATTTGCCTTTAGAGTAGGCGTGTTGAGATACAGAGAGAAAAGAAGGGTTGATCGATGTCCTGTGCTTAGGTCAAGAGCTTTTTCTAAAACCTTGAGAAGAAAGAATTTTAGACTTATAAGTCTGTAATACTCAGGTTTGGTGTGCGATGCCCTCCGCAATTTCGGGACCGCACGAGCCGTGCGCCAGCTTAAGGAAATATATTGCAATCTTAGGCTTTGGATACCGGCAGGAATGATGCCATCAGGCCCGGGGGACATGTATGTCTTAAAGTTTGGTATGGACCACTCGAGGTGGCTCTTACAACCCTGAATGTAGGGAGGCTATCGTGGGAAACCTGTTCCACCTGATGAAGTGTTTGATCCAATGAGGCTACGCTTCCTGGGAAGTAGGTGTCTAGTAGCATATAAAGGGTTTCGGCGCTTGAGTGAGTACAGGTGCCATCTGGATTTTGGATACAGTCAAAAGCTTTATTAGAGGAGTGGAGAATTTTTCGAAGACGGCTAGCCTCGGATGCCGATTCAATGCTTTCGCAAAATTCCCTCCATGACGCTCGTTTCACTCGTCTAATGGCGTATTTAAACTCTTTTTGTTTAGTTTTGAAATGGGCCCAATCAGCTGTAGTTTTAGCTTTGCTAAAGAGCATTCAACAAGCTTTGCGAAGGTTTGCAATTTCCGAGCTCCAATACGGAGGTTGAAGTTTTCCCCGTGGTTCGGGAGTGACGCAAGAGATTTGAGTGGCTCTTTTAAAAGCTGTGACCAATTCGTCGACCACCCGATCAATGTCGAGACGGTTGTGGATAGTGAGGGGGAGTCGTCGCTAAGCATGACTCCAGTTTGAGCCGAAAAAGGCCAGTTATTCCTATTGACTGGCTTAAGAGGTCCTGACTGTAGTTTCACTCAAGTCAATGTCAAAGTTGATATAGCATGTTCCGAAAAGGAACATTCGTGGGAGACGTACCAACTGCTTATTATGTTGGAGTTGTTATCGCTAACGAAGGTGATATGATGCACTTCCTGCCTGATGGATGTAAGGAAGGTCGGTTTATTTCACCATCGGTCGGTTAGGAATCACTAAGTTGTTTGAAAGGATAAATTCAAAAAGCCACTCACCTCTATCATTTGTGCCAGTGCTGCCCCACATTTCGTGATGAGCATTGGCATCAGCGCCGATGATTACCTAAATCCGTTTCTGACGGGCTACAGCAACCATTTGGTTGAATGTGTGCGGTAGCGGAGATTCGCCATAATCGTGAGCCATGTAGCTCGAGGAGATAGAGAAGTTCCGTAGACCCATTTCAATGAACATGGCTACATTGTTGTTGTCACTGAATCTAGGAAGTAAAATAGTATAACGCTGTTTTTACCGGAATGAAGGATCTGGGATTACGTTGATCCTCTATATATACCATACGATATCCATAAGCATCGAGCCCAGACACCCGGTTATTTACGACACAAGGTTCTTGGACGAGAATGACCTCCTCCCCGATATCCGAGAGTCGGAGAAGCAGGGCTGCCGAGGCAGTTTTTGAATGCTGAAGGTTAATTTGTATCACCTTCAGCATTCTCTTGAAGGTTGATAATAGTGGTGATCAACTCTTCCTCTTCAGACATTGGAGAGATGTACGCACCAGCCGCATCAGTGTCCATGAGGTCAAAGAATTCTCCGACCAGTTCGAAAGTGCAGAAGTGGCTGTTTCTGGTAATTTTGGAGAACATATTCACGTTGTGGCTACCCCGCCACGGAGTTAGGAAAGGCTCGAGTAACTAGGCTCATTGGCAATGGCTTGTGAGGCGGCACCAGCTAGGGAGGTTTGGGTATCGTAATTGTAGATACGGGAGTGATGGCTCCGAAGCCATACTTAATTAATGGGAGCAAGGGATTACTCAAGGGATTGCTCACGCAAAATGCCTTTTGGGTCACCAACTTTCGTGACATTCCAGCCATCGGTGGGAAGATCGGTATTGTTGAGTTTGAGGATCTTTAAGATTTCCTCAGGCGCAGTAAGCTGTGCTGGAAGCCGTGTTTTGAAGCGAGGGCGTTGGGAAACCTGGTTCTAAGATACCGCATTAAGCTTTGCAGCCGGCCAGATCTCACCTACACTGTTGATCCGAGCAGGAGATAATTTTGATGTGTCCTTGATACCTCCCTGCATCACGGCAGTTGGGTGAAGGACGAGAGTTGAGGGACATGACCTCTATAAAAATCGGTAATAGAGCCAGTTCGGACATTCTCCAATTGGCAGAATTGATGGCTTTCTTTTAAGATCTCACTAAGTGGTTTCGAGAGCTTAAGCTTAGGGGGAGCCAGCCTGACGCGCTTAGGGATGCTTTGGTGAAAATAGTTAATATCCATCTTTTTGAGATTGTATGGGAAAGGTGGCCTTTGCATCCTTGTCAGTTTGCATTGTGGGAAAATCTTCTGAAACTGCACTATACTATCTGGCTGATTTTATCAGGCAGCACTAGATAAAAATGAAATTGCACTTTGTGCATTTCTTAATATTGAGGACCTTAACAATAGAGTAATAGATTATATCACTTCCAAATGAATATGATCTTTACTTAACATTAGTCTGCCTGAAGCTGAAACAGATGACAAAACTGTTAAAATCAAAGTCAATAAAGGATATCCGCAGGGTGGGGTATTATCACCCATCTAGGCATATGATGGCAACGATATGCGGACGATATTGCGATAATAGCTAGAAGAAAATCTGAATACACCGTTTGTGATATTATCCAGTGGGGCTTATTATCAGCCGAATGGTGCAGGGGAACAAGATTGAAAATCAATGGATCGAAGGCAAAAAAAGGCAATGTAGAAAGTTCCTAGCGGTTTGAATACATAATGGAACATACATAAAACAACATTACGGTTCCACTTTTCTTATTTTTTTCTTTGTATTTGGTGGCAATCTGTATGTATATACATCATAACTGTTTTGCTTGAACAAGCGGGGAATTTTGGAACAAACTTCTTTTAAAGTCTTTCTATTTTTTCGACAGTTAACTGAGACTAAAATATTAAATTCAAAAATTAAATAAACTAATTTCAAATATTCTCTTAAAAAGTTGTTTCTTTCTCTCGCCGGCAAAGAGGGGTTTGTAAATTCCAATTTAAATCACCATTGAGCCTTTTGTTAGAAAAAGATCCTTACCATATATGAAACCAATTTTTCTAAATGGTACGCAAGTCGATATTAGCTCTGACACTCATTTCGACAAAAACTTTTTGTGGATGCCTGAGCTGTATTAACCCAAAATTGTTCGTTGGATGTATACTATGATTTTTTTAAATTTTTTTTTGTTGGAACAATATAGTACGCGCAGCACTCAGAGTATATATCCATTGTACTGCACTTAAGGTTCCCTTTTACTCGGCTTTAAATCTACCCGACCTCCGAAGAAATAAAAGTAGATCCTGTGGTGCCAAGTAGCCAAGTTGGTCACTCCTCAGCACATCAGTGCCAAAAATCCCAAACCTGATTCGAGCAAAGGCAGGGCAGACGCAGAAAAAATGGTCCGCCGTCTCGTCTTCTTTTTCACAGGCTGGGCACAGCGCACTGTCTGATATGCCAATCCTTTCCATGTGTCTAGCACATAGAAAGTGCCCTGTCATCACGCCAACCAACAGCCTGCAGTCCCTCCTACCTAAAGATAGAAGGAACCGTGACCATCGGTCAGAGATAGCAGGTAGCATAATTTTCGTCCATCCGCAGCCTCTCTCAGCCCGCCATGCTCGCTTGTGGGTCGAAATAACCCACTTGTTTGCAATGGCTTTGATGGCAGCAGAAGGGAGTGGCAGAACAGGCTCAGGGCCAATCAAAATAGCCTCGGAGCCCATCCTGGCCAAAGAGTCAGAGGTCTCGTTGCCCGCAATGCCAGCGTGTCCCGGGACCCAAGTCAGCGTCAGACTATTATGTTTTCCAACACAATTTAGTCTGGATTTGCAGGAGCTGACTATCGTGGAAGTGGTGGTCGGACTATCAAAGGCCATGAGCGCTGCTTGGCTCAAGTATCGCATACACCTCCGCCTGAAACACAGACGCATGCAGACCAAGGGCAAAGAACCGACGGGTCCCACAAGATTCCACGAAGACACCAGAACCTGAACCTTCTTCAGTCCTGGAGCCATCAGTGAAAATACGGCAGCAGTGTTTGCCCGGCTCGTTCTCGGCATCTAACCATGAACGAGCCTCTGGCAGCAACACATTGTACCGCTTTTCTAGTATGACGGTTGACGACATGGAGTCCGGGGGCATAGACAGGATTGCAGAATCGATGTCAGTGCCTGCGCCGTCGTCCAATATCGAGTAAACCCCATACCAGTGGCCACTATGTTTCACTCTGCAGATGGCCTTAACGGCCTCTCCGCGGATGAAGACATCTAGTGGCGGGAGATTCACCAAAGTATCAAGTGCCGGGCCTGGAGTAGTCGGAAATGCTCCGGTACAACATATGGCCACAGCACGTTGTAGTTTTGATAGAGCTTTTTTGACCCCTACAAGAGAGAGTCTGCTCATCCAAACCATCGATGCATAGGTGATAATAGATCCTACCATAGCTGTATAGATCCATAGGACCTTACTAGGGGAAAGACCCCATGTCTTACCAAAAACACCCTTACACTGCCAGAAAACTGACAGTGCTTTGGATGTCTTCAGTTCGACATGTGTTTTCCAAAGAAGTTTGTTATCAAGGATGACTCCAAGATATTTGATTTCCTTGGATAGCTGGATAGTGACTCCTCTTAGTGTAGGCAGAATAAGTCCATCAAGCTTTCTCCTTCTGGTAAAGCGGACAATACCAGTCTTGACAAGATTAGCCGATACCCCATTCGCACTGCACCAAGTGTCAATCATATCCAGAGTTCTCTGCACCCTTCTGCAGACAATCATAAGGGATCGACCTGTCACAAGACACCCAACATCATCCGAATATGCCTGAGCGTAAACACCCGAGTCATTAATGGCGTTAAGCAGGGGATCGATTACCATGCACCAGAGCAATGGAGACAGTACGCCACCTTGGGGACAGCCTCTATTAACCCCAGACGACACCAGCAAATCTTCCTCCGCCCGCACCGTTATGATTCTCTGGGCCAGCATTGAACGTATCCAATTTACTAGTAACGTACTTGCCTCTCCATATAGGAGCCATCAGGTTTCCTGAACGACGCCAGCTTTGCGGTTTGGTCCTCTTTCAGGACTTTCACCAGTTTTGCCGTGTCACTCAGGGATTCGATATCACTGCAGAAGTCTCTAAAAGAAGTCCTTTTCGAGTCCCGAATTAGCTTCTTGTAGTCCCTATGAATACGTCGATATCGTTCCCAGTCCTCATCAAGATTCGTCTTGAGGGCCCGGTTGAGGAGTTTTCTTGACTCACGCCTCAGCACCTGAAGCTCTCGGTTCCACCATGGAACAGGAGTCCGGCTAAGAGGAGGTCTAGTTGGACAGGCTAGCTCGAAGCTGTTTGTTAGAGCGGTGTTGAGATGTTCAACAGCCGCCTCAATGTCTGCTCTTTGCGAAGTTTCAGTGGCGTCACGTGATTGCTACGCAGTGCCTCCCTGAATTTTGGCCAGTCTGTTTTTCTTGGGTTTCTGGTGGGCAATGGCATCTGCGCCTGCTCGCCACACTGAAACTCAATGTATCTGTGGTCCGAGCACGAGTCTTTGGTGAGGACCCTCCAGTTGCTGATCGACCACCCCAGTCTTGGATTTGACAGGGTGACGTCAATTACCTCCTGCCTTCTCGTAGTCACAAAAGTAGGCTGATTGCCTACATTGTGGATTTTCACGCTGGAGGAGGCAATATACTCGAAAAGTCGAGAGCCCCGCTCATTGCACTTGCTGCTGCCCCAGATCGTATGCTGGGCATTAACATCGCAGCAAAGAATCAGACCAAGACTGCGCCGCTCACAGAACCCCACGAGAGTAGCGACCTTCCCAGGTGGTGGCGCCTCCAAAGCATCGTAAGGAAAGTAAGCAGATGCAATCACAGACCGGCTCTAGGTCTAATCGAGTTTCTGTCATATAATATCGTGGCCCCTTTCAACAAGCCAAGGCCACAGAGGCGACCCCTAAAGACCCAGGGCTCTTGGAATGTTGTTATGTGGGGTGATGTGTGCAGCTGGATGAGTCGTCTACTTAGGAGTACAGTAGCGGCTTTAGAATGCTGCATGTTGATCTGCGTTACCGTCAAAGGACGATAGCTACGAGAATCGTCCGAGCCACTCATCTGGGAAAGACATGAAAGGTTACAGTCACAAAGAAGAGACTCAGACGGCTCCGGTACGGAGAAATCATGACATCAACAGTGGCCTCATCCACTCGCACCACAAGACTACCACCTTCTTTACCATCCCGGTTGCTACCCCTGGTGTGCGAAAGAACTTTCCGAAGCCTCGTGTTGATGCCAGGGTACTGAGCACGCAGACAAGAAAGGACATCTGTGGTCGTCAGATCGGGATCCGGAATCCAGCAGATGGCCTTCCTGAGGGACACGCCTGCTTCGCTATAGACCGCGAAGCGAGTGGTCCCCATGGGGGGCACGTCACTGACTGCACCCCTGAGCCAATCAAAGTTGGCCTGAGACGCGCACGACACCTGTAGAGTGGCGTCCTTTGTCTCAATGGCAATGCCGCGACGCATCAGATAAACTTTGCAGTGTTTTATTTCTGCATCAATTGGCCGATGGTCAGGCCCCAGCTTCCCAATCACCGCCATTGGCTGCGGGCCATCTCGCTGTACGATGGCTTGGCTGCACCTTTGGAAGTGCTTGGGCGAAAGTCCAGTTCACCACCCGCCACTAGCAAAGATTTCGCCGGGCAGATGGTTTTGCTGGATACGAGGGGCTGGGCAAACTGCAGCTTATTGGCAACATTCCTCCCCGCCACATTAGCCGCCACCGAGGTTTCGCTCGTACCCTTTGGGGTCGTGGCGCCACCAGCAGTACCAGCTGCAGGGCAGGTGGGAATGCTGTTTTCAGCAACAATCTTCCGCCGCTTACCTCGCGAGCGAGCTTTCGGAGCGGTCAATCCCTCCGCAGGCTCGGTGGCTTCCGTGGGTGTCACTTTCGCCGACCTGGGCATTTTGGAGGAAGTCGACACAGAAGGGCCGGCAGAGCCACGTGAGGATTTCTCCTGCACGACCCTAGCAAGCCGCTTCTTTCTCTGTCTCCTCGCTTGAGTTCGCGTTGCCTTAGAACCACTGGTCGGCCGTTCCGCCACTGTGGTGACTTCCCGACTCAGGCCCTCTGGATCCAGGGTACGTTCCTCCGTCTCTGAAGAAGAAGAGATTGCGGTAACAATCCCCGTCTCCTCCAGGATGCGCTCTCGCTGATAAAGGCGAGAGACATTAGCGATGGTTGGGGCCTCCAGAATCCGTGCCCCTGCCGCCGAAGCGGGTGGATTTCCACAAGCGTGGGTTCCACCTGGAGTATTGAATCTTTTTTTGTCCATCGCCAGACATTGATTTTTGTTCGGGACTCCTCCCTAGCCAGTTTGGTCCGCGGATGGTACCCATTCTCCATACCAATATTGTGGTATACAGACAGACATAACTCCCGCCTCTCCTAAGAGGTTCAGAAGTAATGTCATTTGCCTACCAAGGGTCCCCCTATCCGCCACCTGGGGACGCGTCCGATGGGTTGTCAGGCAAATCCAACACGGTATACTATGATAGTGAGACAAATCATTCTGTAGTCTGGTCAAATAGAGTCACAATTAAGACAGTGAAATCTTCCTTCAGAAAAGTACAACGCCTTGCTTGCTTTGCTATCACTGGAGCTGTACGCACCTGTCCATGTAATAATGCAAAACTCTGCTAATAAATTTCTTAGCAGATACAAGAAATTATTTCGAGGGAAGGAAATTGCACTCAAAATATATGGGGTTACAATTCATCTAAGGAATGCGATATACTAAAATCTCACAAGCATTTTATGCCGATAAAATTCCACTTTGAATACAAAGACAGTACGAAGTTGAGTTGCAAAAAATTGTGTAAAGTTATATAGGCGATTATGGTATACAGACGATTCTAATACCGTGGTCAAATCTAAAGCCTAGAACAACTACTGGGAACCAATGGGTTCTTTTCCAAAGCATTTTTGAAGCGGATATTCACGCTATTGAAAGATGTGCCCAGATCAACATTGACAGAAAGTATCGGGGAGAACAACGCGATACTATCGGGGAAGTCAAGCAGCACTCAAAAGTTTGAGCTCACCCTTTGTGCGGTATAAGCTTGTATGGGGCTGTATTGATCATCTGAACTCCCTAGTCAGTATAAACAAGCTTTCTCTAATGCAGGTACCAGGCCACATAGGAATAGAGGGAAATGAGAAAGCTGATAGCTCTACAGTAATCAGTATATTTAGGGCCAGCTTCGATTGGGGCTTCTTCACCCGCAAATGGGGGGAGGTAATTGTATAATATATACCAAAGGTGGGTGCGAAGAATTCGGGCATGCCTAACTTCATTTCTTCTGAAATCTATTTAGAAAGTAATTGACAGTTATATAAAAGAAAGAGATCCTATACAGATACCTCTTCATAAAGCCCAATATGCTTACTTGTCCTTCCCATCTCCACTAAGGAGGGATTTGTTGACGCTGGGGGTAAATCTGTGAGGCCAAGAGAGTAATCCATCCCAACTTACCAGTTCGAAGGAGACCTCCAGGGTGACCAAGAGAGGAATCTCTCTTCCTGATGGTTGTCAACCTGGCGGTTTGGATGGCCCGATGAGAAAGAGCTAAGTGGAGCTGGAGTCAGATGGTATCGCACCTACCTGGCTCATAGTTTGAAATCTGATGAAGCTTTTGTCAAAGCAAATGAGACAGGTGGAATCACCAAAAGCCAAAAAGGGGACGCCCAGAAATACCCATCTTATAGCGACGTTGTCAAAGGTATGGGCGAGATGCTAGTCATCATAGACCGGCAGGAGGAGGAAGGGATTACACTAGAGGAGTGTGTACATGACCTGAATGAAATTATTTCTGAATCCTATGTTTGATCATGTACTTTAAAAACAAAGGAAAATAGAAGGAATACCTGGTGCATTTCAAGTGTGTCCACTAGACGTACTGAGGTGTGTAAGCTGTTCAATCTAGCTAAGTGTCCGGGAAACTGTGATGAATATAAAAAAAAAGAGATCAGACAAGCCAAACAGATTAGTTTTTGATCCTTTTGTGAAAATGTTCAATCAACTCCTGAAGTAGCTCGCCTCCATACAGCTCTAGGGAAAAACAGTCGACTTATAGCTGATATTGAGATCTGAGGATGGAAAATTCACGGCGAATTCAGAATGCGTTTTGCTGCGTATGCACTTTCCTGGGAGCTCGATTCAGATACCCCCATCTCCGCAGATGAATGCTCTTCCTAGAAGAACAAGCAAAATTGGATGGAAGGTGCCCAAAGAATTTATAAATACTTGTAGGTTGAGATGGGCGGATGGTATCACCCCATTTCTTCTCCAAAGGAGCGGTGAGGTACTGATTCCGCACCTGGTAAATATCACTAGAGCAAGTCTTGATTTTGGGTACCGGAAGCATGGCAAAAAATAAAGTGGTATTAATTCCCAAGGTAAGCAAGAAGGATATGTCCTATACCAAATTTTTCAGGTCTATCAGTTTGACATTATTTGTGCTACAAACAATGGAGAAAATAGATAATGTGCATCTCTTTGAGACTATATGGAAAAGGTGGCCTTTACACCCTTGTCAGTTTGCATTGTAGGAAGATCTGCTGAAACTGCACTACACCATCTGTCTGTTTTTATTCAGGCAGCACTAGATAAAAAGAAAAAGCACTTTGTGGCTTTCTTGATATTGAGGGGGTTTTTGACTACACTCCTCAAAAATATGTGATTAGACCTCTTAACAACAGAGGAATAGATAATATCACTTCCAAATGAATAGGAGCTTTACTTAACAGTAGTCTAGCTGAAGCTGAAGCAGATGACCAAACTGTTAAAATCAAAGTCAATAAAGATATCCACAAGGTGGAGTACTATCACCCATTTTGTTTAGCATAGTAGTTGATGATCCCTGATAAAACTCACAAATATAGGCATATCAGACCAAGGATGATATTGTGATAATAGCTAGAATAAAATCTGATTACACCATTTGTGATATTATCCAGAGGTGCTTTTTATCAGCTGAATAGTATAGGGCAACAGGATTCAAAATCAATGCCTCGAAGATCATCGCAGAGCCTTTTACTAGAAAAATATCCTTCCCATATACGAAGCCAATTCTTCTGAATAGTAAGCGAGTCGATATTAGCTGTGAGACTAAATACCTCGGTGTCATTTTTAACTTATTGTGGAAGGCTGACCTGATAGCAAGCACCAAGAGGACTACAACTTCCATAATGATATGCAGAAGGCTTGCTTGTAAAACTTGGAGATGTATTAACCCAAAATTTTCGCTGACTGTATACTATGATGGAGAGATCCTGTTTTCTAGTTCAATGAAGTCAGACTCAAGATAGCGAAATCTGCTGAAGTAAAGTACAATACCTTGTCTATCTTGTCATCAATGAAGCTATACGCACCTTTCCAATGTCAGCAATGGAAATTATACTAGATCTAAATCCCTTAAATCTAGAAATACAAGACTCTGCAAGAAAATCTCTCACCAGAATACAAGAAATCATTTCGAGGGAATCAAATTACTCCCAAAACATAGGGGATAACAATTTATCTCAAGATGCGGTATACTGAAATCTCAAAAGGATATTATGCCAATAAAATTCAACTTTGTACACAAATACAGTACGAAGCTGAGTTGCAAAAAGAATGGAAACGTATGTATAATATTAGAGAAAACTCCCTGTTATAGTATAAAGAATAAGAGGGAGAACTTGGGCAGACGTATTTGGGCAGAAGTATTTGGACCATCTACTCCATTTTAACGGGTTCTTTCCCAAGCATATTTCAAGCGTATATTCACGCTATTTTAAAACGTGCCCAGTTCAACATGGACAGGGAATATCGGGGAAATATATCGCGATTCTATCTGAGAGCCAAGCAGCACTCAAAAGTTTGAGCTCACCCTTGGTGTGGTATAAACTTGTATGGGGCTGTATTGGGAATCTGTACTCCCTAGTCAGTATAAACAAGCTTTCTCTAATGTAGGCACCAGGCCACATAGGAGTTGAGGAAAATGAGAAAGCTGACAGCTTTTCAGTAATCCGTATTCGATTGGTGCTTCATCCCCAGCAAATGGAGGGAGGTAATTGTATAATATATACCCAAGGCGGATCGAAGAATTCGAGCTTGTCTGACTTCATTTCTTCTGAAATCTGTGGAGAATGTTATTGGTAGCGATATAAGAGAAAGGTATCCTACACAGAAACCTAACACCCAATCTGTGTACTTGTCCTTCCCATCTCCACTAAGGAGAGATTTGTTGACGCTGGGGGTAAAATTGTGAGGTCGAGGGAGTAATCCATCCTAACCTACCAGTTCGAAGAAGACCTCCAGGGTGACCAGAGAGGAATCTCTCTTCCTGATCGTTGTTAACCTGGCGATTGGGACGGCACGATAAGAAAAGATCTAAGTTTGCAAGGTGATGATGCTCTTGTCAAAGCAAAAGAGACAGGTGGAATAACCAAAAGCCAAAAAGTGGACGCCCAGAAATACCCACCTTATAGCGACGTTGTCACAGGTGGGGGCGAGATGCTAGTCATCATAGACCGGAAGGAGGAAGAAGGGGTTATACCTAAGGAGAACTGGAGGAGGGTGGAGCAAGCGATTGAAGATGTCGTTTTTGGCGTTGATGCTGTTACCAAGATAGACAAAACCCCTCCAAATGTGCGGTCGCCAACAGTGACGTTTTGTCCAAGACGCGAGGACTCTTTGTTTGTTGACAGAAGATACTTTGTCTTGCCCTCGTTCGCCGCAAGACCCAGTTTGGCTGATTCTCTGTCAATCCTGCAGTACGCCGAACATACGGTACAAGTGTTGTGGCCAACAATGTCGATGTCGTCGGCATATGACAGCAACACGGCACTTTTGTAGAAAATAGTGCCTTGACGGTTCAATTCGGCGGCTCGTATAATTTTTTTCAGTAAGAAGTTGGAGAAATCGCAGGATAGTGAATCGCCCTGTCTGAAACCACGTTTGGTACAGAACGACTCGGAGAGGTCCTTCCCAATTCTGACGGCGCTGGTGGTGGCGCTCAACGTCATGCTACATAGCCGTATTAGTTTAGCGGGGAGTTCAAATTCGGACATAGCGGCGTAGAGGCAATTCCTATCGGTGCTACCAAAAGCAGCCTTAAAATCGACGAATAGGTGGTGTGTGTCGATATTTTTTCGTGGGTCTTCTCCAGGATGTGCCGTACTATGAAGATCTGGTCAATGGTGGATTTACCAGGTCTGAAGCCACACTGATAGGGTCCAATCAGCTTGCTCACTATGGGCTTCAGTCTCTCACACAGTACGTTTGATTGGACCTTGTATGCGTTGTTAATCAGGCTGATACCGCGGTAGTTTGCGCAGATCGCAGGATCACCCTTCTTATGAATTATCATTCATAAGCAACATACATTTCTACATAAAATACGACAAGGAATGCTCAGATATTTTACAAATGACAAAGGTGGTGTGCTAGGACCACTTCTATATTCAATATATATTGCCGATATTCCAACCCCCATAACACCAGGAACCATGATAGCAACATTTGCAGATGATACGGTACTCCTGGCCTCAAACCACCACGAAAAAATCGCGACCGATACGCTGCAAAAAATTATCAAAAATACAGTCCTCTGGTTCAAAAAATGGGGTATAAAAATAAACAAAGAGATATCTGTTCAAGTTGTATATACTAACAGGAAATCTGAGAAGCATCCTCTAACAATTAAAGACGAAATAACTAAAATTCAACCCTGCGAAAAATACCTTGACATAATAATCGGCGCGAAACTTACTTGGAGACAACACATAAAAAGTAAACAATACGAAATAAGAAACAAATTCAGACAATTAAGATGGCTACTAGGAAGAAGTTCCAAATAATTACTACATAATAAGCAAGAAATATATAAGTCAATAATCATATCAATATAGAAATACGGGATAGAAATCTGTAGGACTAAATTATACATTTTCCTGATTATATAATATTTGCTCTGGCAGTGGCCAGAATATATAGTATAACCAAATTTTACAAATAATTTTACTTATTGTTAGAAAAACAGATTATAAGTAAATTGGGCATTAAAAAAAATTAAAAAATGCAGATTTCACATCCGTTGGCACCCGGAGTCGCATTGTTATACACCTTATTTCCCCTATAATAACGTATTCTGAGTTGGTTTACAGGATTCTCAATCGGAGCACAAATGGGAAATAGCGTTCAATAATGCTCCGCGTTATGTATGTGGCTTGTGTAGATTTGATAGTATATCGAATTGTAACAGGTGTATTCTTGGGTGCAGTCTTGATGTTTACTTGAGGGCAAGAAACTGTTTTTTTTATGTGGAAGTTGATGCACTCTAAGTCCCCTTTGTATCTCTATGGGAAACTACGGTTGAGTCAATCTGCTAGAAGTCTAGCGTTGATTTTTCCTGAATTTCATTATCAAAGTTCTACACGATTTTTTTCATTAACGGCAATCGACTATCATTACCAAAAAACCATTCAATCCTCCTCGGGGAGCCGCTTCAAGCGCTTGGTCATGAGATATTTTTCAGGTCAATATTAATGTTATTTTGGAATGTGTAACCGAAGAATATTTATATTTTGGTATGTACAAATATTGAAGGCACGTCTTACATTTTATTTTTTTATTTTATTTTATTATTTTTATTTCCCTTTATTTCATACATCTGTCACCTAGTCATATTGACACCTAGTACATGATTTGAGAATTTTTTTGGAAAATAATATTAAAAAACACATTTTGGCCAGTGCCAAGAAGTGATACAAAAAAAATTATTTACATTAATTATAATAGTTCACTATAATTATATTATACCAATTTATGATCAAATTTATGTTTATGTTAATTATTAGCATTTACATTTATAATACTATTACTAATATGTGTAGTCTGGATTTCCTAGTTCATTAGGTCGTTTGGTCGAGTTCTCTTTAAACGGCGCATGGAGGTTTCTTCTAGATGTAGCAACTCGTTTATTTTTTCGTTATTATGCCCATGCAGTGTATCGTAGTATTTTGTGGATATCTTTTTTATTTCTTCGTCAATTCTTGTCATATTTACTTTGCGGTGTATGTCTTCATTTGTTGTGTACCAACCAGACTTTATGATCACTCATAATATTCTAGATTGCTGGCGTTGAATTTTTGTTGTGTGTGACCACTTTGCCGTTCCCCATACATGAAGTCCGTACGTCCAAATTGAATTTATAATACACTTGTATAACAGCAACTTGTTGTTAATTGTGAGTTTAGATTGCTTACCCATTAACCAATATAGTTGCCTAAATTTTTCTTTTATTTGTTTCATTTTGTTTGATGTGGTAGTGCCAATTTAACGTTGAGTCCATGTGTATACCAAGGTATTTAGTAGTAGACCCTATTTTTATATATTTATTGTTTATTTTAATAGGTATTGGGTTAAATTTTGTTTTAGTTGTAAGAATTATTTGTACGGTATTATCTTCATTAATTTTCAAGCACCATTTATCTAAACATTCCTTAACATTTTCTGTGCATATCTGCAGATTTGCAGTCGCAGTATTCAGATTTTTGTCAGATTTTAAGAGGATTGTGTCGTCAGCAAAGGTAGCAATTGTGGTATTCAGTTCTTTTGGAAGTGATATATCTGTGGTAAATATGACATATAGAAGTGGTCCTAAAACACTCCATTGAGAAACTCCAGCTCTTGTAAGATGAATAGACGAACACTCTTCACTATATTTGACGTAAAAGTAACGATCACTAAGATAGCTTTCAACAATCAAATAGTAGTCAAGTGGCAGCATCGTCTTCAGTTTATGCAGCAGTCCTTTATGCCATACTTTGTCAAATGCTTTTGCAACGTCCAAGAATACAGCAACGCAGTACCGCATATATTCTATGTCTGTTTCAATTTTGTTTGTTATACGGTGTATCTGTTGAATTGTTGAATGTCGTTTTCTGAAGCCGAATTGATGATTTGGTATAATGTTTTTATTGTCAAGGATCTGGCTAAGTCTATCATGTAATAGTTATTCAGCAACTTTAGAGATTATGGGAAGTAGGCTAATTGGTCTATACGACGAAGCAGTTGTAGCATCTTTTCCCTGCTTCGGTAGTGCAATAATTTCTCCAACTTTCCATACTTTGGGACAAAATTGTAGTCGGAACATTGAGTTGATAACATTCCTTCAGTAGTTATAACCTATAGTAGGTAGCTCAGCGAGTGCTTTAGCTGTCAACATATCTTATCCTGGTGCTTTTTTGTGGATTATTCGTTTTTAATACAATTAATTATTTCTGTTGTGTGTTATGTTATCTTCATCATTTGATAGGACTTTTTCAAAGTATTTAGCCAATGTTGTTGCTTTTTTCCATTGGTAGTAGCCCATGAGTTGTCATCTTTCCGTAGTTGTGGATGTGATACCTTATCCGAGTTTTTAAATTCTTTTTGCATTTCCAAAATGAGTAGTTAGGATCCTGGGTAGGCGTCAAGTTTTTTAAGTAATTTTCAACTTCTATTTTTTGTATTTTAGTTAATATTTTCTTGAGTTTTTTGCAGGCTATATTTAAATTGTGTTTATCCTCAGGCGATCTAGTTTGCGGCCATCTCTTTCTCAGCTTTCTCTTCTCAATAATTTGATTTCTTATGACAATATCCGTTGTAGGTTTCTTTATTCTAAATTTATGCTGTTAGCTTGATTTGATTCCTGCGTCTAGGACCACATTGTTGAAGTGAATAATGGCACGTTCAATGTATAATTGTGTTTCAGTGTGATAGACATCTTCAGTTGTTTTCCAATATGCTGTCTTTATTCATTTGAGTTTGTTTTGTGGTTAAAAATCTTAGCTATTGGTTCTATGGGTTTGATGTCAGTTGTGTAGTCAAGTTTTATCGGAGAGTGGTCTGAAGAAAGTTCAAAACAAGCCTTAATTTTTAATTGGTTACGCTTTATGTTTTTTGATATGCTGAAGTCGATTAGATCTGGTATCTTTTTCCTATCTGTTGGCCAGTATGTGGGTTCACCAGATTAATCATTAATCAGATTTCTTCCTTTTTTATTCAGATTTTCATTCAGATCTCCAGCTGCAATGAATCTTATGCCAAGCGTCTTTATGTAGTCATCGTATCCGTCATCCGTCGTTATTAGGTGTCTGGGGGGACAGTAAACTGAGGAGATGAGTATTGTCCCACTTGTATCCTCAATTTAGTGGATTGAATATGAGGTGTTACATACGAGGTGTGATCAAAATATAACCGTTATTTTCATCTTTTCGTGAGTTACGTATGTTCGATTTTCGCATTTTTTTTTTATGTTGGTACACATGTCTGTTATATATGTTGGCAATACCAACCATTTTGGATTGTCAGTTTGTTTTTGGCAGATAAAAAGGTTAGTCGTGTTTTGGTGTGCTCTTCTATTTTGTACTATTCGAAAAAATGGATTAAATAAACTGTATTCAATTTTGTGTAAAAAACGAAATTAAATGCGCAAGGACATTTGAAATATTGACTGTGGCCTTTGGCGAGTCTACTATGAGCAGAACACAAGTTCAATTGTAGTATAACCGGTTTAAGGAAGGCCGAGAAGATGTCAATGACGATGCTCGTCCTGGTCGCCCGAGCACGTCAACAACCGATGAAAACATTGACGCAGTGAAGAAAATGATTTTGGATAATCGTCGAATCACTATCAGAGAGGTTGCTGATGATGTTGGCAAATCGTTCGGCTCATGCCAAGTAATTTTTACGGATGTTTTAGGCATGAAACGTGCGGCAGCGAAGATTGTTCCAAAATTGCTAAATTTTGAGCAAAAACAACGTCGCATGGACATCGCTCAGGAGCTGTTTTTGGCCAAAAACAAAACCGAATTCTATATATCGATGGTCAGAGTAGGAATGTTCGTTCGAAACTCTCCATAGTTTTACATTGTTCGCGAACAAATGTCGGCTCTGAGTCTAAATGTAGGCACTAAGCTTATTTTCTATGATAAAGTCTAATATTGACTCACCTCTTGTATCGGTGGGGCTAGAGATTCGTCGTTGGGGACCAACAACACCTGTCTTCTACCCTCTAATGGGTCCTCGAAATTCCCCACCCCGCAGTTATAATTTGGCAGCTTCTTGTTGCAAGATCTAAGGATCTCCTTTATCTTTGCCAGTTCAGCAGGCTTAGCCGGGATCCAGATCCGAGGTCTGGGTTCTGCTTGGAACTTCTTCCGTCCTGTTGCCTGGCTTTTGGCCAAATATCGCCAACCTTGCTTGCCGCAATACTACAGAGCATGGCTGATCTGCTGTCATTGCATGCGATCAGCTTGGCGCTGCCCTGAAACTAACCAGCATCGTGACAGAAAAGTGGTCCAGGATTTTCCTCCAAGACCTGGAGGTAGACTTTGTCAATCGCTTGATCCACCCACCTCCACTTCTCCTTAGGTATAATCCCTTCCTCCTCCTTCCGGTCTATGATGACTAGCATCTCGCCCATACCTTTGACAACGTCGCTATAAGATTGGTATTTCTGGCCGTCCGCTTTTTGGCTTTTGGTGACTTTTGGTGACCTGTCTCATTTGCTTTGACAAGAGCATCATCAGTTTTCAAACTATGAGCCATGTAGGTGCGATACCATCTGACTCCAGCTCCACTTAGCTCTTTCTCATCGGGCCATCCAAACAGCCAGGCTGACAACGATCAGGATTCCTCTCTTGGTCACCCTGGAGGACTCCTTCGAACTGGTAAGTTGGGATGGATTACTTTCTTGGCCTCACAGATTTACCCCCAGCGTCCACAAATTTCACCTTAGTGGAGATGGGAAGGACCAGTAAGCATATTGGGCTTTATGAAGAGGTATCTGTAAAGGATGCCTTTCTCTTATATGGCTATCAATTACTTTCTAAACAGATTTCAGAAGAAATGAATTTACGCATGCTTGAATTCTTCGCACCCACGGATAGTATCGCGTTGTTCTCCTCGATACTTTCTGTCAATGTTGATCTGGGCACATCTTTCAATATCGTGAATATCCGCTTCAAAAATGCTTTGGAAAAGAACCCATTGGTTCCCAGTAGTTGTTCTAGGCTCTAGATTTGACCACGGTCTTAGAATCGTCTGTATACCATAATCGCCTATATAACTCTACACTATTTTTTGCAACTCAACTTCGTACTGTCTTTGTATTCAAAGTTGAAGTATGTATTGAGTATATCGCATTCCTTAGATGAATTGTCACCCCATTTATTTTCAATTTGCAATTTCCTTCCCTCGAAATAATTTCTGGTATCTGCTAAGAAATTTATTAGCAGAGTCTTGCATTATTACATGGACAGGTGCGTACAGCTCCAGTGATGGCAAAGCAAGCAAGGCGTTGTACTTTTCTGAAGGAAGATTTCACTGTCTTAATTGTGACTCTATTTGACCAGACTACAGAATAATTTGTCTCAGTATCATAGTATACATCCAACGAACAATTTTGGGTTAATACAGCTCAGGCATCCACAAAAAGTGTTTGTTGAAATGAGTGTCAGAGCTAATATCGACTTGCGTACCATTTAGAAAAATTGGTTTCATATATAGTGAGCATCTTTTTCTAATAAAAGGCTCAATGGTGATTTAAAATGGAATTTACAAACCCCAATTTGCCGGCGAGATAGAGAAACAACTTTTTAAGAGAATATTTGAAATTAGTTTATTTAATTTTTGAATTTAATATTTTAGTCTCAGTTAACTGTCGAAAATAAGAAAGACTTTAAATGAAGTTTGTTCCGAAATTCCTCGCTTGTTCAAGCAAAACTGTTATGATGTAGATGCATACAGATTGCCACCAAATACAAAGAAAAAAATAAGAAAAGTGGAACCGTAATGTTGTTTTATGAATGGAACATATATTATAATGGAACATGTGTTCTAACCGCTAGGAACTTTCTACATTGCCTTTTTTGTTATGCCCGCTAGGAACGTTGGCAACAGGTGGTCTTCGATCCATTGATTTCAATCCTGTTCCCCTGCACCATTCTGCTGATAAGAAGCCTCTCTTGATAATATCACAAACGGTGTATTCAGATTTTCTTCTAGCTATTATCACAATATCGTCCGCATATCCTTGCCATCATATGCCTAGATGGGTGATAATACCCCACCCTGCGGATATCCTTTATTGACTTTGATTTTAACAGTTTTGTCATCTGTTTCAGCTTCAGGCAGACTAATGTTAAGTAAAGATCATATTTATTTGGAAGTGATATAATCTATTCCTCTATTGTTAAGGTCTAATCACATATTTGTGAGGAGTTTTGCCAAAAGCCCCCTCAATATTAAGAAATGCACAAAGTGCTAGTACTGCCTGAATAAAATCAGTCAGATAGTATAGTGCAGTTTCAGTAGATTTTCCCACAATGCAAACTGACAAGGATGTAAAGGCCACCTTTCCCATACAATCTCAAAAAGATGGATATTAACTATTTTCACCAAAGCATCCCTAAGCGCGTCAGGCTGGCTCCCCCTAAGCTTAAGCTCTCGAAACCACTTAGTGAGATCTTAAAAGAAAGCCATCACTTCTGCCAATTGGAGAATGCTCGAACTGGCTCTATTACCGATTTTTATAGAGGTCATGTCCCTCAACTCTCGTCCTTCACCCAACTGCCGTGATGCAGGCAGGTATCAAGGACACATCAAAATTATCTCCTGCTCCGATCAACAGTGTAGGTGAGATCTGGCCGGCTGCAAAGCTTAATGCGGTATCTTAGAACCAGGTTCCCCAACGCCCTCGCTGCAAAACACGGCTTCCAGCATAGCTTACTGCGCCTGAGGAAATCTTAAAGATCCTCAAGCTCAACAGTACCGATCTTCCCACCGATGGCTGGAAGGTCGCGAAAGTTGGTGACCCAAAAGGCACTTTGCGTGAGGTCACATCACATTGAACGAGCAATCCCTTGCTCCCATTAATTAAGTATGGCTTCGGAGCCATCACTCCCGCTTCTACAAGTACGATACCCGAACCTCCCTAGCTGGTGCCGCCTCACAAGCCATTGCCAATGAGCCTAGCCTCGAGCCTACGGAGTTAGGAAAGGCCCGAGCCTAACTCCGTGGCGGGGTAGCCACAACGTGAATATGTTCTCCGAAATTACCAGAAACAGCCACTTCTGCACTTTCGAACTGGTCGGAGAATTCTTTGACCTCATGGACACTGATGCGGCTGGTGCGTACATCTCTCCAATGTCTGAAGAGGAAGAGTTGATCACCACTATTATCAACCTTCAAGAGAATGCTGAAGGTGATACAAATTAACCTTCAGCATTCAAAAACTGCCTCGGCAGCCCTGCTTCTCCGACTCTCGGATATCGGGGAGGAGGTCATTCTCGTCCAAGAACCTTGTGTCGTAAATGACCGGGTGTCTGGGCTCGATGCTTATGGATATCGTATGGTATATATAGAGGATCAACGTAATCCCAGATCCTGCATTCCTGTAAAAACAGCGTTATACTATTTTACTTCCTAGATTCAGTGACAAGAACAATGTAGCCATGTTCATTGAAATGGGTCCACGGAACTTTTCTATCTCCTCGAGCTACATGGCTCACGATTATGGCGACTCTCCGCTACCGGACACATTCAACAAAATGGTTCTTGTAGCACGTCAGAAACGGATTTAGATAATCATCGGCGCTGATGCCAATGCTCATCACGAAATGTGGGGCAGCACTGGCACAAATGATCGAGGTGAGTGTCTTTTTGACTTTATCCTTTCAAACAACTTAGTGATTGCTGACCCACCGATGGCGAATTGGATCGACCTTCCTTACATCCATCAGGCAGGAAGTGCATCATATCACCCTCGTTAGCGATAACAACTCCAACATAATAAGCAGTTGGTACCTCTCCCACGAATGCTCCTTTTCGGAACATGCTATATCACCATTGACATTAAATTGAGTGAAACTACAGTCAGGATCTCTTAAGCCAGTCAAGGAATAACTGGCCTTTTTCGGCTCAAACTGGAGTCATGCTTAGCGACGACTCCCCCTCACTATCCACAACCATCTCGACATTGATCGGGTGGTCGACGAATTGATCACAGCTTTTAAAAGAGCCACTCAAATCTCTTGCGTAACTCCCGAACCACGGGGCAAATTTCAACCTCCGTATTGGAGCTCGGAAATTGCAAGCCTTCGCAAAGCTTGTTGAATGCCCTTTAACAAAACTAAAGCTACAGCTGATTGGGCCCATTTCAAAACTAAACAAAAAGAGTTTAAATACGCCATTAGGCGAGTGAAACGAGCGTCATGGAGGGAATTTTGCGAAAGCATTGAATCGGCATCCGAGGCTAGCCGTCTTCGAAAAATTCTGCACTCCACTAATAAAGCTTTTGACTGTATCCAAAATCCAGATGGCACCTGTACTCACTCAAGCGCCGAAACCCTTGATATGCTACTAGACACCTACTTCCCAGGAAGCGTAGCCTCAGTGGATCAAGCACTTCATCAGGTGGAACAGGTTTCCCACGATAGCCTCCCTACATTCAGGGTTGTAAGAGCCACCTCGAGTGGTCCATACCAAACTTTAAGACATACATGTCCCCCGGGCCTGATGGCATCATTCCTGCCGGTATCCAAAGCCTAAGATTGCAATATATTTCCTTAAGCTGGCACACGGTTCGTGTGGTCCCGAAATTGCGGAGGGCATCACACACCAAACCTGAGTATTACAGACTTATAAGTCTAAAATTCTTTCTTCTCAAGGTTTTAGAAAAAGCTCTTGACCTAAGCACAGGACATCGATCAACCCTTCTTTTCTCTCTGTATCTCAACACGCCTACTCTAAAGGCAAATCGGTTGAAACAAAAGTTCATTCTCTCATTTCTCCAGTTGACAAATCCTTGGCGTTCAAGGAATTCACACTTGCTATATTTCTGGACATCGAGGGAGCATTCAACAATGTATGTCCCAACGCTGTCATTTCCGCACTCTATAATCTTAACCTGAACTCTGGCATTCTTAAACTTATAGAGCTTCTACTAAAATCCAGAATCATCACGATCGGCAGTGCCCAATCAAGGAGGGTGGTTAACAGGGACACACAGTAAGGGGATGTTTTATCACCCTTCTCTGGAATCTGGCAGTTAACACACTACTGGTGAGATTTGAATCTACTGGAGTCATAGCCTATGCAGACGACATAGCTATCGCGGTATCCGGCAAATTCCCCCACACTTTCCGAAAAACTTAGCTATTCACTTTCTATTGTGTCGAACTTGGGGTTAACCCATTGAAAACCGAGGCTATTCTTTTCACTAGGAAGTACAAAATTCCAAGGCTTACAATGCCTAGTCTAAACGGCACTCCGTTCTCTTTGAGCATACACGTTAAGTACTTAGGCCTGATTCTTGCCACAAAGCTTAATTGAAAAGCCAATCTAGCTGAGAGGGCACGTAAAGCAACATGCGCTATATACTGCCGTAGAAGAGCAGTTCGAGCACGATGGGACTCCTTCTTCGAGTCGTGCTCTGGCTCTACACGGCCATCGTCGAAACCAACCTGTTATACAGGTCGATCTTTTCGTGGGAAGCTCTCGAAAAAGCTTACAATATCAAATCCCTCGATAAAATCAGAAGATCCATTGCTCTACTGATCAGTGGCGCTCTTCGTACCATACCTACGAAAGCCATTTTTGCCATGCTGCACTGGCTCCCTTCGGGACTCCTGGTTAAGCAAGAAGCCAAGTTGATAGCGATTAGACTTAACGCTCTTTCGAACTAGCCCTTAATCCTGACGGGTCATACCTCTATTCTGAATCAAGATCCACCTGTTCCTAACTTTATCGATTAGGTGTCGGTCTAGCCCGATTTGAACAGGGAGTTCGACCTCACTATTCCAAGCAGAAATGACTGGACGTCAAAAAAATTAATAGTCGGTGAAACGGTCGATATCTATACCGACGGTTCCAAACTTGGAGGTAGAGGCGGCAGCTGTATCCTTTCAAAAAAAGCAGGAATTAAATACCTCCCATTGCAGCGTCTTTCAGGCTGAGGTCATGGCCATTTATCACGCAGCCAAATGGATGCTGAGTAGCGATATTGGCGCAGTCGACGTATCCATCTTCTCAGACACGGCTCCACGGCCACATCAAGACTTGTTCATGAATGTCAAACATCTCTAAATGAGCTCTCATGATACTCTCGGGTGCACCTAGTCTGGGTTCCCGCACATAACGACATCCAGGGAAACTGCGAGGCGAACGAGCTTGCACAAAATTCAGCCCTCAGAAAATATCGACATCCCACTGGCAACAGCCAAGCATCCATATTTCCCATATGGTTCTACATCCGGATTTATTGAACTGCACTTCTGCAAAGGTCTTCTTAATCTATGACAGCATTAGCCATAGATTAATCTAAAATTAATATTTTGCTATTACAAAGTGGTTACTTATTATTAATTACCTTAAAACCGTAATTCAAAGTTGAATGCTATACCTTTCCACTTCGGCTCACTCATCTTACCCTCCGACATTTTAAGATTCACTACTTCGTTACTATAAACCAGAGGGGAAGAGGAATGAACTATTGAATTTACCGCCGTATAGGGCTCTGACTGATAAAACAAAACATTTTTATTTTCTTATTTTGAGCAAATCTATTTGCCCTCCGACATAAGCAAGAATATTTGAGATAAACCCGTTTATGTGTAGACTGTGTCAATAGTATAACTCAATTTTTCATTCCAGCTAATATTTTAAAAATTAGTTATCACCTGGTAACCCATAAACGAGTGTATTCTACCACACCCGCCCATATATGACTACATACATACCTTCCAGGCACACCTTCGTGTTGTGTTCCTTTCAACCGTTCTTCTTAAGTTTAATTTACAATATAACAATTTTTTTTAAATTTCCTTAGGTAATTTTCCATTTCATCGAATACCTGTTCTTATTTAAGTGTTTCCTTGAATTTCTTTTTCTCTTTCCTCGATTATCTCTCCCCTTATATTTTACTTTCTCTTGCTTATTCTAAATTCTACTTAGCTATTAATCAAATCAATTCCCAGAATAACTACTCCAATTTTATTTTTATTTATATTTACACCTTCTTTCCATTTTTTTATAGCAAATCGATATATTACACTTTCCCAATTCTTACTCCCAGTTGTATATTTCTACTTCTAAATACTTTCAACCCCTTTTCTACTAAAGTCTATTTTTGTTAAAGTATATTCGACACAGTCAAGTTTAAAATATATATACTCGTATATATATATATATATATATATATATATATATATATATATATAAATATATATATATATATATATATATATGTATATATATATATATATATATATATATGTATATATATATATATATATATATATATATATATATATATATATATATATATATATATATATATATATGTATATATATATATATATATATATATATATATATATATATATATATATATATATATATATATATATATATGTAATATATATAAATCAACTAACGTACGTTCGGACAAACATGGCAAATGATGAAGATGGATAAAATCTGTTCCAATAGGAAACATTGGAATGAATGTATGGGCATGCATTCTAATAAGTAAGTATGATAGTATATATATATATATATATATATATATATATATATATATATATATATATATATATATATATATATATATATATATATATATATATATATATATATATATATATACTATCATACTTACTTATTAGAATGCATGCCCATACATTCATTCCAACGTTTCCTATTGGAACAGATTTTATCCATCTTCATCATTTGCCATGTTTGTCCGAACGTACGTCTACAAACATATATGTACTCCATACTCATACTATATGTAAAGTTGGTACGAATGCTTTAGTATTCGTGCACTGCTAACATTTCCGACCTGGTTGCGCTCCACTTTGCGCTTTGCACAATGGGGTTGGTAAATGCACTTGCAGTTTGCCCAAATGCATTAAATAAATTTTTAATTCAAAATTTTTCTTCCGTTGAATTTTGATTCTCGACTCTTTTCTATCTCACATTTTTTTCATCACTCATCACTACCATACATAATATTTTCCAACCATTCTCTCTCTTTTAATTCCTGATCTTACTGCATTTTAGCTGCATTGTTTGCTTGCATATTTACATTATGTAATTTATTCACGACCTAAGTCAACATGGTTTGATTTCACCCTGAAAAGAGAACTGATGCTCTTTTATGCCTGTTAATAAATTGCTGATTTAAGTTGCTCATCAAATAAGAAATATGAGTGTCTTGGAGTGTAGTACACTACAAACACATTCTATTTAGTTGTGAGTTCGCAAATCGAATAACTTTAATAAGTTATTGTGGTGATTTTTGGGTTTGCCTTTAATCGTTACCACCGGAGTAACTGCGCTTCGGATTTCTGCCACTGTGTTCGACCCTAATACACAGGAGTTTCTTAGTTTGGTTCTTCATTAGTTCTCGGTCACCCACACGAAAGGCTACTGGATTTAGTACCTTGTTGTGGGCTCCTCTGGCTACTCATTTAGCACGATCTTGGTTTTCTCTAACCAACTCGTGCGCTCGCTGTAGCTGATATTTAAACACTTTATTTGGGCCATCAGCATTGTATACTGGCGCACATTTGCGCTTCAAATTTGCTGGTATCATCAAATCAAACCCGTAGAGTGTTTTAAACGGAGTTTGCTTCGCTGATACATGTACAGTATTTGTGTACATGCATGGCCGTAGTTAACCACTGATCCCAGTTACAGCCATCCTATTTGACGAAGCTACGCAAGTATTCTGCCAGATGTCTATGACTTTGTTCTAGCGAACCGTTCGCTTGCGGATGATAAGGAGTAATGTGTACTTTCTTAATCCCTACCATTTTACATGTCTCGAGAGAATAATTTTGACACGAAATTCGAACGGTTGTCGGTCACCAACACTTTCGGTATGTTGTATCGCGCTATAATTTCGTCAAAAAATTCTTTGGCTACCGTACTTGCCTCTGCATCAGGTATGGCTACTCATGCCATGTACTTTATAGTTGGTTACTGGCGTTGGGGTTACGTTTGCCAAGTAATTGTTTATACGTCTGTTATTGTGTTCTTTGAGGATAGCCTTACGTTCGTTGTTTTGTTAAACCGTGCTTTGTCAAGAGGTAATCTGGTTGTGCGACTTTTTCCTGATCATTTTCGGTTGGAATATAGGAGTACTCTTTGGTTGTTTCGAGTCAATCCCAATCCGTCTTGTGGTTTGTTAGAGGTGCCATATTTCGTTCGAATTTGAGGTGTTTGTGGAATTCAATGATAATTGGTGAGTGGTCTGACAAGTTTGGTGGTTTGTGTGTATGTTCTTTGTTATGCAGAAGTCTATACAATTTTTCTGTCAGGTTCTTCAGTGCTTAGGAACTTACAATTGCACTTGTTCGGGGCTTCCAAAAGAAATCTTCCTTTTTTGTTTGTCAGTCTCTAACGCCAGTCCATATTCTTTGCTTAAAAGTCGTCAGCTGCGATAAAACGTGGTCCTAAGTGTTTTATATATTCCATATATTCTAAAGTACCAATTGTAAATTTTGGTGGGCAACACAATGCAGATATAATAAGTGGTCCTGTGTATCTTCGATTTGAATGGTTGTTGCTTGTTTTTTTGATATTCATCTAGTTCGAGGCTTTTTAAATTGTGTCTGATTATAATTGCTGTGCACCATTAGCTCTTCCAGTGGGGTGATTTGTGTGGAAGATTTAAAAGCTAGGCATTTTTAGAAAACTTTTATTTGTGAAGTGTATTTCTGAAACATTATTTGTTTTACTTCTAAAGCGTTGAATTCCATATAACAATTCTTAACTTTAGATCAGTGTCCATTATTTTTTTTAGTTATTAATAAGGTATGTTTATCATATTAGAGATCTGTGTTATTAATTGTTTCATCATTTCTTTGATCTCGGCTAGCTAATCTATGAGTTTTGTAAGATTCCGATGCCTATTGGTTATAGGAAGATTATTACTGCTTGTATCAAGAGGGGTATTTCTTTTGGTGACGTCAGGAGTGAGGTTGGACCATGACATTGAAGCTTTTAGATTTATTCTCGTCGAGAGTTGTGGATGCTGCGATGTTCAGTAGGGTCTGCTCTTCTAATTTTATTTTTCCTTAGCGACGGATATCTTTGTACCTTTAATGATTTGTATACGTCACAACCTTTATAATTAGTGGTGTGCCCTTCACCGCATTTTAACTTATTAGGGTCCGACTTTAACGTGCATTTTGTTGTATTGTGCTTGGCAGCACACTTTATAGAGGTTGGTTCGAGAATACAAAAGCTCTTTGTCTGCCGGTATTTTTGGCAATTCATACATTGGGTTATGGTCCTTTATTGTTGTGGTGGTTCAAAAGATATTTTGCAGTGTATTAGGTGAGTAATGCTATACGATATATGTCTTTATTATTTTTATTGTTTGCTAGTTCAAGGGAGAAAAGTGAGAGGGGTTTCTTAGTCCCACGTTGTAGTATGTTACGTATGTTCATAACGATGTGTCCGATTCTCCTAGGTTTTTTTTTCCTCTGGATCCGCAGAGTGGTGCATATTACGAAGTATGACTCCAAAATTTCGCTTTTGGCTTAAATGTATAATATTTTGTGTTTTTTAGTTTGAGTACTTTAACGATTTTTGTATAAGTTATGGAGTCAGACGGCTGAATTTTTATTTAGATATTTGATAAAGCCGTGGTATCACAATGGGCCATTATGTGTGCTCAACTGTGCTTTTGGCAAACTGGGCGACCAATCCTACCTACCTACCTACCTTGGTAAAGCTTTCAATTCGTATGTATCCTTTGAGGTAGTTACGTTAAGGTCGTCGATCAGAAGATGTAAGTATCGAACGTTTATTGGCGGCGGTCTGGGTATCTTGGGCTTAGAGATTTCTTGTCCGTCTTTTGGAAGAAAACTTCCTTGTCCGACTAATTCATCATCCGTTGAGAAGATATGGTTTTGGGACTTATCATTAGTTGTTTTTTAGGTTGATTTGATTTATTTGTTTTTTTCCTTTACTCTGTTTATTTTTTTCAGGGGATGTCTTGTTAATTTTGTTTGTTCTACGATTTTTTAAGTAGTATCGACTGATATGATTGTTGATAACGTAGATGTTGTCAATGATGATATTATATATATATAAGCACTGCCCCTTCAACAAGCACCACAGCTTCGGCTAATAAACCACCCAAGAGCTCTTCGCTGTCCTCAGGCTCTTCAGCGGCTGCTAAGGTATTGACTCACAAACCAGCAGCAGTCGCTCCGCCTAAGCCCTCTTCAGCAAACGCCTCGATATTGCCTCACAAGTCGATGGAAACTGCTCCCCGTACCGCTCCTCCCTCAGGTGCACCTACCAACGTGAACCCGAGTAAAAGGGCGTACAGGACGCGTAGAGCGGCTTACCGTATTTTGACGAGGCTCAACGCTACAGAACCCTCTCAACTGTCAGAATACGACAAGGAGCGTGTCCACTCATCCACTACACAAGCAGCCGGTAACCCGAAGAGGCAGAGATCAGCCGATCGCCCGGGACAATCCACCCAAAGCATCCCTAAGCGCGTAAGGCTGGCCAAGCCTAAGCTCTCGAAACCGCTTAGTGAGATTGTGAAAGAGAGCTTCACATGGGCTGTGGTCGACTCTGCCAATGCCGATGGGACCATTACTCCTGCCAGTTGGAGACAGTCTGAAATGGCACTGTTACCAATTTTCGTTGAGGGTATGTCCCTCAACCCTGGTCCTTCACCCAGCTGCCGTGATGCAGGGTGGTATCAAGGACATATTAAGATCATATCTTGCTCGGACCAATGCTCGGCGGATCTATATAAGGAAGCGATCAATATGGTAGGTGAGATCTGGCCGGGTGCAAAGCTCAATGCTGTACCTTTGGACCAGGTTCCCCAACACCCTCGCTCCAAAGCATAGCTTACTGCCGAGCTCTCTGAGCCTGAGGCAATCTTAAAGATCCTCAAGCTCAGCAATACCGATCTTCCCACCAATGGCTGGAAGGTCGCGAAAGTTGGTGATCCCAAAGGCACTTTGGTCACCATCATTTTGAACGCGCAATCCCTTGTTCCCATCAACTCCCGCGAGGGGGTGATTAATTATGGCTTCGGAGCCATCACTCTCCGTATCTACAAATGCGATGCCCAAGCCCCGCAACAGCCTCCCCCAGCTGGTGCTGTACCACAAGCCATTGCCCATGAGCCTACCTGCTCGGGCCCGGCTCTCACCCCTTTGCCGGGTAGTGACAATGAGAGTATGTGCTCCGTAACAACCAGAAGCAGCCGCTTCTCAACTTTCGAACTGGTCGAAGAATTCTTCGACCACATGGACACGGATGCGGCCTTTGGATACATCTCTCCAATGTCCGAAGAGGAAGAGTTGAATTCCACAATAATCACTCTTCCAGACAATGCTGAAGGTAAAAAAGATAAACTGCCTCGGCAGTCCTGCTTCTTCGCCTCTCGGATATAGGGGAGGAGCTCATTCTCGTCCAAGAACCTTGGGTCGTAAATGACCGGGTTTCTGGACTCAATGCATACGGATATCGTATGGTATATATCGAGGATCAAGGTAAACCAAGATCCTGCATTCTGGTAAAAAAAACAGCGTTAACGCTCTTTTACTCCCTAGATTCAGTGACAAAGACAATGTTGCCATGGTCATTGACATGGGTCCACGGACCTTCTGGATCTCCTTGAACTACATGTCTCATGACTATGGCGACTCCCCGCCACCAGACATACTAAATCAAATGGTTGCTGTAGCCCACCAGAAACAGATTCCAGTAATTATCGGCGCCGATGCCAATGCCCATCACGAAATATGGGGCAGCTCCGGCACAAATGATCGAGGTGAGTGTCTTTTCGACTTTATCATTTCAAAAAATTTAGGCATTGCTAACCGGGGAAATGAGCCGACCTTCGTTACATCCGTCAGGAAGGAAGTGCTTGACATCACCCTCATCTGCGATAACTATTCCAACATGATAAGCAGTTGATTCGTCTCACAGGAATGCTCCTTTTCGGACCACTGCTGTATCTCGTTTGACATTGACTCGAGGGAGACTACAGGATCTCTTAAACCAGTCAATAGGAAAAACACGAACTGGCCTCTTTTCCGGCTCAAACTGGGGTCATGCTTAGCAACGACTCCCGCCATTATCCACAACTGTCCCGACATTGATCGGGCGGTCGACGATCTGACCACAGCTTTTAAAAAAGCCACTCATATTTCTTGCATCACTCCCGAACCACGGGGCAAACCTAAACCTCCGTGGTGGAACTCAGAAATTGCAAGTCTTCGCAAAACTTGTAGAATGCTTTTCAACAAAGCTAAAGTTACAGCTGATTGGGCTCCTTTCAAAAATATACAAAAAGAGTTGAAATACGCCATTAGGCGAGGGAAACGAGCGTCATGGAGGGAATTTTGCGAAAGCATTGAATCGACGTCCGAGGCTAGCCGTTCGTAAAATTCTCCACTCCTCTAACAAAGCCCTTGATTGTATCCAAAAACCAGATGGCAGCTGGACTCACTCAAGCGCCGAGATCCTACTTTCCAGGGAGTTTAGCCTCAGCGGATCAAGCACTCTACTAGGTGGAGCAGGTTTCCCATGATAGTCTCCACACATTCCAACTGACAAAAAGTCATCTCGACTCGTCTTCATCCCATAAGTTGGGAAGGCTTCACACACCAAACCTAAAGATTACAAGACCCATAAGTCTAAGATCTTTTCTTCTTAAGGTTCTAGAAAGAGCTCTTAACCTACATATCAGGACATCGATCAACCCTTCTCTTCTCTCTGTATCTCAACACGCTTACTCTAAAGGCAAATCGGTTGAAACAGCACTTCATTCTCTCATTTCTCAAATTGACAAATCTTTGGCGTACAAGGAATTCACACTTGCCATATTTCTCGACATCGAGGGAGCATTCAACAATGTATGCCCCAACGCTGTCATTTCCGCACTCTATAACCTTAACCTGAATTCAGGCCCTCTTAAATTTATAGAGCTTCTACTAAAATCTAGAATTATCACTTCCACGATCGGCAGTGCCCAATCCAGGAGGGTGGTTAATAGGGGCACGCCACAAGGGGTTGTTTTATCACCCCTCCTCTGGAACCTGGCAGTTAACACACTACTGGTGAGATTGGAATCTACTGGATGCAAAGTGATAGCCTATGCGGACGAAATAGCAATCGCGACATCCGGGAAATTCCCCCAAACACTTTCCGACAAACTTAACTATTCACTCTCTATTGTGTCGAACTGGTGTCGCGAATTCGAACTTGGGGTTAACCCATATAAAACCGAGACTATGCTTTTCTCTAGGAAGTACAAAACTCCAAAGTTTACAATGCCTAGTTTTAACGGCAATCCGCTCTCCCTGAGCACACACTTTAAGTACTTAGGCCTGATTCTCGACCCAAAGCTTAATTGGAAAACCAATCTAGCGTAGAGGGCACGTAAGGCAACATGCGCTATATACTGCTGTAAAAGAGCAGTTGGTGCACGATGGGGACTTCGTCCTCGAGTCGTGCTCTGGCTCTACACGGCCATCGTTGAACCAAACCTGTTAAACGGGTCAGTATTGGTGGCAAGCTCTCGAAAAAGCCTGTAATATCAAACCCCTTAATAAAATCAGAAGATCCATTGCTCTACTGATCGTAGCACACCTACGAAAACCCTTTTTGCTATGCTGCACTGGCTCCCCTCGGGGATCCTGGTTAAGTAACAAGCCAAGCTGACAGCAATTAGACTTAACGCTCTTTCGCAGTGGCGCATAACCCTGACAGGCCATGCTTCAATTCTGAATCAGGATCCACCTGTCCCCAACTTTATCGATTATATGTCGGTCTATCCCGATTTGAACAGGGAATTCGACCTCACTATTCCAAGTCGAAGCGACTGGACCTCAGAAACCCTAATCGTCGGTGAAACAGTCGAAATCTACACCGACAGTTCCAAGCTTGGAGGTAGAGTCGGCAGCGGTCTTTATTCCGACAAGCTGGACTTAAACATCTCCCTACGTCTCCCAGACCATTGCAGCGTTTTTCAAGCTGAGGTCATGGCCATTTACCACGCAGCCAAATTGATGCTGAGTAGTGATATGGGCGCAGTTGACGTATCTATCTTCTCAGACAGCCAGGCCGCCATTAAATCTCTTTTTTGCTCCACGGCCACATCAAGACTAGTTCATGAATGTCGAACATCTTTAAATCAGCTCGCAAGTTACTCTCGGGTGCACCTAGTCTGGGTTCCCGGACATAGCGAAATCCCGGGAAACTGCGAGGCGGACCAGCTTGCCAAGGCAGGCACGCTAATGCACGACATTCACCCCTCCGTAAACATCGGCATTCCACTGGCAACAGCCAAGCTCGAATCGAACGGAAATATCTGGCTGACGCCTATAAATCCTGGGGTAGCGAGGAATCCTGCCACACGGCTAGACTAACTTGGGCTAGAATGGACAAAAACAGAATCAATCAACTTTTTCGACTTGATCACGTATCACTGTCGACAACGGTGTCGGTTTTGACCGGCCACGGCATAAGGGGACAGCACGCAGAAAGACTGGGCCTACCCTCAAATGACTTTTGCCGAGGCTGTGGCATCAAGGAGGAGGACGAGACTGTTTTCCACCTCTTATGCCACTGCCCATCCTTGAGCAGAAGAAGAATTCGCACCTTTGGTGACCCATTTCTTACAAGCCTGACAGAGCTGTCATCCATTAAAGTTAGGGACATAGCCAGGTTCATCAAAGTATCAGGATGGTTTCCTGAAACATGACGGGGGAGTCGTGCCTTTCCAGGCGCTGTCCTTGCGCTGACTATCACCATCCCAAGTACGGGAACCTTTTTAGTCAGTGCTTGAACGGCTCCACACCGTGGTATCACAATGGGCCATTATGTGTGCTCAAGTGTGCTTTTGGCAAACTGGGCGGCCGCTCCTACCTACCTACCTACCTAGTATTTGAAGCAATAAACAGCTTCTCTCTTGTATCTTACCAACTGAAAACAGCACGATGTTTTACCTGGCACCACTGGATCTTCGTCCACGCCGCTCCTATTACCGGCATCAAAAGGGATCTCCCCACTAGCGGCGACACGCACGGACCAAAACACACCGCCAGTAAAACGAATGTGGAAATTATCCAAATTTTCTAAATAAAATATTACGGACAATTTTAAATGTTCCATGGTATGTACCAATCAACGTAATACATCGTGATCTTTAGATTTCTTTACAGATATAAAAAGAAACTTATCTCGCACCATAATAATGAACTAAGGCATATAGTTGAAAAAAACACAACCAGACGATTACTAAAGAGACTCCGGCCGTCAGACTTATGAGGCAGGTTTTAAACAAATTATTATATATACTATCTATTTTTAAATAGGAATATATAAAAGCAATAAATACAATGTAGGGGTTGATATGGCAGTGGCCACAGAAGCTGTGAAACTACCTATATATGTATATATTTTAAGCATTACACAGTTACTAAATGTTGTACATTGACGGAAAGTAATCAAACTGGCAATAAAAACATAAAAAATGTCGACGTGCAAAGCTGGACATATTCTCAAAAGTAGCATTATCAAAAGCTCCCTCTATGTCCACAAACACAGCCTCCGCGTACTTCCTCCTTTCGATGGCAAGCTCAATATTTAAAAAAATTATAAAAATTGATACTGGACCGTATTAACAAAGTTATAAAACATAAAAACCTTAAAAACACTCAACTATACAGCAAGTTCATCGAGGGACCAATAAAATATTAAATGACTTAGGCGGGGAAAACTATTTTGTGTCAACTTACCTAGATGTTGCAAAAGCCATAGAAAGTGTATGACATGAAGCACTTTTACTTAAAGTTAAAATTATTTTACCGGAATACTTCGACCTAATTAAAAGTTATTTTGCAAAATAGACATTTCTCATAGACAATACAACGATGCGTGCTCTGATTTGCGACAATTAGACGCAGGTGTCCCCCAAGGAAGTGTACTAGGACCAACTCTTTATCTTCTCTACACTGCGGACATACCGAAAACAACAGATTCCATGCTGGCTACATTTGCAGACGACACTGTAATACTATCAGGAACCAAATGCATACAAAAGCAACAGAACTAGTCACAGTAGCACTGCGCCAAGTAATAAATTAGGTCCACAAATAGGCTATCAAAATAAACGAGGAAAAAATAGTGCAAGTCATATACACTACAGAAAGGAAGTATAACCTTGTGAATATATTTTTGAATAATAAAAGAATGGCTCTTGTCAATGTAGCTAAATACCTGGGTATTTTAATAGTAAAAAATTGACTTGGAAACCTCATATAATCTGGAAATGAAATTTAAAAAAATACAAACTCAGATAATTCTACTGGATACTGTAACGACTCGTTTTCGCTGGGGTAAAAACTCAGCTGGTTCCAGGGTCGCTTACAGAAATTTATTGCAATTGTATTAGTTTTAATAAGTGTTTTTATTTATTTTCAAAATTTCTACTTATTTCCTATACATATATATATATAATTATATTTAATTACTACCCTACTCTGTGTGCTCGTGGTAGTGTCCGTGGTTTGAACTAGTGTCCCAGGGAGAGTCGGTCAGAACCATAAACTCCTGGCTTTGTCTGTGTTGCGTATGTGTCCCATGGAGAGTCGTTCAAAACCATAAATTCCTGGCTCTGTCTGTTTTGCGTATGTGTCCCAGGGAGAGTTGGTCAAAACCATAAACTCCAGGCTCTGTCTGTTTTGCGTATGTGTCCCAGGGAGAGTCGGTCAAAACCATAAACTCCTGGCTCTGTCTGCGACGCGTATGAGTCCCTGGGAGAGTCGGTCAAAACCATAAACTCCTGGCTCTGTGTGCGTTTATTTATTGTTAAATAGTATTACTAACTACGAAGCTTGGTGCGTCTCTAGGAGCTTGGTGCGTTGTGTACTTACTGAACGATGCTGGATCAAAGAGACTCACTGTCTGGTTCACTCCGCTTATATAGCGAAAGCTTGCCATGGGATCAGTGCTTGATGTTATTGTGGTCCAGTTGTCCTTAGGCCACCTTCAACTTCTGCTGGTTAACCCCCTTGTTGTAATACCTCTAGTTGTCCATCATAGTTGTTGCTTGCAATAGTGTGGCCTGATCGCTGCTGTTAGTTGTCGTTTTGCTGTTGTTGTAGAAACATTTCTTCGTACTCTGCATGTTTACAGCTTTGCGTTTGCATTCGGTTAGCGTGTGTGTGGTGCGCTCTTGTTTTCCTCTCTTGCTGTTAAAATATTGGTTCATACTCCGCCTGCTTACGGCTCTGTGTTTACGATCGGTGCGCTCTCGTTGTCATCCGTGCTCCGCCTTCGGTCGCTGTAGTGTTGTTGTTGTTGCAGAGATTGGTTTGCACTCTGCCTGCTTACTGCTTTGCGTGTGCGATCGGTTAGCTTGTGTGTGGTGCTCTTTCGTGTTTCTCTGTGTTCCGCCTTCGATCGTTGTACCGCTGTTGTTGTTGTTGTTGTTATAAATATTTATTTGTACTCCGCCTGCTGAATGCTTGTGTGTGTTCCTCTCGCGTTTTTCTCCGTGTTCCGCCTTTGGTCGCTGTAGTATTCAGTATAACACTTTACGTTTCTGAGTTCATTAAATCCTTTACGCTTATTGGTCAGATCATCTGTGCATAAATGTTTTGTTATACTTGTATGCTGTCTTTGTTGTTGCATTTAGCATGGGAGGCGGTTACTTTTTGTTAGGCTGTGGGACGTTGCATGCTGTGTATGAATTCTGTATGCGGAAAATACTTGTAGTATTTTCCATCGTCACAATACTCAGTAAGAAAATAAACTCCTAATCTATAAAATAATAATAAGACCTACGAGTATATGGACTGACGGGATTCAAATATGGAGTACTGCCTGCCCGACAAATATCGACATTATTCAAAATCTACAAAATAAAATTCTTGGAACCATAGTAAATGCACCCTCGTATATAACCAAAGAGGACCTACAACCAGATCTCAATATCCCTACAGTAAAGGAAGAAATGAAAATAATAAGCAGACGAAATCAAACCTCGCTTTGTATTCACACAAATGTCAAAATAAGAAACTTATCAGACCAAGAAGCTAACACAAGAAGACGAAAACCGGAACAACTCCAATATATTTAAATTAGCATACACTATGTAAATTAATAAATAAGCTCTTAATTTGTAATTGGATCACAGAATCACTATTACATATAAGTCGCTTTCGATTCGCCTCTCTATCGACGATAGGATAGACATTTGTATGGAAAAGATATCGAGTAAATTATACTCGGATTACACGAGCAAATTTTTCCATCCTCGATAGAAAAGAGCTTCCAAATTGAAAATTGCTTGAAAACCAACGAGCTTAATAATTACCCATAAAAATACTCTGGGATTCTTTATATTTTAGCTGATTAAATTTAAAGAAAACAAAAATTAATCATTGGATTTTGGTTTTTGATTTTAAATATTAGTATTCTGTTGATTTAAATTATATTCAGATGGTTAGTTTGTATAAAAAATATAAAGAAAGTGAATGTTTAAAAAAGTAGTTGAAACAGTTCTGTCAAGTACACTTGCTCGAGTACTGTTTTATTCGCACAAATCGTTACGAGCTCGATACTAGTGACGAATCGAATGCGCCTATTTACATTACAACATTCCCATTAATTGCTAGTTCTTAAGCGTTTTATTTGCGTACTTAGCTTTAAGCATCATGTACTTCCAGAAATCAATAATAAAGTTACTTTCATAAAGAGAGGATTGATCTTATCATTATTGGCGCAGTCGGACGCAACATTTTATTTGCACGAAAAGTGTTAAAAACGCAACTTTTCGCACGAAAAAAAATTTTTAACAATTAAAAAGTGTTAAACTTTAAAATTATTGAAATTCTTCAAAAAAAGAATGCACAACTCGGACGAAAAAATTGGAAAAAAGTTCACGAAAAGTGAATTTTTAAAATAAAACCGCTTTCAATTTAAAAACTAAACTTAAAGATTTTGAGTTAAAGATTTAAGCTATTTAAAATAAATAATCAAAAAGAAAAAGTCGTTTGAAATTTGAATTCGGAGGCCACCTTCAAAACATTTTAAGGTCATTGTAATAACAGATTCTGCCTCTTTTTCTTTCTAATCGTTGCTATTGTCATGTTTTGTGCAACAACAAACACAGCTTATAACAGTGCATAAAATAAAACCCCAACAATAGCATACAACAATTTTTGGTGCACATCCAGTGCATAATGGCCATCATAAGTGTTCAGTCACACTGAACAGATCAACAATTGCACTTTATGTTTATTTTTTATCAGTACAGCGAAAATGCACCATTGACACCAGCACACGCAAATCCAAAATTTCATATTATCAAGGCCAACACTTGCTTGTTGAACTCATTCCCTTCAAAGTAGCTGCCCAGTGCATTGACTTAGGCGATCATATTTCACTTGGTTGCAATGTGCGCTAAATTATGTATGGGAATGATATAATGATGTTGGCTCGTGTTTGATTATTGACAACGGTGCAGTTTTGTCCGTCACTTTATTGTTAATTATATTTAAACCAATCAGCATAAAATTGATATAAATAATTGTACAATTCCAATAAAGAATCAGAATCACCTTAACTGCCTAAGTGTTCTCAATTAAAGTTATACGGTTTCAAGTGACCTATAACATTTCAACAAGTTCTTGGTTTATGTACCAAGGAGAGTAGCTGCCCAGTGCATTGACTTAGGCGATCATATTTCACTTGGTTGCAATGTGCGCTAAATTATGTATGGGAATGATATAATGATGTTGGCTCCTGTTTGATTATTGACAACGGTGCAGTTTTGTCCGTCACTTTATTGTTAATTATATTTAAACCAATCAGCATAAAATTGATATAAATAATTGTACAATTCCAATAAAGAATCAGAATCACCTTAACTGCCTAAGTGTTCTCAATTAAAGTTATACGTTTTCAAGTGACCTATAACATTTCAACAAGTTCTTGGTTTATGTACCAAGGAGAGTAGCTGCCCAGTGCATTGACTTAGGCGATCATATTTCACTTGGTTGCAATGTGCGCTAAATTATGTATGGGAATGATATAATGATGTTGGCTCGTGTTTGATTATTGACAACGGTGCAGTTTTGTCCGTCACTTTATTGTTAATTATATTTAAACCAATCAGCATAAAATTGATATAAATAATTGTACAATTCCAATAAAGAATCAGAATCACCTTAACTGCCTAAGTGTTCTCAATTAAAGTTATACGGTTTCAAGTGACCTATAACATTTCAACAAGTTCTTGGTTTATGTACCAAGGAGCTATCTTCAACATTTGAGCTTAACTGCCTAAGTGTTCTCTATTACAGTTATACGGTTTCAAGTGACCTATAACATTTCAACAAGCTCTTGGTTTATGTACCAAGGAGCTGACTTCAACAATAAGTATTTACAACAACTATTACAACTAAAACGAGTAAAGAAGTCTGAAGTCGGGTTAGACCGACTTCGAAATACCCTTTACCTTTCCTCGTTCCCGCGAGTTAAACAATGGGGATGTTTTATTCATAAATCATCATTAGGAGAATATCTACGGTAATTTTCGGTAGGGTACCTGGAATTGATTATATAATAGAATCAATATATTTACTAATATAAAATATCGTCCAAAATATTCTATTGGTCGTAAGTTATAATTATATGTCAATAGTGGGCGTGGCTGTAAAAATACCACGCCCATTTTGTGTGTGGTGTTTAATGTTAGTACCATTATATGGGAAGGAGGAGTATCCTTCATTTTATTGACCCCGAATCTTGTATTTGGCGTCCAGAAATAATGTATGGTAGTTATAATAATATGTCAATAGTGGGCGTGGCTGTAAAAATAACACGTAAATAACCTAGTAAAGATTTTTGGTTAATTGTTGGCGTGGCAGTAGTATTATGATCTTCATATTGTGCACACACACCATTATCGACTCCATGTATATTTCTGGAAATATATTCCGATGGCTTCAGTACGAGCATAGGTAGGCTAATTTTAATTTGTGACCCGAAAGTTCCTTCTATCAAAAGTGAGCGTGTATTTTCCCTGATCAACCTTATTTGTTGCAGATAGCTTTATAATGTCCACATGTTCCTACCCGTAAAATTTCGTCCGTAATTCTCTACCAGATCTTAAGTTATGAATATTTGTTTACAGTGGGCGCGGCAGTTAGTATATACCGCACAGACGGACAGACTGACAGACGGAAAGTTATTCTTATCATATCTGTATATATATGTCCATACCTACCACGCCTCCTTCTTGAAATTGCAACCCCTCTCAAAAGCACAAGATTAGTATACCCTATTAGCTTTTTTAAAGGTAAAGGGTACAAAAACTTAGATTTATCATAGATACAGGGGCGGAATTCAGTGTAATAAACCCTAAATTATTCCACCTTAAATATGCAGTAAACGCAACAATATTTTCATTAAAAGTTTTGTGAAGAAATATATCAACAAAAACTGTTTTTGTATACCACTTTTTAAAGAATTTAATGAACCTGACAATTTTGTGAATTTTCTTGTATATTTATTCCAAAAATATTTTGATGGTATCATAGGTAATAACATTTTACTTAACTTAAATACCATAATTGATTTTAAAGGTAGAAAATTAAAATGAGATGGTGCAACATTACCTAGATACTCGCACTTGAATAAAGAAGAAGAAATAACAGTAGATGGATTCCTAAATAATTAACGCTTACAAGTACTTACCTATAAAGAAGAAATGGAATAAAATTCGATGGTTAATATAATAATTTAGCTTTATTAGTTTACCCAATGGCCGACACTGCGACCTAAAAGATCATTTGTGTCATACTACATTTGTCATTAATGATCCTTGTGACCACAATTGTAAGATCTATTATGCCCTATAGGTTTAGTACCGGCGTTTCTTCCGTAATGCCATAGCATTTCGTCCGTTTGCTGATGTCAAATCGTCACAATAATTTATCTGGTGCTTTTCTACCTTGATGTTCCTTCTCTAGAGAAAGGAAGTAGCTGAAAGTCATGTTCCTTCATTATCTTTTCCGCTTTACGGATGAATTTGAGAATGTCCATAAGAGGAGCATTCTTTAATTCTTCCAGAGCCAGCTGGTCGCGGTGGAATATATTCATTCTGGTTCTTGTCAACGCAATGCAGTCGCAAAGTATGTGTTCCGTGGTTTCCTCTTCTTCTAGACACAGTCGGCACTCTGTATCCGTATTAAATATGCAAGCAAACACTTCAGCTAAAATACAGGAAGAACAGGAATAAGAAGAGAGAGAATGGGAGGAAAATATTATGTATGGTAGTAATGAGCGATGAAAAAATGTGGGTAGAAAAGATTCGAGAATCAAAATTCAACGGAAGAAAAATTATGGATTAAAAATTTATTTAATGCATTTGGGCAAACTGCAAGTGTATTGACCAACCCCATTGTGCAAAGCGCAACGTGGAGCGCAAGCAGGTCGGAAATGCCAGCAGTGCACGAATGCTAAAGCATTCGTACCAACTTTACATATAGTATGAGTATGGAGCATATACTCGTATGTTTGTAAACGTACGTTCGTACAAACATAGCAAATGATGAAGATGGATAAAATCTGTTCCCATAGGAAACATTGGAAAGAATGTATGGGCATGCATTCTAATAAGTAAGTATGATAGTATGTATATATATATATATATATATATATATATATATATATATATATATATATATATATATATATATATGTATATATATTTTAAACTTGACTGTGTCGAATATACTTTAACAAAAATAGACTTTACTAGAAAAGGGGTTGAAAGGATTTAGAAGTAGAAATATACAACTGGGAGTAAGAATTGGGAAAGTGTAATATATCGATTTGCTATAAAAATATGGAAAGAAGGTGTAAATATAAATAAAAATAAAATTGGAGTAGTTATTCTGAGAACTGATTTGATTAATAGCTAAGTAGTATTTAGAATAAGCAAGAGAAAGTAAAATATAAGGGGAGAGATAATCAAGGAAAGAGAAAAAGAAATTCAAGGAAACACTTAAATAAGAACAGGAATTCGATGAAATGGAAAAATACCTAAGGAAATTTAAAAAAAATCGTTATATTGTAAATTAAACTTAAGAATAACGGTTGAAAGGAACACAACACGAAGGTGTGCCTGGAAGGTATGTATGTAGTCATATATGGGCGGACTACAGGGTGTGGTAGAATACACTCGTTTATGGGTATATACATACCAGGTGATAGCTAATTTTTAAAATATTAGCTGCAATGAAAAATTGAGTTATACAATTGACACAGTCTACATATAAACGGGTTTATCTCAAATATTCTTGCTTATGTCGGAGGGCAAATAGATTTGCTCAAAATAAGAAAATAAAAATGTTTTGTTTTATCAGTCAGAGCCCTATACGACGGTAAATTCAATAGTTCATTCCTCTTCCCCTCTGGTATATAGTAACGAAGTAATGAGTCTTAAAATGTAGGAGGGTAAGATGAGTGAACCGAAGTGGAATGGTATAGCATTCAACTTTGAATTACGGTTTTAAGGTAATTAGAAATAAGTAACCACTTTGTAATAGCAAAATATTAACTTTAGATTAATCTATGGCTAATGCTGTCATAAATTAAGAAGACCTTTGCAGAAGTGCAGTTCAATAAATCCGGATGTAGAACCATATGGGAAATATGGATCATGAAGAATGAGGTCAATTTTAAATTTTATTCTCACAATTTATGGAGCACCTTGCACAAGCGTTGCGAATGCTGTTGCAAGTTCTTCCTATAAATTAAAATATCATCTAGATACAAACAACAATCTAACCAATCCAAACCTGTTATCACATGGATCATTAGCCGGTAGAAGGTATAGGATTATGATATCTACTATGTCCTAATTGGCCCAGGATTTCTGTTATCCTTGGAATCGAGAACACCTACTTGATAGGGGCGTCGTTCAATTTTCTAAAATCAACGACCATTCTCACTTCTTTTGACCCTGGGCACCACCTTCTAAAGCTCTACAATAATTGGTGAATTTAACATCCCTTCAACTTGCCTGTTTTTTACATACTCGTTCCCGAGTTTTCCATACTCGTGCATAAATGTGAAGTACTGAGCTTTCGTTTCTTGCATTCGCATCAATAGACGTTCTAAAGCATTGAATCTTCGTAGCGCGGAGTCGCGGGAAGGGCCAAGGCCGATGGGTCTATCCTTAAAAGGCAATCATACAATTACTCTCCCATTGGCACCGCGTGAAACCGTATTGACGGAGAAAGATTCGGATCTAACTTTCTCATCCGCTAGCGTTGATGTTAGTGTGGTCTCATCTAATTTCCACAGCTGTTCGAGATTTAAATTTATAGAATCTTCACTACAAAGAAAGGAAGTAGATTGTGATGAAAAATTTGCCTGATACTACCCAACTCAGCACTGTTTTTATACTCTTTACCTTTATAATAGGTAAATAGTATATACTAACATTGTGCTTTTGAGAGGGGTTGGAATTTCGAGAAGGAAGCGTGGTAGGTATGGACATATATATACAGATATGATTAGAATCTCTTTCTAAGCAATTTTTATTTTGACCGTCCGTCTGTGCGTCTGTCCGTCTGTGGCCACTTTTTTTCTACACCGTTAGAGCTATCTTAATGAAATTTTGCAAAAATGTAGCCTGGACAAAGATACAGAACCAGATTGCTATATGGGCCGATTTGGACAAAGACCACGCCTACCTCCCATATAAGGAACTTTTTTCACCTTTTTTAAAATGACTATAACTTCGGTCCAATTGACGGAATCGTGACATTATTTGACAGCTATGGAGATGTGGGTCCTACTAAACACTGCACAAGTGGGCGGAAAATATTAACTGCCACGCCCACTATTAAGAAATATTAATAACTTAAGATCTGGTAGAGATTTAAAGACGAAATTTTACGGGAAGGAACATGTGGACATTATAAAGCTATCTGCAACAATTGGGGCTGATCTGAGAAAAGACTCGCCCACTTTTGGTATAAGGAACTTTCGGTTATAAAATTAAAATTAGCATATCTATGGTCGTATTGATGCCAGCGGAATAAAAATTTGCAGAAATATACATGGGGTCCTTAATAGTATGTGTGCAGAATATGGAGATTATACTACAACTGCCACGCCCACAATAAACCAAAAATCATTACTGTGCTCCTTTTAAAGATTTATCAACGAAATTTCACAGGAATGTTGCGGGTACTAACATTAAACACCACACAAAAAATGGGCATGTTATTTCTACAGCTACGCCCACTATTCACATATTAGTATAACTTACGATCTATACAATATTTTTGGACGAAAGTTACATTAGTACGTATATGGACCCTACAAAGCCATATACAAGATTCGGGGTCGATCAGAAGAAGGATACGCCTCCCTCCCATGTAATGAACTTTGGGGAACCCACTTAAAGACAGTTACCCTATCTATGCTTCTAGTGCTGATATATGAAAGCAAATTGGTATATGTATACACTGGGTCAGTACTAGCATGTATTCCAAATATGGGCAGATTATTGTCACTGCCACGCTCACAATTAACCAAAAATTATTACTAGGTTCCTATTAAAGATTTTTAAACAAAATTTCACAGGAAGGTTGCGGATACTAACATCAAACAGCACACAAAAAATGGGCGTGTTATTCTAACAGCCATGCCCACTATTGGCATATTATTCTAACTTTCGACCTATACAATATTTTTTGACGATATTTTATATTAGTGGTTATATTAACTTTACAAAGCTATACACAAGAAAAGGTGTCGATATAATCATTTCAAGGTACCCTATCAAAAATTACCGTTAGTATGCTCCTAATAATGATTTAAGAAGAAAATATCCCCATTGTTGAACTTGCACGCACAAGAAAAGGTAAAGGGTATTTCGTAGTCGGTCTAACCCGACTTGAGACTTCTTCACTCGTTTTAATTATAGTTAACTTATCGCCGAGATTAATTTCGCCTATGGACAACACATCAAAAAACTTTCAATGCGAAGAAGAAAATCAATCCAATTGGATTTAAAGAAGTTTTCATCTACTAACGTAATATTAGCAGGAAGATTCTATGATGATATATCGAATATTGGGGCGAGAATAACCGCATCTTGCGACTGTACTATGCGAATGGTGAGAACACGCACAAACCTTGCATTTGAAAGCAGAAGTACATTGCGTGAAAAGCAAGTAGATTGTGATGAAAAAGTTGCCTGATACTACCTAACCCAGCACTGATTTTGAAGTTTAGGTAACTTCTCGCCGTCTTTAATTTCGCCTATAGACAACAATTAAAAAAAAACTTTCAGTGCCAAGAAGTAAATCAATCCGTTTTGATTTACAGAAGATTTCATCTGCTAACGCAATAGTAGAAGGAAGATTCCATGATGATATATCGATTGCTGTGGCGAAAATAACCGCATCTTGCGACGAGCATTTAAGATGAGTATGAACTGCAGCTGTAGTATGCACAGATTATGTATATGTTGGCGACGATGAAATTGTAGTTGTTACTTTTTGAGCGCGATGAAGCAGCGAATGTTGAGAACACGCACAAACTTTGCATTTAAAAGCAGAAGTACATTGCGTGAGTTTGTGATTTCTAGATAAACAATTAATACAAAGTCTGAGCCTTCTTTTGTTGTCAAGTAGATCTGAAATGGACATATCATTGAAAAGTTGACAGATATTGATAGCGTGTCCAGCATTTCCACAAAGGGCTCAAGTGCGAAATAATCGTTATGACGTTTGTCAGGACTTTTTGCAAATTTGTTATCAGCTCTCCAAGATGTGTCGTGAGCCGAATGCGGTGTCTCTATGGACTCAGGGAATTGGCAGCTCCTTTTTAAAACTTTGGCGCAGTCCCCTCTCAGCGGCAGCGGGGGTCAAGAGACTCCTTCCACTATCTTTGAGTAACTTCGTCATCTTTCTGCATAACCAAATAAATCAGCAAAGCATTGGAAATCTATTTTTCTCAACCAACTGACAACAAATACATAGCTATAAAGTGCAGAAACCAGAGTACGAAAACAAACGAAACGATTGACGTAGATATCATCCAAAGTCACAAACCTTTCAATTTTCGTGAATCATTCTGTACGCAGACAAAAACAAAACAACAAACATTTCAAAGCAAAAGAGAACAAAGAAACCAATTGCTTTTATACTCTTCGGATTTGCGGCGCCAAGTTGTTTCGTTCGGTAACGAAACGAGAATGAAACGTTTGCAAACGTTTGCTAAGTGAAACGATCATAATAATGGGACATTACCAATACGTGAAATCAGTGTATTCAGTGTCTTCGTACGATCATGCCGCGTCCAAAAAATGAAATATTGCGAAAACTTTTTGATTTTGATAATAAAATATTTGCATGTAACAATGGAGACTGCCATAAAACTTTATGTGGGCATGCCGGTAATTTGGAACGTCATCTTAAAAATACGCACCCTGATATTTTTGAAAATTACATACAAAAGAAAAGTGAAAAAGCATTTAAGAATGTAAACAGAAATTCATTAAAAGTTACATGCACAGTTAATAAACGAAATATGGAAAATGCTATAGTGGAGTTGTTCACTAAATTTGGCAGACCGCTCCGTATGACTGAAGACCGTCCATTTAAGATATTAACAAAACCAATTTTAGATGCGATTAACGTCAAATTAAAGGAGCATAACGTTATAGAGAGAATTATAGAGTTATCCTCAAATTTGAAGCAAGAAATCAGTAAAGAACTAAAGGGAAAACTATTATCATTGAAAGTTGATTCAGCAACTCGATTACATATAAGTGTTTTGGGTGTCAATGTACAATACATAAGCAACAGTTGCATAACCATAAAAACTCTTGGAATAAAAGAATTGAAGCAGCGACACACAAGTGACCATTTAAAAAGCGTATTATTGGACGTTTTAAATGAATACGATATAAATATAAACCAAATATTAACTATAACAACTGATAATGGCGCAAACATGATCAAGGCAGTCAAAGAATTAAAACACATAAGCAATACAGCAGATGAAGATAATAAAAATAGTGACGAATCGCTTGCCGATAATACCGAAATATGTATGGACCTAAGTATGCCTTTAGATAGCATTACCAGCATTCGATGTGGTGCCCACACCTTACAACTTTGTGTCAACGATGTTTTGAAGACAAACGATATCAAAGATAGACTAGAACAATTTCGAATAATCGTAAAAAAACTAAGAACGCAGACCTATCTTAACCTTTTAAGATCGAGTGGCTTTAAAGTGCCAATTTTAGACTGTGCAACTAGATGGAATTCTACATATCTTATGTTACAAAGGTTGACAGATTTAAAAGGGTTTATCAATTTGATTAAAGGTGATCATCCATTTTTCAACGTCTAAAAAGTTACAATCGGAAAATCTGATTAATAGCGATCCATATGTTCAAATAATGAATATTAAACTGCAATTGGAGAAACTCCCGAGCACAGAATTGTGTTCGCTTTTAATAGAAGCTGTAAATAAACGGAAATGCATGCTTTTTGACAATGATTTATTTGTAACGGCAATATTTTTGGATCCGAGGATTAAAGTATCTTTAACTGCAGAACATATTGTGAGAGCGAAAAACTGTATATATCAATTGAATACGCGTATTTCTTCTTTGAAAGGTATTACCATTTAAAGCCAAGTTTTTCCAATAGTAATTAACAAATTATATTTTTTAGGAAATGATTCTACAATGTCAGCTTCTCCAACAGAAAATTCGAATACAACATCAGTGGCACCATCTGCACCGAGTACTACAGAAGATTCACTTGAGGCGTATCTTAAAAATTTTGATAAACCATCTTGCAGTCAGTCAATTATTAAAAATATTGAAAATGATCTCCTAATTTATGAGCGGCAGTGTATTGTGTACGCAAGTAAGCGTGGAGCGACTATTTTCAGCTTTAAAGTATATATTAGCAGATCAGCGAAATAAGCTTACATCAACAAACTTAGCGCATATATTACTAACAAGAGTCAATGGGGTATTTGAATATGATGATTGAAAATTTTATATTGTATCGAAAATGAATTAAATTTAAGTTTTGTTCAAAAAAAATATTCTTATTTAGCAATATAACAGGTCTTTCTGTTCCAAGAATAAATTGAACAAATAATGCAAAAAAAGAATAACATTTGAGTTTTTTCTTATTGTAATGACTTTATGAATCAGCAAACGTTTGCGAAACGTTTGCATTGAATGTTTACTGTTTTGTTTTCTATGTTTTACTAAGCACCTGATTACTTTTCGGTTTTGGTTGAGTTTGCACTCACAAACAAAAACAATACAAAACCAAAGGCAAGTGCCGTTATCTTGGGTTTCGTTTCGTTTCGTTTTAGCTCTCTGGAATGTACAAAACGAAACAAATGGAAACGTTTCGTTTTGTTTGTTTTCACAAACATTATCCACTAAACTTCTAAGTTGAATTCAATGTTGCTTCGGTATAGTAGGCAGCTCAAAAAGCGATATTCTCCATAAAAATGAGGGAGATGTTGTCATAGCGGGATTTTAGTCTATCAAGTGCCATCGGCTAATTTTCGTTGGATACTTGAAACGCTTTGACTGTATCGAGTGCTTTCCCACGTAAGCAATTGAGCAAATGATTGAACTTCTCGGTATTCGACAGGCCGATTTCTCTATCGATTATTTGGTTAAATGACGTGATCAAATTATTTTACTCAAATTACGAACTACTAAATGACTGCAACTTTAATGCATTGGACCATCCAATTGAAGTCTTACTTGGTGATGGAAAGACAATGAATGCAGTTGGTCGTGGTAACATACAAATTTTATCCTTTACTGGAACAAATTGGATTAAAAAAATCTTAAAGGATGTTTTATTAACGCCGCTATTGTGTGCAAACTTATTTTCGTCAACTAAGGCAATGGATAATGGGCATACTCGTAGAAGTTGGTCAGATAAGAGCTGTTTCAAATTGTTTGATGGAAACAAAATAATTGCAGTGGGTTGCAGAAAATCAGACATGGTTCAAATGAGTTTTTAAATTATAGAGCCTACGTTAATAGCCAACATGGCGATTAAAGGTAGCTCACGGCGAATTTGGCATGAGAGGCTGGGCCATCAAAATTTCAGACATGTGCGAAATTTATTAAAGAAAAATAACATTGATTTTATTGATGACGAATTCGATTGCGAAGGTTGTGCATTTGGCAAGCAACACAGGTTAAGTTTTGATTTAAGAGCTGAGCGATCATCAAAATGTGGCGAAACTCTTCATGCTGATGTTTGCGGCCCAATGGAGCAGAAATCTTTTGGCGGTTCGAGATATTTTCTGGCATTGAAAGACGACTTTTCAAATTTTCGGTTCGTGTTTCTCCTCAAAAGTACGTCAGAGGTTATTGAAAAACTTAAACTCGTTGTGAGAACTTCTGAAAGGCAGTGTAATCATCCAATAAAAATTTTTCAATCCGATAACGGAACCGAATTCGTAAATGAAGAGGTAAAACAATTTTTAAAAGAAAATGGAATTCATCATCGTAGGTCAGTACCGTATACACCAGAACAAAATGGTAATGTTGAGAGAGAAAATCGCACAATAATGTAGTCGGCACGATCCATGATCTATGCAAAAAAACTTGATATGAAACTTTGGGCAGAAACTGTTCAAACCGCAGTGTACATATTAAATCGTACTGGAACAAGCGAATTGAAGGCAAGCCAGCGAATTTTGATCATTTTCGGATCTTTGGGTCGTGAAGTATACGTGCACATACCTAAACAAAAAATATCGAAACTGGACGCTAAGGCAAAGAAATGTATATTTGTAGGTTTTGATGAAATTCACAAAGGTTACCGAGTTATGGATGCGAAAATTGCATAAAGGCAGCTCGTGATGCACAGTTTTTAGCTGAAAAGCCAACGAAAATTACCATCATTGAAGATGAAACTGATAATGAATTTCATCATGATGTTGAAATAGAAGCTGAGCAGTTGTCAAATACTGAAGAAATTCCAGAGCGTTCAACAAAGATGGATCATATCGATGAAAACAATATTTTAGAATCCTGTTTACGCAGTGGTAAAGAAAGTGCTTTAATGGCAACGGCATTAGTATCCACTATAGATGAGCCAAAATCTTACGAGGAAGCAAAATAATCATCAGATCATAAAAAATTGTCAGAAGCTAGGAAAGAGGAATACGATTCGCTTTGTCAAAATAAAACTTGGGTTCTTGTTGAAAAACTAACTAACCAAAAAGTAATTGACAACAAATGGGTTTTAAAATAAAAAAAAAAAATTAGAAGATTCTATGGTTAGTAGGTAAACATATGTTCTGGACCAAAAACGCGTTTATTTTCTTATGAAGGTCCAAATTCACCAAAAACCCTCACATTTATTATTCTCGAAAGCTTTTAGAGACGCCATCTGGCGGTGAGTTTTTTGTTGGAAACTTTTGTGGAAAGCTGTGTTTTGGTTTGTGTCTTTGCTATGAAGGAGGGAGCTTTTGTGGAAAGCTGTGTTTTGGTTTTTGTCTTTGCTATGATGGATGGAGCTTTTGTGGAAAGCTGTGTTTTGGTTTCTGACTTTGCTATGTTTTAGGGAGCTTCTGTGGAAAGCTGTTTTTGGTTTGTGTCTTTGCTATGATGGAGGGGACTTTTTGTGGAAAGCTGTGCTTTGGTTTGTGTCTTTGCTGGAAATAAAAGTTCACGTGAAATGAAATTTTCTCATACCCTGCCCTTGTGTTTGCTCTTGATCAGCACAAGTTTCTTAAAAGCTAAAAGTTCAACTCAGTTCTGTATTTACTGATAAGAAAGCAGCTGCGTTCGGTCAGATGTGGTCGCTTGGCGCTGAGTGCATGTATGCACATGTTGGAGTTTGACGCCGGAGGTGGCGCCAGACAGCTGATGTGTGTGTGTTTGTGTGTGTTTTTTTTTTTTTTTTTTTTTTTTTTTTTGTTGAGATGAAAAATCTTCAAAAGACACAGTGTGGAACTTTAACCCACTAAAAAACATCTCGATTTACTTCAGCTTTAGAATTGCCCTGAAGCCCGACCGTTAGGTAATACATCGCAGGGCTAGCTTAGCCTATTGGCTAGAAAATCTCAAGGGGTTTATACTACATTCATGGATCTAGTCTCGCTACTTCGCATCGTTCCATTCTTCTTAGTTCTTGTAGAACCCTAGCGGTTAACTCTTTCACAATTTGCCAAATCTGCCTTGATTGCAGCATGTGCGACACTATGTTTTCTGGTGTTACTCTGTCTCCTATTTGGTTCTCTAAAAACTTACGTTCTGTATCGAATTTCGAACAGTAGAAGAATATATGCTCTGCATTTTCATTACCCCTCCCACAAGAATAACAGATTTCTCCGTCATCATGTCCATACTTGTACAGGTACTCTCTAAAACAGCCATGTCTACTCAAGAACTGCGTCATATAGAAATCAACATCTCCGTGTTGTCTTTCAACCCAAGTCTGCACATTTTTGATGAGTCTGTGCGTCCATCGTCCTTTGGTCGCTGTATCCCAGCATTCTTGCCATACATTCAAGCTCTTTTGCCTTTCTTCTTTTCGCTCTTCTGCTGTTAAAGGCCTGCCGATTTTTTTGCTCTTGTCATATACTCTCTTAAGCTCAAGAGCCATTATATCTGGTGGCATTATGCTAGATATGACTCCAACTGCATCGTAAGACACTGTGCGAAATGCACTAGCAACTCTAATGGCACTTAGTCTGAATAACGATTTTACAAGCTTGGCGTATGTGTTCTGCTTTAATGCTTGTCCCCATACAGGTGCCGCATACATTACTATGGATTGGGTAACTTTGGCCATAAGTAACCTTCTGCTTTGATTTGAGCCGCCTATATTGGCCATCATTTGAGATAGGGCCGTGTTTACTCGCGCAGCTTTTTGACAGGCCTGCTCAATGTTTATTTTATAGTTAAGTCTCGCGTCTATCATCACTCCTAAGTATTTTAACGATGGCTGCGTTCTGATGTTGTACCCGTCTATATTTAGCGTAATGGCTTCAATTTTTTTCCTGCTTGTAATTAAGACTGCTTCAGTTTTTTGGCCTGCCAGTTGGAGTTTCGATGACGTTAGCCAGTTTTTTATTCTTTGTGATGTAATTCTGCAAATGCTCTCAATTTGGCATAATTCTTTTGCCACAATTGTTACTGCAATATCATCCGCATAACCGATTATTTGTACTTCTTTTGGCATAGGTAGACGAAGGACTCCGTCGTAAAGTACATTCCATAAGAGTGGGCCCAGTACTGAGCCTTGCGGCACTCCACCAGTTGCTTGATGTCGCTTCACTCCCTCATCCGTATCATACAGCAATAGTCTATCGGACAAATAGCTTTTTATGATACGCAGCAGGTACACCGGTGTTTTAAATGTCACTAATGCTCGAATTATGTTTGGCCAGCATGCCGAGTTAAACGCATTTTTCACATCTAATGTTACTACTGCACAATATTCTTTGGTACCATGCATCCACCTGGTACCTTCAATTGCTTTATCTGCTATTTCGGCAAGTCTTTTGATCGCATCTATAGTCGATCGCCTCCTGCGCAATCCGTATTGGTTGTCAGACAAGCCCTCTACTTCTTCTTCAAGGTGTTTTTCCAAGCGATCGCAGATTAACCGCTCCAAGATTCTGCCAATCGTATCAATCATACAGAGTGGTCGGTATGAGCTTGGTTCGCCCGGCAGTTTGTTGGTTTCGGCAATAGAACCAGACGCTGGTTTTTCCAAATGTTTTGGAAAGTACCCTCTCGCAAACACCTTGTATACATCTCCGTGAAAGGTGCTGTGTGTGTGTGTGTGTGTGTGTGTGTGTGTGTGTGTATGAATGTTCTTATTTTGTATATAGTCGTATGGTATATGCAGTTGCTTCCTCGAACTCAAATAATAAATAGTTTGCTAATGGGCTAGTTTATATTAGTATTTAATGTTATGGATGTTCAAGGATTTTATAGTGAAACTAAATTTATTCCGAAGGAAGTCAGTATTTCAGGAGAAGATATAGGGGTAAAATCGTTTATTATTGGACCACCATTTGAATATTCGAGGCTATCGGAGGAAGAAAGGAAAAAAATTTATTGGTTGAGTCATCATCATTATGATTAGGATTACGCTGGCATGGTGGTAACTCAACGCTAAAGGATCTCTATGAATACATTTTTCTAAATATAAAGAAAGAAGATCCTATATATATTTATAATAATATATATGTAAAATGTTTGGAAAAAGCAAAATGGGTACGAGATTTGATAGGAGAAGAAATAATTATAAGCAACTTAGATGATTTTGGTGGTCCTAGTTTAAAAAATTTATATGAAACTAATGTCAATATAAATGTTTGTGAATATCATACAAAGCATTGCAAATGTATAATAAAAAATGCAAGAAATATGTGTATTTGCGCAGAGAAAAATGTAATTGTATTAGGAAATTTTATACTTACTTCAAAATATAAATTTCAAATTAAATAAAATTAAAAACATATATACGAGTATATGTTGATTTTTTATTTTCGATTTTTTTATTATATTTTTTTACAATTTTACAAATATATTATATGTTACTTTTCTATTTTTTATTTCTACAAGAGCATACATAAATTCTTTAGCTAAGAAATAAGTGTTAGTTTTTATACCCTTTACCTTTAAAAAAAGGTAAATAGGGTATACTAACTTTGTGCTTTTGAGAGGGGTTGGAATTTCGAGAAGGAGGCGTGGTAGGTATGGACATATATATACAGATATGATCAGAATCACTTTCTAAGCATTTTTTATTTTGTCCGTCCGTCTGTCCGTCTGTCAGTCTGTCCGTCTGTGGCCATTTTTTTTCTACACCGTTAGAGCTATCTTAATGAAATTTTGCAAAAATGAAGCCTGGACAAAGATTCAGAACCAGATTGCTATATGGGCCGATTGGGACAAAGACCACGCCTACCTCCCATATAAGGAATTTTTTTCATCTTTTTTAAAATGACTATAACTTCGGTCCAATTGACTGAATCGTTGACAGTTATGGAGATGTGGGTCCCACTAAACACTGTGCTAAAAGTGGGCGGAAAATATTAACGGCCACGCCCACTATTAACAAATATTAATAACTTAAGATCTGGTAGAGATTTACGGACGAAATTTTACGGGAAGGAAATTTTACGGGAAGGAAAGCTACCTGCAACAATTGTTATAAAATTGTTATAAATGTTATAAAATTAAAATTAGCATATCTATGGTCGTATTGATGCCAGCGGAATAAAAATTTGCAGAAATATACATGGGGTCCATAATAGTGTGTGTGCAGAATATGGAGATCATACTCCAACTGCTACGCTCACAATTAACCAAAAATCATTACTGTGTTCCTTTTAAATATTTATCAACGAAATTTCACAGGAATGTTGCGGGTACTAACATTAAACACCACACAAAAAATGGGCATGTTATTTCTACAGCTACGCCCACTATTCACATATTAGTATAACTTACGATCTATACAATATTTTTGGACGAAAGTTACATTAGTACGTATATGGACCCTACAAAGCCATATACAAGATTCGGGGTCGATCAGAAGAAGGATACGCCTCCCTCCCATGTAATGAACTTTGGGGAACCCACTTAAAGACAGTTACCCTATCTATGCTTCTAGTGCTGATATATGAAAGCAAATTGGTATATGTATACACTGGGTCAGTACTAGCATGTATTCCAAATATGGGCAGATTATTGTCACTGCCACGCCCACAATCAACCAAAAATTACTACTATGTTCCTACCGTTAGTATGCTCCTAATGATGATTTATGAAAGGGTATTTCGTAGTCGGTCTAACCCGACTTGAGACTTCTTTACTCGTTTTTTCTGTAATTACACGAGCGCTGACAGTCCAAACTCCTTTTTCAATTCGACGAGAAAAATTTATCATCCTGGGATATAACTCAAATTCTTCATCTGGATGTTCTATTGCATATTTTTCCTCTAATTTGAAAAGGATATCCTGCTCTACGCATTCTGTAAGCGCATCCATGAATAAATCGTCTGTGTTCCATAGATCACTAAAACCTTGATCTAATTCGGCATCATTTAAATTATTTCCGAAATAATTCGGATCTTCTAAAATTGACTTTTCATCATTGATTTTTAAATGATTAAATTTTTCCTTACATAAAAGGATCACAAAAGTTCCCATGAATTTAAAATTTTCCAACAACAGCCTTTTTATAGTCTTATTTGAAGTGATGGAAATCAGAGTAAGGGATGCTGGGTAATTTAAACATTGCTGCATACAGATTAAAAAGTTTTCCCCCCATTCTATATCGCTCATAAAGCATTACACATGCACATGTGCATACATTCTGTATGTTATCATCATTAGTTGCCCACCAACAATCTAAGTTATGAATTCCATAAATATAATTAGAGAGCTTTGATATTTTTAATTCATTTATCACTGCTTCGAAAAATTCTATATACTCTGCATCAATCCAACATCTGTATTTATTTAGTAAATTTTCTAACACAGTAGAGGAAATCATTTTTAGTAAGCTTTCTTCAACTCAGTTTGTTGTTTTTTGATAAAATGCAGCTGCATTCCATTTACGATGGTGGATTGATATTGAAGCTACCTAAGTAGGAAAAAAACATATATTTTTTTCAAAAACCATTTATTTCTCAACATAATCTCCAAGTACTAGTACTAGTTCATACTGTTCGGACGTGTTTTTGTACGCTCAGTGTTTGATTGGATTTACATATTTCTCAAATATTATTTTGTTGTATTAATATTATCAATTAAATCAAAATATTCTCGAGAAATTTAACAGTTCGTTTAATAAATTAAATACATATATGAAATATAATTCAAAAAGTAAACACTAAAAATATAATCATAAATATATACATAAAGCTATGAGTGTCGCTCACTCTCCTCATAGAGAGCGTCGGCACTCGGTGCATATACCCGTTGCACCAAGCAATAACACTACAACAATACAATACGGCATATTATCGGCAACAACAATGCCACTAGCAGAGTAATCATCTGTGTCAGTAGCAGCGTCGGCAACAGCAGCGACCTCAACAGAAAAGTCGATCCCAGCAACTGTCGCTACAGGAAAGAGCGCGATGACTTTCGTCGAAACAACAACGAAGGCAAGGCAGCCCAGCATAGCGCCGTCACCAAACTCAGCAGCAGTAAGGAGTCCAGCAACAATGCCTCTGCAGGCGGTAATAAACGGTGAGGTAAAGAAAATAAAAAAGTGGCGGTAGTGCAGACTGGTTGTGACCGCTACATAAACATTAATATTAAAAGAAAGATAAGTCCACAAAAGGTCATGGGCGTCGCAAAAAGGGCAAACACAACAAACTCAGGTGCTCCTCTGGAGAATAACAGATTTGCACTTCTTAGTGTAGAGAATTCTACTACTACAATGAAAGGTGAACCTGTAGTCAGTAATGCCAGACCGCCACCAATTTACCTGCGCGAGCGTAGTTCTAATCAATTAGTATTGAACATCGCAAATATTATAGGAACAAATAATTTTCACATTGTGCCTCTTAGAAAAGGTAGTATTGAGGAGACAAAGATACAGGCATATAGTGAAAAGCACTATCGTGATATTATAAATTTTTTAACGGGGAACAAGAAAAATTATTATTCCTATCAGCTAAAGAGCTCAAAAGGCATTGTTATTGTTTTAAAAGGAATCGAAGCCACAGTAGATTCTGGCGATATTAAAGAGGCTCTTGAAGAGCAAGGGTTCCCCGTTAAGGTTGTGATAAATATTGTGAATAGAAATAAGGTTCCACAACCTATATTTAAAGTTGAACTGCTCCCCAACTCCACCCAGCTTAAAAAGAACGAGACGCACCCAATATATAACCTAAGATATCTTTTACACCGCAGAATTACGGTTGAAGAACCGCACAAACGTAATGGCCCAATACAATGTATGAATTGTCAAGAATTCGGCCACTCTAAATCGTACTGCACTCTGCGCAGTGTTTGTGTAGTTTGCGGTGATCTCCATCCTACAAGTACTTGCACCTTAGCTAAAACTGACACATCCGCAAAGAAATGTAGTAACTGTGGTGGTAGCCACACGGCAAATTACAGAGGTTGCCCTGTATATAAAGATCTAAAATCAAAACTGTCGCAGAGTATACAATTAAAACGTAACTTATCCCCAAATCCTATTTATATCCAGCCTGCCGCCTCAAATCCTCAGATAGGTGACCCTATTATGCAAAAACCTAATTCTGGTCAAGCAACCTACGCAAGTGTTCTGCAGGGTAACGTACGGCAAGTTAACAATAACAATGCATCTAATAGTGGAGTAGAAGCCATGATCCTAAATCTTACTCAGTGTATGACTCAATTCATGTCTACAGTGCAAAATATGCTACAAGATTTAATTAAAGCTCAAAATCAGATGATTCAAACTCTTGTAAATAAAAATGAGTTTGTTAAAAATATGTTTATGGAACGCAAACGGTGTTAACCAGCATAAACTAGCCCTTAATAAGTTTCTACATGACCACGAAATTGATGTTATGCTTTTGTCTGAAACACATCTCACAAACAAATACAACTTTCATCTCCCAGGCTTCAAATTTTATAACACAAATCATCCTGATGGTAACGCACATGGCGGTACGGCTATTCTAATCAGAAATCGGCTTAAGCATCATCTTGTGCAATCGCATTCGATGCAATGGATGCAAGCTACATCAGTATCTATTAAAAATCGTGGCAAAGACCTGACGCTTTCAGCTATATACTGCCCACCCCGTTTTACTGTAACAGAAACTCAATTTAAAGAACTTTTTGATTCCCTTGGTGATAGATTTCTAGCTGGCGGTGATTATAATGCGAAACATAAACACTGGGGCTCTCGCCTAATTAATCCAAAAGGCCGACAATTGTACAATGCAATAACTAACAGACATAGTAAATACGATTTTGTCTCACCAGGACAGCCCACTTATTGGCCAACAGACCCAAAGAAAATTCCTGATCTTATTGATTTTGCTATTTCTAAAAATATAGATAGGTCTTTAGTCACAGCGGAAGCCTGTGTCGATCTGTCCTCTGATCACTCGCCTGTAATAATCAACCTTTATGAACAACCAGAATATACAAGCCCACAGTTTCGCCTAGGGACCTACCAAACCGATTGGTTAAAATACCAAAATTATATTAGTAGTCATATCTCTACAAGAGTTGAGGTAAAACATGCAGATGATATAGATAATAATATTGATATTTTCAACTCCATGCTAGCGACTGCAGCCGTAGTGGCAACGCCAAAAAATACTTCTAGAAAGTGCAAGTATGCCTGTACAAATAGCCAAATTGAAAAACTTGTAGCACAGAAACGACGGCTGCGCCGAGAATGGCAGAAACATCGCTCACCCATCTCTAAATACAATCTTAAAGCAGCCGAAAGGGCGCTTAAAGATGCTCTTAAAAAGGAGGAAGATAAAAACCTAAAAGAGTACCTGAAGAAGGTAACCCCAAATTCTACCGAAAGGTATTCCCTTTGGAAGGCATCTAAAAACTTTAAGCCTCCAATGGAAGGTGTAAAACCTATAAGAAACCCGAACGGCGCGTGGGCTCAAAGCGATCAAGAAAAAGCACTCTGCTTTGCACAACATCTATGCAACGTGTTCCAGCCGAATATGGCTACAAACTCCTTTGCACTGCCTGCCTTACCTTGCAGTACTGAGATAGCTCAGCCTATTAAAATTTCCCTTCCAGAAATAACCAAACAAATTAAACAACTGAATCAAAAAAAATCACCTGGATTCGATAATATTACCCCGAAAATGCTAAAACAGTTACCAGATTCTGCATCAGCATTTCTCTGTAAGCTTTTTAACGCAATCTTGGGCATCGGTTACTATCCGAATGCATGGAAGAAGTCTCAGATATGTATGATAGCTAAACCTGGAAAAGACGCAACGCTACCGTCATCATATAGACCTATCAGCCTGTTGCCTTGCCTTTCCAAATTGTTTGAGAAACTACTATTAAATAAACTATCTGCTTTTCTTCATGAACATAGCGTAATACCGCAACACCAATTCGGTTTTCGCGAAAAGTACAGCACTATTGAGCAAGTCAATCGAATTTCAAATGAAATAAGAAAAGCATTTGAACTCGGGGAGTTTTGCTCTGCAATATTCCTTGACGTGGCTCAAGCATTTGATAAGGTATGGCATCAAGGACTGATGTTCAAAATCAAAAAGTTTCTCCCAAAAAGCTATCATAAAATTCTTGAGTCTTATTTATCCAATAGACGTTTCAGGGTAAAAGTAAACGAATTCATTTCCGAAGATTTTCCAATTTTAGCCGGTGTGCCCCAAGGTAGCGTTCTAGGCCCTACATTATATGTAATATTCACATCTGATACTCCTATAAGTGAAAGCACGCTAATTTCAACATTTGCGGATGATACCGCCATACTCAGTTGCAATAAATGTCCGATAAAGGCGTCGAGAGCTCTACAAGAGCACTTAGTTAGTGTAGAAGAATGGTTAGGAATGTGGCGTATAAAAGTCAATGAGCAAAAAAGCAAAAACGTAACATTCTCTTTGAGGCCTGGTACGTGTCCAGCCATTCGGCTCAATAATATTGAGATTCCACAAGCTAATGAAGTCACCTATCTCAGCATTCATTTAGACAGGCGCTTAACTTGGCGTACGCACATTTCAACTAAAATTTTAAATATGAAGTTGAAGGTCGCCAAGCTGCATTGGCTAATAAACCCCAAATCTAACTTAAGCCTAGAATACAAAAGCCTCCTATACAATGCAGTTATTAAGCCGATATGGTTGTACGGGATTCAACTGTGGGGTAATGCATCCGCTTCTAACATTGCCATAATTCAAAGGTTTCAGTCGAAAATACTTAGGTTAATAACAGGTGCTCCATGGTACATGCGTAACGAAAATATTCACAAAGACCTGAAAATACCAACGGTTATCACAGAAATAAATGCTAGAAAGCAGATATACATAGCAAAACTGAAAAATCACCCGAATCCACTAGCTAAATCCCTCGCAAAACCGATAAGCCGATCCCGCCTGCAGAGAAGAGACCTTCCGGCCTTTTGAAGAGCGAAGCAGTACCGAAATTTTGAGGGCCAAATGCAATTTGGGTTAAAATTATTTTTTAGTGACTTGTTTTAAGATTTGATATACTTATTGTTAGGCTTAATTTAAGCAAATTCAATAAATAATAAATTCTTGTAATAAAAAAAAAAAAATATATATATATATAGTCTCCTTTTACTTCGACACACTCCTTTTACTAAGACGATATTCCAACTTTTTTATACCATCTGAATGATACGATTTCGGGACCCCTCAAAATACGCGTTAGTTTCGGTAATCACTTCTTCGTTTGAGATAAATCTTTTTCCTGCGAGCCATTTTTTCAAGTTTGGAAACAGGAAAAAGTCACTAGGAGCTAAATCTGGACTATAAGGTGGATGATTAACCAATTCGAAGTGTATTTCACGTAATTTTAGCATCGTATCTAATGCTGTGTAAACCGGTGCGTTGTCTTGAAGAAAGAGCATTTTTTCTTCTTTAAATGTGGTCGTTTTTCCTTGATTGCATCAATCAATTGATCCAATAATGCACGATAATACTTTCCTGTGATTGTGGATCCTTTTTCAAGATAATCGATGAGCAATATTCCGTGTGCATCCCAAAATACAGTGGCCATAACCTTGCCAGCCGATTTCACTGCCTTCGCCTTTTTCCGAGCACTTCCACCAGCTTCCACCCATTGTTTCGATAGATTTTTGGTTTCAGGTGTGTAGTGGTGGACCCACTTTTCATCAACAATTATAAATCGACGCCAAAAACCAACAGGATTACGCTTTATCATGTCCAAACACCGCTGTGAAGTGGTCTGTCGAACTCGTTTTTGTTCGACACTGAGCAAACGCGGCAACCATCTTGCCGATAGCTTTTTCATATGCAAATGTTCATGCAAAATGTTGAACACACGTTCATATGATATGTTTACCATTTCAACAATCTCACGCAACTTGACTCGGCGAGCATTCATAACGATATCGAGGATTTTCTTGATATTTTCTTCAGGAACCACCTCTTTTGGACTTCCTGTTGATGGTATTGTTGCAGTGCTTGTTCGGCCGCGTTTAAATTCAGCAATCCAATATTTTTCAATGTAATCTGATGGAGCAGACTCACCGTAATGTCTATCGACATCACCGTTTTCCCTTTCAAATAATAGTGTTTAATTACTGCACGAAGTTCGCTTTTTTCCATTTTTCAAGAAACACAAAATTTGCTTACTTCAAACGACTACAACAAATAAACTAATCGATGAATTTGGGTGAAATTTTAACAGCTGATTGTTGTTTACTAAAAATGCAGCTGAATTCCATTTAAATCAACTTTGATTGAAGTTTGCTGAGAAAAAAAAATGCGGCTGCATCCAATTTAGATAAAAGCTTATTCAACTCGAATGCGTGTTTAAAATGCAGCTGCTTCCTCGAACTCAACATATAAATAGTTTGCTAATGATCGAGTTTATATTAGTCTTTCTTTTCTCTTCGAAAACAAAGTGAATATACAAACATATTCATATTTTAAAAAATGGAAAGTACTTTAAGCGCTCTAAACAACATTTCCCAAATAAAGGAATACAAAAAACCAGTTCTAAGCTTTAGAATCTTTCCATTCGACACCCGCATTAGGATAATTAAGGCTAGCAGGAAACATACACCGTATGGAGAAAAAATCATAGTGGAGTTAGAGGAACATGTATTATTCTTACCACAAAAATTTAATAGTTTAACAAATGAAGTGGAGAATATTTTATTAAAAAGGTAAATGTAAATAATAATAACTATAAATTTTTTTCTCGAAACTAAAAATAAAGAATAAGAAAAAAATCTGTAATAAATTTTTAATTAGTTGTTTATTTTTTAATCTATATCCATCAGTCTAAAGTGACCCCACTCACTAAAAATCGTTTGTCATCAAATGGATTCAAAGCGAGCTTAGTTTGAGAGATGCTGTTAACTTCATGTTTCTGCGATTGAATTAAATTTTGTTCTATTACTTATTCAATATTATTTTGAAAACAATCCACATAGTCATCAAATGTTATTCTATTTTTTATTATATGTCTTTTCACACTTACACTTACACTTTTTTTGTTCATCTTTACCCTCGTATTGCATATATTTTTGATCTGAGACGAACAAATGCAGTCATTATGTGACCATTATTCTCATCTTTCATGAGACCCAGAACTTTTTTATTTATGTGAGGGATATCGCATCTGTTTCCAATAGAGTAGTCGCTTGTATCAAAACGTTCAGCACAATCACGCTTAATGATTTGATACAATTCGGGTCAAATGACTTCATATATAAGAGAATCTGTATCAGTGTAGCAAATACTACAATTGGATCCAAATTCAGGAACCATATAACCATATTGAAAATCGTAAATGGTTGTTTTAGCTAGGTCGAGGATACACATACCAACATATATGGGCTTATTGAAGAAAACTTCTGTCTTGCTTAGCTCTATAGCAACAAGATTTTTATTGAATATGGTTGAAGCTTTAAATTCCGGCTTGGAAATAAGAGCTTCCGCTCCATATCGACCCAACCATTTTGTTACCAGTTTGACAATACTATACTTTCGGATATTCTCTATAGTTTTACCAAAGATGGCATTTATCATTAGTTTGAAGAGATTTTTTCAAATTCATTTTTGGCTAATTTTCGAAGATTCGTGTTTAAATCAATATATTGTTTGAGCCTGCTCGGGGCATAAAGGGAAATCATTATGTTGATCGTGAAGATTATTTGGATATTCTAAGTATATTTCAAGGATATACTCTATTACTCTATATCTGAATCATCAGATATATCCTCAACTTTGAAATTTTCTAAATCTTCTACCCAATTAAAATCACTATGGGGGAGATATTGAGACATTGCCCAACCATATTGATTATTTACATCGAAGTACATCAAGTATTTTGATGGTTGAGCAGCATCATAATTGGACATGTACTTGTTGTTTGCATTAGTATACCGTTTACTACACTGACTCAGACCCCCACGAATACCTCGCTCCACAAACATGAGCATATCAACATCTGTTAATAGTTCGAGAGTTATGTTAGTATGTTTAAGCATAGCATCTCATGTATAGCCCGGTAAAGTGAAATAGTGAGCGGGATCTAAACTATATGTTTGATAGCAACTTGAACGAAACTGCTGAAAAACATCTGCTAGTAAAAGAACATCAGTCTTTAAGTACAGTTCTGAAGATTCCCCCAAATTATTTATATTCAATTTAGTCCAAACATTGCAGGCATGTGCATACTCATCCTGAGTGATACTAGAATTATTCAATTTATTATAAAATTCAGAAACATTAGCCAAAAAGGTTTCGGAAAATTTTGAACCATCTTCACAATAATCGTAAGGAAATACACCCTTACGAGTTAACAGACTTAACTGATCATCGGACAAATCTTGAAATTGGGATATTAAAATTGGAAATGAGGAAATGGATGATGCTAAGGTATCCAAACTACTTCCCATAAATTTGAATGAATCAATGAAGCTGAATTTTATTAAAAATTCATCCAAATTCTTTGTAAATTAAATGTAGCGTTCTTTATTTATAGGAAGTAGTTCGATACGTCCTTTCAAATCTAAAGCCAAATTTTTAATTATGAAATGAGAATCATAACCACTGAGGTAATGACAAATAATAGGAATCGTATGGAAATCCTTGAAGTTTATGTTACATTCCTCATGCACCGGTCCACGATAAATACACGTTAAATGACAATGGTCACGCACTTTTTTATTCTCGTCACTAAATGATTTTTTACATATATGACATCTAGTAGCCAATTCAAAATCATGATTTGGTTCAATGGATAATTTATCCATTGGAAGAGGGCAAAGGAATACTGTTTCAACATCTTCAGCGAATTGTTTAAGTTCGCTTACAAACCATTGAGTACAGTCTCCACCACGATAGTCTTTATAAAACGAAAGCGTGGGGTCGTACATACACTGAACATAAAAGCCAACAATATATGCTATATGCTGCTGATATGAATTTCGTGAAGTTATCTTCTCCAAAATACATTCCAAATCAGCATATATCACAAATGGAGATATAATCTTATATTTATAATTTTTGGAGATTACAAATTTTTCCTCATCTGTTGGCATTCTTATTTTACAGTTGTTCACTTCTTCACAATCTTCAACATGCTGCTGCAGTCATATTTGAGAGTGGAAGTAGCGGAGGCACCGGTCAAAGAAATATTTGATTTTTGTGTTTGCAGACATCTGACTGGATAGAAGCCTGTTTTTTACCCACACAATGTGGTATCTGATTGGTTTCTCATTATCAGCATCACTAACATCATTATCTTCATTTTTCTCTTCATAATATTTATTCTGTACTATCAACAGATTTATGTGCTGCTTCTTTTTATTCTTTGTTAAATATGTAGGGAGCACAAGCGAGGGATTTGCTTAATTGCCATTGGAAATTGGATCCCCTTCAAATTGAAAATATCTTTGTAATGAGGATAGGGTGATACTCAATAATAATGTTGTTCAACACGATGGAGGGCTGATATTATCGCCCAGACAAAGCATAAAATTAATTATTAATATAATTAATATAATAATTATTATATAATTAATATAATAATTATTAATAAATTAAATAAGTTAAATCTCTTACGTCTATATTTAATTATACACAACTAGGAAGAGAACAAGAATAACAGAGGAAATATAAGAAGTGTCAAAAAAGCACAATTACCATATGCTTACAGAACTAGCAGGGATGCCATATTATGGATATTTCAACACCCCCACTTATTGAAGCATTAAAAGAATTACAAAATTATTTAAAGTTCAAATACAAATTTATATATAAAAATTCACGAGTTATTGATTCATTAATTCAATTCAATATGTTATTATTTTAAAATAACTAAAGAAGAGTATATAAAGATAGTGGAGAGTTTTTTAATGTTCAATATGGTTAAACCCATCTCATTAGAGCAAAATACTTTTTTGCTAGTAGGCACAGCCTTAATCAAGCTGTCAGCAATCATGTTTTCTGTTGCAACGTAGCGTATCTTCACAGTCTGATCGATGATTCGTTCCCGAATGAAATGATGACGGACATCGATATGCTTCGAATGGGCTCTCAAACAGTCCGTTTCAGCTACGGCAATCGCACTTTGGTTGTCACATGCAATCTCAACAGGTCGATCTTCAAGAGCTGGCTCGAAGTCTTCACCAAATTGTCTCAACCAAATGGCCTCTTGAACAGCAGCTGCCATGGCCATGTACTCTGCCTCCATGCTCGATAATGCTACTGTGGCTTGCCTTTTGCTGCACCAAAAGATAGCGCCGCCGCATGGAGTGAATACAAAGCCAGTACAGGATCTACGCTTATCAATATCAGATCCCCAATCTGCATCAGAGAAACCACGGAGGTCGTCGCAACTACCATAAAATAGTTTAAAATTAGTTGTACCTTTTAAGTACCTGAATATACGCTTAACCGCCGCCCAATGAGCTTTTCCGTGTTTATTGTTAAAGCGGCTGACGTCATTGACCGCAAACGCAATATCTGGCCTAGTCCCTTGAGCCAGATATAAGAGACTGCCAACTGCTTCCTGATAGAGCACATTCGTCAGCTGATCGTCTTCGGTGCACATATTGGCTGACAGTTTTTGATTAGGGTCGCTTGGAGTTGAAGCTGGCTTTGAATTCGCCATGCCGAATCTTTCGAGGATTTCACGGGTGTATTTCGCCTGGTCTAACCATATACCGACTGTCTTCGCGTCGTAGGTAATATGGAGTCCCACACAGCTTTTAGATCCTTCATTTTAAATACATTACAAAGTGCTTTCTTCAGCTTGCTGCGAACGTCTGAATCGCTCCAAAAAAATCAATATATCATCCACGTAAATCACCACTATTAGTTGGGAATCAGCACTGTAGAATACTCACGGATCCATTTTGGATTTCAGCAGGCCAAATGACTTCAACGTTTTTTCCAGTTTCAAATTCCATTCAGGACCGCTCTGTATCAAGCCGTAAATGGCTTTGTTTAGTTTGAAAACTTTACCGCTTTCAACGCCGCACCCTTTCGGAAGCTCCATGTAGATATCCTCTGATAAATCGCTTTGTAAGAAGGCGGTTACCGCGTCCATCTGGTCGATTTTCAATTTGAGTTTAACAGAGAGAGCTATTAGATATCTTAGATGTATAGCGCACTACAGGGGAATAAACCTCTTTGTAATCCACTCCATATCGCTGGGAGCATCCCTTAGCGACCAGGCGGGCCTTATACCGAACGATTTCGCCATCATCATTTTGTTTAATATTAAAAACCCATTTGGATTTGATGGCTTTACGCCCGGCAGGCAATGACGGCAATGTCCAAGTTTTATTTTGGATGTGGGATTCCACACATACCCTTGTAATATTTTTGTATTTTATTTTAAATTGTATTTGGAAATATAAATTTTAAACATAAATGTACACAGTTGAAAGAACTGAATTTTGGATTTTGTTTATAATTATATTCAATAGGTGCTTTTAAATAATTAACTATTTCAAGTGGTGGTTGTAAGTCTCCAAAACTATCAAAATATTCCTTATAGTTGTGATTTTTGTAGTACGCTACCCAATGTGTTCCAGGACCGCTTCAGTCATCTAAATTAACAATCCCACATTCTTGAGGTAATGGTTTTTTAGGTAAACAATCACGCATAAAAACACCTCTAAAATGATTGAGTTGTTTACCATATTTATTCAAATCTATATCTGTTAGTGGTCGTTTGGGTAGGTTATTTTCAAGTTTTTTGAATGTTGATTGTAATAAAGTCCAAATCCTTTCTTATATGGTTTGAGATATAAACCTTTACCCATAGCAATTGACTCCATGTATCTATTATGACGCATAGCCTCTGCTAGTTATTCCTTTCTATTTTTTATATTATTTATAGCTTTGGCAATAGCTGATCCACCAGTAGCTAAACCACCTAGTGCAGACAATGCTGTTAAAACTGGAATTAATGGAAGAAATCCGGCAATTCTCGGTATGGCAATATTCGATTTTTTTTTCTTTCTAAAACTTGAATGTACAGCTCTTTGAGCAATTTTAATAGAAGCATTTATATTATTAGGTTTTTCTTTTTTTAAGATTTTCAGGGTGTTTTTGACAGTAGTTTATAGTTTTTTATTATATCCTTTTGTCTTTCTCTTTCTTCTCTTTTTTCTTTAATTTTCTTTATTTACGAGTGCTATTTTTCATTCCTAATCCAAATTTAACTTTTGTCTTCATTGCATTTGTTACAAACCAAGCGTCTGCACGTTCAAGCTTTTTCAGCTAATATTTGGTCAGCGTAATGTCTTTTATTTATATCTTTTGATTGTAAATATGTAATATCATGCTCTTTGCAAGCCGTATGCAATGGATTTATTCCTTTATCTCCTCTTGCTAAACGTTATTTTAGTTTTGTTCCTGGTCCACAAAATTGATAACCAGGTAAATGTAGTTCAAAAGGAAATACGTTTATTAAGTTGTTTACGAGTCCACTGCCAATCTTAATCTGATTATGTGTATGTCTTTTGTTATAGTTTTTTTTTGTTATATGAAATAGTCAAGGCCCATTCGTGTTAGCATTACAAATCGAAATCAGATACTTTCTACATATAATAGAGAATTTATATTGAGATATATTAGTTAGCAATATGCGATTAAAGAAGCAACATAAGCAAATTTTAGTAAAAAATGCTGATGATATCTATATGCAAGGGAAAAAACAAAAAATTATTCATAGTTCACTTTTACCAAATTCAATACGTGCACTTATTGTAGGGCTATCAGACTGTGGCAAGACTAATGTTATGCTTAGTCTAATAGAAAGTCCTAATGGTCTTAATTTCAAAAATATTTACATATATTCAAAATCTTTGTATCAACCAAAATATTGCTACCTAAAGAAATTGATTGATCCAATAAAGGGAATAAACCTTTTTACATTTTCGGAAAATGAAAAAGTTATAAGTCCAGTTAAAACTAAACCACACTCCATAATAATATTCGATTAGGTAATTTGTGATAAACAAAACACAATAAGAGATTATTTTTGTATGGGAAGACACAAGTTGATTGATTGTTTTTATTTATGTTAAACTTATACGAAAATTCCAAAACATTTAATACGAGATAATGCAAATATGATTATTATATATAAACAAGATGAAATGAATGTTATGCATATATATAATGATCATATTATCGGAGATATGTCATTTAATCAATTTATGAAGATTTGTAGTGAATGTTGGGGAGATAAGTATGGGTTTGTTGTTGTAAGTAAGGATGATTTAATAAATAAAGGACGATATCGAAAATGATTTGATAATTTCTTTCTATTATGAGAGCTTATGTAAAGCAGATCAATAGCAGTTCGATAGCAGATTGATAACAGATATAAAGCAGATTACTATCAGATTGATAGCAGATTGAAAGCAGATACTAAATAGAGAACATTGGCCGGAAGAAATCGGAAAAAGGAAGCACCATGAATAAAAATAATAAACTACTAAAAGATATAGTAAAGACAAGAGCAGTATTAAAAGAAAAAATAAAAAAATTTCAAATCAAATGCAATAGATAGGGTAAATATGCTGGAAGATACATTTCAACCTATAACAAAACCTCTGAATTAAATAATTGGAAACTTGAAAAATAAAGAAAATATTTCAAGGACTGTCAATGATGAAAACTATGATAATGATAATGATGGAGATGATGATGATGATAATGATGATAATGATGATAATTATGATAACAAAAACGATGATTATAATATGGCTTCTTTCATAAATGATTCAGTAGCAAATAGTCAGAAATCAAAAAAAAATAATTTTGATCAAAACAAACTCAAAAGAATGAAACAAAATAATTTATATGAAAGCAAACTAAAAAAATTAAAAGATAAATATTTGAAACCAAATAAAAGAAAATTAAATGTGAATAGACAATTAAAAGAGAAAAGATATAACAAAATTACCGAACATAATAGTGCAAATGATGCTGATAAAGAGAATGTAGTTCATAATACAGTAGTCCCTTTAATTACATCACAAGCACCATTTCCAAAGAAAAAAGCTAACACATCAATAGACGATAGATATGAAAACTATCTAAAAAAATACAAACAATTGAAAAGTAAATCTTATGAAAGAAATATAGACAGTAAACAAGTAAAAAGAAAAAGTGATGATGAGAAAGTACTCGTATTGCATAATACTATGCATCCCTTAATAACATGCAGCACAAACAAAAGTGAAACGAAACCGAAAAATTAAAACAAAATTAAATGAATTTAACTATGATGACAAGAAACGGAAAAAATTAAATCATTTGTTTTCGAAAGTAATGGTCAATTTAATAAAGGCTAGAAAACGAATTCAATTGTATGATAGCAGTATCACTAACTCAAATAAATTATTAAAAAATTTAGAATTACTCAAAGATAGTAAAAAGTTAGATACACTATATGGTGTTAATGTTGATGAAAAAGGAAGATGGCGGTATGGATATAAGAAACTAAAATTTAATACTGATAACTCTATTAATGTTGGTGGTGAAAGGTAGAAAATGACACAGGGGCTATTTGAAATTGGATTTCACACAAAACCTCCAAATTACACAAAAATTACTTTAAAAATTATAAACAAAATGTTAATTAATGCAAATGCGCACAAAAGTCATTATCAAGGAAATGCACAAATTAAAGGTAGAAAAACATTTAAATATCAGTGCATAATTAATAAATTATTTATTTAAAAATAAAAGCTTTAAGGATAGGAAGCGGATTAAAATCGTTAATCAATAGTAAATCTATATATATTTGGATGATCTCAATGAATAAGTAGACAGATTAAGTTTAGTTAATCAAAGATTAACCCATTCAAAATTAAAAACAATTATAACAAAAACACTTGGTATTAGCATAGATAATTAACATTTAAACGTTAATAAAAAAAGAATTACCAATTTGAGTGCACCTAATAATGTTAATGATGCAGTTACTAAAGCTTATCTTGTTAAAAAGAATGGTCTACTAAGAACAAAAATAAAATAATTCAAAACCGAATATGGTAATTAAATGAAAATTACTAGGAGTGATACAGAAACATTGTATGCAATGATTGATACCGATGTTAAAGAGGATACGAATCTAATTGAAAAAGCAATTAATGACCGATTATTTAAAGCAATTAAAGAATTTGTAAATAAAATTGTAGAAAGACTTAGTCAGATTGAAAACTACTTATATAAATATCTTGATAAAGACAATAAACATGTTAAGCGAATCTAACTTGAGCAACCAGTTATTAAATTTTGAATTAAAGGTTTTATTTTCACAAAGTATATAAAATAACACTTGCATACTTTCACTAACAGATAATATGGAAAAACCATCGAACATGGACATGAACTACACAAACAAGCACCAACAAATTTTAAAAGAAGACGAGTTATCATGAAAGAAATTGATGACTTATGGCAAGAAGATTTAGTTGAAATGGGGAATTATGAAGCTAATAATAAAAAATTTCACCATCTTTTAACAGTAATAGATAACTTTTCGAAAAAAGCCTGGGGTGTAGCATTGAAAAATAAAACTGCTCTGAACGTAACATAGGCAATGAAATGTTTTTTTAATAATAATCATCGAATACCAAAAAATTTACAAACAGATGATGGAAAAGAATTTTTCAATAATCAATTTCACCATCTGATGCAAAGCCATCACATTACTCACTATTCAACATATAGTGTTCTAAGGGCATCCATAGTAAAACGATTTAATTGAAAATTAAAGGGAATGATGTGGAAAGAGTTTAGTTATCAAGGAAAATTTGAATGGATAAATATCAAGAACTTATTGATAAATATAATAATACATTTCATAGAACTATAAAGATGACACCTAATGAGGTGAATTCTTCAAATGAAATGGATACAGTCTATAACAATTTAAAAGTTTTTAATAAACACAAATTTAAAGTTGGTGAATATGTTCGAATAAGTAAATATAAGCATGTATTCGAAAATGGTTACACACCAAACTGAACCACGGAAACCTTTAGAATTAAAGCTATACAAAATAGTAACCCTACTACATATATTTTAGAAGACTATCAAGGCCATGAAATTAGATTCGAGTTAATGAAAACTGAATTTCCTCAAACATATTTAGTTGAAAGAATTCTAAAGAGGAGAAGGAATATGACTTATGTCAAGTGGCTAGGATTTCCAGCAGAATATAATTCTTGGATTGATCTTAATACTTCATCTGTATAAAACCATTATCATTGCCTTCATCACTTTATTTAGTTATTAGTCGTTAAGATGTCGATAACACAACACTAACCGGAAATTCTTCATTAATTGTAGCAAATTATTTTCCACCGATTCAACTTAATTCAAATTACGTTTGCGGTTTAATAAGCTTAGACACATATCATTAAATTCCGAATGTTGACGTAAAAAACAATCTATTTCATATTGGTGATAATGAAATAGAGATTCCTATTTGATCATATGAATTATCTGATATAGCTGATGTATTTAGTGATAAATATGAACAACTGAATCAAAAGGGAATACATGATATACAAGCAAATTATAATCCCTTAAAAACGGAAATAAAAAGCTCTATAGACCCAATTTATTAAGATAGAGATAATTCAATTGCTTCAATTTTGGGGTTTAGTAAAAGATTATTTGAACCAGGTATTGTACATTATTCAGATAAAACAATAGATATAACAAAAATAAACACAATAGTTGTTGATTGTAATATTGTGAGTGGATCATATATAAATAGTGTATCAGCACATACTTTACATCAATTTTAACTTGTCGTTAGTCCAGGTTACAAAATCACTGAAACACCAGCTAATGTAATATATACCAATGAAATAAATCTTAGTGTTTTGAAAGTTTTTGATCAAGACGGTAATTTAATAAATTTTCGCGAAGAAAAAATAACAATAAGATTATATTTAAAACCTTTAAAATAATGATTATCTGCAATAAAAATCAGTTACACAATGATTTATCATTCATTTCACTAGCAGCCGCAGAACACAATGGTAAAAAAGAAGAAAATGAAATATCATTTTGTAAAAATCAAATTCAAGCGAAATTTAAATATAAACAACCAGAAAAACTAATAATCTCACTGAAGCTAATCGGAAGTTTCTACAAAATTTAGGATTTCAATTAAAAGTTTAATAAAAAAAAAATTAGTAATATAATCAATGTACTACAGAAACCATTGTTTGATAATTCAATTATTAAAAAAGAATATCATAGCTATACATCATATTTACAATCATTTCAAAATAATGATAAAATTCGTATAGCAATTCAAAATCAAGATTTATATGTTTTACCAATCGAAAGCTTTTTATACATTGAGGGATTTGTAACGAAAGCAGCAGATAATACAATCTCTAATACTGTAAAACTTTTTAATAATTGTATGGCATATCTATTTGATGAAATTCGCCAATCTCTTAGATTCTTACGCTTATTAGCGGTTATTTCAAGGTTTGTGCGCCATTAAAATTATTGCTTGGATTTGCCGAGATTTTAATAAAATAATAATGGATTCAAAACATGAACTGATTTTGTTACGATCTATGAATGACAGCAATGTCTTTACATCTAACACTGCAAATGAAAAACTTTTAATTAACAATAACATGTATTACATGGAAAATTCAACATGTTCAACTTGCTGATGAATATAAATTGGAAATGTTAAAAGTAATTAAGAGTTAACAACCATTAAATAATTCATTTAGGAGATGGGATACATATTATAATCCATCATTACCTAACAATAGTTAGTACAAATATTTTATGGAATGTTAAACTAGCTGCTGAAAATGAAAGACCATCATAATGAATCTGCCAAAAATGGACCAATCGATATTCGGATTGAATTCAAAACATTAACAAACATACAAAAAAAAACATCTGCATATTGTTTAATTATACATGATAAAATGTTCAAATATATTCCCCTTACAAACAAAGTAAGAAAAATATTGTAAAATAGAAAATAAAATAAAAAGAAAATTTGATTTATGTACATTTTTTTCTGTTTCAATAATTCATATATTCAGAAAGGAATTCAACTTCGGCTATCTTAAATGATTTCTTAATAATTTTTTTTTTTGTTATATAGATAATCATCGCTAGTATTTTCCTTCATTATATCTTTAAACACCGTCGCAGTCACATACAACAAATACACAGGAAAAAATGAAATTAACATTATTATTTTTATTTATATTTTTAAAAGTGGTGATTGGAAATCCAATATCACTATCTATTAGTAATATTCCTCTGATAGAATCAAGTTCAAAAAGTGTACCATTTAATCTTACACTTCCTAATAATGATATTCTAAAAATTAATATATCATTTAAACTGATGGAAAAAAGCAAACCACTAAATAATTTAGATTATGATTATCAATTAGATCAAATCGATAAAAATTACACATTTTCCACAACAACAACAAAAACAACTACACCTATTTTTCAAATAACAGCAGAAGGAGCTCCATCAAAATATTTTACAGTGGATGAAGCTATAGAAGCGTTTCGAAAGGATTCAATTAAAAAACAAATCAATATAGGTGGTATACTGGATGCAAAGGAATCATTTTATCGTCATTTTAAACTTGAATATGATAATTTTGATATACCTATTCGTTGTACAAATGATGTTATATATGAGAAAAAACAACTAAAAATAAGTTGTTTTGAATATCGTGAATTTGAAGTTGAAAGAATTTTAAGTAATGGAGAAATTAAAAAGATACACACTCCTGATTTGAGTCATAAATTACAACATATTAATATAATTGATGTAAAAAACTATACTCAAATATATAAAATGGATATCATATAAGGATACAGTAATAGTTTTCATAATAATCTCAAAGTAAAAGCAAGATGAAGACCTATATTGTAATAATATTTATATTTTTAATTGTTAAAAATTGCTTGATATGTTCGTTCTGACATTCGACTCTTCTGAAGATGTGAAGAAAATTTACGAAATCAAAAACATTTTAAATACAATTGTAAAGATTGAACCAATAAAATCATCTAACTTAATTCCCCAGTGCAAAAGTTGCCAATCATTCGGCCACACAGAAAATTTCTGTGGGAAATCTCCACGATGCGTCAAATGTGCTGGCAAATATATATCTTCAGAGTGCCAAAAGCCAATAGCTGATAAACCCAAATGCTGCAATTGTGGTGAGTCGCACCCAGCAAATTATCGTGGCTGTCTAATTGCCAAGGAATTACAAAAAATCAGATCGAAGAAGACAACTTTTGTTAAAACGAAGGATCGCGATATTAATCAATTTGCTGCGTCAAAAAATGTCCCCACCAAAATTGGACCATCTACGAGTACTAAAGCAGCAAGCTATGCTCAAATAACAAGAGGCTCTGCTCCCAATTTTGCCCCACAAAGCACCGATGCGCTGTCAATAATCTTGGCAAAGCTAGACCGCCAGGAATAAATGTTCAATGCATTGGAATTGCGCTTGGGAGCCCTGGAGCACAACATGCAATTTTTAAATTATGACTGATTGTCTAAGACTGATTTTATGGAACGCCAATGGTTTAGCCAAACACAAAAATGAGCTGGAAGTCGTGCTTAACAATGAAGATATTGATATATGCTTAATTGTTGAAACTCATTTTACTAAGCAATCGCATGTGTCCTTTAAAAACTACGCGATTTACCATACAATACATCCTGACAATTGTGCAAGGGGTGGTAGCGCAGTCATAACCAAAAGCTCCATTAAACATCACTTGGAGGACCAAATCAGCACAAATGAGTTTCGAACCACATCCGTTTCCGTTGAAACTTCCAAACAACCACTGGTTCTAACTGCTCTATATAGTCCACCTAGTCACCAGTTGAAATATGAAGACTATTTGTCTATTTTTAATCGTTTCCATGGTCGTTTTATAATTGGAGGCGACTTCAACGCTAAACATACGTTTTGGGGCTCAAGACTCACCACGACAAAAGGAAGAGAATTATTCAAAGCCATGCAGCGTACATATTGTAATTCAATTTCAACTGGTAAACCAACAAATTGGCCATCGGATACTAGCAAAGTACCAGACTTAACTGACTTCTTTGTCTACAAAAACATTCCTGCAGCGCATTTAACTATCACTGAAGGATTTGATCTGAGTTCTGACCATTCGCCGGTGCAATTGGTAATTTCTCAAACCCCAGCACTAAATCAAAGCACATCAACGTTCGTCAATGCTTGTACTGACTGGAATTACTTTCAAGTGCAGCTAGAACAATTAGCCAAGTTTGAATCTATTGTTACCAGTGAGCAACTTGATGATGTTGTTCTCCACTTAACACAGCAAATACAGATGGCAGCGTGGAATAGTAAGCCCACACGAAGACTTGTTCTGCACGGGAAAAAATATCCACCTTTTATTAAGAGCTTAATTGCAAAGAAACGGAAGCTTCGGAAACGTTGGCAACAAACCAGATCTCCAGCAATCAAATCGAATTTAAACTTAGCCAGTAAACATTTACACACAGCAATCAAGTCATTCACAAATGACACATTTAATCAATTTCTGATGGATCTTACCCCTAACAAGACCACAGTGTACTCTTTGTGGCTACAGGTAACACTATCGAAGACGCGACGGCTAAGCTATAAGAGGCTGTTAATTGTATTGCTTCATGGGCTAAGAAATGGCGCATTAAGTTAAACAAAAGTAAATCAGCGCATATAATTTTTTCACTGAAAAGTGTATCTTACAAACCGATTTTCATGGATGAGTTAATAATCTCACATGTCAACGAAGCCAAATACCTGGGTATTACACTCGACGCCAAATTGCGCTCGAAAGCTCACGTAAAGAAAAAACGAGAGGAGCCTGACCTGAAATTCAACAAATTGTACCACCTTATTGGCAGACACTCTACCCAGTCAATTCACAACAAACTAATGGTGTATAAACAAATACTGAAGCCGACCTGGACCTATGATCCAATTTTGGGGATGTTCTAGTGAAATATACATTGCCACTATCCAACGTTTTCTAAATAAATTGCTGCGATGTATTGTTAATGCACCATAATATGTTAGAAATAGCGATCTCCATTGTGATCTTGGCAAGCCAACTGTCACAGATGTGACAAAAAAATTTGCCATTTCTCACAAACAGCGACTGAAATCGCATGTCAACGTTGCAGCATCCACTTTACTTCTGATGACTTCGCAGCGTAGGCGGCTAAAACGGAAAACAGTGTCAGACCTAATGGAACTCGAGTAACCGATATTTTATTTATATATTATATGTTAGCATGTACATAAAATACTTAACGCTTTTCTTTTAATTTGTTTAATTTATTCGAACAAAATTGCTAGTTAGTCTTACCTGTATTTACTAGGTGCAATTATAAAAAGTTTCTGCATATGGTATAAATTTCGTTAAAAAAAAAAAAAATTTTAAGATTAAAAAATTGTTAATAGTGTTAAAAGCTATAATATTAATAATATAGATCCTAAAAGTAAATACATAAATTTTAATATAAAACTTTCTAATAATTCAATAGGTATTAGAATACATTTATCAATTCAATTAGAGAATGATACATCAACATTAAGAAATAATATTAAGTTGCCAACAGATAATTCTGAAGCCAACTACAGCATAACCGATACAATTGAAACTTTTAGAAGGTATTTAGTTGAAAAAGAAATTAATATTGGAGGTATTATTGAAAGTTCTAAAGTATTTTTCCGTCATTTCAATTTTATTTTATGATGAAAATTGTGAAATAAGAATCAGATGTACCTATATAGTAACTAGCATTATAAAACTCTCAACATATATTGTTTTGAGTATAATAGAGAGTATGATAGAGATATAATAAACTCGAATGAAAGAGAAAGAAAACATGAAACAAGCCCCTTGTTTGATCGAGAAACAAATAATATAAATATCAGAATAATCAATATCAAATATTATTCACAAACTTTACACAGGAGGATACAGTAAACAAATATCAGCAAATATGAAAAAGGAAATAATAACCTTCTTAAAAAAATTTGCACATGTTATTTCGGATGATCATAAACAAAAGCTCATGAATATTCAATCAGATTTGGAGTACATAGACAGTTTAAAAATATATGGTCAACATTATGAGAACTGTGAATGGATAAAAGAAGATGGTATAGAACACAATACTGGACCCGAAACTTGCAAGTGTTATGATAGTCGATTTATGAGAAAAATTTGAGAAGAACAAGCAAAAGAATTAATGCAAATTTATTATAATGTATTCAATGTAACTAAATGTAAAAATTGTAATTTCAAATGTGAGAAATAAAATGAAGAAAAAATGTATTAGGAGTTGCATAATTATTTTATTGTGGATTGGAGGCTATTGCATTTATTTCTTTTTCACTGATAAGAGAACAGAAAATTTATTACAATATCGCATAATTATATTATTGAGGATTGGAGGCTATTAGCAAATAATTCTTTTTAACTGATAAGAGAACAGAAAATAAAGAAATGTGACATAATTATTTTATTGTGGATTGGAGGCTATTTGCATTTATTTCTTTTTCATTGATAAGGCTACAGAAAATTTATTACAATGTTGCATAATTATATTATTGTGGATTGGAGGTTATTTGCATTTTATTTCTTTTACAGCGATAAGAGACTAGAAAAACAAAACACAGGTTGCATAATTATTTTATTGGTGGCTATTTCAATTATTTCTTTGTTCTCTGATAAGAGAATAGAAAATACAGAAATGTAACATATTTAATTTAGTATGGATTAGAGGTTATTTTGAATTATTTTTTTTTTACACCGATAAGAGAACAGAAAATTTGTTAATAAATGTTGCATTCGCTTGTAATCTAAAATCATTTTTTGTAAAAAATGCCGGGGAGTTATATTCACATTCAAATAATAAAACAAAAGCATGGAGGAGGATTTGCAAACAATAGAATAATATCTAGTTACTGCTATAGCGTTTCTAAAACGCTTCCGCTTCCTTGTTGGGATCAACCCAACATAGAAAACGAGATGGGTAGGGTTAATTAGACTAAATCTAATGAACTTAAATATCTCCCTTGCGAAAGAAATAGAAACGCTCGCAGATGAAATGAATGACTACTGCCAAAGATACAATTTTGAAGTGAGTTTTTCTTTTTATGATTTCTTTATATATTGTTATTTATTAATGTGTTTTCTCTTTCCAGCTGATATATCTAGAATAATATATTATATTATGTTTTAATTTTAGATATTAAATTATACACATCTGACCAAACGCAGCTGCTTCCTTATCAGTAAATACCAAACTGAGTTGAACTTTTAGCTTTTAAGAAACTTGTGCTGATCAAAAGAAAACACAGGGACGGGGGGTATGAGAAAATTTCATTTCAGGTTACCTTTTCCTTCCAGCAAGGACACAAACCAAAGCAAAGTTTTCCACAAAAAGTCCTCCCCATCATAGCAAATACACAAACCAAAAACAGCTTTCCACAAAAGCTCCCTCAATCATAGCAAAGGCACAAACCAAAACATAGCTTTCCACAAAAGCTTCCAACAAAAAACTCACTCAAAACTTTCGACTTAATGTGAGGGTTTTTGGTGAATTTGGACCTTCATAAGAAAATACACGCGTTTTTGGTCCATTACACACACACATTGTTTACCTACTATGGTTAGATACAAGGCTCGACTTGCTGTGAGAGGTTATACTCAAGAGTACGGGATTGATTATTTGGAGACATTTAGTCCAGTGGTACGTTTTTCTTCATTGCGCTAAATTTTAAGCATTGCAGCTGAGAGAAAAATGGAAATAGTTCAGTTCGCTGTTAAAACGGCATTGTTAAATGGTGATCTCGCCGAGGAAATGTACATGTGGCAGCCAGTTGGGCTTGATGACGGCAGTGGACGAGTATGTAGGTTAAAGAAAAGTCTTTATGGACTTAAACTAGCCTCACGATGCTGGAATCAAAAATTCAAATACTTCATGAGTGATTTGGGTTCAAAGTAAGTGAAGCAGATCCATGTATATTTGTGAATCGAAATTGTGGCGGCATGACTTTCTTAGCGATATATGTTGATGACGGCATAATATGCAGTGATGATTCGGCAAGTATAGCTGCAGTTTCTAATCATCTTCAAAAGCATTTTCAGATAAAACTTATAAAAGTAGGATGTTTTCTGGGATTTGAAATTGAGAGATTCGATGACGGTTCTATTTTTATTCATCAAGCAGCATACTCACAAAGAAGATATGGATAGAGTGATGCAGATTATGCAGATGATCTTGATACTCGTCGATCTACTTCAGGATCAGTATTTCTTTACAACAATGGTATTGTAAGTTGGTGTAGTGGACGGCAGAAATGTGTATCTCTATCTACGATGGAATCAGAGTATATAGCTGCTTCCGAAGCAGTTAAAGACTTGGTTTGGCTAAAACGACTATTTTCGGATTTGTTGCCATTTAATACAAACAACAATATAACATTTTATTTGGACAACCAAAGCGCTATTCGTATCATTAAAAATCCAGAGTATCACAAAAGAAGTAAGCACATAGACGTGAGATATCACTTCATTCGGGAGAGGTTCCAGGAGGGTTGTTTCGACCTACAATACATATCAACACATAAAATGATTGCGGATATCTTTTCTAAAGCTCCATCAAAACAGCGTTTCGAGTATTTACGTTCATTAATTGGATTTTTGGAAGTTGACAAAGAGGGGGAGTGTTGAATATAAATTATTAATATGTATTTTTGTAAGCTTTGAAATAATCCCTTTCTTAAGATAACATTTTTGGCAACATTGCAACATTGCAACATTGTTTTCTTCTCTTGTTCTCTCTCTCTCATTTTTCTTGCACAAAAAGTAAAGTAACTTATTCATTCTTATCGTAGCAATTAACTTTATAACATCGTTCTCAATAAAATATATTTAATAAACTGTTTTAAACAATATTAAAACCACATAACTTAATAGATAGTACCACCCAACCTTCCTGTGAAATTTCGTTTATAAATCTTTAATAGGTACCTAGTAATGATTTTTGTCTAATTGTCGGTGTGACAATTGTATTACGATCAAGTTATGAAAAATTCTTAATAGTGAGCGTGGCAGTTCATATATGCCGCCCACTTTTTGTACAATGTTTAGTAGGACCCACATCTCCCACTGCGTCACTATTCCATCAATTAGACCGAAGTTATAGTCATTTTAAAAAAGGTGAGAGAGAAAAGTTACTTATATGGGAAGTAGGCTTGGTCTATGTCAAATCGGTCCATATAGGAATCTGATTCTGTATCTTTGTCCAGACTATACTTTTGCAAAACTTAGTTAAGATAGCTATAACGGTGTAGAAAAAAGTGGCTACAGAGGAGAGACTGCCAGACGGACAGACAGATGGACAAAATAAAAATTGCTTAGAAAGTAATTCTGTTCATATCTGTATATATATGTCCATACCTACCACGAGTCCTTCTTGAAATAGCAACCCCTCTCAAAACCATGAAATTAGTATACCCTATTTACCTTTTTTAAAGGTAAAGGATATAAACCGTTATCGCACTGATAGGTTATTTTTAAGAACTACAATATGTATGTACATGAAATAAGCGCGTGTAACTATTGTAATTTCTTTTCGCACACATAAAAAAAATATGGATGAAAATTTTCCAAAAAATATTTTTAACTTGTGTATTTATGAAAATTTTTTCTGCTCGGGCGCCAATGTCCGAACCAAAGGATTTTCTTTGACCGGTAGTCAAATTCTTTAACGCTGTAAATTTTATTTTTTAATTTGACAGCAATTAAGATGTGAAATGCGTATTCCAAATAACAAACACAGAAAAAAAACTTATATACACAATGGTCTACAATTCAAACAGCGAAAAATGAAACGCACGGCTTCAATGATTCAATGTCTTTATTAATTTTAAGAAGTAAAAAATTATTTAATTTTTGCAGCGAGTTTTTTAGAGTTGCAGAGATGCAACTTCGGAGAAACACAGTTTTGAGAGTAAAACTTTTAGTCAAACATAAGGTACTATGCATTGAAAGAATTAGTTAAGCAAATAATATAATTCAATAATTAATCATTGAAAAGTTAGCAAGAAAAATGTAATAATAATAATTATAATAAATGCTTGACCAACATCATAGTTTTAATGAGTGTTGTTAATTGTGACTATCTCTTGTTGTGTGAAGAGTAATTCTTGATATTTAGCGTTTGAAACAGGAATTATCAAAGGTTTTGGTGTATTTAGGAATTTTTATAATAAATATGATTTGTGTGTCTTTGTATTGAGCTGCTCCTAGTCGTATGTTTCTCAACTTGTCAATGTCATCGTCATACTGAAATATTTCGTCATTGGTCAGAATATTATTTTTTCATAATATTAAGTTAAACCACACCTGTATAACTGACCCATTACGAATATCAAATAATTTTGCGCAACTTTTCTCCGAACACTGTAAAGACCACAAATTTACTTCATAATTTCTAGCAGGCAAATAAAACTCTCTCTCAATACGCATCACACACACCAACAATAAAGCACACCAGCTAGAAACAGATATAAATTTAGATGAGCTAACGATTTGCCTTACGAGGGCGGATTGATATCGAAACTACCTAGCGCTAGATGGCAGCACAAATACAAAAACTTTTTTTTTTTTAGAAATTGCGATCTGTCAAACGGCAGCTGTTAAATTTCACCCAAATTCATCGATTAGTTTATTTGTTGTAGTCGTTTGAAGTAAGTAACTTGTAGTCGTTTGAAGTAAGCAACAACGCGGCCGAACAAGCACTGCAACAATACCATCAACAGGAAGGCCAAAAGAGGTGGTTACTGAAGAAAATATCAAGAAAATCCTCGATATCGTTATGAATGATCGCCGAGTCAAGTTGCGTCAGATTGTTGAAATAGTAAACGTATCATATGAACGTGTGTTCAACATTTTGCATGAACATTTGCATATGAAAAAGCTATCGGCAAGATGGGTGCCGCGTTTGCTCAGTGTCGAACAAAAACTAGTTCGACAGACCACTTCACAGCGGTGTTTGGACATGATAAAGCGTAATCCTGTTGATTTTTGGCGTCGATTAATAACTGTTGATGAAACGTCGGTCCACCACTACACACCTGAAACCAAAAATAAATCGAAACAATGGGTGGAAGCTGGTGGAAGTGCTCCGAAGAAGGCGAAGGCAGTGAAATCGGCTGGCAAGGTTATGGCCACTGTATTTTGGGATACACACGGAATATTTCTCATCGATTATCTTGAAAAAGGATCCACAATCACAGGAAAGTATTATCGTGCATTATTGGATCAATTGATTGATGCAATCAAGGAAAAACGACCACATTTAAAGAAAAAAAAATGCTCTTTCTTCAAGACAACGCACCGGTTCACACAGCATTAGATACGATGCTAAAATTACGTGAAATACACTTCGAATTGGTTAATCATCCACCTTAAAGTCCAGATTTAGCTCCTAGTGACTTTTTCCTGTTTCCAAACTTGAAAAAATGGCCCGCAGGAAAAAGATTCCTCTCAAACGAAGAAGTGATTACCGAAACTAATGCGTATTTTGAGGGTTTCTCGAAATCGTATTATTCAGATGGTACAAAAAAGTTGGAATATCGTCTTACTAACTGTGTCGAAGTAAAAGGAGACTATGTTGAGAAATAAATGGTTTTTGAAACAAAAAAATGTTTTTGTTGCTACTTAGGTAGCCTCAATATCAATCCGCCCTCGTATATGGCACAGACACTTTACTGTACATACATCATCTAGTCAGTAAGTGTCTTTCTGCAAAAAACCACATATCTGTGCTTTCCATAGATTTCCAAAAAGCTTTCGATATATAGTATTAAAAAAACTTCAAGAATGGGATATTGGCCCAAAAATGTTCTATTATCTTAAAACCTTTTAAAACAATAGAAAAATTCGTTGCAAAGTGAACAAGGTATTATCATCTACGTATCGACTTTCCAATGGTATCCCTCAAGGCTAACCACTTTCTGTAGTTCTATTTACAATAGCTTTCGATGATTTAAGTAAATTTATTCTTGCAAATAGACATGTTCAGCATTGCTTATATGCAGATGATCTATATGTCATCAGCAAGAATCAAAATATCAACCAAATATACAGAAACCTAGTTGAAACACTTAAAATTATTGACAGCTGGTCCTTACACTTAGGGGCTAAAATGCTTTTTATTAAATCTAAACATTTACACATTTGTAGAAAAAATAAATGCAACAATACAATAATTAATTCTAATAATATTACTATTGAAATTGTTATCTATTTAAAAATTCGTGGCCTAATATTTGACAATAAAAATAGTTTTAAGCACCATTGTATATATTTAAGAAATTGTCTAGCTGCCAGACTTAACATTTTGAAATACCTCTCATCCCCTAAAATTCATATCCACACTAATACTCTAATTTCTGCAACGAAACTTACAATTCTCTCCAAAATAGACTACGGGCTGCAGATCTATGGAAAATGTGCCAAAACCAATCTTAATATGTTAAAGACACCATATTACGCAGCTGTGAAGTCCAGCTTACGAGCCTTGAGAATTACGCGTACTGAATATCTCTTAGCGGAAGGAGGCTTCGTCGAAATTGGACAGAGAATGCAGATCCTGCGTTGTGGTCTAACGCCTCGTTTATTTTGTAACTCATCGCATATTTTAAATAAAGAAATACAACTCTTAAAAGCTGGTAAATTCTCTCTATCGATGGAATCAGCGCTGTGCGCAGTTTATAAGCTTAAAACCAATCTGGACTTCAATACAACTCCAGCAAGACGATCGGTCAAACACCCTCCATGGACTTTAAGCGCAGAGTCATTTATCGATAAACTAACAAGGTATGGTAAGGGAGGAAGAAACTATACAGTCTACAAGCATCTCTACCTAGACACTATTACACCACTCAAAGAAAAGAATTGGTCTCCGATATTCACTGATGGTTCAAAAAACCAGGATGCAGTTGCTTTCGCAGTCGTAGCCGAGAATGGAATATATATTTCCAGAGGATTATTACCGCATGGATCAAGCGTTCTTGAAGCAGAAGCACAAGCCATATTATCTAACCTACAATGGATTGAAAACAGAAAGGGAAAGTACGCTGTCTGCACTGACAGTCGATCAGTCTATGAGGCAACAAAAAACTATTCTAACAGTTTAGAGTTTATAGAAAAAATACAACAATTGCTCACTGTAATGAAAAAAAGTCTAAATCATGTGGATACCAGGATATTCAGGTATATCTAGAAACAAGCTAGCTGACTTAGCAGCTAAAGATATACTAAATAGTCCATTAGAATACTTTAAGCCAATCTCCAAAAAAAAATATTATTACTTCAGCCAGGAGATACATATACAAACACTGAAGCGATGAATGGGTACGATATAACCACCCTTATAAAAGGATCAACCCTGCAAGAGCCCCTATAATCCTTCCTCGCACAACATCTATCACCATAAACAAATGCTACATGTGACTTCGATTGGATCACACTCTAATAACCTAAATGCATCTTTTTAAAAAGGAACCACAACCCCGGTGTTGCTTCTGCAATAATTCAGCTCTCACCATCTATCATCTCCTTTCTGCCTATCCCTCCATTTCCAACATCCGAACCTTAGTATTCCAAAATAAAAATCCTCTAGAAATTCTTTCATCCCCGTCTCATGAAAATATTTATACAATATACAGTTTTCTAGAACAACTCTTAATTGAAAATATAATATAAATTCAATTGAATTTTCTTTTTTTTTCTTATTATATTAAATCTCAATATCATAAGCCGATAGCCCTGGCAGCTAGAGCATATATAATTATTTATAATTTTAATTGTAATTAATTTTAATAAAATAAAAAATAAAAATAAAAAAATTCTTAATAGCCTAAATATATGGCAGTAATAAATTGTATCGGCAAAAGTACAAAAGAGAATATGCAAAAATACTTAAGTTGGCTTTTGGGTAAAAAGTGTCAAGTGTTTAGAGACCTAAAAGGAACGTGAGATTGCGGACTGTGGCGTTCTAGAGCATGAGTATCAGACAGCATATGGTGGAATACATGTTGATATGTATGAAAGTGTATTATATCACTCGACTCGATGGGTAAGCGGGACGGACGAGTCCGTGTAAGTAAAACGTTTGTATAGGTAAATGTGACTAACATGATTTGAGGTAATTTAGTTAATTCTGTGGGACACATTGAGTTGGTCAGTAATTTGGGTGTTCTGGTTCTTGGTAATTGGGTATTTAATCTTTCCCTGTCGACAGGAATGCTGTGTGAGTTCTGATTCATAAAAAGTGTCGATAGGCCGGGTGGTAATACCGGTAGTCTTTCAAGGAAACATTAAGGAGAGAGAGTTCTATCTATGTCCTACGTTGAAACAGGAGGTATACTTGGGGGTTGACTTCTGGAGAAAGTTTGCATTAGCCCCAGAAGTGTTATGGGTAAGTGAAGTCGAGAAGGAGCTGGGCGAATCTGAAGAGGAAGGAGAAGAGGGAAGGAGTATGGAACTGCGTGTGCTGACAGCAGCGCCACAACAGCAGGCGGAGAAGGTGAGGAGGAAATTTGGGAGTTTTGAGAAGCATGGATTAGAAAAAACTACTCTGGAAAAGCACACGATTCAGGTGGTCAGCGGGGCAGAGCCAGTGGAGGATAAGTATTATCCGGTGTCACCCGCAGTGCAGAATTTAGCGTACACACCTTGTTCATCAGTTGTATTGATCTGAAATTCGCATTCTGGCAAATCGATTTAAGTGAAGAGAGTAGGGAGTATATGGCTTTTATGGGGCCGGGGCAAGCCTTGTACCAATTTGCAGTAATGCCGTTTAGCCTGCACAATGAGTAGACTGATAGAGAAGGTGATTCCCCAGCTGTTGGAGTAGAATGTGTTTGTATATCTGGACGACCTATAGGTGATTACCAAAGATTTTGGATCCCATTTGCAGTTACTGAGTGAAATGACCGAGTGTTTGCGAAAGGGGAATTTGACTATAGGAATGTGAAAGTCGCAAGTTTAGGAGGAGGTTCGCTGAAGACGGACCCAAAGAGGTAGAGGCGATCACGAAGATTCCAGTGCCAAAGAATCCTAAAAAGGTACGCAGGTTTTGAGGAACAGCAGAGTAGTATAGACGGTTTATTAGGGATATTGCGGAGCCAGCAGCCCCAATTAGTGATGAAGGGACAGAAATCTAAAATAACACCCGCGGCGATTCAGGATTTCAAAAAACTGAAAGGTTCTTGGGTTTGATACTACGACTTTTCCCTCGCCGACATATCTAGAGATCATGGAGACGGTACGACAGAATCAGGAGAGGTTATCTGATGTGAAGATAGTCGAAGGTTACATTTATAAGCGAAAGGAGGCATGCCGTGCAGACGAGTGGATGGCAGTACTTGAAAACACACATTTCTGGCCTGTCCACTACAAGTCATAAACCTTATATTTAAAGAACTAGAAAATAATCTTCAAACTCCTTTACCAAACAGAAGATACCGCAGGGACCTCGTTGACGGATTAGGTACGGTCATCAAGTTTATAACAGGTTACATGGACTCAATGGATGCAGAACAAATAAATAGATAAATAAATGAGATTCCTAAAAATGGAAATAATATCAAAATCAAAACACTGTAAATTAATAGAATATTGCTTCACTTACGCCACAAATTAAGTACGAACAACCATCTACATATACAAAATCTTATCTTGCTGGAAACTTTCGTTAATCGATAACGAAATCCTTCGTTAAAATGCGAGTATAATATATATATATATATATATATATATATATATATATATATATATATATATATATATATATATATATATATATATATATATATATATATATATATATATATATATATATATATATATATATATATATATATATATATATATATATATATATATATATATATATATATACGAGTATATAATATATATATAAAAATATCTTTTTGCCCTCTAAACTCCTTTTTATCAGGACTAAGAGAACCATAAGGATCAAATGTCCGAGCTATGCTTCTCGTTAACCATAAGCAAAATTTTAACAATGAACTATTCTAAACCAATAACCATAAGAATCCTTCACCTAATAAAATATTCCAACGAAGCTTTGACCGATACGAGGGAAATAATACAGATGAAATTAATAAGATAGAAGACTCCCCAAATTTTTGCCTACCTACCTCTCCAAACGAACCGGATATGTCGATGTCAATACACATGGAACAAAATTAGCATACATAAATATATCCTCACCATTTGGTGGTCTACTTAGATTCCTTGTCGACACCGGCGCATCCTCATCATTTATAAACCTTGAATTTATTTAAGCAAAAAATAAAAGAGACTGCGCTCCAGTAACACTGAAGACAGTTCTAAGTCAAAATAAATTAAACAAAGTAGTCACCCTACCTACATTTTCCGAATTTAATGAACCTTTCTTAATATTAAAATTTCATGAATATTTCGATGGACTTTTGGGGCTTGATATTCTCAAACTATTACAAACTAACATAGACCTCAGAAAACAAATTCTTATGACAAAAGCTCTGTCTTGCCTCTTCCATCAAAATTAAACTTTACATCGGGAAAACATTTTATCCCAGCGCGCTGTAAGTGTATTATTAAATTACCAGTAGATGTTGTTATTTAGGAAGGCATTTATATGACAAAAAACTGGTTTAGTCTGTTGGAAGTTATAAACACAAGCACAGCAGACCAAACACTCCTGTTAGGCAAGCCTATCAAGAGTGAAAAGTATTATAACTCGGAAGTCATCGAAATCCCCAATTGGAATATAAGCTGCGAACAGAAATCCGGTGCTAGTTATATATCTGAGCTAATCAGAATAAATCGCCTGAATACCGAAGAAAAAACAGCCTTAATTAAATTGTGGAGACAATTCGAAGACATATTTCTTAAGGAAGGACAACTACTTCCCTTCACGAACGAAATTAAGCATCATATAATCACAACAGATGTACGAAGTCATACAGATAACCACACGGTCATAAGAGCGAAGTTAATAATCAAAAAAGTAACCAGTATGGAGAGTGCCTAAAAGGAAAGACGCTAGTGGCAAACAGAAATAGCTAGCGATTGATTTCAAGGAATTAAATGAGAAAACCATTTCAGACAGGTATCCACTACCAAATATCATTTGTTGTGAGTTAGAACCATACTACCTACGTGTAGTTTACTCACAGCACCGACTCCTAACAGATGCCACACTATGTTAAATTAGCATGTGCTAAAACGGTGCTATAATAAGGCATACTTCTAGGGTTTAAGTATTCTAAGTTAATGTGATCTGTGCAACGTTATTATGTAAGCTTTTAGGGTGTTACAGTTCCGCAGTCGAGTCGACGAGGGCAGCGTAGTGCACCGTCGCCACTTTTGAAGTGGGTCAGTTGGCTTGACCAACTGACACCAATTAACAGGTGCAGAACTGGAACACCAGAAAGGTCAGTTCACAGACTGAGATAGGTTTTTTAAAAATAGTATATAAGCATTAGGTTTCGTAAGAATAAATCTCTCTTGTGTTTTGAAAACTGAAAGGTGAAAAGTGTTGGTGATTTACGTTAGGGTTTTGATTTGCAGCCACGCGCCCCGAAGAACCGCGACAGGACGTCGCCCGCCAAGCAAGGACACGAGGACCCCAACATTTTGGCGCAGCCGGTAGGATTGGACATCTTACTACATTATTCGAAGGACCTCATCTAAAGACACTGTGGGAAAAAGGATGTCATCGGGAAAAATGGTGAGTATGTCTATAGTAGGGCATCTTAGTATTTAAGAAAACTTTGCCGACGATTCTTCGGTGACCGTGTGGGCGCTTTTGCGCCGGTCATGCAGAAGAAGCAGCATTGGGGCTGATTAGCCGCTGCGGTTAGGTGACACTAGGTCGATTTAAAAGAAAACTTTCTACTCACGGTCAGGTTGCATAGGGTTGTTTCACTGAAATCAGGTTCATTCTTTTTATAATAACCATTTGTTTCAGCATTCTCGGGGGGCGTGAAACATATGAAGTTTTGTCTAAAGGAAACAAAGTTCCTCTCTAATCCCTGTTGTGTTGCGAACTCGTGCTTACCGGTTGGTTTGGTTCGGACAGAACGTGCCACGGTATAGAGCTTACGCATTCATAATAGTGGTTGGTGCTTCATATGTCCATTTGTGGGATTAACGTTTGATTTTTCTGTCCGTGTCAAGTACCGGAATGAAGTTAGGTTTACTTTTTGGGGCATCGCGTGTATTTTGTTTGGCAGCGTGTTTCGTGGTTGCGGTTAGGGTAATTCAAATTTCAAGTCATTTAGTAAAACTGGCTATTTATTTTCTTTGAATATCAGGAAATAAATGACCAGGGTACGAAAGACGTAACGGGTGCGGAAGGTCGGAGGATTGAGCTAAGGCCAATTGCAGAAGTGCCGCGCACGCATCCCTATTGGCATAGACGTGGTGGAAAAGCAGCACGGGAGAGAAAGCGGCTGGCTTTTCTAAGGAAGTTTCTGGCAGAACAGGCAAACCTGGAAGTGCCTCTGCCTTGGAGCGAGGCGAACAGATTATGGCAGGAAAGATTCAGACTGGAAGAGGCGAACACTGGATTCTATAATTAGCTGTAGGAATTGCCGTAAATTAAACCGAAGTGTTATTTATATCTTTGTTAGCGAGAACTTGCAAATTTAAGTTAAGTCAATAAATAAATTGTGGAACAATTCAAATGGTTGTTTTAGATTGTTGGCATTTGGAGTAGGATAAGTAAGAATATTTGGAGAAGTGCCATCTACATATGTTGTCACATCATAGCTTGTGTAGTCTCGAAACTACAATTTGCGCAGCGAAAATGCACCAATGTTACGCACGGAAAAGCGAAACAGCTTAACCGAGCGACGCTCAGAAATAGATATGAGTAAAGTTCTGCGGTAAAATGCTTCTTGAATACGAAGATTTTCTGGTAGTACTTTTGTGAAATTAAGTAAATGCGATCGCGAATAAATTGAAATTTGGTATACTAATATGCCTATATTTGGGGTAGTCATGTTGGATTTTCTAATGGAATTTTCAAGTGAGGTGTAAAAATTGGGTACGGTAAAACTCGGTTTTTGGAGTTTGGGTTAAAAGTAGAGATTAATTCGGTCTATGGAAACGCCAAGGGAAGCGATAAAATTGCTGGAAGCTCAAAAGCTACAGAGCGAGGCAATTCAGAAGAGGATCAGAAATTGTAGGAAGGATAGCAAAGCAAGGAAAAACAGCGCGTACTACCGCAAGCGCATAACGGAGCTAGAAGCCTTGTTGACTGTGTTTAATAGCAACAACGAGGAGTTGCTAAAGTTTAAGGACTATTGCGGTGATAAGGATTACTTCACCAAGGATTACGCGTTACACGTCAACGGTTTGACACGAGACTGGTTGACTAAATTCAAGTTGGATTTAGAAGAGCTGGAAGCACAGGAGGATAGTCCTAGTTCGCAGGAGGACAGGGCTCGAGACAAGCTTAGGTCTCTGCAAACTGAGGTGAAATTGTTCGCAGAAAAATTGTTTGAACAGTTGGAAGCGGCCACCAGCAAGAGTGAAGCCCAGGTACTCTGGAGATTAGCGAGAGACGGTGGAAACCTGTCAACTCTGGAAGCAGCAGACCAAGCGTTAGCTACTATTCAGAGTCGGACGGAAGAAAAATTTTTCCAAGTCTTCAAAGATACTGAGGAATTGAAGATAAATACGGAGTTCCTTGAAAATAAAACTAGAGTACTTTCTAGGCAACTCCGGGAAACTGAGGAAGCCGCATCGCATCTGGAGAAGGAAAACTTGGAGCTCAAAAGAATCGGGGCAATTACTAAGCCAGCAAGAGTGAGATCGGCTTCAACTTCTCAAATTCAAACGCAGACAGTATTAGCTTTGCCACCAGAAGTTCGCTGGCCGGAGTATTTAACTCCGGAAGGGATAGGTCGTGTGGTGAAGCCTACATTAAACTTGACTGGAGAGGGTGAAGCGGAGTTTTTATTTGACGCGTCGGAAATCGGTGTCGAGCCATTTACTCCAGGAAGTCCGATTAATAATAGAAATCGGGGTTATCCACCAAACGATCCAGAAGCAATAACGGTGCAGCAAAGTCCCAATACAGTGGACGATATTTCGCCTGTACGGGCAAACGGTCGAAGACTCATAAGTTTGAGTCCGTCGCTAGTCAAATACATTTCAGATCCAAGGGGAGTGAATTTGGAAACCACTCAGAAGGATAACTCTCAAGTTTTACCAGTAATAAGTAATACAGGAATACGTAAAATGGGTATCGAGGATATCTCCAAGACCGTGTCCAGGCTAGTACCTGTGTTTACTGGTGCTGTTTCAGAAGATTTACGGTCGGAACTCAGTAGGTTCATTCAAGGTTGTGAACTTGCAAAGCGAAGCATAAGCCCCGATGAGCTGCAGGATTTCTTTGACTGTGTTAAGCAAAGGTTATTTGGAGATGCGTACAACCTTGTGCTGCCAAAACAATTCACCAGTGTGAATGAACTTTACGGCCTGTTGAAGAAAACTTATCTTAAGGAGAGAACTCTGGAAGATATATCCCAGGAGATTAGAATCGGGAAACAACTGGCAGGGGAAGACATTCGCGCGTTTGCCAGGCGTTTGGAGTCACTTCGGATGTTGGCCCAAGAAGTAGTCAAAAATAAGTACGATGGCGTTGGTGATACCGCTTTATTGTACGAAGTTGACAAGTCAGTGTTAACGACTTTCGTAGTGGGGCTCCGCAATTCCGCTCTTAAAATTCATATGCTGAATAGCAAAACAGGAAATCTGGAGGAATTGGTAGAAGAAGCAATTCGAGCGCAAGTCCTTGTGGAACGGAGTACGGCCGGATTGGGGGAGATACATATGTTGGAAAATAGACAGGACAATTTAACTGCCGCTGTCATGGATAGAGAAGGAAATAATTTCGTCCCAAACGTATACAGAGGAGCGTATAATCCCGGTATCTCCGACAGCAGAGCCGCGTATCAGAGAAATCCGCACAGGGGGGTTGTACAGAAAGCTCCCACATGTTCATTCTGCCATATGCCAGGCCATACAAGGGATGAATGCATTATACGCAAGAATACGCCCTATTGTATGGAGTGCCAAACATATGGTCATGAGGCAAGTAGGCAGTGTCAATTAGACAATAAATGGGATCAAAGTAGAAGGCAGCCAGCTACGAGGCGCCCAGATCCAACCTTAAGGGACAACAGGGGTAGTGGTCCTCGAGTCGGCTCAACGGAAGGGATTAACCAAGGAAGAAATCCTTTCAGCACTGGGAATGGTCAACAGCGGCCAAACTGGGATACTAGAGGAGGACAAAGGTTAGGCAACACCCAACAGGGGATGAAATGCTTTTCATGTGGTCGGATGGGACATCGAGCTGCGGAGTGCAGGGATAGGCAGTTCCAACAGAGGAACCAGGGAAACTTCCAGCGGCCCAGTCGAGGCCAGTAGACTGGAAAGCCAAAAGTAAGGAAGTAACAGTTAGGCCGAAGGTACGTGGGACTGGTAATGTAGGAAGTACAGTCCAGGAAAAGGAGGAGCAAGAGGCTCTCCAGTACCACGTACCAAGTAACGTGAACACAATGGTTCAAATTACGGAGGAGCAAGAGTCTCTCCGGGGGAAAATTTTGGATTGCGTACTGATTTGGGTAACTGTGATGATTCTAGCACTTAGATTAAGTTTTAATAAGATTAGAGAGTATAGGCCAGTCGCCGCGTACGTGGTACGAGGATGTATGGTTAAGGTATTAGCGGTAATTTTGAGGGAGTATAGGGTTGTAAGGCATAACTGTGGTGCATGGAGGAGAAAATTGGAAGAGTTAGGAAGTAGATACGCGTCCATTTTGGAGTCAAAAGGGCGTTGTTTCGTTGTGAGCAGGGTAGGAGATGCTTTCATCGAGATACCCTGCAAGGAGGCAGCTAGTGGAAAGCTAGTGCTTTTGGTAGATTCAGGGGCGGATACTAGCCTCATAAAATCTAGTGTTTTACGGAAAGGACTAGTTATTAACCCAAAAGATGTAAGAACGCTTAATGGAGCGTTCGGAGGTTGCATCAGAACACTGGGGTCACTTAAAATGGGGCACAGTAAAGTTAAGGGAATGAGTTTTAGAGTGCACGCAGTTGAATTGGATAGGGAAGGTATCCCGGCCGATGGGATAATTGGCCGCGATAATCTCTGGGGCCGCACCATACTGGATGCGCTGGAGAAACAGTTATCATTTTATGATGATAATAAGAATAGAATCCTTACTCTCCCATTGAAGTCATGGCAGGAAGGAACCGTGAATAGGGTTAAGAATTGTAGGGAGGTAGTGAACGCAAGGTCAACCAGAGTAGTTACTATGCGTGTAAACACGAAACTCAGGACTGTTGTTTTGCACAAGCAGCAGCTAGCGGAGGGTGTGTATATGGGAGAGACCATAACGCACGTTGACAAGGGTAAAGTGTACGCTTGTGTACTAAATGCGTCAGAGGAGGACTACTATATGGATAAGGATTTTAGGCCTAAGTTCACTAGTTATGATAGTTTTAAGGAACCGAATTATGGAACGGTTAATCAGATTAAGCAGATAGATGTAAGGAAAAGAATGGAGAGAGTGCTAGAATCACCAAAGTTAGACCCAAGCGTAAATACAGAAGAGAAGGCATCGATAGAAGCCATTTGTATGTCATTCCATGACATATTCTTGCTGGAAGGAGACCAGCTAACATATACACCAGAGGTAGAGCATGAAATACCTACTAGAGTGGATCAAGCGCCAATTAACCAGAAGCAATACAGATTGCCGCAAGCTCACAAAGATGAGGTAAATAGGCAAGTGGAAGGAATGTTAAAGGATAACATTATTTCACCGAGTATCTCGCCTTGGAACTCACCAATAATTTTGGTACCAAAGAAGGGAGGTGCGCAGGGTCAGAAGAAGTGGAGGATGGTCGTTGATTTTAGGAAATTGAACGACGCCACTATCAAGCAGGTGTTCCCGATACCAAGGATAGAAGAGATTCTGGATCAATTGGGACACAGTAGATATTTTTCTACACTTGATTTAGCGAGTGGCTACCACCAGGTTCTGGTGGATACCCAAGATAAGCAAAAAATCGCGTTCAGCACCGGTTTAGGCCATTACGAGTTCAATAGAATGCCGTTTGGATTAACAGGAGCACCGGCTACCTTCCAACGGCTAATGAACCATGTGCTAACAGGCTTACAAGGGTTAGATTGTTTTGTGTATCTCGATGATATTGTAATTTATGGGAAGAACTTGCAGCAGCATTCGCAACGCTTGCGCAAGGTGCTCCAGAAATTGCGAGAACACAACTTGAAATTGAACACGGAGAAGTGTCAATTCTTACGAAGAGAGGTGGTTTATTTAGGCCATCGTTGCTCAGAAGCAGGAGCACTGCCTGACCCGCAGAAGGTGGAATGCGTTAGAAATTTAGCGGTTCCAAGAAACAGAAAAGAAGTGCAAGCATTCCTAGGACTAGTGAACTATTACAGAAAGTTCGTGGAAGGACTAGCCGGAATTGCGTTGCCAATTAACAAGTTGCTGCGAAAAGAAGCAAAGTTCGAATGGACAGAGAGATGTCAGCAAGCATTCGAGAGGCTAAAGGGGATAATTAGCTCGCCACCAATTTTGGCATACCCCGACTTTGAACAAACTTTTTTGTTGACCTCTGATGCTAGCAATGAAGCATTAGGGGCAGTATTGTCACAAGGGGAGGTCGGGAATGACCGACCAATAGCATTCGCAAGCAGAGCGCTTAGCGACACGGAGAAGAGATACTCCACAATAGAAAAGGAGTTTCTAGCCATAGTATGGGCTACGAAGAATTTTAGAGCATATTTGCTAGGACGCCCATTTAGGATATATACTGATCACCAGCCGTTAAGAGGCATAGCTAATTTGAAAGACCAAACGTCTAGGCTAGCCAGGTTCAGACACAAATTGTCTGAGTATGATTTTGAAATCATATACAAACCTGGGAAAAAGAATCTGAATGCCGATGCTCTCAGCAGAGTACCGCAGGCACAGAAAGTATCAGTAGTGCAAACAAGGTCCAAGGCACGGTCGGATAAGGAGAAGGCCGAGAGGATGCAGAAGGACAAAGTTGATGCTACAAGAGATGTTAGCAATGCGGGTTTCGATCCCAATGAGCAAGCAGCCAGTAATGTAGAATGGCTGGAGGATACAAAGGATATCCAGGCTGTGTTAAAGGGTTTCCATGATTCACCTCTGGGTGGCCACCAGGGATTCTGGAAAACCCATGACAGAATTAGGCGAGTATACGGATGGAAGGGTATGCTCAAGGACATTAAGAGATATATAAAGAGTTGTCCAAAATGTCAGGCCAACAAAAGTTCAAGGCTGACAAAGATGCCAATGGTGTTAACTGACACACCTAAACAGCCATTTGATAAAGTTCATATGGATATTGTAGGTATTTTACCTGAGACTGTTTCGGGGAATAAATACATACTGACGTTCCAGGACGATTTCTCAAAGTATATGGCGTGCGTGGCTATACCCGATGCTGAAGCAAGTACGGTGGCCAAAGCATTCTTTGATGAAATTATAGCACGATACAACATACCTAAGGTTTTGATAACCGACAATGGTTCAAATTTCGTATCAAAACTGTTCTCGGAAACATGTAAAATGCTGGGAATCAAGAAGTTGCATATAACGCCATATCATCCGCAGGCGAATGGCTCACTGGAACGTAGTCATCGACCTCTGGCCGAGTACTTGCGCAGTTTTGCCAAGGAAGACGGCTCGAATTGGGATCAATGGTTGACCACTGCAATGCATGTACACAATAATACGGTACATGTATCAACAAAGCAAACTCCGTTCAGAACACTCTACGGGTTTGACTTCACCATGCCAGCGAATTTGAAGCGCAAATGTGCGCCTGTATACAACGCTGATGACCCCAATAAAGTACAAAAATATCAGTTGCAGCGAGCGCACGAATTGGTTAGAGAAAACCAGGAATGTGCTAAACGAGTGGCCAGGGAAGCCTATAACAAGGTACTAAACCCAGTAGTTTTTCATGTGGGTGATCAGGTACTCATGAGGAATCAATCCAGGAGAAATAAATTCTCACCTGTGTGGATAGGTCCGTTTATGGTAGCAGAGATCCGAAGCCCAGTTACAACAGTCGTGACGATTAAGGGCAAGAGTAAAAAGCTACATAATAATTTGTTAAAATTATTCCACGTTAGACCACACACCTAATTCATGTGTCAATAATGTTCTACAAGTGTAAACACAATAATAATAATATGAGCAAGTACGTGTGTGTATCCAATAACACACGCAGCTCCGATTTCCAGAAGCAAATTTCCAAAGTCAAGGCCAGCAGAAGTGTGCCACTTAAATCGAGCGATTAAAGTTGACGTAATAAAAATGCTTATTATGCACTTTGGTCGAACAAAGCGCAGTAGGGAAAAGTATGCGTGTAGTATGTTTTTTTTTTGCCTTTTAAAATAAATATCGCATGTAAAAAATAAAATAAGACAATAAGACTTTTTTTTTATTATGATTTTATTTTGTTTACTATTCAATTTTTGTTCGGGAGAATTTTTTGATTAATATTGGATTCCCGGGCGGGAATCCGGGCACCGTCATCTCGTGCGCCCGGTGCAGGACAACTAGCAGTTGCCCCAGCACCCTCTCTACTCCTGGTTCGCCTGGTCTCAATCTGGATGTCAGCAGGAGTTGCCAGCAGGTGTCCACTGCCTCAGGGTAGTCCCACTGGGTGTCGATTTCCCTTAGATAATTTTGTAGTGACGCGTAGGTTGACGAGTATGATCCCCGGGGGAGATCGGTTAACCGTCGATGTTCCTCGATGCTGAGGGCAGCGCAAGCAGGGTGCACCAATGCTGCCGATTCCTCCAGCAGAGTCCGGGTCACCTGTTGGAAGTTAAGCATTAGTTGTCCTAGAGCGGTGTCCATCTCGGTTGTTGAAACTTGACTATGCTACAGTTTGGGGTACAACATGGTTTTATAGTGGTCTGTTAAGCGTTCAGCTATCGGAATATGAAAAAGTGCTAGTAGGGCATATTTCAGCAGACATGATTTAAAAAAGTTAACCGAGAATAGCTGAGCAAAAGTGCTGAGGCATACTCTCAGTTCTGCCGGTGAAAATTGGATCATAATGTAGTGGGCAGGGTCGGCCAAGAAAAAGATGAGCACCCTACGACCAAGTTTCAGGTATGGGATACTAGGTTTTGAGTAGGTGTTCGGGTATATATTTGAACAAGCAGATATTTTTATGATTTGGTCAAGTTTATGAAGACCGGTAATTGGAATTTATGAGGTTTCAGACTTTGCAGCGGGTTAGATAAATACTGTTTATTAATTAGGAATTTAGTGTATAGATAAATGAAGAAAGGCAAAATTTAGGAAAATAGTATAGGTTAATGAATAAAAAAATGTATAGGTTGATTGGGAAAGTAAGCAATTAATTCTAGGTAATTTAAAGCGCCTTGAATGTATGTATGTATTCATATGCGAGCTAATTACAGGATGGAAAATAGGATCGTTAATGGATATATACATATCAGGCTAGAGTAAATTTAAATAAAAAGTAATTGTATGCGATGAAAGATATAGTCATGCAATGGACGAAGTTTTGACACAAATGGGATTATTTTTTATAATCTGATTTTGGTCGGAGGATCAATAATTTGGTTCGAAACTACAATGAGTGATGACTCACATATTTAAAGAGCTTGGAAAATTAGTCGAAGCGGAACTAATGCAATATATGGCAATAGACATAGTCCAGTCCTCTTTTCCTCTGGGATACGTTAGTAAATCCGAGAATGTAAGGGGAGAAGACGAGTGGATGTAGAATTGAAGGGCGTAGCATTCAATTATAGGTTAAGCGATTTATAAGGAGAATATTGTATTGTTTAGTCTGAAAATTGTCATATTTAGTGTAAAATTTTATGATTTTGTAGATTACGATAGTGCTGTTGATGGCGGTCACCGACAGGGTACATGCGGAAGTGCGTTTGGATAAACTACCGGAGACGGATATATTAATGGAGAGGACTGGAGATGTATGGTTCGCCAAGGATTTTTGGGTGGTTGTAACAGAGTTTCCACGCACGGAGTTGGGGATTATTGTTGAGCAATTCAAAGGAATACAGGAGATAACCAGAAGGTTGTGTGAGAGGCATGCAGCGGCCAACGGGACCGAGCTGAAACGAAGATGCGATTCGTCAATTTTGGAGATAGAAGCTATGACGAGAAGATTTTTGGAAAAAGAGAAGACATTGTCTCTGAAAGGAAGGAAACGCCGGTCACTAATAGATGTTGGCGGTGAAGTGCTCAAATGGGCAATCGGTACGATGGACCACCAGGACTCAGATCGGATTTATGGTCACTTGCGGGTCCTTGAGAGAAAGCAGTCAAAGACGTTGTCATTGCTGGGAAAGGAGGTGACTGTGATGAGAGCAGGTTACCAGGGCCTTCACGAAGCAGTAAATAAGACTTTCCAAGAGCTGGAAGAGATGCACTTGGCATTGGAAGGCATTGGAAAGAGACAAGAGGAAACAGAGGTGAACTTAGCAGAATCTTTCATGTTGGGAAAAGTTGTTTCTGAAGAAATGCTGAGATTCCAGGACCAACAGCAAACGGAAATAGTGGTGCTGGATGATTTGTTACATGGCAAACTACACCCATTGTTCCTAACGTCGGATGAATTGCTCAAGGCGGCACCAATGTCAATGAAGGGAATGTCATGGTACAGCGAGGCACCGGAGCGGTTCTATGAGCTAGCCGATGTCCGAACAGAAGAGGCGGGGAACGGGTTGAAAATAGTCATAAAAATTCCAGTGCCATTACTGGAGGTATTTACAATGCACAAAGTGTACCCAATACCCAAGAGACTAAACCCAGATTGGTGCGTGTTGCCGAGGACAAGATACGATTACATAGCGGCGAGCCAAGCTCAGGAACACTACATTGGCCTATCAATAGAGGACGAAGGGAAATGTCGAGAGGTGGGCACAACAAGACGGTTATGCTACCATCCCGGAAAGGTGATTACGCGAGCAAGCGATTACTGCGAGATAGAAGTCTTGAAGCATGAGCAAGATCAATGCGATCACGTAGCTATTCCAGCTACGGGAGGAATTCTGGTAGCTACCAGGACTGTAAACAGATGGCTCTACCATTTTGACGACCAGGTGATTTTCACGGCGGTGTGCTCAGACGAAACCACACGGTTGGAATTGGTAAACACCGGGTTTATGACCGTCGAAGCTGGCTGCAGGGTGATTGGCAAAGGGATAATGTTGGTCCATAAAAGCCAAGAAGAGTCACGATTTAAGTTTTCAACGTCTGTCATGGGAACAAACCGTGTAAAGACGAAGCTGCGGGAGCTGCTGGGAAATTATAAACGAGGTGATGCTGGCCACACGCGCACAACACCGAACACGGTCTCACTCATGCATTTCAAAGATCTGCGGAAAACTCTCACAACAAACAGCAGAGCAATCAACGAGTTGGTTAAGGAGGCAGAAGATGTGGAAAGAGTGGCACACCTCACCAATTCCTGTGAGATAGTGCACACCTGGATGAAGGGAGGGGTAGTCAGTATAGCTGGCCTCATCCTGGTGGTAGTGTTGGTGACGACGCTCATTTCGAAAAAATGGTGCAAGATAGTGGCGGCCCTACAAAGACTCGAATCAACCACGCCAACGGCGCAACACAACAACCATACCGACAACGGCAACCGACAACCGGATCATCAGTTAGCGGAGGTTATAACGTAAGATTTTAGATTTAACTATCATAGCGGAAGATAAGATTTAAGTATGAGAATAAAATGTATTGTACGCCAGTGAGAAAAGAGTCGATGAAAGACCAAAAATAAAAAGGGGAAAGTATAATAGAACAAAAGAGAAAAAACAAAAAACAAAAAAAAAAAGTTGAAGTAAAGAAAAGAAAAAAGAAAAAGAAACAAAGAAAAAAAAAACAAGATTCAAAAGAAAAAGAAAAAAAAAATAAACATAAAGAAAAGAAAAAAGAAAAAGAAACAAAGAAAAAAAAAAACAAGATTCAAAAGAAAAAGAAAAAAAAATAAACATAAAGAAAAGAAAAAAAACAAAAGAAGAGAATATGAAAAAACAAAAGAAATAAAAAGAACCCGAAGTATAAAATAAGGCGGATTTTAAAAAAAAAGAAAGAAGAAAAATTGTATATTGATTTAAGAAAATGCACTGACTGTTTGAAGTGCAAGGGTAAATGTAAACTTCCATTAGAAGTTAGTTGCACTAACTTCTTTTAGAAAGAGGGGAGGGATGTTGTGAGTTAGAACCATACTACCTACGTGTAGTTTACTCACAGCACCGACTCCTAACAGATGCCACACTATGTTAAATTAGCATGTGCTAAAACGGTGCTATAATAAGGCATACTTCTAGGGTTTAAGTATTCTAAGTTAATGTGATCTGTGCAACGTTATTATGTAAGCTTTTAGGGTGTTACAGTTCCGCAGTCGAGTCGACGAGGGCAGCGTAGTGCACCGTCGCCACTTTTGAAGTGGGTCAGTTGGCTTGACCAACTGACACCAATTAACAGGTGCAGAACTGGAACACCAGAAAGGTCAGTTCACAGACTGAGATAGGTTTTTAAAAATAGTATATAAGCATTAGGTTTCGTAAGAATAAATCTCTCTTGTGTTTTGAAAACTGAAAGGTGAAAAGTGTTGGTGATTTACGTTAGGGTTTTGATTTGCAGCCACGCGCCCCGAAGAACCGCGACAGGACGTCGCCCGCCAAGCAAGGACACGAGGACCCCAACACATTGAAGTTTTAGATAAATTGGGGAATTGTATGTATTTTTCCATATGTATCCGGAATATATCGGAAAAACAGATGGCTACTACGAACATGTTCGTATGACATTCGGTCTGAAAACGCCCCTTCTATGTTCCAACGGGTAATGAACAACTTCCTTAGAAATTTGGTCGGAAAAAGTTGTTTAGTTTATCTAGACGATATAATTATTTATTCAACCTCTCTACAGGAACACATTACTAATCTCCAAAAAGTCTTTCAAAAATTAGAAGCATCCAATTTCAAAGTCCAATTAGGAAAATGAGAATTCCTAAAAAAAGAAATCAGTCTTTTAGGACATATTGTCTCAACCGAAGGAATCAAACCAAACCCAGATAAAATTCACGCGATCAACAGAAAGATATCAAAGCATTCTTATGCCTTCTGGGATACTATCGCAAATTTATTAAAGACTTTGCAAAATTAACCAAACCAATAACAGAATTCCTTGATACTGGATGATCGGTATATTAGCAACTTCGAAACTTCCAAAAAACTCCTGACAAATGATCCCATATTACAAAACCCGGATTTCCCAAAACCATTTATCTTTAATACAGATGCGAGTAATTTTGCCCTAGGAGCGGTACTTTCGCAAGGTAGAATTGGAAATGATAAATCAATTTGCTTTGCTGGCCGAACACTTTCCGATAGTGAAACAAATTATTCAACAGTAGAAAAATAACTTCTGGCCATTCTTTGGGCAAACAAATATATGCATTTATACGTTTTTGGGCATTAAATTGGTTCGGACCATCGTCCATTGAGTCAAAATAAGTTGTCCTCAAATAACCAAGCAAGTCGATTTAAATGCAAATGATACAAGCGAAATAGTCCACTCAGCCGAAGAAAATCTAAGTTGTGGAATTGCTATATCAGAAAGACCAATCAATGAATTCAATTTAAAAATATTCTTTGTAGAGCCAGATGAAAAACCAGAAGTATCTGTAGAACTTATATTTAAAAATAAGCAAAGAAGTACATTTTGTAAAGTGGCATTCGACGAATAATGGACATTTTCAAAAAGTATTTAGCACCAAAGAAACTTAACGCATCCCTTTCGGATGATGAAACATGTCGCATTCAATTCACATTCAATCCACATACTCCAAATAGTTTTCACACAGTACAATTATACGGTGTACAGAAAAGCTCATATATATTAAGGGAAGTGATGAGCAAGAGCAAATTATAAAAATCTATCACGAAAATTATGTGGTTATTAAACAACAGAGGAATTAATGGAACATTCCTACATCTTAACTGACAGTACTACTTTCCATATCAAAAACATAAAATAGTACAACTATAGTCAACAACTGCGACATATCATCATCATCATAATTGGCGTACAACCATTTCTGATCATTGCTAGTTATTAGCCTTCGACAGTCGTCCCTGCTTCGCGCACGCTGGCGCCAATTGAAAACACCAAGTGCAGCCAGATCCTCTTAAACTTGGTTCTTACAACGTAGTGGTGGTCTCCGCCTCCTGCGTCCGCCTCCCGGCGGCATCGACTCAAACAATGTTTTCGCCGGAGCACTTTCATCCATTCGCACAACATGTCCCAGCCAGCGCAGCCGCAATTTTTTAATGCTCTGAACTATATCAATGTAGGCGTACAGCTCATACAGCTCGTTGTTCCATCTGATTTGATACTCTCCGTAGACGCATATAGGACCATAGATCTTTCGAAGAATTTTTCTCTCGAACGCCCCCAAAGCTCGCTCATGTCATCGTCCAGGTTTCGGCACCATACAGCAGGACGGGAAGGATGAGGGCTTTGTAGAGCGTAATTTTTATTCGTCTAGAGAGGGCTCTGTTTCTCAATTGCCTACTGAGCCCAAAGTAACACCTGTTGGCAAGAGTGATTCTTCGCTTGACTACTTGCTCACATCGTTCGTGGTGTTGATGCTGGTTCCCAGATAAACGAAATCCTTCACAACTTCAAAGTTGTAGTCGCCAACAGTGACGTGGTGTCCAAGACGCTGATTCTCTTTCTGTGTTGACACCAAGTACTTCGTTTTTCCCTCGTTTACCGCTAAACCCACTCGCCTCGCTTCTCTCTCCAAGCCGGAAAATGCAGCACTCGCGCCAATACTTTGAGAAAACCCTATAGAAGCAGATCGACATACACCACCTTTTCGTCGATTTCAAAGCCGTATTCGACATCACCGTAAGGAGTCAACTGTACGCCGCTATGTCTGAATTTGGCGCCCCTGCTAAGCTAATTGGGCTGTGAAAATGACGCTAAGCACCACCACTGGCTTAGTTAAAATCGGTAATGACTTGTCCGAGCCGTTTGTTACTAAGCCAGGATTCAGACAAGGTGACTCCTTATCGTGTGTTTTCTTCAATCTAATGTTGGAAAAAGTCAGCAGATCTAAATCGCACAGGCACTATCTTCTACAAGAGTGTCATCTTACTGGCGTACGCTAATGATATTGTCATCATTGACCATAACAGCCGCGCCGCGTACGCTAATGATATTGACATCACGGTGCTGTCGAATGCGCCTTTGAAATCGACGAAAAGGTGGTGTATGTCGATCTGCTTCTCTAGGGTTTTCTCTAGGATTTGGCGTAGTGTGAACATTTGATCAATGGTGCTTTACCAGGTCTGAAGCCACACTGATTGTTAACGTCAGTTTACTAATTTAAATATTAATCACTAAGATAAATTGATATTCACAAAAAATATATATATATTTTTTTTAGCAGATTGCCTTGCACTGTTTTATAACTAGAGAACACTAAATGCTTAGTTGAGATAGGAAAAAGGCTTAATTATAGACGATTTAGTAGTTTAAACTAATCAAACAATATATGTACACAGGAGCTAAGTTCGTCGACTGTTGCTGGTTGAAGGCTGGTAAAAGAAGTGATCGGGTAATTAGAAAACTCGCCGCTCGTGGCTCGTGATACACGAGGCGGCTGAATATTTCAGCAAAAGTTGTCCGCCATCCGGTGCTGAATCTGCCGTACCCCGCGATTCAGTAAAGCACAGCTGTGCTTTACTTATCGCAGGTCATGGCAGCTCCAGCACCGGGCGGCGGCGCATATTAGAGGGTTCCTGACGGGAACATGCCGCCCCCCTTGCAGTACTGCAATGGAGACCCCATGCCGGAACCTCTCCCTCTACCCCTTAGCCGTGGAGGGTGGCGTGGTGCCCGCGTCCGCATCTGGCACACCTCGGCTCGTGGCATGAGGACGCCATGTGCTTGATCCCGAGGCACCGGAAACATAACGTCCGCCGGATCACATAGTCCCTTCGTCCTTTAGCCGAGAGCGCCAGAAATTGGGTGCAGCCCGCGAGGACGTGGTTCGCACTGCCACACATTTTGCAGCACGCTGATACGGTGGGGTAATGTTGCTGAGCTGGCTTTCCCCCAGTGTCCTGATGTTGAGCGGGACGTCGTGATCCCCCGGTGGAAGGGCCCATGGCGAGGACTGGTTTCGTCTCTGTCGACCGTCCAGTGGCGGGGGCTGGTTTCGCCCCTTTCGGGCACGGCAGGAACCAGAGCGGCGATGGGGAACGTGGCCGGATTCGCGGACCCCGAGGCCGACGTGCCGGTGGTGCCTGAGTGTCAGGGCGGTCTTCTGCCGCGATCGCTCCGGCCAACCGATTCCACAACTTGTGGAACTCAGGTGGCGGTGGTTGCCACACGTCGGGCGGTGGGGACACGAGCAGATGCTGCAGTCCGAGGGTGGAAGCCGGCGGGCTTTCAACATGTTAGCTTCGGCCTAGTCCCGGTTATGGTTGATGCATGCTAGATGGGAGAGACAAAAAAAGAACGGCATTAGTACGGGTACAACGATCGAGATCTACGGAATGGCATAAGGGAAATTTATAACAGGTTTACGCTTCCCCTCGCAAGGGAGGGGGCTCCTCCAATGGGAGTATCACCATTTTAGCAAGAGGTCTGGTGAGTACGCCTCTTGCTGTCCGCACATCTGCGACACGCACTTTCCCATCGGGTCCTGGATGCGTGTGGGTAACTCGTCCCAGGCGCCAGTCCTGCGGCGCTAAGTTGTCCTCCCGTATAATGACGAGGTCTCCGGTCTTAAGGTTTTCTTGCACGGTTCGCCACTTGCTGCGTCGCTGGCATTCCAGGAGATACTCCGTTTTCCAGCGGGCACTGAATTGCTGAGCGAGTGCACGCAATTTTTGCCACCGGTTCATAATTGAAAGGTATGGAACCGCCTCCTCAGGATCTGCGGGCGACAACAGAGGTCCACCCACCAGGAAATGGCCTGGGGTTAGCGCCTGTAAATCCGTGGGATCTTCTGAGAGAGCGCTGATGGGCCGAGAGTTGAGACACGCCTCAATCCGAGCTAGAAGAGTCAAGAATTCTTCGAGAGTAAATTTTAGTTGCCCTGCCATGCGTTTAAAGTGGTGCTTGAAACTTTTAACCGCCGCTTCCCAAATACCCCCCATATGTGCGTGTGGTGGAATGAACTCCCACTCAACCCGATTGAGGGGCTGCCCTGATACGGTTTTCTCCCGCATTTCCCGGAACACCCGCTGGAATTCAAGTTTTAATGCTTTCTCCGCCCCCACAAAGTTCCTGCCGTTATCCGAGTAGATTTTTAATGGGGACCCCCTACGTGAAACAACCGAGCGAACGCCGCTAAAAACGCTGAAGTACTGAGGTCAGATGTCGCCTCGAGGTGTACTGCTTTTGTAGCAAAGCACACGAATATACAGACATATCCCTTGGTCACCCGGCACGCTCGCCCCTGATAGCTCTTTATATCAAACGGCCCTGCAAAGTCTACTCCCGTATAGGTAAATGGCCTGGTACATGTTGTTCGCTCTATGGGGAGAGCCGCCATAATTTGACTCCTTTGACTCTTCTTGAACAACACGCACGTCTTACACTGCAGGATCGTGCTTTTGATGAGCGTCTTCGCTCTCGGGATCCAATATTGGGTTCGGATTAAACGCAACATTAATTGATTCCCCCCGTGGAGGGACACGTCATGGATGAAGTTCACCACCAGGCGGGTGAAGTGACTATAGTAGGGTAGGATGATGGGGTTGACGCGCAGGGTCCCGTCCGAATGGATGAAGGGGTTCAAACTAAGGATAGGACTAGAATTGGGCTGCGGTCTTCGCTCAGTTAATTCTCGATACTCATTTGGGTAGTACATTTGTTGAGCCAACACTATGAGGCGAGTTGTAGTTTCATCAATTTCCCCCCGCGTTATTGGGACCCCTCGATCTGGGGTCACTGCTCGGCCCTTTGGACGACAGTAGCACATGAATCCGCGAACGAAACCTATCACACGCAAAGCTCTAGGTAAGGAGGAGAACCGCAGAATTGGGTCGTCCTTAGAGGACACATATACCATGTGGCACTTAGCAGGGCGTTGCTCTTCCTCAGTCGCGATCAGGGTCTCTTCTAGCAATGGTGGCCAGTGCTCCCTGTCAAGCTGGAGCCATGCTGGTCCTTGCCACCAAAGCGTGTTGTTGAGTAGTCCGTCAGGGGATACTCCTATACTTGCCAAATCCGCTGGATTATCTTCAGAGCGGACATGACGCCAGCGATTCACCCCTACCGTATTGGTAATAGTGGTGACTCTATTCGCCACAAATGTCTTCCACAAGTGGGGCGGTTTCCTCAACCATGCTAACACAATCGTGGAGTCACTCCAACACATGAAGTTTTCGTCCGAGATGTTCAAAAGTGGCTTGAGGGGAGATATAAGTTCCGCCAGCAATGTCGCCCCGCATAATTCTAACCGAGGAAGCGAGACCGTTTTCAAAGGAGCTACCCTCGATTTGGCCACCAGCAGATGTGAGTAGATGGAATCTTGTCCTTTACACCGAACGTAGAGGGCTGCCGCGTATGCCAGCTGTGATGCGTCGCAGAACGCGTGAAATTCGATATCGCTATCAGGAGCGGATCGTACCCAGCGAGGTACGCGAATTTGGGAGATTGCTTGATATTGCGATAAAAATTGAGTCCACCTAGTTAAGGTGGCGGGAGTAAGTGGATCATCCCAATTTATTTGATCCAACCAGATTTGCTGCATCAAGATTTTCGCGGTGATGACGATTGGCGCAACCACCCCGCTGGGTCGAAAAGTTTGGCGATTAACGACAGCACTCTGCGCTTGGTGTATGTCGCCTCAAGTGGCAATTCCGCCACATGAAAATAGAACCAGTCCACCCACGCATTCCATCTAATGACCAATGTGCTGGTGGCACTAGTCTCCTCTAGTTTGAGAAAATCCTCTCGGAGTAGATGCTCCGGAGGGAGGTTTGCAAGACTGGCTGCACAATTTTCCGCCCAATTTCTCATGGAGAAACCCGCTGACCCTAGACTCGCGATCAACTCATCCCGCGTTAGGATGGCTGTGGCCACATCATGGGTGCCGATCAATGCGTCATCCACGTACATTGACCCCCGCAACACCCGAGATGCCAACAGAAACCTACTCTCCATATCATCTGCCACTTGCAGTAAGATCCTTATTGCCAAATAAGGCGCACAGTTCACCCCAAAGGTGACCGTCTTTAATTCATAATCTGAAATCTCAGAATGAGGAGAGTCCCTAAAAATGATTCGCTGATATGGTCTGTGGCGTGGTTCCACCAGGATTTGTCGATACATTTTCTGGATGTCCCCGGTGAGCACATAGCGGAACATGCGCCACTGAATAATCAGTCTGGTCAGATCAGCCTGCAGAACTGGCCGATTATGCAACACGTCATTTAAACTGACTGTGTTGGATGACGCTTGGGAAGCGTTGAAAACCACTCCAAGTCGAGTGGTGGTGCTCTCGGGTTCGATTACTGCGTGATGGGGCGGATAGTAATGAGGCACCAGAGTTGTTGACGGCGGGGGTACCTTTTCCATATGATTTAGCATCACATATTCAAGGACCACCGCGTCGTATTTCTGTTTGTCTACTGGGTGCTTGCCCAGTCGAGCTTCATTGCGTTCAAATTGCCGAAGGGCAATGTGGCGTGACGCTCCTAAAGATTTGTGTGGTATAAAATCATGCTTGAACTGGAGCGAGACTATATATCGCCCCGAAGTATCCCGGCGCGTGGTCCGGGCATACAAATCCAGACACTCTTGGTCTGGTTGAGATAGCTGCCGCTCACGAGGGGGCTCTTCGATTTCCCAAAATCGCCTCAAAATGCTATCAAGCGACGCGGACTCGGACATCCGGACACGTGTTGTGAATGCGGAGACTCGCTCAGCTGGCAGAGGTCCAGTAAGGATCCAGCCAAAAATTGTATCCTGCGCAAGTAATGACCCAACGATATTCCGATGCAACCCACCCAGCAAAATTTGAGGATTTAGATCCCCCCTAACAACAAATCGATTTGGGTTGAGTGTGAAGTGCCTGTGTCTGCCAACTTCAAACCATTAAGTTTGTTTTCGTCTCCTTCGCTCAACACAAGCGGCGCCAATTCCCCGGTCAAGGTGGGCAACACCAACGCCGCCACCCGTAGGCGGACAGAGGCATCGTACCGGGACCCGATAGTGCGATGACACGCCTTGGTGACGGTGCCAGCAAGTGTGTTGCTGACCCCCGTCACTTGAGCGTGTACTGTGTGTGCCGGCAGCCTAAGGCGCTTGTGGAGGCGGTCTGAAATGAAGGACCCCTCGGAACCGGAGTCTATCAGCGCCCGGGCCCTATACCAAACTCCCTGGTGTTCAATATTTATTAACGCCGTACTCAAAAGAACCCGGTTGGAGAGGCGCCCACACGGATGACTTTGACTCGGCCCCGCCTTATCTGCCGGCTGCGAAGTCTGCGAAGTGTGGTACGAGGACTTGGGTACGGCTTGAGGTGCCGGGGTAGTGTGCTCATTTTGATTAGAGCGACCCCCCCCCCAGATGCTGATGGCGGGTGTGGCGTTGAGCCGGTAGGACGACTCTGCCTGGAGTCTGAGTGCAACAGCGTATGGTGACGCTCTGAACAGGTGAAACACGAGAAGGAGCTGGGGCAGTTATCCCCCTTGTGAGATTGCGACAGACAATTCACACATAACCCGTGTCGCCGCACCAAACCCCACCGTGCTGAGACAGTGGCAGCCTGGAACGCAAGACAATTTCGCACCGAATGGGTGGTTTGTTTACAAATTTTACACCCCTGTGGGGTGACTTTCGCTTGGTGAGTCTGCACCCGAGCTGAGCGAGACGTGCCTGGCTGAATCCTTGTGTTGGATTGCTGACTGTTCGCTGGTCGGGTCCCCGCTATCGCCTCAAGTGTCGGGAATCGCTGCGACAGAAATGAATCCATTGCCTTCCAATCGGGCACTTCCGAACTCCCCCCACGGTTTGTTCCCATAAAGCCAGTGTGACTTCCGGCAGACATCGTGCACACAGGTAGACTAACATAGGGTTCCATGCCACCATATCCACCCCGTAAGTAGTCAACGCTGCGATACAGTTGCTGATGTCGCGCTGGAGGCGTTTAATTTCGCCACCATCTTCGCGCTTCACCGGGTCCAGTTCCAATAAGGCCTTCAATTGTACATTGATTTGCTGGCGCTTATTTTCATATCGCTCAAGTAAATGGGCCCACGCCTGCACAAACCCTGCGTCCGTCAAAGGGAGCTTCCCTACGATATCACGTGGTTCGCCCCGAGTTTTTAGAGTAAGGTAATACATCCTCTCTACGTTAGAGAGACGTGAGTTATTGATGAATAGTGTGGTAAACATATCCCGAAACGCGGGCCATTGGCTGTAGGTCCCCTCAAATAGAGGAATGTCGCAAGGTGGTACGTGGATACCAGGTAACGCAGGAGTCATCGCCTCAACACGCTCGGGGCCAGGTCTCCCTGGCAGCATACCTTCTTGCAGTCCCGCAATTACGACCCGCCCCTTCTTGAAGACGTCGAAACTCGCCTCAAAGCGCTGGGCCACCGAATGCAGAAGTTGGTCCCGCTCCTTGGCCTCGCGTGCTTCCGCTAGCACTTGGGCTTTCGCTACTTTAAGAGCGGCCCACCTCTCATTTAACTCCTCCTCATCGACCCGGAGCGATGATAACGAGTGACTGTCTGTCTGTCGATGCTCAAAGCGGTCGACAAACATCGTCAACTCATCAGCGGCTGCTATCAACGGGGCCAACATCTTTCCTGCTTTGCCTGCCCCTGATCGAAGCTCAATGGCGGATCTGTTACGCCACAAAGGGATCTAATCGCTTAACGAACCAAACTCAAACGCCCCTAAATACCGATGGCGCCCACCTCAAATACAAATTGCATACGCCCCAAGCGAAAGTCAATCGACTGCAGGCTCAACCGCTCCCAAAAACACAACTCTAAAGGCGAGGGCCCCAATAAACACAAATTCAAACGCCCCACTGAACCGGCCCTGTACGGCAGTTCGTCAGCTGATCGCACTGACCTACGTTCGTAATTCGTACTCCGCAGCGCCGGCGCCGCCACCGAAACCGTAACGAGAAAATTCCCAACAAACGCACCAATAAGTCTAAATTAAACAACGGCACCCGCTGCAGCAGCGAAACCGTTTGCTCTGTCGTGTATACAGCGTACCGCAAGTCAGAGCAACTTAAAGCGGAATGCGCAGAATGAGTGAAGATTATAGAAATAGATCTACATATATTATATAGAAATTATAGAAATAGATCTACATATGTATATAACTTTTATAATTATATAAAATTGTGAACTTACACTCACCTGGTTCCAATCCTGGGTTGAAAGACCATATGTTAACGTCAGTTTATTAATTTAAATATTAATCACTAAGATAAATTGATATTCACAAAAAAAATATATATATATATATTTTTTTTTTAGCAGATTGCCTTGCACTGTTTTATAACTAGAGAACACTAAATGCTTAGTTGAGATAGGAAAAAGACTTAATTATAGACGATTTAGTAGTTTAAACAATATATGTACACAGGAGCTAAGTTCGTCGACTGTTGCTGGTTGAAGGCTGGTAAAAGAAGAGATCGGGTAATTAGAAAACTCGCCGCTCGTGGCTCGTGATACCACGAGGCGGCTGAATATTTTAGCAAAAGTTGTCCGCCATCCGGTGCTGAATCTGCCGTACCCCGCGATTCAGCAAAGCACAGCTGTGCTTTACTTATCGCAGGTCATGGCAGCTCCAGCACCGGGCGGCGGCGCAAATTAGAGGGTTCCTGACGGGAACACTGATAAAGCCCAATCAGTTCATTGGCGATGGGCTTCAGCTTTTGGCAGAGTACGCTCGACAGGACCTTATATGCGATGTTCAGAAGGCTGATCCCGCGGTAGTTGGCACAGATTGCCGGATCACCCTTCTTGTGGATTGGGCAGAGCACACTTAAGTTCCAATTGCTAGGCATGCATTCCTCCGACCATATTTTGCAGATGAGCTGGTGTATGCGTTTCGTGAGCTCATCGCCGCCAGCCTTGAATAGCTCCGGTGGTATACCATCAGCTCCGACGGCTTGATTGTTTTTGAGCCGCCTAATAGCTAGCAAGACCTCGTCATAGTCGGGGGGCGCTACTTCATGTTCGTTGTCAGCAACTGTGGGGTAGGGTTCATCTACATTGTTATCATTAGCGCTGTCGCCATTCAGCAGCTTCGAGAAGTGTTCCCTCCATAACGTGAGTATGCTCTGGACATCCGTCACTAAATTCCCGTTTCCCGTAAAACCTTAAGTTTGGCGCCTCACACGTTCGTAAAATTTACGAGCCATATTCCTGCTGCCAAACATCTCGATTTCCTCGCATTCTCTCTTTTCGGCGTCTCGTTTCTTCCGCCTAAAAATACGCTTCTCTTCCCTTCTCTTCTCTCGATATGGCTCCTTAGCAACTCCCGTTGCAGCCGATCGCTGGGTGAACTGGTATGCTGCGTCTTTCTCTGCAGCGGCATTGCGACACTCTGCGTCATTCCAGCTGTTTTTCTTCGGGCGGTGATAGCCAATCACCTCTTCAGCGGCATACGCTTGGAGTGGGAAATAAGCCACCACTGCACGCAAATATCGAGATCAGGGGGAGAATCCGTCAGCATATTCGAGAGCCGAGAAAAATGCGGTAGCTGTCTGTTGTGATTGTAGCTTTCCGCCTCAAGCTTTCTTTGCGAATTAGAGCGTACGGTTTTTGCCGCACTGAGGCGAGTGCGAACCTTAGCTACAACAAGGTAGTGGTCGGAGTCAATGTTGGCACCTTGGACTGTACGTACGTCTAACACGCTGGATGCATGCCTGCCGTCGATCACAACTTGATCAATTTGGTTCCTGGTTTTATGATCAGGGGACAGCCAGGTGGCTTTATGAATAACAGGAAGTTGGAAACTAGTACTACTAACCACAATTTTTAGCGCTGCGGCGAAGTCGATCAGCCTCAAACCGTTTTCTGATGACTGCTCGTGGAGGCTGAACTTACCGACGGTCGGTTCAAAAATGCTTTCTTGGCCTACTTGGCGTTGAAGTCACAATTTTTACATCATGGCGGGGGCATTGATCGAATGCTTTTTCTAGTTGATCGTAGAAGGCATCCTTGGTGTTTCCGTGTTTCTCATCCGTCGGTGCATGTGCGCAGATTAGGCTGATGTTAAAGTATTTCGTCTTAATGCGGAGTGTGGCAAGCCTGTCGTCGACTGGGGTATTTCCCAGAACTTCATCTCGCAGTCGTTTGCTTACCACAAAACGTACACCGAGTCTGAGCTTCGTCGCATGGCAGCTGTAGTAGATGTTACATGTAGCTTTCTTTGAGCGTCCATATCCCGTCCATCGCATCTCCTGGAGTGCGGTGACTTCAGCTTTATATTTTTCGAGGACGTCAACCAGCTGAATAGAGGCACCTTCCCTATTAAAGGTCGGGACATTCCAGGTGCATATCCTTAAATCGTGTTCCTTATAACGTTTGCGGGGGTTGTCGTCAACAGTTGTGGGGTATTTAATCCGAGGCTTCAATCTTATATTCACTGGAGTAGTTTTTTTATGTGGCGGATTCCAAGCCCAGCGCACAACCCTAAGCTAGGGACTTTTTTTTGTTTCCTGGTGGTAACCCACTTCGGGGGTATGGGCGCAGCCGTTAGTACCTTTAGTACTCCTCCGCAACCGTTAATACATGCGAGACCCCACCTGGCCTCGCACACTTTGATGAATCCTTAAACCGAATATGTCAGAGTGGCCTCACCAAAGCTCCCTCACTCGTTGGCCCTGACCAAGGATCCAACATGGGTTGGTTACCACATCTTCACCTAGCTTGCTCAGGTTACCAGGGTGCACCACGAGGAGGTGAGAGTAGGAAGATTTAAGAGACATGAGCCGTTAGTAGCAGGAAGCCCTAACGTGAACCTGTCCCTCTTGGCACCCTACGACATATATTAAACCTTAAAATGTAATCGACAACACCCAAAAATTAAATTCGCAAAAACTTAAACCCATTAAAACCACTGGACATAATTCACATTGATATATATATATATATACAATAAATAATAACCCAAATTTAACAATTATTGACATATTCTCCAAATTCGCAGCAGCATATCCACTATTAGCCAGAACTAGCATAACATTACTGAGAGCAATACAAATCTTTATTAGCCAGTATGGAATCCTAAGAAAAATAGTCTGTGACCAAAGTAATGAATTCACTAGCAATATTTTTAAAGATTTCTGCAAGCAATATTCATATAACAATCTTTCAACAGTCTAGCAGTAATGAGCCCGTAGAAAGATTGCATTCCATCCTTACAGAAATTTATAGAATTTTACTAACAAAACGTAAGGAAAATAAATTAGAAACTCAGCACGCAGAAATGTTATCTGAAGCAGTAATAACCTATAATAATGCGATTCATACCACTAATAAACTAATACCTTACGAACTATTCTACCGACGAACGAACAAAAATACAAACTTCAATAGTGAACATGAATACCTTAAAAAATGAAACGAATTTCAAGAAATCCTCTGTCCTTCCATAAAATAAAAATTAGAAACAGAATTGACAAGCTTAACGAAAATAGACAAGAACCCGAAACTTTAGACAATGTCGAACCAAAATATAAAAAAATTTGAAAAAAATATATAAAATAAATTTACAAAATGTCGTCATTACAGGTTAACATTAACATATGCTCAGCTACTCGAAGTATGTGACTTTACAAAAAGTCGAGGGATAGTACCCTTATGATTAGGACCGGCTCGAACAATCGAAAATTACAAAAACCTCATACACATTGATAATCTAGAAGATTACAAGACTAAAGTTGCTGGCACAATAACTATTACCCCACTTATTATACCCACATTTCTAGCCTATCCACTACAAGTCATAAACCTGAAATGTAAAAAAACTAGAAAACAAACTTCAAACTCTTTTGACGAATTTGCTACGGCCATCAAGTTTATAACAGGTAACATTGACTCAATAGATGCAGAACAATTAAATAGATAAATAAATGAGATTCCTAAAAATGAAAATAATATAAAAATCAATACCCAATATCAAAACAGCTTCAATAAGCAAATGGTACAGTGATATCAGGCTATAACTAAACATATAAATAAGGAGCAAAAAACAATAACTCCGCCAAATAACTTTTTTTTTTTGAAAATTCTATAAAAAAAACTACAGGATATTTTCTCAAATTTCTTTTTTTATTTGAAAGTACAATCCGTCCGGTTAGTAATGGGGAATAATTTCATTCAAATGGCTGCCTCGGCTGGCCATGCAGTAGCCTACACGATCGGTCCAATTTTTAAGCACATTATCGATTGTGTGCAGCTGTATTTCACCAATGGCTTCACGAATATTGTCCTTTAAAGCGTCAATTGTCTCTGGATTGTCGGCGTAACACTTATCTTTGAGGGCACCCCACAAATAATAGTCCAACGGTGTCAAATCGCAGCTCCGAGGTGGCGAAACGACATCAGCGCTGCGGCTGATAATGCAATCTTCAAAAACAGGGCGAAAAACATCGAGTGTAGCTTCGGCTGTGTGGCACGTAGCGCCGTCCTGTTGAAACCAAATGTTGCCAATATCCTCCTCTTCAATTTTTTTGAACAAAAATTCGTTCAACATGGCCCGATAACGATCGCCATTGACTGTAATGGCCACTCCTTGCTCATTTTGGAAGAAAAATGGCCCAATTATGCCTCTGGATCAAAATCCGCACCAAATAGTGACTCGTTTTGGGTGCATCGATGCGACAATTTGGCTTGTTTACATACCCGCCAAGATCAAAATGAGCTTCATCTGAAAAGATGATTTTTTTTGGCAAAATCGGCATCTTCTGTAAGTCGATCGCAGGCCCACTTAGCGAAGCGAAAACGCATTGGATGGTCAGTTGGCTTCAACTCCTGAACCAATTGGACTTTGTATGGCGTCATACCAAGGTCTTTATGCAAAATTCGTCTCAATGATGTCTCCGAAATGTTCAATTGGTGAGAGCGACGGTGAACAGCAGCAATATTCTCGGGTGTACGCACTGTTTTTGGCTTTTCACGCTTTGGTTTATCGATGAGGATGCCAGTTTCTTTCACTTTTTTCACAAGATAACGAACATACGGAGCTGACGGTGCTTCTCTTCTTCCAAAATTCGTACGCAATTTTCGCACACATTCTGCAACATTACCATGATTTTCAAAGTAATGTCGCAATATTTCCCAGTGTTGTTCAAGCGTATACACAACCATATTCGTTCAGCGGAAGGATAAAACTAATTATCTGTCAAATCAGACATCAGCTAAGTGTTACTATTTACGAAATAAGCACTAGTTGACAAAAAAAACGTTAGATGGTTGACACGTTAGAAACATATCCAAAACAGCAAACAAAATTAAAAAATGAAAAATATATTTTAATTGAAACACAGCATTTAAATGTAATAAATTACAAAATAGATTTATTCACAAACCTGTTAATTCAAAATTCTGTTTTGAATTTGTGTTTTGAATTTCCAGTACTTGAACTGGGAATTCACTATGATTAAATAATTCAAGACTTTAATCTGAATTTGAGGTTTAAATTTTCAGTACTTGAACTGAAAATTCACGACGAAACAAAATTGAAGTTCATTTAAACTGACCTTCTAGTACTTGAACTAGAACACCACGAAGAAATAATAATTCAATAAATGTTCTTTAGAGTTCTAATTTCGAACTGACTTTATTAAATCATTGCTTGCTTTTTATGCAAAATTTACATGTTTAAATCAATACTATATAATACAAATAATACATATGATCAGCAATACTGTAGTTTGATGCGCGTTGCAGAAAATATATGCTAGAGTAGCATATTATCATGAGACTAAAAAAAACAAACAAACGTGGCGAATTTCCGTCTGCTTAATGTGCAAGAGAATTTAATCTGTTGTTATGCAAAGTGCAACGAACTTCTGTTATTATTGACGCAAAGAATAAATTGAACAGAAATCAAAATTGCAGTATTAAACGAATCTTAAAAATATCGCATTAAAATTTATGTACATTAACATTCTCCCCCGCCTTGAACGAATGAACAATCAAGTCTACAAGTCCACGCAGAAGCTATGAGAGTACCGCGGCGCTGATTGTGGTGGGGCATCTGGAGTTGCCTCTGACAGTGGGAATTCCTCTAGTGGTGAGTTTGCTTGCGAAGCCGTTGACTGAGCTACTCCACGCTGCTTCTCTTGCTGCTTGTATCTGATGAAGATTACCACGATGATGACAATACTTAAGACCAAAGCCGAATAGCCCACTGCAAAGCTATGATATTGATGGATTTGCAGTTTGTTTGGTCGTGTGTTTCCAAAATTTCCTGCAGCCTTGACAATTCCTTTAGTTGTGGTTCATAATCAATCTTTGTGTTGTCCAAGACTGGAAGTGATACTGATTTTGTTTTGTTTATATTGACACCGTGTCCAACTGCAGTGTAGGAAGTGCTTGTAAATGATGCTACTATCAGGTTGCTTGGTTTCGTTAAGAGTTGATATTTTAATACACATCCTGCCGTCAGGTCGAGAGATCCAGACCCTTGCAGTGATATTTGAGAGACCTGGTTATTACATACTGCTGTTACTTGTATTGGAGTTGCCAGACCGAACATCCATTTATTTCTTTCATTGATTTGTGTCCACACATGATCTCCGCTATGCTCAAGTTTACAGTGGGATCTGGTTTCATTGTTGAGTAAACTGACCTCGCAGGCACATATTTCTTAGTGTGTTGAAACTGTGTGACTAGTTCAGCGCATATTGTTGTTGGCTGTATTTCTTCGCACATGTGATACATAGCCGAGGCGCCATCCTTCAATAGTTGGAATTCAGTACGCAACAGTCTGAGATCATAATAAATCACCAGTTTCCACTCACTAGCAATGATTTGGCTTGATCCGATGTGTCAAAATTAATACCTTCAGTTGGATCAAATTGTGTATCCTTGATTGGTTCGCACAATACCATTGGCAACATTAGCAATACCGCCTATAAAGTTATTAGGCTGAACTGTCGTGCCGTTTTTATTCGTCTTGATGGCCCTTCATTCATTTCGTCCTTTCACTTTCGTGTAGTGGCCTCTTCGTTAGATTCTGCACCAGTATCAGCGTCTATGGGTAGTGGAGCGAGGCGATGTATTGCAGGTTTATAAACTCCCGTTGCCGTCTTAACCTCAGCAACGCGTACTGCTCCATCTGGTCCGTTATAGACTTCTACTATTCGGCCAAGAGGCCACTGCATAACAGGAACATTGTCTCCTTTGATGATCACCATGTCGCCGATTTTGATGTTATCTCTTTGTCTTATCCACTTGTGTCGTTGTTGGAGTTCATTGAGATATTCATTGGACCATCTCTTCCAGAAATTGTGTTTTAATTGCGCCACCAATTTCCATCTTGACAACAGTGATTGCTTTGTTGAGTCTGCTTTGCTATCTACTTGGGCGGTGAGTGCTACTCCTATGAGGAGGTGACCTGGCGTTAGTTCTGTTAAATCCGAAGGGTCTGATGTTAGTGGCATTAGTGGCCGGGAATTTAATATGGCTTCTATTTCCACAATTACAGTTTCCAATTCTTCATAAGTCAATGAAGCTGATGCGACATTTCTTAGTAGAAGATGTTTCGCAGATTTAACAGCTGCTTCCCACCATGGAGTGCTGATGATAACTCTGTAAATTGATTTCTTGCTCCGACGAATTTGGTCGCGTTATCACTTTATAGGTTTTGGCAGCGACCTCTTCTACTTATGAATCTTTTGAGGGCTCCAATAAACGCTTCTGTTGACAGATCCGTTACCAACTCCAGACGAACAGCTTTAGAGGCAAAGCAACGTAATACAGCTAAGTACGCTTTGGTTGGCTTCTTTCCTCGGACCTTATAATGCACCCACAAAGGTCCAGCGTAGTCAACACCAGTGTTAATTAATGGTCGAGCTGGTGTTACTCTTGTAGCTGGCAGGTGTCCCATCATTTGTTGTGCGAATTGAGGGCTAGCTTTATTGCATCCGATACAATGTTGAACAGTCGATTGAGCTGTTGTTTTCCTTTTATTGGCGAAAATCGTTGCCTTAAGGTTCCCAGCAAGGCTTGAGGACCACAGTGCTTGTTCTCCTCAAGCAATTTAACGAAGAGTAACTTGACCAGCGGGTCGTTGTAGGGTAGCAACATTTGGTGTTTAGCATCGAATGGCAGTGCAGCAGCTTCTAATCGACCCCCCACTCGAAGAATATTCATGTCATCTAAAAATGGTGATAAGCTGCTGATGCCACTGCTAATTTTGATTTCACTGTGTTGTTTCAGATTTTGGATTTCATCTTTGAAGTCACTTGCCTGAATGGTCTTGACGATGGCTGCTAATGCATGATCCTGTTCAACTGTTGTTAAAGTAATGGTTTACTCTAAAATTCCGTTTGTTCTTTGTGTTATTTATAAATCGTAAGACATATCCTATGATTCTTTGAAGTGTGACAAACAAGTTGCGATGGTTTATTTGATAAATCCATTATCCATTTACTTGCATTGTGTTATTTGACCTAGTGAGCAATGAAATGGCTGTTTCCTTCTTCTTTTCGATGTCAGAAGGAATTTGCAGCTGTTTTGACCATACTGGGGGCCATAGCTCTTGCCTGGCGTGCAGAAACATTGGTCCTTGAAACCAGACTGCAATGTCTAAATCTGCTGGATTTTCCTTTAAACTGACATGTTGCCATTGCGCGGGTAGAGTTAACATTTGAATATTTGCTACTCTATTTGCCACAAATGTTTTGTATGCTGATGATTGTGCATTTATCCAATGAAGCACAATCTCTGAATCGGTCCTAAAGAAGATTGGTTTATCCTCTATCTGACAATCTGTTTTTATCCGAGCTGCGAGTTGGGCACCTACTAGTGCGGCACAAAGTTCTAATCGAGGAAGAGTTTGTGTTTTTAGTGGTGCATCACGGGTAACCGCGTCATTATCCTGCCATCCTTTAGCGTTGCTCGTAGATATGCTGCAGCGCTGAAGGCCCTTTCGGAAGCATCAGTAAATATGTGTAGTTGTGTTGATGATGATAGTTCTCGCTTGAATATGTATCTGGCTATTCGGAGATTGTTTAAGTGGCTCAGATTTTCTCTAAGATTTTCTCTGAATGCAGTCCATGTAGCGTGGAGATCTGATGGTAGAGCCTCATCATAGGAATTTGACTATTGACTTGTGAATTTGTGGGTATCTATTTTTGGAATATATTCGTACATCGTGTGTGGTTATTTTTGAGGTTTAACATCATTTGGAACGGATAAGTCTTCGTTATAAAATACGTCTTTATATTTTTGTTTTAGTAGATCGACCTTTTGTTTTTGCCATTCCGACAGTTGATTTTTATTTTATTTATCGCAATTTTTTTTTATTTATCAAATTCCGAATCTATGCGATTTTCTACTTCCCTTTGACAACTTTCAAATATCATTTCGCTGTAGATATCGTATTTTTTATTTACAATGAAGGGTATCTTCGCAGTGGATATAGTAAATAGTCTTTGGTTATAGTCTACTTAGTGAGAATGTTGTTTCCCTTCAGCCCGTCGAAATTATTATGTAAATTGAATTCCAAGATCTTTGTTGGGTGTTGTTTTTTGAATTGTAATTGTTTCGAATTGGTCTTTGATATATGTAATTTGTGTTACTAAAATTTGTTCTTGTTTGTGTTTGTGAATGATTTGCAGGTAGACCATATTTTGTGAGGTGTTGATATCTTGCATCCAAAATTAACTCGAAAGTTTTTTCGATATTGTCTGGGCTCCTAGCAAAGATCACAGTCTTTGCTGATTCTGGCAGCTTGTGCTTAATATTTTCATGTTTATTCTATTTATTTCTGTGGCTGTGTAAAAAGTCTCGTCGTGAGTTAGTCTTCTGATGTTTTTTCAAGATTGCTGAGTTTATAATAATAGTTTTCTATGGTTCCGTTTAAGGGTAAGTTAGTTCGTCCATGAAATCATTTATATTCTTTTCTCACATAAATTTGTTTTTAACGCGTTTTTTATGTCTGTCCAGTTGAAGATTGGGCTTTCTATACGCAGTGCCTCACTACATATTCCTGTATATTTATTATTTATATATGTAAAGAGCATTTGTTTATTGGTGTTCTCAAATGTATCGAGTATTTGTGACAAATTTTCGGGATTCCAACGGTTGCCTCTTCTTCTAAATTATTTTCATTTTGACTTGCAGACATGACACAAGGGTTAATAACATCATTATTGTTTTTCTTCTGGGTTATAGGGATATGTTGTATGAATGTCAGGATACTGGCAGTTCCTAGCTCTTGATGATGAGTTATGATTGTGCTTGTTTATGATGATGATAGGAGAATAAGTTGTTGCTTTCTGTTAGTCAATGATGGCTACGAGTTCAAACGGCTTACATCAAAATTGTTTCGGTGCGTACATTCGTGAGGTGATTCAGTTGAGTTTTTATTAGTGTTTAGCACAACAGTCAGCAGTCATATTGGTTTTTGACTTCCGGTGTGTATTGGAAAAAAGTCATTCAAACGAAATATTTGCAGAGTGAACATGATTGCGGGCAAGGATTTTTAAAAGATAATTTTATGAAAAGCACGTTTTCTCTGGGACAACAAATTCGTATGAAGAATTATTAAATATAATGAAAATTAAGATAATTTCTCAGCGAAATTATTGGCAGTAGTTGCAATTGTATATGTGTGGTTATGCCACCATAATAATTTGCAAAAGGGGAATTATTGAAACATTTTGGCAGATTTATAGCTATTTCCGACACGCCACTTGTCCTCATCAGAGATATTTCAATGAAAGGCCCCAAATATTTATAATATCTCAGAAATTACCAGCGCACCAACAATGAACCCTCCCAGGAATCAAACCTAGGCTTTTACAAATGGACCGCCGTTCGGACCATCGATTGCACCACTTACGTTTCCGAACAAATGAAAAAGTAAAAAATCATTTATTTGGATCTTTCGTTTCACCCATCAACTTTATTCTCAACCGTTTTACAATTTTTCTCTTACTTATAATAATAAATTGATTATTTAACATTAATTTCTAACAAAGGAATTAAAGAGTTAAAGGTACGTGGAATGAAAATGAAAGGTAAGTGAATTTAATTCTTAGAACGGAAGTCGTGTAGGTTCATGATCTTATAGTAATGATACAAGAAATGTTAATAAATAAATTATGTTAAATTAGAATTATTTGTGAATGTGTTATAATTGTCTTACATATGGGTTGGTTGTTGTTGTTGTTGGTATCGGCTTTAAGATGTAAGAAGAGTTTACAATTCATGTTTATGTTGGTTAAGTCCGTTAGCATTCCAATCACAAATTTTGATTTTGTACATATGGTCTGTTTAACTAAATAAGCGCTTGTATAAAAGTTTGAAGGATGGATTCTAATCCAGTGGGACTTGTTTGGTTCGTTTTTGCATCTGGGTTAGTTTTTAAGACGTTTGAGTATATCGGAACTTGTGTTTGTGGTTGTCGGTTCTTCTCCATTGAAAGTTTCATTTGAAAATAACAATAGTGTGTTAGATATCCTTTTTGAGCGTTATTTCTTAATTGTCGAATAAACGGGATATCCGCTATAGTTGGCAGTATGGGTCTCCCCACAATTGAAAAATTGTTTTGCATTTGCATTTTGTTTTGGTTTCTGGAACAAAGAAGGTAGCATACCACCTTGTAAAATATTTAAAGAAAAATGGTAAAATTAACTCTAGAAGCAAGGATTATGTAATTGCGTTCCAAAAACTTAAAATATTGTTGCAAAACGACGCAGTTCTGATTCACCCAGACTTTAACAAATACTTCACGTTGACAACTGACGCAAATAACTTCGAGCAGGGTGCAGTTTTGATGCAAGGGCATAATACTACCGCATATGCTACTAGGAACTCGGAATGATCACGAGGAAACTACAGCACGGTAGGAAAGGAATTATAGCAACAGTTTGAGCAACAAAATTCTTTCGACCCCATATTTTCGGCAGAAAATACCCCATATACCTTTGATATGGCTAAATAGCCTTAAAGAATATAACAGCAAGTTGCAGCGTTCGAAAATCAAATTAAATGATTTCAATTTAACAACTGAATACATTAAAGGAAACGAAAACTTCGTCCCAGATGGTCTTAGCAGAATAGACTTAGCGACAGAGATTCAAACAATCGCAAACGAACTCTACGAAGAAGTAGAATACGTAGAAATGAGCTCAATGGGCAAAATTAATATTTAAAAACAATCAAGTAACTGTAACGGAATCAGGCAACATATTGGAGACAATGAACACAATTTTACAAACATATTCTTACAGTTTCAGAAACTTGAGATTGCGTACTTTCCCAGAAACAAAAAAATTAAAATTTTAAAGTCAACTATATTATTACAAGATATTACAAACAAGGATATACTTTTAGACCACATAGAAAAATAACATTTAAATAATAATTATAGAGGAATAATTGAAATTTGTGAAGAACTATAGAAAACTATTTATTCTACCAACTTACAAAGAAAAGTACAGAAATATTTTAATAACTTCGAAATTTTTAATACATCGAAATGTATCAGACAACCCGTTCAACACCATTTAAATATCACAGACATACCCACATAAGGAGATAGAACACTTTGATATTTGTAACCTATGAGTAATATAATATATCTGACTAACATAGACAATCTTACTTAATATGGTACTGCACATATTCTCAAAGAGAGGACGGAGATTTCCATTATTGAGGCAATAAAATATGGAATTCAATTTTTGATAAAACCAAATCTGATAGTAACAGATAACGAATTGGACGTTATTGCAATTATACAATTTTTGAAAGGAATAGAATAGAAATACAAACATCCATATTCAATCACCTATAATATAACAGGCAATGCAGACGTCAAGAGACTTCACTCTAGATTGAACGAATCTTTAATACCAACCCAAATGAATCCAAATTAGAACTCGGCGAAAAATTTTTCCAACTATGCTACAATAATTCCACACATCAAAAACGACCAGTCGAACTTTTGAATAACATTTTGAGTAAAAAAGAGATAGAGGAAATATCAAATGAAATACATAAGAAAAAAATTTGAAAAATAAACAATTATAACCACAAAGCAAAATATGAGAATCAACAATAAAACTTCCAAAATCATCTGGTTAAGAATTACAGAGTGAGCAAATCTCAACCTAAGATTGACGATTAAAGATTAAAGAAATCTAAAGTCGGGTTAGACCGACTTCGAAATACCCTTTACCTTGTGAGTGTGAGTTAAATAATGTGGATGTTTGCTTCATTAATCATCATTAGGAGAATATCTACGGTAATTTTCGGTCGAGTTCCTTGCATTGGTTATATATAGAGGCGTGGACTTTATCTAATCGACCCCACTTCTTGTCTTTACACAATCAATATATGTACTAATATAAAATATCGTCCAAAAATATTCTATTGGTCGTAAGTTATAATAATATTTCAATAATGGGCGTGGCTCTAAAAATAACACGTCCATTTTTTGTGTGATGTTTAATGTTAGTACCCTCAACCATCATGTGAAATTTCATTGATGACTCTTCTATAGGAACTTAGTAATGATTTGTGTTTAATTGTGGACGAGGCAGTTGTACTATGATCTCCATATTCTGCATACACACTATTATCGACCCCATCTTAGACCCGAAAGTTCCTTATATAAAAGTGGGCGGGTCTTTTCCCTGATCAACCGAATTCGTTGCAGATAGCATTATAATGTCCACATGTTCCTTCTCGAACAAATTCGTCCATAAATCTCTACCAGATCTTAAGTTATAAAAATTGTATAATAGTGGGCGTGGCAGTTAATATATACCGGCCTTTGGCATAGCGTTTAGTAGGACACACATCGCTATATCTGCCAAATTGCGTCACTATTCCATCAATTGGACCGAATCATTAAAAAAGTTGAGTCAAGTTGCTTATATGGGAGGTTGGCGTGATCTTTAGCCAAATCGGCCTATATAGCAGTCTGGTTCTGTAGCTTTGTCCAGTCTATACTTTTGCAAAATTTCATTAAGAATATCTCTCTCTAACGGTGTAGAGAAAAAGTGGCCACTGACGGACAGACGGACGGACAAACGGACGGACAAAATAAAAATTGCCCAGAAAGTGATCCTGACTACCCCGCCTCCTTCTTAAAACTGCAACACCTTGCTACACCTCTCAAAAGCACAAAAGTAATATACCCTATTTACCTTTTTTAAAGGTAAAGGGTATAAACACAACTATAACAAAAATAACGATCATATTAACAACATAATCAAACAATGAAAATATTACAAAATCCAAATAAAACCAAAATAAATACCAAAATTAAACTAATTCAGTTATATCAATACCGCAATTTCGATTAAAAATTACTATGATTCCATTCCCGACCTCAAAAGGGTAGGAATTCGAAATTCTAATTACAACTGTTATAATAGGTAGTAAATTGGTGCGTGAATACACTAATGATGTCATAAAATAAAGGATACCTTCAAAATATAATAGAAGTATAAAGAATATATGTTTTTAGAAAAAGAATACTTATAATTATATAATAAAAGAATCCATAACGCAACTTGCAAAACCATATGACATTAAATTGTAATGACGAAATTTTCTCCATTAAAGGAAACAACATAATTATATTCCACTTACTCGTATGTGAAATAACAAACAATAATTTTGAATTTACCAATGTAAACTTTATACACTTCAATACTTTTGTTTTACCCCAATTTAATATAAATACCACAAAAGGGTTCAAGAACTCTAGTTTAGAGATTTTAAAAATAAAAGCCATTGAAAATAAGAATCTAATTGAAAAGGCGAATTCAGACATAATAACCGGAGCACTTAGGTACAAGTACAATTATAACAATTATAACAATCTACAATTATAATCATGACATGTTGACATTCGCAAACGATAACGAGTGGGACAAATGGGTATCATTTTACAGTTTTGCTTACAATAAAACGACGCAAGTCGATACGGGTTACTCACCATATGAGCTAGTGTTTGGTAAACTACCACACTTTCCAAGCGACATAATTTAAACAAGTGAACCAATTTATGATACTGAAAATTATACGAATGAACTGAGAATGAGAACGTCACTAAACAAATCGAAATTGGGAAAAGGAAAAGAAGCATTGAAAGCAAAACAAATGAAAATGCTTTTAATGCAACCATAGGAGAGCTATTATTAGTAAAATTAGGTAAGCGTAAAAAGTCTCAAACTCCATACCATGGTCCGTATAGAATTTCAAAACAAGAAGAATTAATTCATATTAATAAACGGTATGGAGAAGAAAATGCATAACAATATGCTAAGACGATACAATGTTCTAATATGAGACTACAAAATAAAAAACTAAAAATGTAAGAATAAAAATTTATATAATAATATTAAACTAATAGTTCTTTTAAAGGTATGCCAGTGTAAAAACGCCAAACTTACTAACAACTATGGGCAGGATGTACAGCCTATGGATATAAGTGAAAGCGGTCCTGATTTTCACGAACAAACCTCAAAAAAATAACCTTACATAAAACTTGTTAAGGACAATAGGCGGTACTATTTATTGATCGACACTGGAGCAGAGTTCAGCATCATCAATGGAGGAGTTATAAACTCTCAATAAAAAAATAAAAATGCGAAAACAAGAGATATTGGACAAGTTGATGATATTCATTGGTTGTATGAAGTACGAATTTTTAAAGAATTACAAAGTGATTTAAGCGTTGAATTCTTGGAATTAAAATTTAACAATAATTTCGACGGGCTGATCGGAAATAACGTTCTCATTAAGTTAAACTGTATTATAGAATAAAGTAGAGGATATCTACAACGAAATGGCATTTGAAAATTGTCAAAGGGAAGTAGAAAATCGCATAGATTCGGAGTTTGAAAATTGTGAATAAAGCGATAAATAAAATAAAAATCAACTGTCGGAATGGGAAAAACAAAAGGTCGATCTACTAAAAGAAAAATATAAAGACGTATTTTATAACGAAGACTTATCCGCTGCAAACGATGTTAAGCCGCAAAAACAACCACACACGATGTACGAATATATTCCAAACATAGATACCCACAAATACACAAGGACGAAGTCAATAGTCAAATTAATGACATACTTCAACAAGGCATTATTCTACATTATACTCAATAATAGTCCAATTTAGGTGGTACCCAAAAAGATAGATAACTTAGGGGAACAAATATGACGCATAGTTATTGATTTCAGAAAACTAAATGTCGTGACAATTGACGACCGCTTCCCTTTATATTATTAATTCCATGACATTTGACACAATAAAACTATACTTATGCTAACAAAGTTAACTAAAATACATAATTATTTACTTTTTATAGAAGATAAATATTACATATTGGGAAAGTGTCAATACTTCACAACTTTGAGCTTGGATAGTGGATTTCATCAGAATGAAATGCATCCTGACCACGTTTACAAAACAGCATTTTCCACAGCAAATGGACATTTCGATTTTCCGTCTAAAGAATGTGCCGGCGACATTCCAAAGGATGATAAATAATGTTCTGCACGAACACATTGGACAAATTTGTCTGGTATACCTCGACGACATCCTGATCTTCTCTACTAGCATAGACGGTAGAGGCAGTACAAAAAATTCCTATACCAAATCACAAAGAGAAATAAAATCTTTCTTAGGAACAACAGGTTACTCTCATCGTTTCATTAAGGACTACACAAAGATAGCATACCACTTAGTAAAATATTTAAAGAAAAATGGTTAAATTAACTCTAGAAACAAGGACTACGTAATTCCGTTCCAAAAACTTAAAATATTGTTGCAAAACGACGCAGTTCTGATTCACCCAGACTTTAACAAATACTTCACGTTGACAACTGAAGCAAATAACTTCGAGCAGGGTGCAGTCTTGATGCAAGGGCATAATACTACCGCGTTTGCTACTAGGAACTCGGAATGATCACGAGGAAACAGCAACAGTTTGAGCAACAAAATACTTTCGACCCCATATTTTCGGCAGAAAATACCCCATATACCTTTGATATGGTTAAATAGCCTTAAAGAATATAACAGCAAGTTGCAGCGTTCGAAAATCAAATTAAATGATTTCAATTTAACAACTGAATACATTAAAGGAAACGAAAACCTCGTCCCAGATGGTATTAGCAGAATAGACTTAGCGACAGAGATTCAAACAATCGCAAACGAACTCTACGAAGAAGTAGAATACGTAGAAATGAGCTCAATGGGCAAAATTAATATTTAAAAACAATCAAGTAACTGTAACGGAATCAGGTAACATATTGGAGACAATGAACGAAATTTTACAAACATATTCTTACAGTTTCAGAAACTTGAGATTGCGTACTTTCCCAGAAACAAAAAAATTAAAATTTTAAAGTCAACTATATTATTACAAGATATTACAAACAAGGATATACTTTTAGACCACATAGAAAAATAACATTTAAATAATAATTATAGAGGAATAATTGCAATTTGTGAAGAAATTATAGAAAACTACGGTATTCCAGCAGAAGTCCTCAAAATGAGCAACAAAGCACCGGGTATCGACGGTATTCCAGCAGAAGTCCTCAAAATAGTGTCAAATAGCCATGCCATAGCCAGCAAGGGAAAAGGAAGCCCTGAATCACCGTCAGCATATCGACCACTGTGTATGCTAGACACCGCGGGCAAACTTTTGGAGCGACTCCTCAAACCCCGAATAGCAGCAGCCATTGAAAACGCTGGGGGATTATCCACTCGACAACACGGTTTTCGACCAGGAAAGTCCACAATTGGCGCCGTAGAAGACGTCATAGAAAGTGTGCTAGCGGCACATCAAGGAAATCACTACTCCAGACGAGTGGTACTCCTTGTTACATTAGACGTAAGAAACGCTTTCAACAGCGCTAGGTGGGTGGATATGATCGAGGCACTTGAAAATCGTTTTCAGATACCAGCTTATTTGAAGAAGATAATCCGGAGCTACCTTAAAGATAGAATGTTGTTATACGAGACCAACAATGGCACCCGAAGCAAAATCATCACGTCAGGGGCAGCGCAAGGGTCCATCCTCGGACCGGACCTTTGGAATATAAGCTACGATGGCATTTTGCGCATAGAGATGCCAGATGACACTCATCTAGTCGGATACGCAGACGACATTGCGGCTGTCCTCACCGCACGCGACTCGGAAGACGCCCAAAGAAAGCTGAACCAGGTCATGATCAGAACCCAGAGGTGGCTCGATTCACATGGCTTGAAGTTGGCCACGGAAAAGACGGAACTGCTATTCCTCACGAGAAAGCACATTCCAATAGAAATCGACTTGAGAGTTTGCTCCGAGACCATCAGGACACAAAAGGTGATAAAGTACCTGGGAATTCAGCTTGACTCCAAGCTCACCTACTGGGCGCAAATGCAAAATGCGGCGACGAAGGCAGCACGGGTAACGGCTTCTCCCAGCAGACTAATGGCAAACATCGGAGGGCCGACATCCATCAAGAGGCAGCTTCTGATGCTGACAACGCACTCCATTCTGTTGTATGGTAGCGAATTGTGGGCTGACAAGCTAAAGGTGCACGCCCGAAGAAAAGTTCTATCGTCCGTACAACGAACCGCAGCTCTGCGAGTAGCTTCAGCGTACCGTACTGTATCGGAGCCGGCAATTCTGGTAATTAGCTGCTTAATCCCAATCGATATCTTAGCCCTCGAACGAAAACACCTACGAGAAGCCAAGATGGGTAAGAATACCAGAGGAACTGCCCAGCATATAAAGCAACAAACCGTGCACCATTGGCAGGAACGATGGGCCGCCGAGAGTCACGGAAGATGGACAGCGAGACTCATACCCGACATAGCGAGCTGGATAGGAGGAACAGCCGGAACCGTCAATTTCTACCTCACGCAGTTACTGTCTGGTCACGGATACTTCTGCAAGTATCAACACCGAATGGGAAAAATTGGAGGGCCTGAGTGCATATACAGCGACAGCAATGTGGATGATGCAGAGCACACCTTTTTCAAATGCACAAGGTGGCAAACAGAGCGCACCACGCTTGAAATGGAAATCGAGGAAACCTTAGCCACATTGTGGAGGTTACGCTAAGCAGCAAAGAAAACTGGGACCACGTATATAAATATGTGGAAAATGTGCTCCGGCGGAAAAAGCGGGACCTGGACGCAGGAAAAATGTTGAGATTCCAATAGGGACGAAGTGAGAATCTCCACCTTGAAGGAAGTATAAAAAGGGTTCCAGGGTGGGGAGATGTTCTCAGCGAGGGAGGGGGATGTTTTAGTGGGTGCAATTCTCACATACCAAATCTGTGACGACAGTTTTGATGATGCGGCAAGCATTTTTACCCTCTCTACCCAAAAAAAAAAAAAAAAAAATAAATTGAAAACTATTTATTCTACCAACTTACAAAGAAAAGTACAGAAATATTTTAATAACTTCGAAATTTTTAATACATCGAAATGTATCAGACAACCCGTTCAACACCATTTAAATATCACAGACATACCCAAAACACTTAAGGAGATAGAACACTTTGATATTTGTAACCTATGAGTAATATAATATATCTGACTAACATAGACAATCTTACTTAATATGGTACTGCACATATTCTCAAAGAGAGGACGGAGATTTCCATTATTGAGGCAATAAAATATGGAATTCAATTTTTGAGAAAACCAAATCTGATAGTAACAGATAACGAATTGGACGTTATTGCAACTATACAATTTTTGAAAGGAATAGAATAGAAATAGAAACATCCATATTCAATCACCTATAATATAACAGGCAATGCAGACGTCAAGAGACTTCACTCTACATTGAACGAACATGTTAGAATCTTTAATACCAACCCAAATGAATCCAAATTAGAGCTCGGCGAAAAATTTTTCCAACTATGCTACAATAATACCATACGTTCCACACATCAAAAACGACCAATCGAACTTTTGAGTAACATTTTGAGTAAAAAAGAGATAGAGGAAATATCAAATGAAATACATAAGAAAAAAATTTGAAAAATAAACAATTATAACCACAAAGCAAAATATGAGAATCAACAATAAAACTTCCAAAATAATCTGGTTAAGAATTACAGAGTGAGCAAATCTCAACCTAAGTATAAAAAAACGATTAAAGAAATCTAAAGTCGGGTTAGACCGACTTCGAAATACCCTTTACCTTGTGAGTGTGAGTTAGGTAGGTAGGGTAGTTAGGAGTGGCAGCCTTTGTCGCAAAAAGCACACTTAAGCACATATAATGGCTCGTTGTGGTACCACACTGTGACGACGCGACTCCCCCGTCTAGAATTTTGGGAACCACAGTGATTCCGAAATGAACCTGGCTATGTCCTTGATGTTAATGGAAGATAGTTCGGTTAAGGAAGTGAAGAAAGGTGAGCCTAGGAATTTTAATCTCCGCCTGGCCAGAGCTGGGCACTGACACATGAGATGAAGTACTGTTTCTTCCTCCTCCTCAGAACCACAGCTACGACAGAAGTCATTATGGGGCAGTGCTAATCTTTCAGCGTGTTTCCCGATCAGGCAGTGTCCCGTGAGCACATTTATTATAGTGCCGATTAGGTTCCTGCTGATATTGAGTAGCTGACTAGTACGCCTAATGTCGATAGTGCTCCAGGTTTGTCTGGCAACACTACAGGTATGGTCATTCACCCAGGCTTTTTTGGCTCCCTCAAGGTAGTCATGTTTTATGACCCATTTGACCGTGGCCAGTGGGACACCTACATCAAAGGAGGGGGAGATGTCAGGGAGTAGCGTACCTATTTTGGCCAATTCATCGGCCTCGCAGTTTCCTGGAATGTCGCTATGTCCAGGCACCCAGCATATGTGAACTTGTGAGTTACCTGAAACGACGTTCAGGGAGCAGCGGCAGTCGAGTACAAGCTTAGAGGTAGTGAAAACACCAGCCAGTGACTTGACTGCCGCCTGACTGTCCGTGAATATGCGTATCATCACATCGCATACTTCATTTCGAATAAGCCACTTGGACGCTTGGAATATTGCCATTACTTCCGCCTGAAAGACGCTGCAATGGTCAGGAAGACGATAGGAGAGCTTGATGCCAAGTTTTCTGGAGAAGATTCCGCAACCGACCTTATTCTCCAGTTTGGAGCCATCCGTATATATGTCAATGGAACTGCCAGTGACCACTAAATTGTTAGACCATTCCTCTCTACTAGGAATGTAAGTGTCGAACCCGTGGTTTAGATTAAGTGTAGAGGACGTATAGTCAACGTCCGCCTGTACGGGCGTGTCTTGCATCAGAATATTGGCGTGGCCCATATTCAGTCTAGTCCAACGCGATATAGAATTGAGTCTGGTTGCCGAGCATTTTGCTTGTTGCCTAACCAGAAGCCTAGTGGGCAACCAATGTAGGAATGCAAATAGAGCTTTGGTGGAGGTGGTACGCAGAGCCCCTGTTATCATAACCGCTGCTGTTCTTCTAACCTTGTCAAGAGGTTTTAGGTTCGCCGCCTTGTCGGTTGCGGGCCCCCAGAAGACAGCGCCGTAGAGAAAGTACGGCTCAACCACCGCCGCATAGAGCCAGGACATGGTTCGAGGTTGGACGCCCCATGTTGTACCCACGACCCTCTTGCAGCAGTACAGAGCACACGTGTCTTTACGTACCCTCTCCGACAAATTTGCTTTCCAATGGAGCTTAGGGTCCAGGATCAAACCTAGATACTTGACGCTATTGCTTAGGCTAAGCGTATTCCCATTAAGTTTGGGTAGGTCAAAACTTGGTATTTTCTGCTTCCTGGTGAAGAGCATGACCTCAGTTTTGGAAGGGTTGACATCTAGGCGAACTTCGAGACACCATTGGGACAGAATGCTAAGAGTGTAGCTTAGCTTCTCTGATAGTGTTGACAGATATTTACCGGAAACAGAGATAGCAATGTCGTCCGCATAAGCTATAGTGTTGCAGGCGGTCTGATCTAATCTCCTAAGTAGTGTGTTCACCGTCAAGTTCCATATGAGGGGGGAGAGCACACCGCCTTGTGGAGTACCTCTCTTGACAGTCCTTTTAGCATGTACGTTTCCTATTGAGGAGCTAATGACGCGTGTTTTCAGTAGCTGTTCGATGAACCTAACCAAGCTGGGGTCCAGGTTCAAGTTTACTAAGGATTTCGTGATGGCGGAGGGACAAATATTGTTGAATGCCCCTTCTATATCGAGAAATACTGCAAGTGTATATTCTTTGTTGGCAAGAGATTTCTCTACTTGCTCAATGAGCACGTGAAGCGCTGTTTCCACAGACTTGCCTTTAGTGTAGGCATGTTGTGATTTGGAAAGGCACGTGGAATTGATAGAGCTCCTGATATGTATATCAAGGACTCTTTCCAGTGTTTTCAAAAGAAAGGAGGACAGGCTAATTGGCCTATAGTCCTTAGGCTTGGTGTGGGTCGACTTTCCCGCTTTAGGGATGAAAACTACTCGAGCTCCTCTCCAGCTTGTGGGAATGTACGACCATCTTAGGCATGCATTGTAAATATGCAGTAGCCAGGGCGCAACCGCACTTGCAGTGTGCTGAATGTCCGCGGGAATTATACCATCAGGCCCGGGAGATTTAAAAGGCTTAAAGCTGTTGATGGCCCACTGGATATGCGTGTTGTTCATTTGGAATTGGGTTGAGTTTCTTAAAGAGTGGTTGGTGTTAAAAGACCTGCAATCCACAAAGATTTCATTCCCCGGGAAGTGTGTTTCTATTAGGGCGTCCAAAGTGTCGGTTTCAGAGTCGGTCCAGGTACCGTCCGATCTCTGAATACATTCCAGAGCCCGAGGGGTGGTATTGAGAATCCTCCGGAGTCTACTTGTCTCGGACGAGCTTTCTATGTTGCCACAGAAGTCACGCCACGACGCTCGTTTGGATCTCCTAACCATATACTTGAGTTCCCTTTGTTTGTCTTTGAAAGGGAGCCAGTCATTTGTGGCTTTGGCTCTGTTGAAGAGCTTGCGACATACTTTTCGTAGCTCGGTAACTTCCGAATTCCACCAAGGGGGTTTTGGTTTTCCTCTTGGTTTCGGGAAGTTGCAGGCTGATTTGGCAGCAGAGTTAAATAGTGCTGTAATGGTTTCAAACGCTCGTGGGAGGAGTCGACTGCAGGCCCGACTCCATAATGGTCTGGAATCGTGTCCAGTCAGTTCTTTTCCTGTTAATGTGTCTTTTGCGCTCAGCCGTATCTAACGTATCTGAGATCGCAATTCTAAAACAGATGTAACAGTGGTCCGAGAAGGAGCATTCCTGCAGAACGCGCCAGCTCGAAATAAGGTGAGACGAGTGATTATTACCAAGAGTTAGATCGAGAACCTCCCTTCTATTTGAGGTAATGAAGGTTGGCTCTCTCCCCCTGTTAGTAATCACTATGTCGTTAGTAATAATAAAATCAAAGAGTGACTCACCCCGCTCGTTGGTATCCGTGCTGCCCCACACCTCGTGATGGGCATTGGCATCGGCCCCGATGACTACCGGGATGCGCTTTCTGTTAGCCTCCTCTACCAGCAGCCTTAAAGCATCCGGAGGCGGCGTCAGCCCGTGGTCGTGCGCCGTGTAGCTGCTGACGATCCATATAGCCATGGTGTTGGTGGAAATAACCATGGCTACATTATCCTTGTCGCTGAACCTGTGAAGAAGAAGAGCGTTAATGTTGTTCTTAACAAGAATACAGGCTCTGGGTTTACCTCGATCCTGCACGAATACTGTGCGGTATCCGCTTGTAGTGAGTCCGCAAACCTGATCATTTACGACCCAAGGTTCTTGGACCAGTATGAGTTCCTCTCCTTTTTGAGTCAGGTGGAAGATCAGGGCTGCTGAGGCAGCCATGGAATGGTGACGGTTAATCCGTAATACCCTCACCATTCCCGGAGGTGGCCATCATCGTCACGCTGGCTGCCTCCTCTTCTGACAGAGGAGAATCACCAACGTCGTCGATATTGGTTATCGGACGTCCGCAGAAACTGCCTACCGATTCTGAGGCCGAAGCGTAACTCTCTCCATCATCGAAGGTGAGATCCGGTTCGGCCTGAATGGGGGGCTTGTATGCTCCCTGGTTGTCGCTCCTATAGACCTTGAGCGAGATCGAACTAAAGCCATAGTTGATCTCTCCCTTTTTGGCATTAATGGGAGCTAGAGAGTCCTCATTAAGAATAATGATTATCTCTCGAGAGTTACCCTTGGGCTCGCTTATTTTAGCAACCTTCCAGTCATCCGTGGGGAGGTCGTAATTGCTGAGCCTCAGCAACTCCAGAATTTCTTCCGGCGAGCAGTGCTCTGCCGGAACCCAGGCCCTGGAACGCGGGCGGTTCGGGATCTGGTCTCTGGGAACAGCTGACAGCTTGGCCCCCGGCCAGATTTCGCCAACCATTGAGATGGCCATCTTGTAAAGCTCAGCCGAGCGCTCATCTGAGCACACGATGAGCTTCACGTGCCCCTGATACCATCCCGCGTCCCGGCATACAGGTGATGGGCCAGGATTGGCCCTCAGGATCTCCCTGTAGATCCTGAAAAGGGCCTTCTCCACCATTTTCCAGTTCGCTGGGGAAATGGTACCGTCACTGTTTCCAGTGTCAACGATAGCCCAGTTGAGGCCCTCTTTGGCTACCTCATTAAATGGACGGGTAAGTCTCGGCCTGGAAGCCAGTCGTGGGCGCTTGGTTTCCCTCACGACTGATTGGGAGGGGTGCTCAGCCGACCGTTGCCGTCTCTGAGCACCTTCAGGGGGTGGCTGCGGACGAGCACCAACATTTTGGTGAGCCCATGCCAGCGCTCCCTTGTCTTTATCAGACATTGAAGCGGGGTCGGCAGACTCCAACCTTTGCAGAATCCTGAAGGCGGACCTCCGGGTTCTGTACGCCCGTGTAGACGCATTCACATGCGTGCGAGCACCTGAAGGGAGATTGGTGCTGAAGCTCTCCCTGTACCAGTCCGAGGAGCGGACGGAGGGGCGACCCTAACACCCGGCCTAGCAGCCCTGGTGCTTGGGGGGGGGGGATATAGACCATTTAGCGCTATCCAGAGTGCACCACGAGGAAGCGATCTACATTACACTCCGAGTGTGAGTTAAATAATGTGGATGTTTTCTTCATTAATCATCATTAGGAGAATATCTACGGTAATTTTCGGTCGGGTACCTTGCATTGGTTATATTAGTGAGAGGCGTGTACTTTATCTAATCGACCCCACTTCTTGTCTTTGTACAATCAATATATGTACTAATATAAAATATCGTCCAAAAATATTCTATTGGTCGTAAGTTATAATAATATTTCAATAGTGGGCGTGGCTCTAAAAATAACACGCCCATTTTTTGTGTGATGTTTAATGTTAGTACCCTCAACCATCATGTGAAATTTCGTTGATGACTCTTCTATAGGAACTTTGTAATGATTTGTGTTTAATTGTGGACGAAGCAGTTGCACTATGATCTCCATATTCTGCATACACACTATTATCGACCCCATGTATATGTCTCCAAATGTTTATTCCGATGGCATCAATACGCGCCTAATTTTAATCTTAGACCCGAAAGTTCCTTATATAAAAGTGGGCGGGTCTTTTCCCTGATCAACCCAATTCGTTGCAGATAGCATTATAATGTCCACATGTTCCTTCTCGAACAAATTCGTCCATAAATCTCTACCAGATCTTAAGTTATAAAAATTGTATAATAGTGGGCGTGGCAGTTAATATATACCGGCCTTTGGCATAGCGTTTAGTAGGACACACATCGCTATATCTGCCAAATTGCGTCACTATTCCATCAATTGGACCGAATCATTAAAAAAGTTGAGTCAAGTTGCTTATATGGGAGGTTGGCGTGATCTTTAGCCAAATCGGCCTATATAGCAGTCTGGTTCTGTAGCTTTGTCCAGGCTATACTTTTGCAAAATTTCATTAAGAATATCTCTCTCTAACGGTGTAGAGAAAAAGTGGCCACTGACGGACAGACGGACGGACAAACGGACGGACAAAATAAAAATTGCCCAGAAAGTGATCCTGACTACCCCGCCTCCTTCTTAAAACTGCAACACCTTGCTACACCTCTCAAAAGCACAAAAGTAATATACCCTATTTACCTTTTTTAAAGGTAAAGGGTATAAACACAACTATAACAAAAATAACGATCATATTAACAACATAATCAAACAATGAAAATATTACAAAATCCAAATAAAACCAAAATAAATACCAAAATTAAACTAATTCAGTTATATCAATACCGCAATTTCGATTAAAAATTACTATGATTCCATTCCCGACCTCAAAAGGGTAGGAATTCGAAATTCTAATTACAACTATTATAATAGGTAGTAAATTGGTGCGTGAATACACTAATGATGTCATAAAATAAAGGATACTAAAACCTTCAAAATATAATAGAAGTATAAAGAATATATGTTTTTAGAAAAAGAATACTTATAATTATATAATAAAAGAATCCATAACGCAACTTGCAAAACCATATGACATTAAATTGTAATGACGAAATTTTCTCCATTAAAGGAAACAACATAATTATATTCCACTTACTCGTATGTGAAATAACAAACAATAATTTTGAATTTACCAATGTAAACTTTATACACTTCAATACTTTTGTTTTACCCCAATTTAATATAAATACCACAAAAGGGTTCAAGAACTCTAGTTTAGAGATTTTAAAAATAAAAGCCATTGAAAATAAGAATCTAATTGAAAAGGCGAATTCAGACATAATAACCGGAGCACTTAGGTACAAGTACAATTATAACAATTATAACAATCTACAATTATAATCATGACATGTTGACATTCGCAAACGATAACGAGTGGGACAAATGGGTATCATTTTACAGTTTTGCTTACAATAAAACGACGCAAGTCGATACGGGTTACTCACCATATGAGCTAGTGTTTGGTAAACTACCACACTTTCCAAGCGACATAATTTAAACAAGTGAACCAATTTATGATACTGAAAATTATACGAATGAACTGAGAATGAGAACGTCACTAAACAAATCGAAATTGGGAAAAGGAAAAGAAGCATTGAAAGCAAAACAAATGAAAATGCTTTTAATGCAACCATAGGAGAGCTATTATTAGTAAAATTAGGTAAGCGTAAAAAGTCTCAAACTCCATACCATGGTCCGTATAGAATTTCAAAACAAGAAGAATTAATTCATATTAATAAACGGTATGGAGAAGAAAATGCATAACAATATGCTAAGACGGTACAATGTTCTAATATGAGACTACAAAATAAAAAACTAAAAATGTAAGAATAAAAATTTATATAATAATATTAAACAAATAGTTCTTTTAAAGGTATGCCAGTGTAAAAACGCCAAACTTACTAACAACTATGGGCAGGATGTACAGCCTATGGATATAAGTGAAAGCGGTCCTGATTTTCACGAACAAACCTCAAAAAAATAACCTTACATAAAACTTGTTAAGGACAATAGGCGGTACTATTTATTGATCGACACTGGAGCAGAGTTCAGCATCATCAATGGAGGAGTTATAAACTCTCAATAAAAAAATAAAAATGCGAAAACAAGAGATATTGGACAAGTTGATGATATTCATTGGTTGTATGAAGTACGAATTTTTAAAGAATTACAAAGTGATTTAAGCGTTGAATTCTTGGAATTAAAATTTAACAATAATTTCGACGGGCTGATCGGAAATAACGTTCTCATTAAGTTAAACTGTATTATAGAATAAAGTAGAGGATATCTACAACGAAATGACATTTGAAAATTGTCAAAGGGAAGTAGAAAATCGCATAGATTCGGAGTTTGAAAACTGTGAATAAAGCGATAAATAAAATAAAAATCAACTGTCGGAATGGGAAAAACAAAAGGTCGATCTACTAAAAGAAAAATATAAAGACGTATTTTATAACGAAGACTTATCCGCTGCAAACGATGTTAAGCCGCAAAAACAACCACACACGATGTACGAATATATTCCAAACATAGATACCCACAAATACACAAGGACGAAGTCAATAGTCAAATTAATGACATACTTCAACAAGGCATTATTCTACATTATACTCAATAATAGTCCAATTTAGGTGGTACCCAAAAAGATAGATAACTTAGGGGAACAAATATGACGCATAGTTATTGATTTCAGAAAACTAAATGTCGTGACAATTGACGACCGCTTCCCTTTATATTATTAATTCCATGACATTTGACACAATAAAACTATACTTATGCTAACAAAGTTAACTAAAATACATAATTATTTACTTTTTATAGAAGATAAATATTACATATTGGGAAAGTGTCAATACTTCACAACTTTGAGCTTGGATAGTGGATTTCATCAGAATGAAATGCATCCTGACCACGTTTACAAAACAGCATTTTCCACAGCAAATGGACATTTTGATTTTCCGTCTAAAGAATGTGCCGGCGACATTCCAAAGGATGATAAATAATGTTCTGCACGAACACATTGGACAAATTTGTCTGGTATACCTCGACGCCATCCTGATCTTCTCTACTAGCATAGACGGTAGAGGCAGTACAAAAAATTCCTATACCAAATCACAAAGAGAAATAAAATCTTTCTTAGGAACAACAGGTTACTCTCATCGTTTCATTAAGGACTACACAAAGATAGCATACCACTTAGTAAAATATTTAAAGAAAAATGGTTAAATTAACTCTAGAAACAAGGACTACGTAATTCCGTTCCAAAAACTTAAAATATTGTTGCAAAACGACGCAGTTCTGATTCACCCAGACTTTAACAAATACTTCACGTTGACAACTGAAGCAAATAACTTCGAGCAGGGTGCAGTCTTGATGCAAGGGCATAATACTACCGCGTTTGCTACTAGGAACTCGGAATGATCACGAGGAAACAGCAACAGTTTGAGCAACAAAATACTTTCGACCCCATATTTTCGGCAGAAAATACCCCATATACCTTTGATATGGTTAAATAGCCTTAAAGAATATAACAGCAAGTTGCAGCGTTCGAAAATCAAATTAAATGATTTCAATTTAACAACTGAATACATTAAAGGAAACGAAAACTTCGTCCCAGATGGTCTTAGCAGAATAGACTTAGCGACAGAGATTCAAACAATCGCAAACGAACTCTACGAAGAAGTAGAATACGTAGAAATGAGCTCAATGGGCAAAATTAATATTTAAAAACAATCAAGTAACTGTAACGGAATCAGGTAACATATTGGAGACAATGAACGAAATTTTACAAACATATTCTTACAGTTTCAGAAACTTGAGATTGCGTACTTTCCCAGAAACAAAAAAATTAACATTTTAAAGTCAACTATATTATTACAAGATATTACAAACAAGGATATACTTTTAGACCACATAGAAAAATAACATTTAAATAATAATTATAGAGGAATAATTGAAATTTGTGAAGAAATTATAGAAAACTACGGTATTCCAGCAGAAGTCCTCAAAATGAGCAACAAAGCACCGGGTATCGACGGTATTCCAGCAGAAGTCCTCAAAATAGTGTCAAATAGCCATGCCATAGCCAGCAAGGGAAAAGGAAGCCCTGAATCACCGTCAGCATATCGACCACTGTGTATGCTAGACACCGCGGGCAAACTTTTGGAGCGACTCCTCAAACCCCGAATAGCAGCAGCCATTGAAAACGCTGGGGGATTATCCACTCGACAACACGGTTTTCGACCAGGAAAGTCCACAATTGGCGCCGTAGAAGACGTCATAGAAAGTGTGCTAGCGGCACATCAAGGAAATCACTACTCCAGACGAGTGGTACTCCTTGTTACATTAGACGTAAGAAACGCTTCCAACAGCGCTAGGTGGGTGGATATGATCGAGGCACTTGAAAATCGTTTTCAGATACCAGCTTATTTGAAGAAGATAATCCGGAGCTACCTTAAAGATAGAATGTTGTTATACGAGACCAACAATGGCACCCGAAGCAAAATCATCACGTCAGGGGCAGCGCAAGGGTCCATCCTCGGACCGGACCTTTGGAATATAAGCTACGATGGCATTTTGCGCATAGAGATGCCAGATGACACTCATCTAGTCGGATACGCAGACGACATTGCGGCTGTCCTCACCGCACGCGACTCGGAAGACGCCCAAAGAAAGCTGAACCAGGTCATGATCAGAACCCAGAGGTGGCTCGATTCACATGGCTTGAAGTTGGCCACGCAAAAGACGGAACTGCTATTCCTCACGAGAAAGCACATTCCAATAGAAATCGACTTGAGAGTTTGCTCCGAGACCATCAGGACACAAAAGGTGATAAAGTACCTGGGAATTCAGCTTGACTCCAAGCTCACCTACTGGGCGCAAATGCAAAATGCGGCGACGAAGGCAGCACGGGTAACGGCTTCTCTCAGCAGACTAATGGCAAACATCGGAGGGCCGATATCCATCAAGAGGCAGCTTCTGATGCTGACAACGCACTCCATTCTGTTGTATGGTAGCGAATTGTGGGCTGACAAGCTAAAGGTGCACGCCCGAAGAAAAGTTCTATCGTCCGTACAACGAACCGCAGCTCTGCGAGTAGCTTCAGCGTACCGTACTGTATCGGAGCCGGCAATTCTGGTAATTAGCTGCTTAATCCCAATCGATATCTTAGCCCTCGAACGAAAACACCTACGAGAAGCCAAGATGGGTAAGAATACCAGAGGAACTGCCCAGCATATAAAGCAACAAACCGTGCACCATTGGCAGGAACGATGGGCCGCCGAGAGTCACGGAAGATGGACAGCGAGACTCATACCCGACATAGCGAGCTGGATAGGAGGAACAGCCGGAACCGTCAATTTCTACCTCACGCAGTTACTGTCTGGTCACGGATACTTCTGCAAGTATCAACACCGAATGGGAAAAATTGGAGGGCCTGAGTGCATATACAGCGACAGCAATGTGGATGATGCAGAGCACACCTTTTTCAAATGCACAAGGTGGCAAACAGAGCGCACCACGCTTGAAATGGAAATCGAGGAAACCTTAGCCACATTGTGGAGGTTACGCTAAGCAGCAAAGAAAACTGGGACCACGTATATAAATATGTGGAAAATGTGCTCCGGCGGAAAAAGCGGGACCTGGACGCAGGAAAAATGTTGAGATTCCAATAGGGACGAAGTGAGAATCTCCACCTTGAAGGAAGTATAAAAAGGGTTCCAGGGTGGGGAGATGTTCTCAGCGAGGGAGGGGGGATGTTTTAGTGGGTGCAATTCTCACATACCAAATCTGTGACGACAGTTTTGATGATGCGGCAAGCATTTTTACCCTCTCTACCCAAAAAAAAAAAAAAAAAATAAATTGAAAACTATTTATTCTACCAACTTACAAAGAAAAGTACAGAAATATTTTAATAACTTCGAAATTTTTAATACATCGAAATGTATCAGACAACCCGTTCAACACCATTTAAATATCACAGACATACCCAAAACACTTAAGGATATAGAACACTTTGATATTTGTAACCTATGAGTAATATAATATATCTGACTAACATAGACAATCTTACTTAATATGGTACTGCACATATTCTCAAAGAGAGGACGGAGATTTCCATTATTGAGGCAATAAAATATGGAATTCAATTTTTGAGAAAACCAAATCTGATAGTAACAGATAACGAATTGGACGTTATTGCAACTATACAATTTTTGAAAGGAATAGAATAGAAATAGAAACATCCATATTCAATCACCTATAATATAACAGGCAATGCAGACGTCAAGAGACTTCACTCTAGATTGAACGAATCTTTAATACCAACCCAAATGAATCCAAATTAGAACTCGGCGAAAAATTTTTCCAACTATGCTACAATAATTCCACACATCAAAAACGACCAGTCGAACTTTTGAATAACATTTTGAGTAAAAAAGAGATAGAGGAAATATCAAATGAAATACATAAGAAAAAAATTTGAAAAATAAACAATTATAACCACAAAGCAAAATATGAGAATCAACAATAAAACTTCCAAAATCATCTGGTTAAGAATTACAGAGTGAGCAAATCTCAACCTAAGATTGACGATTAAAGATTAAAGAAATCTAAAGTCGGGTTAGACCGACTTCGAAATACCCTTTACCTTGTGAGTGTGAGTTAAATAATGTGGATGTTTGCTTCATTAATCATCATTAGGAGAATATCTACGGTAATTTTCGGTCGAGTTCCTTGCATTGGTTATATATAGAGGCGTGGACTTTATCTAATCGACCCCACTTCTTGTCTTTACACAATCAATATATGTACTAATATAAAATATCGTCCAAAAATATTCTATTGGTCGTAAGTTATAATAATATTTCAATAATGGGCGTGGCTCTAAAAATAACACGTCCATTTTTTGTGTGATGTTTAATGTTAGTACCCTCAACCATCATGTGAAATTTCATTGATGACTCTTCTATAGGAACTTAGTAATGATTTGTGTTTAATTGTGGACGAGGCAGTTTTACTATGATCTCCATATTCTGCATACACACTATTATCGACCCCATGTATATGTCTCCAAATGTTTATTCCGATGGCATCAATACGCGCCTAATTTTAATCTTAGACCCGAAAGTTCCTTATATAAAAGTGGGCGGGTCTTTTCCCTGATCAACCAAATTCGTTGCAGATAGCATTATAATGTCCACATGTTCCTTCTCGAAAAAATTCGTCCATAAATCTCTACCAGATCTTAAGTTATGAAAATTGTATAATAGTGGGCGTGTCAGTTAATATATACCGGCCTTTGGCATAGCGTTTAGTAGAACACACATCGCTATATCTGCCAAATTGCGTCACTATTCCATCAATAGGACCGAATCATTAAAAAAGTTGAGTGTGAATACACTAATGGTGTCATAAAATAAAGGATACTAAAACCTTCAAAATATAATAGAAGTATAAAGAATATATTTTTTTAGAAAAAGAATACTTATAATTATATAATAAAAGAATCCATAACGCAACTTGCAAAACCATATGACATTAAATTGTAAGGACGAAATTTTCTCCATTAAAGGAAACAACATAATTATATTCCACTTACTCGTATGTGAAATAACAAACAATAATTTTGAATTTACCAATGAAAACTTTATACACTTCAATACTTTTGTTTTACCCCAATTTAATATAAATACCACAAAAGGGTTCAAGAACTCTAGTTTAAAAATTTTAAAAATAAAAGCCATTGAAAATAAGAATCTAATTGAAAAGGCGAATTCAGACATAATAACCGGAGCACTTAGGTACAAGTACAATTATAACAATTATAACAATCTACAATTATAATCATGACTTTCTATAATTCTAGTTATCTTATGCTTAAAAAATGGCAAATCAAAAATTTTAATTGTAACAAATATAGAATTACTGGAAACAAGCCAAAATGCCGCCAAAGATCCCTTTCAAAATTTTATAGAATAATAGCAAAACAAAAATAAAATACGTATGGTAAAATTTTGCAGAGACCTTATACCTAAAGAGGGAGAAGTCATGTAGTTATATAACTATAAGGAGTGGGCACCCTAATTTAGTAAACATACAAACTGGTCACTCTAATTTTATCCAAATTCTTTCCTACAATATATGACGTGCCAGCGGAACAGCCAAATTTTATTTTATACGCTGGCAATCCATTTGAGATCACTAGCATCGACAAAAGACTCCCCCGCTCCCACTGCTATGCAACAGGTGCTGCGCGAGCACCTGTCACGACTGCATCTACATTGTATGGCATGGTCAAAACGGTACACCTAAATTTTGCAACCTCAGCAAAAGTTCATAAGATAATAAACTCCTTTGTTAGAATTAAGTATAAAAGTAAGATCAACATTATTCACCTGTTAGTTCTAAAGAAGGGACCAAAATAAATACATAGCTGACAGATCAAATATAACTGGCGCAGTCGGAACCAAGGAAATGTCCTTAAACCTGGAAACCCAAATTAAGAAATCCAGACCACAAACTGAAGAAGAATTTCTGGAGAAGAAAGAAATTCTATTGATTAGAGCAAAGTCATGCAAAGCGAGTTGCTCTATAAACTGCAAAATAGAATAGCCTTTGCTCATAGCTCATAGCTCATACAAAGCGAGTTGCGCTTTAAACAAGAGAACAAAAAGCAGCCTTTTTGGCCAATGGTAAAGCGTATTTCGCTTACGCAACAAAAAATAAAACGTCCTCTGTGGGTTATTTAAAATGTGTTGCGCTTAAACAACATACCAAGAGCGGCCTTTAACGGCCTAAGCTAAATAAGGAAGAATAGGGAGCGAAACTGTAAAGGATGTGTATTGGATTTTATGAATTTATGTAATGAAGTATTGATTGCTGCTGGTTTTAGATGTCAGGGCGGGAGTAGTTGGATCTTGTGAGAGGGAGGGGAGTTTGGAATATCGATTTTTGAAGCACTTTTTAAAATACTTGCCAATGTTGAAGAAATTTTTGGTACGTTAACGTTTTTCTTGAGTCTTTTTACTAGACTCAGTAGCAGAGTATCGTTGCTGTGAAGAATTGATTTCGTTAGTTTGTTAAGTTGTAGTTTCCTATGATTCTCGAGGGTGAGCAAGTTAGCCTCGAAAAACAGGTTGTGCGCCAAGTGCGATTCTAATCGCCGAGTTGTAGAGACTCTTTAGTTTGTTGAAAAGGGAATTACTTCAAAGTCCATAAAAAACTAAACAGTAGTTAATTTTAGAGATAATGAGAGATTTTACAACTTGGGTCAGCGAATAGGTAGAGCAGTTAAATTTTGCGCTATATACACACTTTACTACATTTAGATGTTTGGTTAAGGATGCGATAAGTTATTCAATATGGCTGTTCCATTTATATCTCTTGTTTATGACTATACCGAAGATTTTTAATTTATTAACTTTGGGTATTTGCAGGCTATTACCTTTGGCGGTGCAGTTGCAAACGTGTATAAATTTACATTTTGTTGTAGAAAGAACAGTGTCGGAGTATTCAGACCAGTTAGATATATTTTGAAATACTGTTGTAAGATCTATTGAAGGGTTTTTGTTTTGGTTCGATTGGACTATGATATTGAAATCATCTCCGTAAGCGCAGAAGTCGATATCCCTTTGCAATGCTATGGTGTGGCTCAGTTTATTGTAGGCTATTAGGAAGAGATTTACCGAGAGAGATGATCCTTGGGGTATACCGTTGTGGAGTGGTTTGAGATTTGAAGTTTGTTTACCAATTTTCACCAAAATTTTTCTATTGGTCATGAAACATTTTACATAGTTGATTATTTTAGGTCCTACTTTTCATTCGATGAGTTGATCAATGACCGTGTCGATATCTATTTTAACGAAGGCTTTTTCGAAATCTAGAGAAATTATAGTTAGGTGTTTCTTTTTGGACAGGGAGTTTGCAATCTGATAATCTAGATACAGTAGGGTATCGGTTATCCATTTGCCTCTTTTGAATCCATTTGATGACTATTGAGTAGTTTATTCGTTGTGACAAACCACCATAGTCTATTGGCAATTATTTTGACGAGTACTTTTAATAGGCATGGGTTCAGGGATATCGGCCTGTATGATTTCGTTTCGGTTCTGTCACTTGTTGGTTTTAGTACAGGGATTATAAGACTAGAATTGTATTGTTGGGGGATGTACTCGTAGTTATTAAAAATATTGTTGTAAAAACTAACCAGTCTATACTTCATTACAGTTGCAGTGAATGTAGCACAACATCTATCTACGCAAACACTACACATCCAAACCAAACCAATACATAAGACACACCCATCGGCTGCACTCCGACACTGTCACACTTGACATATGTAATGTATCGTAATGAAATTAGAATCCTAGCGTGGAGTCATTGGTGAATCCATGTTGTATTTGAATTGAATTTGAGTTTAGTTTTAAGTGAAATGGATTAGATATAAGCAAATTAGAAAAATCGAGATTGTAATCGAAAATGTAAGTCATGAAAAAATTATATAAAAACCCTGCTCGGGAATTAAAGAAATCAGTTACCAACTGGCAACTCAAACTATTGCATTTTTTCGGTAGTCAGGCTTTCTTCGGCTCATTATAGTATTTGCTCAATGGCGTCTTGCCGAGCAACACTGTAACACATACATATTGAATCTTGCATACGATTCGTGCACCACATGACGATCCTGCCTAACACGTTCCTGTAGATTTTCTGTCTCGGAAACTTTTGAATTTTTCCGAATTGAGGTATGATGGCAAACATCGAAGAAGCGATTGAGGTCAACGACAAAATGCGCGTACCCAAACGCATTAGGGCCACTGACGAATATCATTTTAGTTCGGCTTCCGATGACAAATTTGGCCAAAAAACACTCAACGGCGCAGACTACGATGACGCCGATCTGGACGATGACGATGAGGTATGCCCTTCAAATCCTTCATCATATGTACAAGCTGATGGAACAGCACATGTAGGTTTTCATACAAACAGATTTCGAAGAATCAGATTCGCAGCTAACAACTGGAGGCGCCACCAAGTGTTCTCAACAGAGATACAATGAACTCTTAACCAATTTTGTATAAGCTAACAGTTAAGCCAAAACTGAGTACATTGCAGCATTAAATAGTTTATAGTTGTACAAATAATTATAATATGTTGGTCACTTTATTATAATAAAAATTTATTATAATAAAAAAAGAAAAAAAAATTTTTAATTAAATATATTATTGGAACGATACAAAAGCATGAAATCTATACCACAAATTCACACAACTTTGACAAGTTTCTCACAGCATACATTTTTTTCAAGCCTTACATCTATGGACGGAAATTCACAGTGGCGAGAGACCACAGACCGTTAACTAGAATAAAGTTAGATTTGCCTGACGATGATTTCCATCTTATATACTCGTATATAAAAAAAGGAAAAATAAACACCAATGCGGATGCACTGTCAAGAGTCAAAATCGAATCTGACATACCAAAATCAATGATTCAGAATGAAATCGATGAATACGTTAACAAAGCATTACTAATAACAAGGAACATGTCTGCTAAAAAGAGCACAGACATAAATCGGGGGAAATGTAGTTTTCATTCGAAGTCTGATCAACTTCACATTTGGGTCTCCACGTCCATATCTGACGTCAGGAATTTCAGAAAATTAAAATTTGTATTTATGAGCAATAAGAAAAGTACCCATATTAAAATAAATAAAGATGAGATACTTATGATAAGCGGTGATAATCCATCGAACCCAGGTTCGCTATTGGAAAACTACTATCAAGAATAAACAAGTCAAATATAAAAGAACTAGCGCTAGATGAGAAAGATGATATATTTAGGTACGCACCAAAAGAAAAATTAAAGGAATATAATAAGTTGCAACAGAAGAATAAAGAAAATAACGAATGGTCAAAGTTGAATATATGGAAATCCCCACAGAATAGTAGGTAACGTAACTATATATAAACTAATCGCAGAATATTACGATTCGCCTTACCAAGGTCATTTTGGTGTGAGAATAACAGTTTTAAAATTGAAACAAACATACGTTTGGAAGAATATGGAAAAAATGGTGAAAAATTTTGTCAAAAATTGTAAACATTGTGCTAAGAATAAACAAATACGATATACTAAAGAACAAATTCTTATTACAGACGCTCCAACGGCTAGTTTTGAAACTGTAGTAATTGATACTGTAGGTCCTCTAAGAATGTCTAATATTTATAAATATATTTTGAGAGCGCAGTGTGAATTGACAATATTTGTGATAGGACTCCCCGCGGAAATCAAAGATGCCGACACTGTAGCTAAAACACTTGTTGACCAATTCATTCTCAAGTATGGTAATTACAAAAATTTTTAATTAGACAAGGGCACAGAGTTCGTAAACGAACTAATGAAAAATGTGTGTAAAGGTCTAATAATGAATCAAATATTTTCAACTCCTTATCATCACGAATCACTGGGTTCAGTAGAGTGCAATCACCCCACTCTTATTGAATTCATGTTGACATTCGCAAACGATAACGAGTGGGACAAATGGGTATCATTTTACAGTTTTGCTTACAATAAAACGACGCAAGTCGATACGGGTTACTCACCATATGAGCTAGTGTTTGGTAAACTACCACACTTTCCAAGCGACATAATTTAAACAAGTGAACCAATTTATGATACTGAAAATTATACGAATGAACTGAGAATGAGAACGTCACTAAACAAATCGAAATTGGGAAAAGGAAAAGAAGCATTGAAAGCAAAACAAATGAAAATGCTTTTAATGCAACCATAGGAGAGCTATTATTAGTAAAATTAGGTAAGCGTAAAAAGTCTCAAACTCCATACCATGGTCCGTATAGAATTTCAAAACAAGAAGAATTAATTCATATTAATAAACGGTATGGAGAAGAAAATGCATAACAATATGCTAAGACGATACAATGTTCTAATATGAGACTACAAAATAAAAAACTAAAAATGTAAGAATAAAAATTTATATAATAATATTAAACTAATAGTTCTTTTAAAGGTATGCCAGTGTAAAAACGCCAAAGTTACTAACAACTATGGGCAGGATGTACAGCCTATGGATATAAGTGAAAGCGGTCCTGATTTTCACGAACAAACCTCAAAAAAATAACCTTACATAAAACTTGTTAAGGACAATAGGCGGTACTATTTATTGATCGACACTGGAGCAGAGTTCAGCATCATCAATGGAGGAGTTATAAACTCTCAATAAAAAAATAAAAATGCGAAAACAAGAGATATTGGACAAGTTGATGATATTCATTGGTTGTATGAAGTACGAATTTTTAAAGAATTACAAAGTGATTTAAGCGTTGAATTCTTGGAATTAAAATTTAACAATAATTTCGACGGGCTGATCGGAAATAACGTTCTCATTAAGTTAAACTGTATTATAGAATAAAGTAGAGGATATCTACAACGAAATGGCATTTGAAAATTGTCAAAGGGAAGTAGAAAATCGCATAGATTCGGAGTTTGAAAATTGTGAACAAAGCGATAAATAAAATAAAAATCAACTGTCGGAATGGGAAAAACAAAAGGTCGATCTACTAAAACAAAAATATAAAGACGTATTTTATAACGAAGACTTATCCGCTGCAAACGATGTTAAGCCGCAAAAACAACCACACACGATGTACGAATATATTCCAAACATAGATACCCACAAATACACAAGGACGAAGTCAATAATCAAATTAATGACATACTTCAACAAGGCATTATTCTACATTATACTCAATAATAGTCCAATTTAGGTGGTACCCAAAAAGATAGATAACTTAGGGGAACAAATATGACGCATAGTTATTGATTTCAGAAAACTAAATGTCGTGACAATTGACGACCGCTTCCCTTTATATTATTAATTCCATGACATTTGACACAATAAAACTATACTTATGCTAACAAAGTTAACTAAAATACATAATTATTTACTTTTTATAGAAGATAAATATTACATATTGGGAAAGTGTCAATACTTCACAACTTTGAGCTTGGATAGTGGATTTCATCAGAATGAAATGCATCCTGACCACGTTTACAAAACAGCATTTTCCACAGCAAATGGACATTTTGATTTTCCGTCTAAAGAATGTGCCGGCGACATTCCAAAGGATGATAAATAATGTTCTTCACGAACACATTGGACAAATTTGTCTGGTATACCTCGACGACATCCTGATCTTCTCTACTAGCATAGACGGTAGAGGCAGTACAAAAAATTCCTATACCAAATCACAAAGAGAAATAAAATCTTTCTTAGGAACAACAGGTTACTCTCATCGTTTCATTAAGGACTACACAAAGATAGCATACCACTTAGTAAAATATTTAAAGAAAAATGGTTAAATTAACTCTAGAAACAAGGACTACGTAATTCCGTTCCAAAAACTTAAAATATTGTTGCAAAACGACGCAGTTCTGATTCACCCAGACTTTAACAAATACTTCACGTTGACAACTGAAGCAAATAACTTCGAGCAGGGTGCAGTCTTGATGCAAGGGCATAATACTACCGCGTTTGCTACTAGGAACTCGGAATGATCACGAGGAAACAGCAACAGTTTGAGCAACAAAATACTTTCGACCCCATATTTTCGGCAGAAAGTTTACCATTTGTGCCGACCATATACCTTTGATATGGTTAAATAGCCTTAAAGAATATAACAGCAAGTTGCAGCGTTCGAAAATCAAATTAAATGATTTCAATTTAACAACTGAATACATTAAAGGAAACGAAAACTTCGTCCCAGATGGTCTTAGCAGAATAGACTTAGCGACAGAGTTTCAAACAATCGCAAACGAACTCTACGAAGAAGTAGAATACGTAGAAATGAGCTCAATGGGCAAAATTAATATTTAAACACAATCAAGTAACTGTAACGGAATCAGGTAACATATTGGAGACAATGAATACAATTTTACAAAGATATTCTTACAGTTTCAGAAACTTGAGATTGCGTACTTTCCCAGAAACAAACAAATTAAAATTTTAAAGTCAACTATATTATTACAAGATATTACAAACAAGAATATACTTTTAGACCACATAGAAAAATAACATTTAAATAATAATTATAGAGGAATAATTGAAATTTGTGAAGAACTATAGAAAACTATTTATTCTACCAACTTACAAAGAAAAGTACAGAAATATTTTAATAACTTCGAAATTTTTAATACATCGAAATGTATCAGACAACCCGTTCAACACCATTTAAATATCACAGACATACCCAAAACACATAAGGAGATAGAACACTTTGATATTTGTAACCTATGAGTAATATAATGTATCTGACTAACATAGACAATCTTACTTAATATGGTACTGCACATATTCTCAAAGAGAGGACGGAGATTTCCATTATTGAGGCAATAAAATATGGAATTCAATTTTTGAGAAAACCAAATCTGATAGTAACAGATAACGAATTGGACGTTATTGCAATTATACAATTTTTGAAAGGAATAGAATAGAAATAGAAACATCCATATTCAACCACCTATATTACAACAGGCAATGCAGACGTCGAGAGACTTCACTCTACATTGAACGAATTTGTTAGATTCTTTAATACCAACCCAAATAAATCCAAATTAAAACTCAGCGAAAAAGATTTTCAAGTATGCTACAATGATACTAGTCGTCCAACATCCTCGTATAAAAAACGACCAATCGAACTTTTGAATGGCATTTTAAGTAAAGAAGAGATAGAGGGAGAATATCATATGAAATACATAATAAAAAAAAATACGAATAATAAACAAATATAACAACAAAACAAATTATAATAATGAACAACAAAACTTCAAAAATATTCTTATTAAGAATTACAGAACGAGCAAATCTCAAGCAAAATATTAAAAAAAGAACTATACTCAAAATATCGATCATATTAATGACATAAACAAACGAAGAAAATATTACAAAAGCCAAATAAAACCAAAATAATTGCCAAAATTGAACGAATTAAGTTATATCAATATGGCAATTTGCGATTAAAATTTACGTCGAGTCAATAATAATTCCATTCCCAACCTCAAAAGGGGAGAATTAGAAATTCCAATTACAACTGTAATAATAGGTAATAAATTGGTTCATGAATACACTAATGATGTCATTAAAGAAAGAAAACTAAAACCTTCAAAAAATAATAGTATAAAGAATTTATTTTTTATAAAAAGGATAAAAGGAAAGAATCCATAACGGAATTTGAAAACCATATCATAATAACAAAATATTTGCAAACAACAGATTTGATACAAAATTGTAATGTCGAAATTCTCTCCATTGAAGGAACCAACATAATAATATTCCACTTATAATTTTTCATTATAACAATCAATAATTTTGAATTTCCCAATGAAAACTTTATACACTTCAATACTTTTGTTTTTCACCTAGGTTCAAAAATTCTAGTTTAGAGATTCTAAAAATAAAAACCATTCAAAACAGTAATCTGATTGAAAATGTCGAATTCAGACATAATAACCACAGCACTGATACCTACTCTGCAATTATAACCATGGCAATAACTTTCTATAATTCTAGTTATCTTATGTTTAAAAAATGGCAAATCGAAAATTTAAATTGTAACAAACATAGAATTATTGGAAACAAACTAACATGAAGCCAAAGATCCCTTTCAATAATTTATAGAATAATAGCAATACAAAAATAAAATACGTAATGTAAAATTTTGCACAGACCGCAAATACCTAAGGAGGATGGAGTCATGTAGTCATATAACCATAAAAACTGATCAACCTTATTTAGTAAACATACAAACTGGTCACTCTAATTGTATCCACATTCTTTCCTACAATATTTGTCGTGTCAGCGGAACAGCTAAATTTTATTTTATTCGCTGGCAAACGAATTGAGATCAATAGCATAGACAAAAGACTTCCCCGCTGCCAATGTTATGTAACATAAATAATATAATAAAGCATGTTGAAGTTGCTGCGCGAGCACCTATCACCACTGCATCTACATTGTATGGCATGCACAAAACTGTACACTTAAATTTTGCAACCTCAGCAAATAGCTCATATGATAAGCAATTCCTTTATTAGAATTAAGTATAAAAGTAAGAAAAAAATTGTTCACCTGTTTGTTCTAAAGAAGGGACCAAAATGAATACATAGCTGAAAGATCAACTAAAAATATATACTTGTTCGATTCGTTGAATGCGAGTTCGAAATACCACAAATATTTTCTATAAACAAAATAAGGCAACAAAGAGGCAATTATTAAAAGCTCATGTAATAAATATAATCAAATGCAAGTAAATTAAAGTACTGTATATACTGTGAAGACGGAAAATTCTGCGTATTTTCCCCACACACACATCCTAATATTAAAATCCAAAAATGCACGCACGCCATCTTACAGAAGCTTACCAACAACATACACCATCGCCGATATCACACAAAGTAAAAAAGGTAACCGCCTCCCACACTAAATATACCAACAAATACAGCATCGGACCAATATGCGTAAGCAGCAATAAGGAGCACAGAAAACTAAAGTGTTATACTAATTACAGCACGGCCTAATAACACATAAAAATCTAATCACATGAAGAGGGACAAGTGCAAATATAAGGAAAAAAGTGTATCAACAAACAGCAAGCACTCAAGTCAAACTCACCTAGTTCAATAAGAATGAACTACGAACAGACGATACGAGTAGCAAGGGCCACAAAAACAATACAGCGGCCGAAGGCGTAGTACGAAAGCAACACGAGAGAGCAGCACACAGGTCAAGTGACCACGGGTAGAAACCACAAGGACGCAAATAGTAAATCGTAATATTTACTTGTGCTAAAATAATAACAATACAGCAGCTGAGGGCAGAGCGCTACAAACCACACGCAAGAGCGGCACACAGGTCAACCAACCACGGGTACAAAGGGCAAAGAAGCCAGAGTAAATATAAATATTTACAATCACAACAAGACGACGACAACAACCACACTACAACCACCTGCAGCGATTTCAGGCCGCGCTGACTACGGCAATAACACTTCAGTCAATTAGAAGTACTGCAACAAGGTGGTTGACCTGGAATATTCGAAGGTCGCCCAAGGACAATTGGGCCATAACACCAATGAACACCCGCGAAGATCCACAACGGCGATTTGACCACACAACTGCCCACTTCCCAACAACACAAAGAACTGATCCCGGTGGCAGCTTTCACTTTATAAGCAGGGTGGTCCGAGTAGTGAGGTCTCTTTGATTCAGCATTGCTCGACAATTATACAGGGCACCAAAAGTAGTGATCTGTCCAGTACTTGGATCACTACGGCCTCAACGCTTGATGAATGCATTAGCGACACCAGCAGGTACCCTAGGTAGTATCACGCACTGACTACAAGTAGTACTTTCACATACTCAACATAGTCAGAGCCAGGAATTTATGGTTTTAACCGACTCTCCCTGGGACACATAGGCAACATAGACAGAGCCAGGAGTTTAAGGCTTTAACTGACTCTCTCTGGGACACATAAACTAAGGAGACAGAGCCAGCAGCGGATTTAACCGACTCTTCCAAGGATACTTACAATAACTAAACAGAACCAGGAATTTATGGTTTTAACTGACTTTCCAGGAGACTAGAACAAACACCGAACACTAAAGCGAATACACAAACAGATTGTATCGTAATAGTAGTATTTGAACTTATGTAATAACTAATAAGTAACATAACCAAAACCTACTTGGCAAAGTATATACATTTCTGTAAGCCACCCTGGAACCTGCTAAATTTTTCCACCAGCGAAATTAAGTCGTTACAATACATATTGGATTCGGAGAATGTAATGTAATGTAATGCAAAGGGAGGTATGTCATGTACTGCGACCTAAAAGATCTATAGTACAACCTTCTGCTAATATAGGATAACCCTATAGAAACTCATCCATCTTTGTTATGCTTAGAAATACTAGGATATCAGCTGGATCTAGCTTTGCTATTTCATTACCTGGTATCAAATATGATCCCAGGCTTTTGTATCTGCTGTGCATCAGTGCTCCACAGCTGCCTAATATGTGCTCTGGCGACTCGGTTTCCTCGTCGCAGAATCTAAACAATGAACTTGAAACGATTCCTAAGTTGCTTAGGTGTCCCTTGAGCTTACAGTGACCAGTCAAAAGCCCGGTCAGTATTCTTAAGCTGCTTTTGGGCAAGTCAATGCAAAATTTGAATCTTTTGCAGTTGTAGTTGCCCAAAAGTAGTTTTGATTGTCTTAGCCCAATATGACTTGCAAAAAGTTCCTGCCTTTTTTGCCTTTCTGGTTCCCTAAGTACTTCTTGCCATACTCCTCTGCCTATGCCACAGTAAGGTTCTGGGCCTATCATTTCCATGGAGGCCTCTTTTCTGGCAAGTTCGTCCGCGTGTTCATTGCTCCGGATACCTATGTGGCCAGGGACCCAGCATAAACTAACCTTGTTGTACTTTCTCAACTGATTTCATTTTTGTAGACAGTCCCATACTAGCTTAGAGTCCACTTCATACGAGCTTAATGCTCGAATGGCCGCTTGACTGTCAGAAAGTATTGGATATTTACCCATTTGCTCGGGGTTGAAGCGTCAGTTTTCGTTGAAGCGTAAGTTTCGTTGAAACGTAAATTTTTCGCAGGATGGGAATATGCGATTATAGTTCTAGGAACATTAGCCTCTATTCCATCTAGACCGATAGTGCGTGGCGAAGAGTCACATTCTGCCCGAGGTAACCCTGCTATTTATAACAGAACACTACGGATCTAGACTGAGGAGTCAATAAACACCTCCCCGGTCCAGGGTGTGGAGGAGCAAACCTCTATAAAAAACCTCTGGGTTGGAGTAAGATGTCATACGACCCGTGTCGATGCTCAGCCTGGCTGGGGGCCCAGGTCAAAAAAAATAGCCCAGTCTCTAACGGAGTGCTCCGGATACTTGGCGTCCTCCGGTTCTATCTAGCCTTACTCGCGCGAGCGGACCTCTCTTGTCCGATACTCGTGGGACCACATATGTCATTCAATCAATCTAAAACTTCAAAACCAAAGGAGGGCGGTCCTCCCAAAAAACCGACAGAGGCGATCCTGTCTACCGCTAATATAAGGGTGGCAGACAGATCGATAGCAGAAGGAGGCAGAAGGGGCTTAAGCGTTAGGGCTGGTCCTAGCACGAGTGCTGGTAGTAGGGGACGGGGAGGCTTGGGAAAACCGGTCTCTCGTCTCTTTCAAAGGGGTGCTGAAGGAAGAAACCCGGAGGAGGTGGTAAAAACCCAAACGCTGACTGGGGTCAGGGGGCGGGGGGCTACCCCGGGGATCGTTCGGCAGCAGATAGTAGAGGGGCCCAGCAGCTCAAAGAAGGTTGCCGGGGTAGGCCAGGGGGGGGGGGGCGTTTAAACCCATCCGTCCGTCTAAGCAGGCCTATTATGATAGGAAAGCGGCCATGAGGGTGATGGCCAAACATGAGGCTCTACCCACAGACCAGCTCACTGAGGAGCAGGCCAAATCGGTAGAGTGGGCAAGGGGGGTGCTATCCGGCTTGGGCAAACCGGCGGGTACAGCCCTAAAGAGACAACGCTCGGCTGAAGAGGCGGGTGAGGTCGCTAAAACACAAAAAGTCGGCGGCCAGAAATACCCATCCTACAGCGACGTTGTCAAAGGTGGGGGTGAGATGCTGGCCATCATCGACCGGAAGGAGGAGGAAGGGGTCATACCCAAAGAGAAGTGGAGGTGGGTGGAGCAAGCGATTTGCCGAAGTCTACCTCCAAGTCTTAGAGGAAAACCCTGGACCCCCCCCTTTCTGTCATGATGCGGGCTGGTATCAGGGCAGGGCCAAACTTATCGCATGCGATGACAGCAGGTCAGCCAACCTTTACAAGATCGCGGTAAGCAAGGTTGGCGAGATCTGGCCGGGAGCCAAGCTAGAAGCCGTCAGCAGGGAAGAAGTTCCCCGCAGACCCAGAGCCCGGGTCTGGATCCCGGCTAAGCCAGCTGAACCGGAGAGAATAGAGGCGATCTTTAGATCGCGCAACAGGGAGCTGCCAACCCATAACTGGAAGGTAGCGAAGCTCCAGGAGCCAGTGGAAGGAAGGAGGCAGGTGTTGCTGATACTCAACGCTGAGTCCCTTGCCCCACTGGCAGAGAGAAACGGGGTAGTCAGGTTCGGGTTCGTTGACGCGACCGTCCGGATCTACCGCAGTGACGAGCAAGTTTTGGAGCCGGAGGAGATAGAGGGTGACAAGGCTAGCGAGGCTGGCGGTGGTGAAGAAGGGTTGTCCAGCAGCCAAAGGTCGACCGACTCAGAGCAGCTGACCGGGGTCGGGCAGCCCTTTGAGGAGGACGACCTGCTTGACTACACCGAAGAAGAGGAGGACGCGGACGTTACGATGGTGGAGGTAAGAAGGACAGATTCTTATGAAGCTGATCCAAATCAACCTCCACCATTGTAAACTCGCCTCTGCGAACTTGATGGTCCGCCTGGGTTCCGGTGGTTTTTACGTGGCCCTCATCCAAGAGCCGTGGATATGCGGCAACAAAATCTGCGGTTTGAAGATGAGAGGCTTCAAGATGATAGCCGCTCAGAGCACAGGTAAGCCTCGTGCTTGTATAGTTGCAAAGGATAACATTAACATCTTTTTGCTCCCACAGTTAAGTAATGGCGATACGGTGGCGGCAAGCATTGAGCTGCAAAATAGCAGTCTCTGGGTAGCCTCCGCATATATGCCTAACGACAAGGTCGCTCCACCAGAGGAGGTTCGGACATTGGTCATGGAGGCAGCCGCAGCCAAAAGGAACTTGGTTGTCTCCAGTGACGTAAACGCACACAACACTTTGTGGGGAAGCTCAAACACTAACGCAAGAGGTGAGTCAGTTTTAGACTTCATAATAGAGAATAAGCTTAGTGTGGTAAATTTAGGCTCAGAGCCGACGTTTATAACACAAAATAGAAGGGAAGTGTTAGATATTACCCTGAACTTCGGTAACTTCGCTAACAATATAAAGAGATGGAGAGTGTCGAATGAAAATTCCTACTCTGACCATCGCTATATAGAATACGAAGTGAATTTCCCAGTAGCTCCAGTTAAGACCTTTAGAAATATACGGAGAACGGACTGGCGGAAGTATAAGAAAACTCTCAGGGCCTCATTGCCAATAAATCCCCCGTCTGATCCCACAGACCCTGTGGAATTAGACGAGCTGATCAATCAGGTAACCATGGCTCTGAATAGTTCACTGACAGCCGGGTGCCCGGTTGTAAAACTGAGAGGCAAGAACAAACCACCTTGGTGGTCAATGGATCTAGGCCTTCTCCGGAAGTCCGGCGGTTATTTAATAGGGCTAAAACTTCGGGTCTGCCCGCGGACTGGGAAGCCTACAAGGCTGAGCTAAAAATATACAAGAAAGCAACCAGAACTGCGCAGCGACAGTCCTGGTAAAATTATTGTAGGGATGTAGAAGAAACATCGGAAGCAGCTAGACTAACAAGAATCCTAGCGTTGACACCACACAACCTGGGCTACCTTAAAGGTCCGGGTGATGTGTGGAGTGAATTGAGCGAGGAATCTTCGGCTCTTCTCTTAGATACGCATTTTCCAGGCAGTAGCACAGTGGAGGGTGATAACCCGACACCCAGGTGCAGGCAGTCTGAGATAGGGAATGCGATAGTTACAGTCGAGAAAGTTCAGTGGGCCATTAACACTTTTGGTCCATATAAATCTCCGGGTCGGATGGAATTTATCCAGCTGAACTGCAACAATCACGGGACATAATTACGCCCTGGGTTGTGACTGCAATTAGAAGCTGTCTTAACATGGGCTATATTCCGCTGAGATGGAGAGAAATGAAGGTTTCCTTCCGTACCCAAGGCAGGCAGGTCCTCTCATGTAAATCCTAAAGACTTCAGACCAATCAGTCTCACGTCTTTCCTCCTAAAAACACTGGAGAGATCGATGGATGCACACTTACGGGAAGCTATACCAACTGGTAGAATCTCCTCGGCACACCATGCATACACGAAGGGCAAATCGACAGAGACGGCGTTACACGTACTTATTGATATAGTGGAAACGCCATCCAGCAGAAAGATTTCACACTAGCGGCGTTCATTGACATAGAAGGCGCTTTCAACAACATAAATGCGAACGCCATTACGGGAGCGTTAGAAGCTCTTGGCGTCGATCCTAATATGGTAGCGATGGTAGAGATGACACTCGTCAGCAGAAAGGTAACTGCCAGCTTAGGTTCCCACACCTTAAGCAGACAGGTCTGCAGAGGCACTCCTCAGGGAGGAGTCCTCTCCCCCCTGCTCTGGAATTTGGCGGTAAATTCATTACTGCTAGCCTTAGAGAGGGAGGGTTGCCATGTCGTCGCCTACGCTGATGACTTGGCAATTGTGATCAGAGGAAATATCCAAACACTCTTATGGATATTTTGCGCTCTAGCATGGCCACGCTTACTGGTTGGACGGGAAGAAGGGGATTAGGGTTAAACCCTGAGAAAATGGAATTAATCCTCTTTTCTAAGAAAAATAGATCTCCTGAGGTCTCCCCGCTAATATACAAAGGTGTGGAAATTCCGATGAAGGAGACAGTTAGATATTTGGGACTAGTACTAGATAGGAAACTTACCTGGAAACCCAATATTGAAGAAAGAGTCAGGAAGGCCAATATTGCTTTGTACACATGTAAAAAAGCGGTCGGAATCAGGTGGGGGCTATCCCCACGAATTATGCACTGGCTATGCATTTCGGTGGTCAGACCCATATTGCTATATGGAATACTGGTATGGTGGCCAGCCACTCAGAAACAAAGCTATTTGAAGCTTCTGAGCAAGGTCCAAAGAACGGATTTTTTATGTATCTTTAGAAGTAGCTTTAGAAGTAATACTCAACCTACCTACATTAGAGCTGGTAGGGAAACAAAGTGGCCGCCACATCAGCACTAAGGCTGAAATGTGCGGCGTTATGGCATGATCGGCAGATTGGTCACTCGACTATTTCGCATACCTGGAGTAGTTCTGTCCAACACATTGACCACTCTATACCTAATCTCAACTTCGATAGGCACTTCCAGACATATATTCCGTCTAGAAGAGAGTGGCAAACACCAATGCCATGGAGAAGGGGGGAACTTAATTTCTACACTGACGGATCCAAACTTGACGATAGAGTCGGTTTTGGAGTTTTCTCACAAGAATTGGAACTGGAACTTTCTTTCCGTATCCCCGACCACTGCAGTGTTTATCAAGCAGAGGTCCTAGCCATATAGGAGGTAGCCGTCTATTTAAATAGACATGCCGTAACAAGAAATATTATAAATATCTACTCGGATAGCCAGGCGGCCATCTTGTCAATGAACTCGGTGGCACTGAAATCAAAGGTTGCTCAGGACTGCCGAGCAGCCCTAAATGATATCAGTACCGCTTTCAAGGTACGCCTTATATGGGTTCCGGGGCATAGAGATATTGCGGGAAACTGTAGGCCTGATGCTGAAGGACAGGGTCGTGCGTGAGACCAATGGGTCTTGGGCACAAGAGGGTACTTGCTTAACGACTAGGCTAATGTGGCCGGAACTTAATAGTAGGAAAACTAGAGACTTGCTTGCCCTGCCGAGAGAGAATATCTCTAAGGTCGTGGCATGTATTACTGGTCACTGGCTTTTCGGCAGACATGCTCTCAGGCTGGGAGTATTCTCTCATGAATACTGCAGAAGCTGTGGGGATGAGGAGGAGGAGGAGACTGTGGAGCATCTCTTCTGTAGTTGCCCCGCTCTGGCCAGAAGCAGAGCGGGCTCTTTAGGCAAATACGCTTTTAGCTCTCTTACAGAGGTGTCTAGCGCGAAGATCAAACAAATCCTGCGCTTTATTAGGGCTTCAAAATGGTTCGACGAGTGAATCGGAGGTGCGTTGTGGCGCGGTGGTATCACAATGGACCCATGGTGGTCTGAGTGAGCTGGTCCTTGAACTGGCTGCCACGTTAACCTAACCTAACCTACCCATTTGCTCGGAGTATTTGGCTCTAGGTCCAAATACCCCCGCTCCAGTACCACTATCGGTTTTTGACCCATCCGTATACCACATGATCGTATGTTCCTTAAAGGAGTATGCAGCGTTTAAATTGCTCCATTCCTTCTTGAAACTTAGTTTCACCACAAAGTGTTTCTCAAAATCAAATTTCTTACTAGTCTTGTCTTGTGGATAATCTAGAAGAGAGTTATTGAGCGGGTTTCTTAGGTTCCATAGCCCTTTGTATGCCTCGGACCTTGTATTATCTCCCGACATCCTAGTTAAAGTTCCTATTGCCACTTTTCGTACAACCAAGTGTAACGGGGTTAAGTCTAAGACCCTCTAGCGCTACTGTAGGACAGGTTTTCATTGCCCCGGTTATACCTATGCACGCTAGTCTTTGAATTTTTTCCTCCATTTGCGTTGCCTGAAGTTCAGTTCTATTATGGCATGCGATTGCTCCGTATGTCACTATTGAACGAACCAACATGGTGTACATCCAGTATAAAATACTGGGTTTGCAGCCCCATGTTTTGCCCGCCAGTCTTCTGTACATCATTAGAGCACGCTTGGCCTTTAATGAAATCATTTCAACATGAGCTTTCCATGTTAATTTGCTGTCTAGAGTTATCCCTATATACTTAGTTTCGGATTTGGGTGTAATGGTTTCACCCAGCAGTTGAATATCTTTCCATCTCGGAAGCTTTCTTTTCCTGGTAAATGGAACGATTGTGGTTTTGGTAGGATTTATTTTCAATTCTACCGACCTGCACCATTGTCCAACAATTATTAAACCTCGTTGAATAATATCGCAGAGGGTTTCTTCAAATTTGCCTCTAGCTATTAAGACGATGTCGTCAGCATAGCCCTGGCAGTCAATGCCTCGGACAATTTCGTTAATAGGTCGCCAACAACTAAGCTCCACATAAGAGGCGAGAGAAACCCTCCTTGTGGGCAGCCTCTGGTTGTGGTGATAGTTATTGTTTCGCCTCCAGCAGATGTCTCTGCCGTTCTGGTATGAAGAACTTCTGCCATCCAGTTTGATGTCATTGAGTCCACTCCTCTTATATTTAATGGCCTTTTTACTACATTAAGTGACGTATTAATGAAGGCTCCTTCTATGTAAAGGAATGCGCAAATAGCTATTTCCCTGTCCTCAAGTGTTTCTGCATTTGGTCAACTAGACATTTAAGAGCGGTCTCTGTCGATCTGCCCGCTCTGTAAGCATGCTGATTGGGGTGCAATGGCACCTGCTCTAAGACTCCGCATCTTATATAGTTATCCACAACTTTTTCAAGTGTTTTTAGCATAAAAGATGCCAGGCTTATCGGTCTGAAGGACTTAGAGTGGGCGGTGTCTTTTTTCCCCACTTTGGGTATGAACACCAACTTTGCCCTTCTCCAAGCTGTCGGTATGTACCCAATAGCTAGACTATTTCGGTAGATATTTATCAAAAGCGGTAGTCCTTATGCTCTTTGTAACAGAGCCGGGAAAATACCATCCGTACTTGGAGACTTGAATGGTTGAAAGGTACTTAAGGCCCATTCTATTCTTGCCGCAGATACAATATCTGCCGAAACTCTTCTGATATCCGAGTTGGGATTGGGATTGGGATTGCTTGGCCTATACCTCAATCCATTGCTCACTGCTGCCACACATTCTAGGAAGTGTGTATTTAGTAGTAGCTCTGCCCTTTCACGGTCGTTCGTGGTATATCTTCCTTCTTCCATCTTCCTTTTTTGGGACATTGTTATGTCCGGTCCAGCCTTTGCCAAAGTTTTATATAGCCTCGCTGCTGCTGGTAAAGAAGATATATTTTCGCACAAACTTCTAAAGCTAGTGCGTTTAGCTTTTCTTATTTCTTTATTATATTATGTCAGTTTAGCCCTATTCTCCTGCCATTGCCCGTTCCGCTTTGCCCTATTACTTAGGTAGCGGGCTTCAGTTCTAAGTGCAGAAAGATAGTTATTCCACCAAACTGCATATTTTTCATTGCCCCTAGGTTTTTCGGGACAGCTGCAATGGAAGGCATCCAGTATCGATCGAAGGTATCTGTAAGACAAATATAATTAATATTTTTACTAAGCAAGATGCAGGCTCTGGGTACAATGTGCCTATTATCCCATATTACTTTTCCGCTGTCGCAGCTCAGCATTCTGATTGCACCTTTATAGTGCCAGGGTCCTTGAATCAATACCATGCCCAGGTTAAATTTAGTAAATGTCCTTGCAATTACTGCCGAAGCAGATTTTGCGTGATGGCGCATTTGATACCTGATCTGTCACTCATCTAAGGAGAAGTTATAGGCTGTTGCCCAAGCTGCTGCCACTTAGCAGCAGATTATCTTCATCCTCAAAAGGATCTACTGTGCCGGAGATGTCTTGGCTGATGCCCTCCGTGTCGCTTATTTCCGGTAGTATACACTCCGGTTGCATCGCCTCCGATGTTTCTGGAACGGATTCTGCGGGAGCTGTGCTGCTCTCTTGTTGTTTGTCCTTGGCAATGTCATGGACTGTAACCTCGCCGAACCTGTCGTTGATGGTGTTACCTGATTTCTGGATGGCTTCAAGCGATTGCACATCGATGCCAAACGTAATCAGTTGTCCATTGCCCTCTTCCTTGATTTTGAGCACTCCCCATAAAGGTGTGTTTATCCCCTCACTTCCTCTACGTAGGTAGTCACCTTGTCGCGGTGTAGGGGCTTGATATGTGCTGGAACATGTTACATGGAAGACTGGGATGTGGTCCAGCATATAAACAAAGAACTACCACCAACGCACAGATTGAAAGTAAATAACTACGATACTAGGTTGCCCGCTTGGCGCTAGCTAATTGGTCAGCCCTTCGGGGAAGTGCGGCTATCTTTTAGACCAATGGCTCATTTTCAGTAAGGTCATGTCTCTGCTGAGGTTGAGCCGCCGATAACCGGGCGGGGAGAAGGAAAACTCCCTGGGGCAAGGGTCCGCCCGCGCTCTGGATCTCCAGTCTGGACCGCGGACGGGCCTATTGACCCAAACAAACCCCCTAAACCCACAGTGGAACAGCTATGCTTGTGGGCTTGCTTGACGGAGTAGAGCCAAGCTTAATAGCGAACTTGGGGTGGCCAGGCAAGGCCCCATTTCAATCCATGCCTTACCGCGCTACCGGGGCACTGGCGTGGTGGACCGATATTCCCCCTTTACTCGTGGGAACAAAATGAACACAGATAAACAAAAACCGAATGGCGAGAGCAGCCACAATAGCTCACACAAAGAGGCCACAGCACCTCAGCAAAGAGAGGTAGAGCAGCCCTCGATTGGCGCGAGCCAAAACGCCGACCACCAAAATCCGCTAGGCACGGAAGCAGCAGCTGAAAAGCCTAAAAAACTCAGCGGCGCGGGCAAAAAGAGGTTCAGTTACTTCCTCAAGAAAGGGTTCAGCAGAAAAGAGGCTTACGCCAAAGATATGCTCCCTATGCCCACAAACCCGGTCGAAGGCGGAAAACCAGGCCCCAAAAGGCAGAGGTCGGACGAGCAAACACCTCCAGAGGCCACATATAAAAAACGGCTAAGGGATGATCAACCCTCCACCTCCAAAGCCGTAGCAGCAGCAGCAGCAGCACCGGCTATTAAAACAGCACAAGCAGCAACATCTGCAGCAGACGCACCAAATTTGATTGAAAATACATCCAAGAAGAGGCAGCCCACTGCCTCCTACAAGGATGTGGTGACAGGGCATCAAAATGGCAGTACTCGCAAGGGACTATCCCAATACGCCCCTAACAACGGAGCAAATGGACTCCATCCAGAAACTCATCCTGGATAAAATCATAGCCGGAAAACAACAGGCTACAAAACCAGCGTTCCTGGGCGCTATATACAAAGCAGGATACATGGTTCTGCACTGTAAAGATAGCGCGCCAACAGACTGGCTAAAGGCGGCCATCACCAACTCGTCGCCTTGGGAAGGTGCTTCACTGTGGGTCACAGAGGAGTCCAAGATACCTCTTTCGCGGATCGCTGTGGGGTACTTTCCCAACTCCCAGTCCCTGGAGACCTCTAGGATCCTGGACTTTTTGCAGGGGCAGAACAATGGCCTCTACGTCGAGTCGTGGCATACACTACGAAGAGCTGAAAGAGGGTCTAACATAACTCTGGTCATAGCAGTAGACCAGAAATCAGCAGCCAGCCTTGTGGAATCTTTAGATTTGGCCAAGTGAATCTCAGGCTAAAGGCTGCATACGCCAATGCTGATGAGCTGGCGGATAAAATGGATGCTGTGGAGTTGGAAGAAGAGGACGAAAGTACTCCATCCAATCCCAACTCAGTAGCACCAACATGAAGTGCATCCAGGCAAATCTTCACCATGCTAAGGCTGCAACGGCCGAACTTAGCAGAAGGTTTGCCTGTGGAAGCACGGACATAGGGCTTATCCCGGAGCCCTGGATACATAGAGGCAAAATAGTAGGCCTCAAGACACCAAACACACAGGTAATCTATGACGTGGGTGCAGTCAAACCAAGGGCTCCACTTATCATTGATACCAGCATTAAATATCTGCCATTTATAGAGTTTATGAATGGCGACACAGCAGCAGTACTCGTCGAAGTGGATGCAAATGGGAAGAAAATAGAGGCTGTCATAGCCTCAGCTTACTTTCCAGCAGACACCAACGAAGCACCACCACCGAATATCATAGGTCTAGTGAACTACTGTAAGACACACAACAAGACTTTAATCATTGGTTGCGATGCAAATGCGCACAATACAATCTGGGGCAGTACAGATATAAACACAAGAGGTGAGTCACTCCTAGAATTCTTACTACAACCTAACATAGCTATGGCAAACAGGGCAATAAACCCACCTTTGAAAATGCCATACGACAAGAGGTTCTTGACTTAACACTCATAACAAATAATTCACTTGATATGATCACGAACTGGAGAGTCTCTGATGAGGACTCAATGTGATCATAAACATATTCTCTTTGAAATCATGGGGTTAAAAAAGAGCGTAATGCTCTATAGAAGCCCTAAATCAACAAACTGGGATAAATACTCAGAGTGCTTAGAAACTAAGCTAACCAGAAGCATGCTTTACATAAGATCGACAGAGGAATTGGATGCATCAGTTGAAGCTCTGACTGACTCCATTATATCCTCATATCACGAATGTTGTCCACTCAAGACAAAAACCTCAACGAAGAGGGTCCATTGGTGGAACAAAGAACTACCTAATTTGCGTCAAATAGCAAGGTCTAAATTCAATGACGCAAAGAAATACAAAACATGGGACGAATATAAAAAATCCCTGAGACTATAAAACAAGGAACTGAGGAAATCAAAAAAGGAACTCATGGAAAAACTTTTATGAAGAACTTAAAGATGTCCCAACGAAAGCCAGAATACAAAATTCACTGTCCAAGGGGGTAATTAATCCAATTGTCACTCTAAAGGCACCGGATGGTACTTTCACAAACACTTTTAATGATACACTAGAGCTTCTTCTTAAAACTCATTTCCCTGATTGCCGGCCTAACACAACCAGCGACAACGATCATGGGGTGTCAGCGTACAATCGCTACAGGGCAAGAAACTCTACTATCTACAGAATAGTAAAATTTGAAAGGGTTGAATGGGCAATCAACTCGTTTAAACCCTACAAATCACCTGGACCTGATGGTATATTTCCAGCCCTACTTTCAAAAGGGACCAGGAGATTAATACAAATTTTGGTTCACATCTTTAGATCTACTTTAATATTGGGATATGCTCCTAAGGTTTGGCGGAGGTTAAGGCTATATTCCTACCAAAGGGTGGAAATAAACCCCCCGAATCTCCCAAATCCTACAGGCCAATCGGTATAACGTCCTTCATGTTAAAAACCAGAAAAGATATTGGACTGCTACCTAAGAGAGTAGGTAATCTCTAATACTCCACTACATAAGCTACAATTTGCCTATCAAAAAGGGAAATCTACAGTCACAGCACTGCACACAATTGTTCGTGATATTGAAAAGGCACTAGGCCTAAAGGAGGTAGCCCTCTGTGCATTCATGGACATTGAGGGTGCTTTCGACAATGCGAACTTTCAAGCAATAGAACTGGCACTCTCCAACAGGGGAGCAGATCCAGCAATAGTAAAATGGGTAAGCAATATGCTAAACCAAAAAATAATCACATCCTCTTTAGGGCAAGTTAACATGAGTGTTACAGCGGTAAAGGGATGACCGCAGGGGGGAGTACTATCACCACTGCTATGCTCCATACTAGTTGATAACCTAATACAGATCCTTAATAATAAAGGATACAAAACAATTGGATATGCAGATGACATATCTATAATAATCCAAGGCAATCATGAAAGGACTATTGAAGACCTGATGCAAGATGCCTTAGACACAACATGGGAGTGGTGCAGGAAAGAGGGGCTATCAATCAACCCCACCAAAACAACTATTGTCCCCTTCACCAGAAAAAAGGACATTTGATATCCCAACATTAAAAATAAATGGAATAGAGGTACCCTTACATGAAGAGGTAAAATATCTTGGTATCATCCTGGATAAAAAACTCACCTGGGAGGCACACCTTAACTCGGTAATAAAAAAGCCACGAAAAACCTTTGGACTACAAAACAACTTCTGGGAAAATCCTGGGGTCTGAGCCCCAAAATTACCTTCTGGATATACACCCAAATGGTTAGACCCATCATACTATATGGGGCATTGGTATGGTGGGGAAAAACAAAACAAACAACAGCCAAATTAAAACTGTGCAAATTACAAAGGCTGGCATGCCTAAGCATCACAGGGGCTATGAGAACTACCCCAACTGCTGCCATGGAAGCGCTGTTAAATTTACCACCGCTACACCTAGTAATACAAGAGGAAGCTGCAAGGCAAGCACTCTTAATCCATGCAAATGAAAAATTCAAACCATCAAATCTCACTGGACACCTAGAAATTCTAAATTTGGTCAAAGATGCTATGCACATGACCCAGGCAAGTGACAACACAGACTCAGTACTCAATTTCACCAAGAGGTACAATGTCGTATTCCCATCAAGGGAGGAGTGGAACGATAGCCCAACATGGCTACACGATGATTCGCAAAAATGGTATACAGATGGATCCAAAACGCTCCATGGGGTATGAGCAGGAATAGTGGGACCTAGAGCACACAAATCAATAACCCTAAGTGCAGATACAACGATTTTCCATGCGGAGCTCTATGCTATAATGGAAACAGTGGAAATCTTATCTAAAAGAGGACTTAAAGGAGTAAAAATTAAAATACTCTCAGACAGTCAATTAGTCCTCAAAGCTCTTAAAAGCTACACGTTTACATCAAAAGTCCTTATAGAGTGCAACAACGCACTCAACGAACTGGCCATCCACAATCAGGTCTCTCTGATTTGGATGCCAGGACACGAAGGACACGAAGGTAACGAAAAGGCAGAGGTTTATGCCAAAAAGGGGCTGAAGGATCATTTATTGGACCCACCCCCTTCTTTGGCTTTAATAAAAACAACATAAAACAAGAGACCAAAAAATGGATCCAACATAAAATCAGTGAATATTGGAATGGCATTGACGGCCTCGATCACTCCAAAATATTCCTGAGCTTTGACGCTAATAGAGCAAAAATCGCTCTTACCTTAAACAAAAAATGCCTTAGATCACTCTCTGGAGCATTAACAGGCCACTTTGCCTGCAACAAACACCTACACAAAATAGGTATATCTAGCACGAGCACTTGCAGATTCTGCTGTGATGAAGAGGAGTCTGTGGGACACTTAATCACCAACTGTGATGCATTAGGCCACAGGAGACACAGGATCTTAGGTTCCTATATACTAGAAGATGAAGGCCTTCAAATGCTCTCTCCAAAGGAGCTGGTCCGATTCCTTGATATACTAAGTATACTAAATAATTAAGTACGAAGGGGCGCACAATAGATCAAGTTGGTCGCAGTGCATAAAGGCCTTAGCCTAACCCGTACAACCATTACATTACATTATCCCCTCACTTTGAGCACTAATCCAGGCCATGATCTGCTCGATCGTTTGACCGGAACTTCTAGGGAGGAAGATTGTTACTACATGTGCTCTGGGTACCTAATCTCCCGAGCATGCAACTAATGGTGCCCCCTTCCACGCCGTAAGCATAGGGGCAGCTTGTGTAAGCCAGTCTGCTGTCTGTATATCCTTGCAATCAACGAGTACGTGCCCCGGACGGAAGTGGATGCCCTCAAATTTTAATTTGTGGTCCCTTCCTTTCGCCACTTCCACAAGGATAGTTTCTTCTAGGGCAGTTAGCTCCGCGGGTGTGAGATTCACCTCAGCGTACTCCTTCGATAGCACTGCCATCCTAACCGCTTTCGACACGTCTGCATAGGTCTTACTCGCAGCTCTCTCCGATGCCCTTGCAGTGCCTTTGTCGGATTTGTCGGTGAACTTTGGCTTCTTGCCTTCTGCCAGTTGTGGTGGGGTTATAAACCTACTGCTCTTTTGCCCGCTTGTTGGTATGATGACACCGCTTCATCTGGCTTAGCTTTGTGCTCCACAGCCTTCTTCCTAGCTTCATTCGGTTCAAGCCTTTTTTCTAGGTACCTACGGTACCACCTGCAGCCAGCCCCGCTAAGTCCTTTCCTCAGTGGGTCGTCGATTGCTCCAGGTTGTCCAGGCCTACTTCCTGCAATAGCTGCAGATCCTGTTGCCTTCTCACCCCGTTTGGGCCACAGAGTTACACCGCTGTATGCTGGTGTTGCAGCTGCATCTGCCCTCTGCATTGGGTCTCCTCTTCTTGAAACATCAGCCACCGCTGGCCTACTTCTTTGCGCGGGTAGTGCAAGAGCTCAAAAGAAAAGCTCGATAAACATTACGGTGAGTCTGCTCCGTCAGATTACATGGTAAAATATTGGATTGCTGAATTTAAACGCGGCCGAAGAAGCACTGCAAGAATACCATCAACAGGAAGGCCAAAAGAGTTGGTTACTGAAGAAAATATCAAGAAAATCCTCGATATCGTTATGAATGATCGCCGAGTCAAGTTGCGTGAGATTGTTGATATGGTAAACATATCATATGAACGTTCAATATATTGCATGAACATTTGCATATGATAAAGCTATCGGCAAGATGGGTTCCGCGTTTCTTCAGTGTCGAACAAAAACGAGTTCGACAGACCACTTCACAGCGGTGTTTGGATAAAGCGCAATCCTGTTGATTTTTGGCGTCGTTTAATAACTGTTGATGAAACGTGGGTCCACCACTACACACCTGAAACCAAAAATCAATCGAAACAATGGGTGGAAGCTGGTGGAAGTGCTCCGAAGAAGTCGAAGGCAGTGAAATAGGCTGGCAAGGCTGTGGCCACTGTATTTTGGGATGCACACGAAATATTGCTCATCGATTATCTTGAAAAAGGATCCACAATCACAGGAAAGTATTATCGTGCATTATTGGATCAATTGATTGATGCAATCCAGGAAAAACGTCCACATTTAAAGAAGAAAAAATGCTCTTTCTTCAAGACAACGCACCGGTTCACACAGCATTAGATACGATGCTAAAATTACGTGAAATACACTTCGATTTGGTTAATCATCCACCTTATAGTCCAGATTTAGCTCCTAGTGACTTTCCCTGTTTCCAAACTTGAAAAAATGGCTCGCAGGAAAAAGATTCATCTCAAACGAAGAAGTGATTACCGAAACTAACGCGTATTTTGAGGGAAACCGTATTATTCAGATGGTATAAAAAAGTTGGAATATCGTGTTACTAAGTGTGTCGAAGTAAAAGGAGACTATGTTGAGAAATAAATGGTTATTGAAAAAAAAATTTTTTTTCCTACTTAGGTAGCTTCAATATCAATCCGCCCTCGTATATGTAAAACTAAAGTTAAAATCTATTTGCAAGAATATACATACATATATGTACTTGCCTGCCAATATAAAGAACAGTTAAATTTTCATATTAAATGGTGTTTGCATATTTTTTGATTCGTGATAACTGGTTTTGCAATTTTTAAATAACGCTGCATAGTGAAAGGAAAGAGACCCAAAAATGAGTGAAACGGATTCAAGGGATAACTTGCTCAGAGCATTGGCTCGTTATTTGTTGAAAAGCAGAGACAGCAAAGTAATATACAGCAACCACCAACTAGAGGCGTGTATAAAATTGGTTGGTAAAGAGTGGAAGAAATTCTGCGATGTGCAATAGAGGGTGGAGGCATTGTGGGGATGAGAAACACAAACTGCTGAAGACGCAGGGAGCCTATTTTAAAGTAATGCTAGACAAACAAATTGAGTTTGGATTGGATTTGGATGGAACCCGACTAAAAGGCAGTTGTTACAAAGCGTGGAAACAATATTTGTGCTAACATAAAACTGCCGCTTTTCGAGTTGCTGCATTTTTCCGGTGATCCAACCACTTGGTTATCGTTTTTTGTCAGTTTTAATGCAATAATAATAAACCAGGAAACTTATAGAAATTAAAAGTAACCTGTATGAAAGATGTCAGATGATATCTCAGGTACTATAGCATTTTTGTCGTCGATGGCATGTTGAATACCTCTCGTCATTGCAAAAAATGTCCAAATGGTTGCAACCGCAACAACATTTTGAAGTTGGTGCTTTAGTAGCAATACGAAAGGAGAAGTTACCCCCTTCCAGATGCAAAATGGCTCGTATCATTAAAACTATTTCGGATGATCAAGGCAAAGTCCGCATATTGGAACTGAAGTGGCACTCTGGTTCACCTCATCTATATATATATATATATATATATATATATATATATATATATATATATATATATATATATATATATATATATATATATATATATATATATATATATATATATATATATATATATATATATATATATATATATATATATATAATTATATATATATATATATATATATATATATATATATATATATATATATATATATATATATATATATATATATATGTATATATATATACTCGTATATACTACGTAGCACAATTTTCCAATGTCCAATTTTCAGTACATCGTCAATCATACGTTGAAAAATTGCTGGCGCATTCTTAAGTCCGAAGGGTAATCTCAGGAATTCGTACTTCCCATTCATCGTAGAGAATACCGTATTCGGTATATCGGTTTCTTTCATCGGGATTTGATGAAATCCTAGCAGTTCCTAAACTGGCGAGTGTTGAATTAATGTCAGGAAATGGGATACGTATCCGGGATTGTTACGGCATTCATGTGCTTAAGGTCTATTACCATCCTATATTGTTTTTCTCCAGAAGGCTTAGGTTTTTTCGAAACACCCCAAATGGGAGAATTGTACGGGCTTTTCGAAGGACGTGTTATGCCCTCATCAAGCAGTTCCTTAGTTTGTTTAGCTGCTTCCTCTCTCATACATGCGGGATAAGGGTAGCTTTTGATATATATTGGTTCGTCGGTTGTGGTTCTAATTTCAGCCCTAACTGAAGTTTTCCCATTTGTGCGCATATCTAATGGTTCGAACAATTTCGCGTATTTCTTTAGTAAGGGCTCAATAACTTCTAGTGCCGCGCATCCCACGTCCTCACTTTAACAAGTTGGAAAATGCTACTAGAGATTTTGTTCTTCAGTGGGATTTTGATATTATGTTTAATTGTAAAGACATGATTTTTCCTATCAATCACTGTCTCCAATTATTTCAAGGTATCTTAACCAATTATACCATCAGACCCTTTGAGATCCGGATAAGATATAAAATGTTAGAACAGTATCGTTCCCTACGCTACCGAAAAATCTACCACAAAGCTTCTGTTTCACCCAAATCGTACCTGAAGCAGTTTGTTTGGGAAATGGAGAATTTAAAGGTATCGATCCTCATGCTAATGAGGGGTTGAGAAAATTTTTATTTCCGGTATCTACAAGGAAATTGAATTGTTTTTTACTGCCACACAAACACGAGATATACGGAACACTAGACTGGTTGACATTTCTGCGTAAATCACTTTCATCTTTGTTCCTGGACGTTATAAGCTGGTAGGCCGTCCTCCATAAAATTTAGCTGTTGAGAGTCCACACTTTCTTCTGTAGTTTCGTCACATTCGTCTTTCCATTCAGTTCGCTGTTCTCCTGAAGGGATTTCTCTGTTGAGGACGATTCATGTAATTTACCTGTCTCGTTTGAATTGAGCCATCAACCTCCATTTTCTCTGGTCGCACAAGGGTGGTGTTTCTGGCAGTGAATGGTACATTATTTCCTTGATTACCTGAAAATCTGCTATTGTTCTATTTGGTGCTTGATTTGCAGGCCGATTTCCCCAATCATTATTAGGTCGCAGCCTGGGAGGCAGAGATGGACGCTGTCCACCCATATCGGCCATGTTATTGATGGGAACCATTATTCTATTAGGGGAGTTTACGTGGATTAGGTTGTTCCTAATGGTCAAGTTTTGCATGTCAAGGCATGCGGAATAGGCTTCTAGCATTGTCCTTGGTTTCTGCACTATTAGCATTATGGACAATTCGGCATCCAATCCACGAACGAAAACATCTAGGGCCCTATTTCGATAGGTTTCAATTAGAACACCCACAGTTTCCTGTGAATAGTCATCGCTCTTTATCTTGTTGACAATAAGAGACAGCTGGTGGTTCACTGTCGCATAAAACTCATCGAGTCTTGAACACTTTTGAGCCAACTGATTCAACTGGTGCTCCAGCGTTCTAATATCTCTTTTGTCAGCATAATGGAGTGACAAAACCCTTTTCATCTCTGGCCAATCATCGTTAAATATGTTGCATGAGACCAAAGCCGCGTCAGCTCGTCCTCGGATTTTCTGTCGGAAATGCTGCAAAATTGATCTATATAAAGGTTTCTCTCTTATTAGTTCAAAATCCTTCAGGATCGTTTCAACATCGTGGATCCAGGAAATGTACTGAGAGGAGTTACCTTCGAAAATCTGCAACTCCTTGACACAGTCCGGGAGTCTACCAATATTATTAAGCTCTGGTTCTGTCATAGGCCCTCGGGGAACCAAATGCGGTTCTTCCACCGGCATTGGCCGGTTTCCCTGTTCTATTCTATATTATATTCAAACGCGATTCTAGTTTCCTAATTTCTTCGTGAAGGGCATTTATTGCCACTGTCAATTCTGTCAATTTATTCGCGAAAGTTTCCATTTTTTTTTTTTAAAACCACAAAACTCAACTCACCTGGAAATGTACTGGATTTCAGATAGGCATTGCACAATTCTCCTATCTCTTTTTTTATCTCAGCAATTAACAATTTTTTGATTTAATTTTTGGCACAATTTTTTTATAATTCAGTAATTTTGAACTTTAACACAGACAAGTTTTCCTATTGACAATTTTTGTCAATTCTTACTTTGAATTTCATTTTATTCACAATTACTTATTTTTCAGTAATTTTCGACTTTGGCACAGATGACAATTTTTGTCAATTTTAATTTTGCGTTTTTTTAAATAAAAAATATATACACTACTAGCATTTTTTCCCCGGTTTATATCCTGTAAGGGAAGAAAAGGAATTGATTAGCTTTCGAAATCTTTACCGTGTTCTTATGGTAACGTCGACATGTACCACAAGGGTCTCCCGAATCGCACTCGTCTTTAATTGATTCTGACCAGGAAGGGTCGGGTTAACCTTTTTAGTCGTCTGTTATCATACTGCGGGCAACCTACTAAGGCACACTTACTTCACAACAGTATCTGGACCAATTGCAACCTCCTGCGTGTTCCCACGTTAACGCTGGAATATTGCTGCCGTGGGCAAGGAATTGTTACCGTGTTCTCATGTGAACGATAACATGCACCCAGGTAGGGCGTACCAAGAGCACTATATGGCAGCTGTTGCTGGATCACCAACTTGTTAACCATTTTGGTGGTCGATTTGCTGGAGGGTCTGGATGTTCAGATTCGCAGCTTTTGCCATTTTGTTTTATTACAAGTGATCGCCGTATTATTGCTTTATTTCCATAGTTGGAATTTTTGTTATATTCTCAACCGTTCGTTTGAAACCATGGGATGTTCGCATAGTGGGTTGTTTTATTTTTGTTTTTCCTTTAAGGGTTTTTATTGCGCAAAAATGTCTCTGGTGAATTGATGCACATTTTCATTATATCCTGGAGGGTCCCGTAGGAATCTCAGGATGTAGACATAGGAATTTATTTTCTAATAATTTTTTAATTTATTATTCTTTAAAACATCATGGAGCTACCCCGTAGGACTCGCAGGATGTTTTAAATTTTAATGCAGGAAATCTGTTAACCATTTTGGTGGTTTTCAAACTTAAAAAAATTTTGTCCGCAAGTCACCGAAGAATATTCGTTTTTAGCCGCATCCTTCGTATTGAACCCGCATTTTTAGCGGGTCCCTGCTCGGGCGCTAGTTAAGGTGTTCCCCTCAGGGAGCACCAAAAAATTAAAGGTGGGGCCAAGCAACGTGCCCTTTGTTAGCTAAACTGAATAAAAAACTATTTATTTTTGGAATATAAACGGTTTATTACTAGATATGCTTCGCTGTCCAACCTGAAGTGAAGTTACAAAATTAATTTACTTAACTCTAAAGCTTACTTGCTACCCTGCTTATCATAATGTCCCGTTGACGCCGCACTTCTTCCCATGCAATGCTCCCACGATTTGGAATTGAACCGCATGCTCGTATGCACGCGCAAATTAGCAGACGCAGTGTCAGCATAATTGGAACAGGTATGCGGGAAGGCTGGCGTGTTAACTTATATATACTTATATATATATATATATATATATATATATATATATATATATATATATATATATATATATATATATATATATATATATATATATATATATATATGTATATAAATTTATATATATATATATATATATATATATATATATATATATATATATATATCTTATTGTCATATTAATATGGGTTTTAGTTAAATTTGATTTTGAAAGGAAAACTGTTAGAAAAAAAAATTAACGTTATTGCGTTCAAGTGTTGCAAATTTAACTTAAACTATTAAAAGCGAAAACAGAAAACCAGAATCGGTTTAAAAGAAAAAGTTATTTTAGGGTGGCATATTCACAGCTACGTGTAAATAAATTTATTAATATGAGTAATCGGGGAACTCAATAATTTCGGGGTAGTCATATGAGATAATGGTTTTATTTTAATTTATTTGTGGGATGGTAATTACAGGTACGTAACTAGTAACAATAACAAGTAAAAGGGGCATTCTGGAGTGTGCTCATGCGGTGGAAAAGTTGGTGCCCATGTTCTCAGGGGCCAAAATGTATTATATGAGAACTGAGATCATTCATTTCAAAGAAGGTTGTGAGCTAGCACAGCAGAGTCTCGCAGGAGCAGACGGAGAGCACTTAATAAAGTGTATTAGGCAAAGGACCACAGGTGATACGTTTGATTTACTAGTGCATAGTTCAGTAAGTACCTTGTCGGATTTGTATGCAGTTTTAGACAGAACATTTCTGAAACAGAAATCTTATGACACGCTCATAAGAGAGATCCAGGAGGCAACACAGAAACCCGTTGAGGTTATGAGAGCTAGAATTAATTCCTCGGAAGGAATTAGCCAAGGAAGGAATCCCTTCAATACTGGGAGAAATCAGCAGCGTTCAAATTTGAATTCCATTAGTGAAGCCAGGACGAGCAACACTGAAGCGGGGTTGAAATGCTTTTCATATGGACGAATGGGATATCTAGCAGCAGAATGCAGCCAAAAAGAATCCCAACAGAGGGACCAGAGAATTTTTCAGTAGCCCAATCGAGGCCAATAGAATGGAAAGCTAGGGAGGAAAAACAAATAGTAGCTGAAACTAGCAAGGAGAGTAAATCACATATCAAGTGATATAGGACCGATGACTCAAGAGAGGGAGGAGCATGAGGCACTCCAAAATATTCTTCTTGATTGCATTTCAATTTGGGTTACAGTGGTGATTCTAGTAGTAGGGTTATGTTTTGATAATGTTAGGAAGTATAGGGTAGTAGACGTAAAAGCGGTATGGGAGTACAAGGATAAAGTAACTAGGTTAGCATGTAAGGAATATAGGTATATAAGGAAGAACCACAGCTCATTGTGGGAGAGTATCAGAGAATTAGGGAAAAGATACGCATCCGTTTTGGGAACAAGAAGGCGTTCTTTCGTGGTTAGTAGAAAAGCCGATGCGTAGATCGAAATAACCTGCAAGGAGGCAGCTAGTGGAAAGCTACTACTTTTGGTGACTTAGGGGCGGACACCAGCCTCGTGAAATTTAGTGTTGTGCGGAAGGACTGGTAGTTGACGAATCGACTGTAAAGTCTCTAAATGGTGATTTAAGTGGATGCATAAGGACACTAGGCTCAGCGGCGGTGTTTTTGCACAAGCAGCAGCTAGCGGAGGGTGTATATATGGGAGAGACCATAACGCACGTTGAGTGTAAGGTGTACGCTTGCATATTAAATTCAACACAACAGGACTATTATATATAGATAAGGATTAGTTTATTAGTTATGTTAATTTTAAGTAACCGAATTGTGGATCGGTTAACTAGATCAAGCAGGTAGATATAAAAAAAGGATGGAGAGAGTATTAGAATTGCTGAAGTTAGACTCAAGTGTAAACTCGGAGAAGAAGGCGAGGATATCATTCCATGACATATTTTTTCTGGAAGGAGACCAGCTAACATAGGCACCCGAGACAGAACATGAAATACCAACTAAGGCGGATCAGCCGCCAATTAACCAAAAGCAGATAGAGATTGTCACAAGCTCACAAAGATGCGGTAAATAGACAAGTTCAGGAGATGTTAAAGGATAATATAATTACACCAAATACATCTCCTTGGAGTTTACCAATTATTTTAGTGCCAAAGAAGGGGGTGGGGGGACTCAGGGTTACAAAAAGTGGAGAATGGTCGTTGATTTGAGAAAATTGAACGACTCCAATATCAAGCAGGTGTTCCCGATATCAAGGATAGAAGATATCCTGGACCGATTACGACATAGTAGATATTTTTCTACGCTTGGTCTAGCAAGTGGCTACCATCCGTTCCCAATTTGGGGCACTATAAGTTCAATAGGATGCCATTTGGATTAACAAAAGCATTGGCGCAAAGGGAAGTCGGAAATGGCCGACTAATAGCATTCGCAAGCAGGTCACTTAGCGACACGGAGAAAAAATGGACAAGGAATTTCAAGCCATTGTGTCGGCTACGAAGAATTTCAGGTCGTATTTACTAGGACGCCCTTTTAAAATATACAGCGACCACCAACCGCTGAGAAGCATAGCGAATCTTAAAGATCAGATCTCTCGGTTGGCAAGTTTTCGGCATAATTTGTCTGAGTATGATTTTGAAATGAGCATGGAAAACAGAACTTAAATGCAGATGCGCTCAATAGAGTGCCGCAAAAACAGGAGATATCTGTAGTTCAGACCAGAACGAGGACAATGGCTAACAACGGGAAGGAAAAACACAAGAGAGTTTGGCGGATGAAACTAATGATTAAGCCGCCCAGTCAGCTAGAAGAGTAGAATGGCTGAACAGTAAAGATGACATAGCAAAGGTACTGATGGGTTTCCGTAGTCCAGTTACAACAGTCGTAGAAATTAAGGGCAAGCCTAAGAAACTGCATAATAATATAATAAAATTATTTCAAATGAGACCACACAACTAGAGACATGTGTTCACTATATTTAACAAGTGAATCATTCCTTGTGGCTAAATGTATCAAATACCATAATTCCAACTACCAGAGTCAATGCTGCGGAGGTGTGCTAATTAAAAAAAAATTAAAAAAATTATGTATTATAAATATGCTCAACAGGCACTCTAGCCGAATGAAAGCACGTTAATGAAAATAAGAAAAAATATTTTAAATATTAAATAATAAAAAACATCACATATAGAAAATGTAAACAATTTGAAGATAATTCAACGAACATTTAAAACACCGTGTTGGCTACATGCATGCGGTAATTTTTGGATGGAAATATGAGGCGTAAACATTAATTACTGGAACGAGCTAAAAGCGTGAAGACGCAAGCTACGAAACGTGTATATAGAAGCACATACGTGAAAGTATATATATATATATATATATATATATATATATATATATATATATATATATATATATATATATATATATATATATATTATATATATTATATATATATATATATATATATATATATATATATATATATATATATATATATATATATATATATATATATATATATATATATATATATATATATATATATATATATATATATATATATATTTATATATATATATATATATATATATATATATATATATATATATATATATATATATATATATATATATATATATATATATATATATATATATATATATATATATATATATGCTTTGAAAGATCTCACTATTTTGACGAATTATTTTTATTTAATATTTTTTACCAATAAATTTTTTTTTTTTTATTACAAGAATTTATTTTTGATTGTATCTTAAAACTTGTAACTAAAACATAATTGTAACCCAAATTGAATTTGGTCATCAAAATTTCGGCTCTGTTTCGCTCTTCAAAAGGCCGGAAAGTCTCTTCTCTGCAGGCGGGATCGGCTTATCGGTTTTGTAAGGGATTTAACTAGTGGATTCGGGTGATTTTCCAGTTTTGCTATGTATTTCAGCTTTCTAGACTTTATTTATGTGATAATTATAGGTATTTTCAGATCTTTGTGAATATTATCGTTTCGAATGTACCATGGAGCACCTGTTATTAACCTAAGTATCTCTGACTTAAACCTTTGAATTATGGCAATGTTTGCATTAACCCGCAGTATACATTAACCCGATACAACCATATCGGCTTAATAACTGCAGTGCATAGGAGGATTTTATATTCCAGTGTTGTATGCATTGCGTTACGGTATGATATTTGGTAACTTGTCTTTGAGTTTCAATGAAACTACTAACGGGGTGACCCGTTTACCCAAATGAATCGGCACACATTTCATTTTCTTTTAACTTTAATGGATAGAATCAAAATAGCCGACACTTTTAAATAAAGAACCCCAAACACAAATAATTTAGGACTTGAAACCAAACACTTTAACCTCATTTACTTTATGGTCGTCATTCGCTATGCAGTCGTTTTGACCGACATGCATAGCTCATGTGACACTACTTATGCAGTGACCTAACACAATGCATTCCCAAGCTGAATTGTAAAAAACTCATGTAGTTCTAAAAGTACGATTATAAATAGTTAGAATTAGAATAATTGAAGTGTAGATGGTATTTTGTACATGACTGGTGCAGACGTTACTCTGCCGGTTTAAATAATCAATAAAGGACAAATTAATAAAAGTATTTTGTTGTCTTTTTACATGGCGATCCTGCCCAGTCGGGCGTTATCAAAAGTACAATATATCAAAAGTAAATGAACATTTGGATGAAAATTGTATTGCGGCGTGATGTGTGAGTAAGTAAACCTTAGAACACGCAAAAAAATAAAGTGATGAAAATTTTTAAGCTAAAGTTTGCTACAAAGAAAAAAAAACCAAGCAAGAATAGCAATTAAATAAGTGTTGTTGCGCAATGTACAATAAAACGAAAGGCCCATACGTACATGCACTAAAATATATAACTCAATAACGGCAAATGAAGTGTAATGTGCTAAAACAATAAAAGTGGATGAAAAGAGCACCACAACCATTGAAACCCAACACCCACCAAACTTGGAGATGGTGAAGTAAATAATCGCTGGACGACGTGGGAAAAGTAAAAACAACATTTGTCAGCAGCGGTACGAGCAGTAAGAACAAAATTCATCAACAGCAAATTTGAGCAGTAACAACAATAGTCATCAGCAGCAATATGAGCAGTAACAACAACATTAATCACCAGCAGTGTGAGCAGTAACGACAACAGTCATCAACAACAACCAAAGTTATAAGCCGGAAAAAAATAAGTTTAATGTTAAGCACATAAAGAAAAGAAATATATTATAAATATAAAAATATAACTACCGCGATTACGTAGCCTCCAATAAAGGCCCTGCCATCCAGCATAACCAAAAACAAAGAATTACAATTAGAGAATTTTTAATTAAATATATAGAAAGATTAGTAAAAATAAAAAGTATGGGTTGGTCTAGAAAAATTTTAAACTCACTGCCAGTAATTTTTGCAGGATACGAAGTAGGAAAAAAGTTAGTGAAGGTCATAAACCTGAAATTTCCCAAAATGCAAATCTCGATTATATAGAACTAATATATATATATACTATAGAACTAATATATATATATATATATACTATAATTGTATATTTTGTTAAAATATTTAAGAAATCAATATCCAACATTATAAACAAAATTCAAGAAAGCTACAGAATGTAAAAAATTTTAAATGACTTTATTACATATTATATTTCATTATATATAACATAAAATATAAATGATTTCATTAAACGAAAAAAAAAGTGTTTAGAATATGCTATGTGTCATATTGAACAGCTAGTAGAGCTAACAAAACAAATAAAACAAACGTTTGATAGTTCGTACAAATGTATAAACAAATATACTCTACCTAAAGAACGAACTCAATTCAAACATTTAAAAGTTTTGATAGAGTGTCATAATAAAATAGCGGGTATCATAGAAAGAACTTACAGCAAATTGACACCAGAACTTAAAATTTTTTTTATTGATATTCAAAAATCAATAAAAGTTAAACTTGAAGTTATATTTAACAGAGTAGGTCTATTAGAGGACATTCCTGCAGAGTTTTCAAAAAACATAGAGGTAAAATTTAGAAATCGGTGACGATTCAAGCTCGGACACAGAGACCGAGGAAGCCCCAAACAGTTCACTAACAGAAACAGCGAGTAAAACAGGCTCTGACGATAACGGGACAGAAAGTATTACTGAAACCAAACCTAAACCTAAAGAGTTAAAATCAAACGCAACCATGTCAGTGTCAGAATTTTTAAACAACGCGTCAAAAATATTACCTGATTTTGACTGAAAAATTGAAAATTTTGCAAAGATTTTTAAATGCAATAGATCTGATGGCTCTAATAAAAGGCACCCACGAGACTACTGCAGTAACACTTATCAAAAGCAAATTACTAAGTCCAGCTAAGTTGCAACAAAACATAAAAAGTGAACCATCACAGACAGTTATGTCCAAATTGATGGGCAAAGAAAATTGTGGTGCAGACGCCTTATCTTGCATTGATTTTGGGCAAATCAAGCAGCTTCAGGAAGAAGACACCAAAATTTTTCGTGTCACTACGAGATCCAAATCAAAAACAAATCCTTCAATAAACGCACCAGAAAGACAAAATGAAAAAATCTTGCTGAACATATACGAAGCGATAACTTATGAGAAAGTGAAAAAGTTACCTTGCGTAAAATATGTGTCAAATAGGAGTACTTCAAAATTTAGAATATTTAATAAAAGTAAAGTTCTAGAACTCAATATTGAAAATCATATTGTTCAAGGGAAAATTACTTTAGAGCAATTATTTCCTAAACTTCAGAAATTAGTTGCCAATACTGATTGGAAAAATTGCACAAAATTATGAATTATTCAAATACGTCGACGTGAATGAATTTAAAAACATAGGCAACAAAATTCTAAAAACGGTAACTATAGCAATAACTCCAAACATCAAAACTATAAACTCAGAGACTCAAAGATTAGAAATACTTAGGCAACATCATGAAAATTCAATATTCGGCGGCCATATTGGAATTTCAAGAATGTTAGCCAAAATAAAAGGACACTATACGTGGAGAAACCTAACCTAAGACGTCAGAAAATTTGTAAAAAACTGCGAGAAATGTAAAATTAAAAAATCTGGTGTAAAAAATTATTTATTAAAATATTTAATAATTGTGCCAATACCAAATAAAACAGCGAAAGAGGTAGTCAAGGCGATCGTTGAAAATTGTAATTTAATACACGGTCCCATAAAAACAATATTAACTGACATGGGAACCGAATATAAAAACGAAATCCTCACTAAAATATGCAAATTTTTAAACATTACACATAAAACGTCCACCGATTATCATCACCAAACTCTAGACTCAATAGAACGTAGTCATAAAACACTGAATGAGTATCTAAGATCATATTTAAACTCAGACAAAAGTAATTGGGATGAATATGTCAAATATTTCACATATTCATATAACACCACACTATCCTCACTTCATGGTTACACACCATTCGAGTTAGTCTATGGAAAAACCCAACCTTCCTATCATTTCTTGGCAAACCCACATGTAGTTCCTTTATACAATATAGACAACTACAGTAAAGAGTTAAAATTTAGGCTACAAATAGCACAAAAGAGAGCAAATGAATTTTCAGAAAAAGCAAAACAAAATTCTAAACTTGGTATGATACGAAGTCAAATCCTCTGCAGATTCAAGTAAATGATATGGTTTACCTTCGAGATGAATCTGCCCATAAACTAGATAGCATCTATAAAGGTCCATATAGGGTACTTGATCTTAAAGATCTAAACAACTGCACAATTAGAGTTAAAAAACCAAGTAGTACAAAAGAACAGATTAAAAAAGATGTAAGCAATGAAATAATAAAGAAAATAAATTTTTATTCATATACTCGTACACACAGCCTAAAATAAAAAAAGGAAAACAAATTCGTTAAGTATAAAATCATACAATTTACAAAACTACACTCAAGAAAAATATGTATGTACAATTGAATTTACTTTTAAATAATTTTAAATAAATATGAAATTTTAAGATAAATATATTTTTGTATATTTTTGTAACATGTAATTCTAGGTTAGGTGTGAAGAATTTTTAGTTCATTGGCAGACGTGCACAAGAATTAAAATTTCTTCATGAAAAAAAAGAGGTGTTGTATGCATTTCGTTACATTATGATATTTGGTAACTTCTCTTTGAGTTTCAATGAAACTACTAACAGAGTGACCCGTTTACCCAAATGAATCGGCACACATTTCGTTTTCTTCCAACTTTAACGGATATAAGCAAAATAGCCGACACTTGCAATTTTAAGTAAAGAATGCCAAACACAAATAATTTAGCACTTCAAACCAGACACTTTAGCCTCATTTACTTTATGTTCGTCATTCGCTATGCAGTCGTCTTGACCGACATGCATAGCTCATGTGAGGCCACTTATGCAGTGACCTAACACAATGCATTCCCAAGCTGAATTGTAAAAAACTCATGTAGTTCTAAAAGTACGATTATAAATAGTTAGAGTTAGAATAGTTGAAGTGTAGATGGTAATTTGTACATGACTGGTGCAGACATTACTCTGACGGTTTAAATAATCAATAAAGGATAAATTAATAAAAGTATTTTGTTGTGTTATTACATGGCGATCCTGCCTAATCTGGCGTTATAGTCACTTCATTAGCTGGCGGAATCTCGATACTATTGAGACGAATAGCTGAAGACGTACAAAGGCTTCAAAGAAAATGTTAAGTGCTTGCTTTTTTGCTCATTGACCTTTATACGCCACATTCCTAGCCATTCTTCTACCCTAAATAAGTGCTCTTGTAGTGCGCTCGACGCCTTTATCGGACATTTATTGCAACTAAGTATGGCGGTATCATCCACAAATGTTGAAATTAGTGTGATTTCACTAAGAGGAGTATCAGAGTAAATACTACATATAATGTAAGGCCTACACTGGCTGAAATTGAAAATCCTCGGAAATAAATTCATTTACTTTTACACTGAAACGTCTATTGGATAAGTAAGCCTCACGAATTTTGTGATAGCTTTTTGGATGAACCTTTTTCATTTTGAACATCAGTCCTTGATGCGATGCCTTATCAAATGCTTGAGCCACGTCAAGGAATATTGCAGAGCAAAACTGCCCAAGTTCAAAAGCTTTTCTTATTTCATTTGTAATTCGATTCACTTGCTCAATAGTGCTGTGCTTTTCTCGAAAACCGAATTGGTATTGCGGTATTACGCTATGTTCATGAAGAAAAGCAGATAGTTTATTTAGTATTAGTTTCTCAAACAATTTGGAAAGGCAAGGTAACAGGCTGCTAGCTCTATATGATGACGGTAGCGTTGCGTCTTTTCCAGGTTTAGCTATCATACATATCTGAGACTTCTTCCATGCATTCGGATAGTAACCGATGCCCAAGATTGCGTTAAGAAGCTTGCAGAGAAATGCGGATGCAGAATCCGGTAACTGTTTTAGCATTTTCGGGGTAATATTATCGAATCCAGGTGATTTTTTTGGATTCAGTTGTTGAATATGTTTGGTTATTTCAGGAAGTGAAATTTTTTTTTTTTTAACTTTATTTTTTTATTATATATATATTTTATTGAATCTTCTAAAAAATATCTTAGAACTAACAATAAATCTTCATAGTATATTTAACATTTCACTTTTAAATTCATATTAATCATTACTAACCTCCCAGTGCCAGTGCTTTGAGGAGTTATGGTATATGAAAAAAAGTAGCGCAATACTTAAATAATAGCGTAATGAATAAGCTTAAAATCTAGTCTGGTGCGTCCATCCTTTTCAGGCGGGTGTGTCCTTGATGCTGTAGTAGGCACCTCGCTAATGCATTGGGATGCTTGTCTAGGTTTGCTAAGTACGATTCAGCAAGTCGGGAAACTTCTTTAGTTACATACGGGATATGTAAATCTCTGTGGATGTTAACGTTTTTGATGTACCAAGTAGCATTGGTAATCATTCGAAGGATTTTCGATTGGGCTTTTTGCAGCTTTTCGACATTTGAGGGTGAAGCAGTACCTTAGAGTTGGATACCGTAGGTCCATATGGGCTTGATAATTACTTTGTAGAGTAGAACTTTAAAGTCCAGTTTGAGCTTGGACTGCCTGTTCAAAAGCCAGTTTAGCTCGTTTATTTTGAGTTTAATCTGAGTAATTTTTGCACTTATATGCTTTGCCCAAGAAAGTCTGCGATCTAAAAGTATTCCTAGATATTTAGTTTCTGTCGCCTGAGGGATCGGCTTAGGGTTAATTTGCACAGGGGGGCAAGTACCCCTGCATAGAGTGAATGTGACATGAACGCATTTTGACTCATTGACTTTGATTCTCCAGTGGTCAAGCCATTCCTGAAGCATGTTGACGTGTACTTGGAGAAGTTTTGACGCCTCTTTCGGATTTGTGTGAGTACACAAAATGGCTGTGTCATCGGCAAAAGTATAGGTGATAGTCTTGCCGTTTGTTGGCATATCTGCAGTGAACAACGTATAGAGCAGGGGGCCTAATACACTGCTTTGCGGTACTCCAGCTTGTATAGGGTTTAATCTGAGTAATTTTTGCACTTATATGCTTTGCCCAAGAAAGTCTGCGATCTAAAAGCATTCCTAGATATTTAGTTTCTGTCGCCTGAGGGATCGGCTTGGTGTTAATTTGCACAGGGGGGCAAGTACTCCTGCATAGAGTGAATGTGACATGAACGCATTTTGACTCATTGACTTTGATTCTCCAGTGGTCAAGCCATTCCTGAAGCATGTTGACGTGTACTTGGAGAAGTTTTGACGCCTCTTTCGGATTTGTGTGAGTACACAAAATGGCTGTGTCATCGGCAAAAGTATAGGTCTTGCCGTTTGTTGGCATATCTGCAATGAACAACGTATAGAGCAGGGGGCCGAATACACTGCTTTGCGGTACTCCAGCTTGTATAGGGTATTCATCTGAGATGAAGCTTTTTTGTTTCACCACAAAGCGTCTACCTGAGAAATAGCTTTCGAGCAATGTGTAGATCTTAAGAAGTAACATACATTTCAGTTTGTGCAAGATTCCTTCGTGCCAGACCTTATCAAATGCCTGAGTGATGTCGAGAAAAACTGCGGAACAGTATTGCTTATTTTCGAACGTTTCTTGTATAGTGTTTACAATACGATGAAATTGTTCGATAGTACTGTGTTTTTCTCTAAACCCAAACTGGTGGTTTGGTATAACATTAGACTGTTTGACAACGTCTTTAATACGCTTTATTATCAAACTTTCAAAGACCTTTGAAAAAGTTGATAGCAGACTAATTGGTCTGTAGGAAGAGACGCTTGTTGGGTCCTTTCCAGCTTTGGGAATCATGGTAATTTGAGAAATTTTCCATGAGTAAGGAAAGAATCCAGTGCGTATTATAGCATTTAATATATGCAAGAGATGCATTGTGGCTATTGCTGGGAGCTCTTTTATCATTTGGCCCGTAATCAGATAACGCCCTGGAGATTTTTTGGCTTTGAGTTCTTTGATAGCGTTTGTCAGTTCCTTTTTGCAATCGATATACCATTGATGCTAGGGATAGCATCAACCGCCGTTAGAGAACGGTCGGAACTAGCAAGTTAGGGGTGAAAACTTGCTCCAAATGATTTGCGAATGCTATTCCCTTTTCTACATCACTTCTTGCCCAGTTGCCGTTGGGAAGGCGTATTGGTGACTCCATTTGAATGGGTTTTTTCGAGTTTTTGGCCGTTCGCCATAGAGAATAGCTTGAGGCTTCTGTAGGACAGAGGGTCTCTACAAACTCGTGAAACTCGGAGATTTCCTTTTCTTTAGAAGGTGATGCAGTTTTTTAGTACATTCATTCAGTTTCTTCTTCAGAGAAGGTGAGTACACTCTTGTCGGGTTTGAGCTTTAGAACCTGGTGTAGAAATTTTTACTGATTGAGTGAAATTGAAAATAGCGGAGTTTATTTCCTGCTCAGACTTTAGGGAGGTCTTTCTTTCAAGATGTGGACTTATGAACATCTTATATTTAAGCCAGTCTGTATTCTTGTAGTCGAAACTACCACTCACGTTTTTCTGATAGGAGTTTTCAGAAAAGATAGTTATTATTGTGGGAGTGTGATCAGAGGACAGCTCCAGAGAGGAATGCACAAGAGAGTGTACATTATTTATACCTCTAGTGATGGCGAAGTCAATAAGATCTGGAATCTTCTGTTTGTCGGATGGCCAGTATATAGGCTTACCATTGGACAAGACATTAAGATCAAGAGCATTTATCGCAGAGAAGAGTTTTCTGCCTTTGGGAGTTACTAAACGTGAGCCCCAATGAGTATGCTTTGCATTAAAGTCTCCACCAGCAATGAACCTAGCATCGAGAGTACTAAAGAATTGTTTGTATTAAACCTGGGTGGGCAATAGATGGATGATACTGTCAAGCCTTTGACGTATTCTTCGAGCTGAATAGTCGGTGCTTGTAGATAATCGGTACAATATCCTTGCATTGGGAAATGCTTTATTCTATTCTTGATCAGAATGGCTGTACCACCACGTGCTTTGCCACCGGGGTGTTTAGTGTTGTATATTCTAGTGTGCCCGAATTCTTGGCAGTTCAGGCATTGAACTGGTCCAATTCGCTTGTGGGGCTCTTCAACAGAGATTTTTCTATTTAGAAGATAGCGAAGGTTGTAGATCGGGTGTGATTCGCCTTTTCTCAGGTTCGAGTCGACTGGCTGTAGCTCAACGCGAAAGAGCGGCAGTGGAATCTTATCTTTATTGCGTATGTTAAACACAGAGTTTGTGGTAAAACTCTCTTGGGATAGGGCTTCTCTTATTTCGTTGACATCTACGTCAGCTTCGATTCCTCTAAGGACAACAATAATGCCTTTGCTACTTTTAAGCTGGTAGGTGTAATCGTTTTTTTTCTCTGTGTCAAAGAGATTGACGACTTTGCGATAGCTTGATTCGATATATAATTAAATTTTGGTTTCATGTATTTTGCCTTTTAGTATTGGAACAACATGAAAGTTTTTAGCACCAATTAGAGTAGTTAGAGTTTTTACGAGAGCGTTAGAGTTGCGCTCCCTTAAATAAATTGGTGGGGGCTTTACCTCATTTAGCACTTTCTGGGTAGAATTGTCTTCGGCATTTGCAAGAGGTGCAAACCTGTTAGAAGCGAGTGGATTCTTTTCAGGAGCAGAATCATTAGATTTAATCTGCTTTGCCGATTTTTGAAACAATTTTTGAGGACTCAACTTGCGCTTAACCACAATATAGCGGTCCATACCAGTCTGTATTGCCGAACCTTTTCCTTGGTTGGCTGTAGCATGCATGTTTTTTTCTTTGCCTGTAGCGCTATGTGTATTGTTGAGAGGTTCTAATGGTGAGAGAGAGTTGCTTTGCATAGCCCACGGCAAAGTCTTTACCGACCCAGAGCCAACAATAAGCGTACTTACGTTTTTGCAGGAGTCGTTACTTACTGTAACGTGCTCAAGCTGAGAGCCAGCGTTGGCAGAGCCAGAGAGGGAGAGGTGTTTATGGGAGCAGTCAGACACTGAAAATCTGCGCTGCCTACCGCTGCTGTCGAATTGTGCTATAAGTGTATTAATTTCACTTGGCGAGAGATCGCAACTGTTTTTATTTATGTTCACGCTGTTGTTATTATTTTGTTGTGTTTGCGCATCGGTTGTCTTCGTTGCCGTTGGTGCACTAGCTGAACCGTGGCGACCGAAACATGTAATGTTTGCAGGTCAGATTTTCGGGATTTTTTTTTTATTTTGTTCCTTGTTGTATGTATTTATATTTATCAGTACTTTTTTGTTAGCCGCGTAGTGAGTTTTTGATTTTTTAGTTTCTGATGATGTTTTTAATTTTTTGTTTTTGTTTTTTTTTAGTTCTTTTTTTCGTGGTTAAAGCTTAGAGCCGCGGAGAACACGTCTGCTCGCGACAAGTTTTACTCGAACTTTTAATTTTAATATGCTGAGCAATCTCAGTTCCGCAAGGTAAGGCATGCAATAAAAAGGAGTTTGTAGCCATATTCGGCTGGAACACGTTGCATAGATGTTGTGCAAAGCAGAGTGCTTTTTCTTGATCGCTTTGAGCCCACTCGCCGTACGGGTTTCTTAGAGGTTTTGCACCTTCCCTTGGGGGCTTAAAGTTTTTCGATGCCTTCCAAAGGCATCCCCAAATTCTACCTTTCGATAGAATTTGGGGTTACCTTCTTCAGGTACTCTTTTAGGTTTTCTACCTCCTCCTTTGTAAGAGCATCTTTAATACCCCTTTTGGCTAAGATTGTGTTTCGACATGGGTGACCGATGGGTCTGCCATTCTCGGCGCAGCCGTCGTTTCTGTGCTACAAGTTTTTCAATTTGGCTATTTGTACAGGCATTCTTGCGCATTCTAGATGTATTTTTTGGCGTTGCCACTACGGCTGCAGTCGCTAGCATGGAGTTGAAAATATCAATATTATTATCTATATCTTCTGCACTTTTTACCTCAACTATTGTAGAGATATGACTACCAATATGCTTTTTGTATTTTAACCAATCGGTTTGGTTGCTCACTAGGCGAAACAGCGGACTTGCATGTTCTGGCTGTTCATAAAGGTTGATTATTACAGGCGAGTGATCAGAGGACAGATCGACACAGGTTTCCGCTGATACTAAAGACCTGTCTATATTTTTAGAAATAGCAAAATCAATAAGATCAGGCATTTTCTTTGGGTCTGTTGGCCAATAAGTGGGCTGTCCTGGTGAGACAAAATCGAATTTACTATGTCTGTTATTAATTGCGTTGTACAATTGTCGGTCTTTTGGATTAATAAGGCGAGAGCCGCAGAGTTTATGTTTCGCATTATAATCACCGCCAGCTAGAAATCTATCACCAAGGGAATCAAAAAGTTCTTTACATTGAGTTTCTGTTACAGTAAAACGGGGTGGGCTGTATATAGCTGAAAGCGTCGGGTCTTTGTCACGATCTTCATTAGATGACGCTTAAGCCGATTTCTGATTAGTATAACCGTACCGCCACGTGCCTTACTATCAGGATGATTAGTGTTATAAAATTAGAAGCCTGGGAGATAAAAGTTGTATTTGTTTGTGAGATGTGTTTTGGACAAAAGCATAACATCAATTTCATGGTCATGCAGAAACTTGTTGGCTAGTATATGCTGGTTAACATCGTTTGCGTTTCATAAACATATTTTTAACAAATGCATTGTTATTGTAGGGTGCCAAGGGGGGCAGGTTCACGTTAGGGTTTCCTGATACTAACGGCTCATGTCTCTTAAATCTTCCTACTCTCACCTCCACGTGGTGCACCCTGGTAACCTGAGCAACCTAGGTGAAGATGTGGTAACCAACCCATGTGGGATCCTTGGTCAGGGCCAACGAGAGATGGAGCTTTGGTGAGGCCACTCTGACATATTCGGTTTAAGGATTCATCAAAGTGTGCGAGGCCAGGTGGGGTCTCGCATGTAGGAACGGTGGCGGAGAAGTACTATAGGTACCAACGGCAGCGCCCATACCCCCGAAGTGGGTTACCACTACCAAACAAAAATCCCTAGCTTAGGGTTGTGCGCTGGGCTTGGAACCCGCAACATAAAAAATAAATAATCCAGTGAATATAAGATTGAAGCCTCGGATGAAATACCCCACAACTGTTGACGACAACCCCCGCAAACGTTATAAGGAACACGATTTAAGGATATGCACCTGGAATGTCCGGACCCTTAATAGGGAAGGTGCATTCCACCTTCCCAGCTGGTTGAAGTCCTTGAAAAATATAAAGCTGACCTCACCGCACTCCAGGAAATGCGATGGACGGGACATGGACGCTCAAAAAATGCTACATGTGACATCTACTACAGCTGCCATGCGACGAAGCGCAGACTCGGTGTAGGTTTTGTGGTAAGCAAACGACTGCGAGATGAAGTCCTGGGATTTACCCCAGTCGACGACAGGCTTGCCACACTCCGCATTAAGGCCAAATACTTTAACATCAGCCTAATCTGCGCACATGCTCCGACGGATGAGAAAGACGAAAACACCAAGGATGCCTTCTACGATCAACTAGGAAAAACCTTCGATCGATGCCCCCGCCACGATGTAAAAATTGTGCTAGGTGACTTCAACGCCAAGGTGGGAAAAGAGGGCATTTTTGAACCAACCGTCGGTAAGTTCAGCCTCCACGAGCAGTCATCAGAAAACGGTTTGAGGCTGATCGACTACGCCGCAGCGCGGAACATGGTAGTTAGTAGTACTAGATTCCAGCATCCCGATATTCATAAAGCCACCTGGCTGTCCCCTGATCATAAAATCAGGAACCAAATTGATCACGTTGTGATCGGCGCCAGGCATGCATCCAGCGTGTTAGACGTACGTACAATTCGAGGTGCCAACATTGACTCGGACCACTACCTTGTTGTAGCTAAGGTTCGCACTCGCCTCAGTGCGGCAAAAAACGTTCGCTCTAATTCGCAGAGGAAGCTTGACGTCGGAAAGCTACAATCGCTACAGACAGCTACCGCATTTGATTCTCGGCTCTCGAATATGCTGATGGATTCTCCCCCTGATCTCGATATTTTCGCGCAGTGGTCGCTTATATCCCACTCCATGCGCACGGCCGCTGAAGAGGTGATTGGCTATCACCGCCCGAAGAAAAACAGCTGCTATGACGAAGAGTGTCGCAACGCAGCTGCAGAGAAAGACGCAGCATACCAACTCATCCTGCGATCGGCTGCAACGCGAGCTGCTAAGGAGCGATATCGAGAGAAGAGAAGGGAAGAGAAGCGTCTTTTTAGGCGCAAGAAACGAGAAGCCGAAAAGAGAGAATGTGAGGAAATCGAGATGTTTGGCAGAAGGAATATGGCTCGAAAATTCTACGAACGTGTGAGGCGCCAAACGGAAGGTTTTAAGACCGGAGCCAATTCCAATTCCTGCAAAGACGAAAACGGGTATTTAATGACGGATGTCCAGAACGTACTCACGTTATGGAGGGAACACTTCTCGAAGCTGCTGAATGGCGACAGCGCTAATGATAGCAATGAAGATGAACCCGACCCCACAGTTGTTGACGACGAACATGAAGTAGCGCCCCCCGACTATGACGAGGTCTTGCTGGTTATTAGGCGGCTCAAAAACAATAAAGCCGCCGGAGCTGATGGTATACCAGCGGAGCTATTCAAGGCTGGTGGCGATGAACTCACGAAACGCATGCACCAGCTCATCTGCAAAATATGGTCGGAGGAATGCATGCCTAGCAACTGGAACTTAAGTGTGCTCTGCCCAATCCACAAGAAGGGTGAGCCGGCAATCTGTGCCAACTACCGCGGGATCAGCCTTCTGAACATCGCATATAAGGGCTTGTCGAGCGTACTCTGTGAAAGGCTGAAGCCCATCGCCAATGAACTGATTGGGCCTTATCAGTGTGGCTTCAGACCTGGTACAGTACGCCAAATCCTCGAGAAAACCCTAGAGAAGCAGATTGACATACACCACCTTTTCGTCGATTTCAAAGCCGCATTCGACAGCACCGTAAGGAGTCAACTATACGCCACTATGTCTGAAATTGGCGTCCCTGGTAAGCTAATTCGGCTGTGCCAAATGACGCTAAGCACCACCACTGGCTCAGTTAAAATCGGTAATGACTTGTCCGAGCCGTTTGTTACTGAGCGAGGATTCAGACAAGGTGACTCCTTATCGTGTGTTTTCTTCAATCTAATTTTGGAAAAAATCGTACGTGCAGCATGTCTAAATCGCACAGGCACTATCTTCCACAAGAGTGTCATGTTACTGGCGTATGCTGATGATATTGACATCATTGGCCATAACAGCCGCGCCGTGAGTGCTGCATTTTCCGGCTTGGAGAGAGAAGCGAGGCGAGTGGGTTTAGCGGTGAACGAGGACAAAACGAAGTACTTGGTGTCAATACACAAAGAGTCTCAGCGTCTTGGACACCACGTCACTGTTGGCGACTACAACTTTGAAGTTGTGAAGGATTTCGTTTATCTGGGAACCAGCATCAACACCACGAATGATGTCAGCAAGGATATCAAGCGAAGAATCACTCTTGCCAACAGGTGTTACTTTGGGCTCAGTAGGCAATTAAGAAGCAGAGCCCTCTCTCGACGAACAAAAATTACGCTCTACAAAGCCCTCATCCTTCCTGTCCTGCTTTAGGGTGCCGAAACCTGGACGATGAAAAACAACGATGAGCGAGCTTTGGGGGCGTTCGAGAGAAAAATTCTTCGAAGGATCTATGGTCCTATATGCGTCTACGGAGAGTATCGAATCAGAAGGAACAACGAGCTGTATGAGCTGTACGCCGACATTGATATAGTTCCGCGCATTAAAACACAGCGGCTGCGCTGGCTGGGACATGTTGTGCGAATGGATGAAAGTGCTCCGGCAAAAAAAGTATTTGAATCGATGCCGCCGGGTGGCGGACGCAGGAGGGGGAGACCACCACTACGTTGGAAGGACCAGGTTCAGGAGGACCTGGCTGCACTTGGTGTTTCCAATTGGCGCCAGCGTGCGCGAAGCAGAGACGACTGGCTAAGGCTGATAACGCGTCAATGACCAGAAATGGTTGTACGCCAATTATGATGATGATGATGATTGTTATTGTTAACTTTCCGTGCGTTGCCCTGCAGAACACTTGCGTTGGTTGCTTGACCAGAATTAGGTTTTTGAATAATATCGTCAACTATTTGAGGATTTGTGGTGGCAGGCTGATTATTAAATAGTATTTGGGGATAAGTTACGTTTTAACTGTACGAGGTGTGATCAAAAGATAACCGTTACTTTCATCTTTTCGTGAGTTACGTATGTTCGATGTTCTAATTTTTTTTTTTTATGTTGGTACACATGTCTGTTATATATGTTGGCAATACCAACCATTTTGGTTTGTCAGTTTGTTTTTGACAGATAAAAAGGTTAGTCGTGTTTTGGTGTGCTCTTCGATTTTGTACTATTCGAAAAAATGGATCAAAGAAACTGTATTCAGTTTAGTGTAAAAAATGAAATTAAATGCGCAAGGACATTTGAAATGTTGACTTTGGCCTTTGGCGAGTCTACTATGAGCAGAACACAAGTTCAATTGTGGTATAACCGGTTTAAGGAAGGCCGAGAAGATGTCAATGACGATGCTCGTCCTGGTCGCCCAAGCACGTCAACAACCGATGAAAACATTGACGCAGTGAAGAAAATGATTTTAGATACTCGTCGAATGACTATCAGAGAGGTTGCTGATGATGTTGGCATATCGTTCGGCTCATGCCAAGCAATTTTTACGGCTGTTTTAGTCATGAAACGTGCGGCAGCGAAGATTGTTCCAAAATTGCTAAATTTTGAGCAAAAACAACGTCGCATGGACATCGCTCAGGAGCTGTTTTTGGCCAAAAACAAAACCTTTATCATGCCTCAACCACCGTATTCACCGGACTTGGCCCCCGCTGACTTTTTCCTCTTTCCAAAACTGAAGATACCGATGAAAAGAAAGCGTTTTGCTACGATTGAGGAGATAAAAGAAAAATCGAAGCAGGAGCTGTTGGCGATACCAAAAAAAGCGTTTCAGAAGTGTTTCGAGGATTGGAAAAAACGCTGGCATAAGTGTATTATATCTGAGGGGAATTACTTTGAAGGGGACAAGATAGTTGTTGATGAATAAATAAATACTTTATTTTTTGATCACACAATAACGGTTCTTTTTTGATCACACCTCGTATACCCTGCGACAGTTTTAATTTTAAATCTCTATATACAGGGCAACTTCTGTAATTAGCCGAGTGGCTACCACCACAGTTACTACATTTCTTTGCATATGTGTTAGCTTTAGCTAAGATGCAACTACTTTTAAGTTGGAGATCACCACAAACTACACAAATACTGCGCAGAGTGCAGTAGGATTTAGAGTGACCCAATTCTTGACAATTCATAAATTGTATTGGACCGTTACGTTTGTGCGTTTCTTCAACAGCAATTCTGCGGTATAAAAGATACCTTAGGTTACCTATAAATAATCTTTAATATAATATAATATTTTTTCACTAAATGTTCACAATATTCGAATGTTAATTTTGTGGTAAATTATTTTTATTTTATATTTGTTACTATTAATGTTTCTTCTCGAGTATAATATAAAGCGGCATCCCCGCCATCCAATAAACCTTTTGAGGGAGAAAATAAATTTATCAGATGTTAATTACAAGACAATGTTAAGTTAAGACTAGTTCTAGGTGTACTACCTTTGAAGCGAAACAAACGAAAACCCCAAATTTTAAAAGTTATGTGAATACTAATTGTGAATAGCCGTTGGGCTCGTAAGTTGTCGACGGGTAGGTTGCCCATGATCTGACTTTGTAAACTCTAACAATCCGACTACAGGCTTCGCGAGCATTTACAAGGCATATTTTTCCTCACAGAAACGCTACTAGTGCCTTCGGGCGAGCTTGTTGATTACGGAACCGGATATATACCTATTATAGGAACCGGATATATACCTTCACAAAGTGCGAATTCTTGCTGAATAGCAGAGGGAATTTAGCATCGTATGCTAAATGACCACCTACTCAAATTAATTTAAACGATAGTGATGATTCCGAATATTCGTGCAGACACGGAGTTAATTTCTGCAAACTTGAGAGAAGTAAAATATTTTTCTATCATTTTATGATTTTTCGCTAAATTCAAAATCTTGAATTATTTGGACAATTTTAAGGAAGCTCAAACTTTTTATCTCTAATTTTTCGAAGCCATCTGAAAATGTAAGCGAAGATCCGAGCCACCTTTCCTAGAGATGAAAACCTTTCAATATTTCGAGAAGTGGATTTATTGTGGTATTAACTGTGAATAATGTAATTGGGTTCTTTTTCTTCTCGAGTGCTTCTTGAACTTAAGAGAGATTAAAATGGATATTGTTTGGTCATAAAGCAGAGTCTTCTAGGAGGAACTGTGGCTGGCAAACCATATTGATTTATTTAATTCGTCCACTTTACAACCCCGAGATACTTTATCCGCTGGATTTTGCTTTGTTGCCACATGTCGCCACGATTCATTTCGGGTCCACTCTTGTATTTGGGACACTCAATTTGCTGCGAAAGTTTGCAGCGGAGATGTATTCGTTTTGATCCAATGCAAAACTATTTCGAAGTCTGTCCAGAAATTTACCTTTTCTATTGGTCGATTCAACATTGGCGAAATCCTTGAGCACAATTTGGCCAGAAGATGCGCTGCTAAGAGCTCTAAACGCGGAAGAGATTTAGTCTTAAGCGGTGCTACTCTATATTTCGCTGTAAGCAGCGTACATCTCGCACCACTCGCGGCTTGGGTTCGTATATATACGTAGCACCCGTATGCTCTTATTGAGGCTTTCTAAAAGCCATGAATTTGGCAGCTGGCACTCGACTCTGTATTTACATACCGAGGAATGGTAATTGATGGAGGCTACAGCAAATTGGCTTTAAAGTTTTGCCAGTTAGTATCGAGGCGCAATGGAATCGACTCATCCCAATCTAGTTTTTGCAACCAAATCTCTTGCAGTAAGATCTTTGATTTGGTAACTATCAGGGATAATAGAACAAGAGGGTCAAAGAAGCGAGTAGACACTGACTAAATATTGCGTTTGGTTGCTCGCAACTCACAAAAATTGTCTTCCAGAATGAAGCGAAAAATATAATTTTTCGGCTGCCAGTGGATTCCCAGCGTTTTGGTGGTGTCGGTATCGCTGAGCTGCAATAACTTTTCGTAACTCTCGCTGTTCGACCGATTAGGTTAATTGGAAAACCACTTTGCCAGTTTGAGGACTGCCGAATCTAAAATTTGATTCACTTCGGTTTGAATTTGAATGCGGGACCTCCAATGGTCGGATCCTATGGACAGGTCATCGACAAAAAGTCATTTCGAATGGCCAAGGAACTTAATTTTTAAAAGGCAATCTGACTTGTAGCCTTCCAGTTGATAAAATCTTTCTGGTTTTCGAAAAAAGTTGCTCTGTTACTACTTGCTTATCCACTGGAGTTTTGGTTTCTGGTGTACTTACCCGAAATTCTCCAACCCAATAATATATTTTGCAGCGTAGGCTGCTTCGGACTGGTTTTGATCTGACTCACCGATAACAGATCAAAGAATGTTTCAGCTCCTAATAAAATGTCCATCTTTTGACACTTGTAAAACGTTGGGCCAGCCAGATCGATATTTTGTGGGATTTTTCAGCCATTTGTATTAATCGTGCGATCTGAGTAATCGGATGATATCGAACGCATTACCCAAAAGTGTACCGAAAACTCGAAGTTGAACCTAGATTAAAAATAACCATTTAATTTGCCTTGGACCCTTTTGTTCGAATTGCCAATTTCGATTATATTCCAAGTTGGTTTTTCTCTTCGGATTAGTATCTTCTGCGCTAGCTCTTCGGTCATAAAGTTGACTTGCGACCCTGAATCAGGTAGAGCTCACGCTTGTAGATAATCACAGGAGCGAGCTTTTCCTTTAACTGCGGCTGTAGCTGACATCGGTCGGGAACGCTGCTAGTATGCATTGTCTGCGACGTTGTAGGTTGAGGCTCAGTTTCAAAGGAGATCGAGTATTGATGCAACATAGTGTGGTGCGATCGGTTGCACATACCATAGCATTCTGCTTTAACCCTTGAAACTGTATGTCCTTTGCGCAACCAATTTCTGCACAAAGAAATCGACTTAGTGAACTCGAATCTTTTAAGCTCAGTAATCGCTTGGAATTTTGGACAAGCTGTTAAGTAATGGTCCTTTGAACCACAGAGAAAGCAAGTCGGTGTTTGGAATTGATTACGATAAATGATACCTTCGATTTTTCCAGCTGTAGATTTTTTCTCTTTTTTCGAGTGTCTGCAATGGTAGGCCTTCTGTGGGATAAGAAAGCTTCATCAGCAGAAAGATGCTGGTACCTCTAATTGAGCATAGCTTCACAATCAGAGCAAAGCGGCAGCTTATCATAGCCAAGTTGCTCCCCCCACTTTGACCGAGTCGTGGGATCATACACTATGTGAATCTACATCACATTAGAAATATGTTTGTCATCACTCAACGACAGAAGCGAGTCATACACTGCAGACACCGTACCGATCCTGGATAGCAAAGATGACGCTGAAGGCCTTTGAAGTTTTCAAAAATCAAAAAGCTTCGAATCCGTAATGAAAATATTAGTCAAACTAGCCAACGCCTTACAGGATAGCCAGTACACTAAATGATTACATTTTTCAATGTCCGGGATTTTGGGATCATTTTGCGCTAAACTCTCAAATAAGCTCATGAAATTTTTGAATTCGGAATTCGTAGCCGCGAGCTGTGAGGTGCAATAAATGATGCTTCGCCAATTGAGTTTTCATTTATATATATATATATATATATATATATATATATATATATATATATATATATATATATATATATATATATATATACGAGTATATATATATATAGGTTCACTCCGTGAACCCTCTCCTGAAGGTGGCTGCGACCCCGTGCTAGCGACACCACGGCTGCTCTCGTTTCGAAGTGTGGCATGTTTTGGGATAGAGTTCCCCTTTCGTGTCTCACAGAGAAACGAGCGAAAAGCATGAGTGAACGTGTGTCCGGGCCGTAGCCATCTTTTTCACTCAACACGGCGAATTCGGCCGAACACGCTAACGTGGATTACCAGCATCCGACTTTCGCTCTCATTCGTTTTTGCACCGTAGCCGCCTCTACACCAAATTCCCAAAGCAACAAGATCGATTTAAATTTATATTAGTGCTGTAACACAATGTGCGGCTGCGGCTGAAGCCTTGAACGGCTCTAGTTTAAGTTCACATCCGTCTGCGTCCCGTTAAAACCTTGGCAGGCCTCAAAGTACGTTCGAGGTACGTAGTCATTTGGTTGACGGGGTAGGTTTGGCTGAGACTGGCTCCCAATTAGCACTGGTCACCTTCTCTAGTCCTGAATGTATTTGTTGTATTCTTCGTCGCTGTGTTTTTTCTCAGTTCGCAAGCGTAGCGCTGGTTGGCAAGATCGTTGGCTGTGCGTGAGGTTGCTTTTGTTGTAAATCTAATTATTCTAACTGGTATAATATGCTGCTCATTGGTTACAACGTAAGCAGCTTTTCGTTAAGTTTTCCAACGCAGTTGCTTCGGTTCAGGTCTATTATTCGTGATGTGTGTGTGGATATAAGTCCTCACAATATATATATACATGTACGAGGTGTGATCAAAAAAGAACCGTTATTGTGTGATCAAAAAATAAAGTATTTATTTATTCATCAACAACTATCTTGTCCCCTTTAAAGTAATTCCCCTTAGATATAATACACTTATGCCAGCATTTTTTTCAATCCTCGAAACACTTCTGAAACGCTTTTTTTGGTATCGCCAACAGCTCCTGTTTCGATTTTTCTTTTATCTCCTCAATCGTAGCAAAACGCTTTCCTTTCATCGGTGTCTTCAGTTTTGGAAAGAGGAAAAAGTCAGCGGGGGCCAAGTCCGGTGAATACGAGGCATGATAGCGGTTTTGTTTTTGGCCAAAAAATTACGCACAAGCATCGATGTGTGAGCTGGTGCGTTATCATGGTACAAAATCCATGATTGGTTTTTCCACAATTCTGGGCGTTTCTGATGAATGGCTTCTCGCAAACGGCGCATAACTTCAAGGAAGTATTCCTTGTTGACCGTACGACCTTGTGGCAAGAATTCATGATGCACCACGCCATTGCAATCAAAGAAAACTTTCAGCAAAACCTTCACGTTCGACCGAACTTGACGTGCTTTTTTCGGTCTTGGCTCATCTGGCCGTTTCCATTGGGATGATTGGGCTTTGGTTTCAATGTCATAGCCATACACCCACGATTCGTCACCAGTTATGATCTTTTTGAGGAAATCTGGATCGTCGTTGACGATGTTCAACAGCTCCTGAGCGATGTCCATGCGACGTTGTTTTTGCTCAAAATTTAGCAATTTTGGAACAATCTTCGCTGAAGCACGTTTCATGCCTAAAACATCCGTAAAAATTGCTTGGCATGAGCCGAACGATATGCCAACATCATCAGCAACCTCTCTGATAGTGATTCGACGATTATCCAAAATAATTTTCTTCACTGCGTCAATATTTTCATCGGTTGTTGACGTGCTCGGGCGACCAGGACGAGCATGGTCATTGACATCTTCTCGGCCTTCCTTAAACTGGTTATACCACAATTGAACTTGTGTTCTGCTCATTTTAGATTCGGCAAAGGCCCCAGTCAACATTTCAAATGTCCTTGCGCATTTAATTTAATTTTTTACACAGTCGTCGACTAACACTCGTTGCGATAGGTTCTCTCTCTCCTAATCTTGTGTTTTCTTTTCGCGATCGTCGCGGTTTTTGTGTTTTAATTTAAACGCATATAAATTTGTTTTTGTTTACAGTGAATTTTTTTTTCTTTTCCTAAAGTTTAGATTTCAAAAATATATATACTTTTCATGGCCCCCGGGCCTCCCCCGCTTGTGGGAGACAATCGGTTTGCCATTTTGGCAGACAGAAGTCCCCAAGCAAAAAGAAAGAAACCAAATAAAAATAAATATAAAGAAGAGGCTTTTCCTGAACTTCCTGAAGACGTACTACCCAACCATAAATTTATTACTGTTGCTTCGCTTAGTGATCAAAAAACTTAAGCTGATTTTTCATGCTTCGCAGTTCACAAAGCTCTTCAAATTATAAGTAGGAATATAATTTCCATCTCCGTCCTACGGGATGGAAATCTTCTTCTACTCGTCCAAGATTTAGTCACAGCAGAAAAATTCTTATCAACCAAACATCTTAACAACATTGGTCCTATTAAGTGCTCTTTGCATCCGTCCCTAAACCATTCAAAAGGCACAATTTACGTTCTTTACCTTATTAAAGTTTCAGACGAAGAAATCGTCACTGAATTAAAATCCCAGGGTGTTTTTTCAGTCTTCAAATTCAATAAATTTGTTGAAGGGAAACCAGTACCAAGTGGCGTAATATTACTAACTTTTGATTTATTCCTAGCACCCAAAAAGATCGATGTCTCATGGCATTCGGTTTTTGTAAGAGAATATTTTCCCAACCCCATGCGGTGCAAAACTTGTCAACTACTTGGTCACACTTCTAAACGATGCAATAAGTCTCCAGCATGTGCCATCTGCAATTTACCTCCTCACGCCCCGCAAGTCTGTACTCGCATTTTCTGTGCTAATTGTTCGTTAGAACACCCCGCATCCTCCAAAGAATGCAAAAAATATATTGAACAGAAAGCAGTTCTTGAAATTAAAACTAAAAACAAGTGCACTATGCGCACTGCTAAAACAATTTATGAAAGAAATATAAGTATAGAACAAAACATAAGTAAACAACAGCAAAACAATGGTAACGATTCCGTTACTGTTAGCTACTCAGAGGTAGCGAAATCGAACACTGGTAACTCAGAAAAAGAAATATCAAATAACATCCAAACAACACAAAAAAATGTTACATACAAAAAAACACAACACACAAAAACACAAGAAACTAATATCAAAGAAAATTACAATGTAAACAACAACAATAAAAACTTACCTGACCCAGAGTCCCTCTCTACCACTCCCCCCTCTGCAATCCAAAACCCCTCTCTTCCTCATTCTTCTATCCACTTTTCGTCTGCAACAGACTCTTCTTCTAACCCCACATCTCCAACAAAACCCACACACCTTAACACTCACGAAAACAATAACTCTTCAAAAACAACTTCCACTCTCTCTTATCTCTCCCCCACTAACAATATTGCTTCTCAGCTTTCTGAATCCAGTAGCAACGTTAGCTCGATCGACTCCAACTTCAGCTCGACACATGACATAACATATGATGATCTCTCAATGGAAGACGACAACTTTTAATAAAAACGAAATCTTCTCTTTATTATCTCTTTATGAAATTTAAAATTGTGCAATGGAATATGAACGGTTTTGTTAATAATTATCATGAAATGGTACTTCTTATCAAAGATATACAACCAGATTTCCTCGCATTACAAGAAACTCATTTTTCTTGTAATATCCACAATTCAATTACACCAAAAGACTATGTAGGTTTTTTCCACAATCTGCCTTTGAATACCTCATCCAAACAGGGAATTGGAGTTCTTGTAAAGAAACACATTCCGCATAAGTGCGTCCCAATCACTGCAAACATATCAGCTTTAGCTTTAGAAATAAATATTGGTTTTTCATTTACCATAGTAAATTTATACATTCCACCTTCACAAACCTTAACACCGCAAGATATATTTTCAATTATTAGACAAATAAATACACCTTTCATTCTCTTAGGGGATTTTAATTCTTGGAGCCCTATTTGGGGATCCAAAGAATGCAACGAGAAAGGAAAAATTTTAGAAGATGTCATTCTAGCGGAAAATCTTATAATATTAAACGACGGTAGTTACACTCACTTCTCAACGCACAAAACATTCACACATGTTGACTTGACAATGTGTTCAGCCCAGCTTGCACCAAAGTGCAATTGGGAAAGATTAGACGACCTTCACGGTAGCGATCACTTTCCGATTGTTACGGAAGTATTATCTAACTTAAACTTTGAGAAAATAAAGACTAAACCAAAATTTAAAACTGATCTCGCAAATTGGCCTAAGTTCCAAATATTATGTGATCACAATAATACCACAACATACTCTGGTAATGTAAATAAAGAAGCAGCCCAACTTAACAAATTGATTAAATCGGCAGCTAATATAGGTATCCCACAAACCAAAAATACTTCTGTCAAATCAACAGTCCCTTGGTGGTCCACAGAGCTTGGTGTATTGAGAAAAGCAAAACAAATCCATTGGCATAACTATAAACGTGTTCAAAATACTCAGAACCTAATTTCGTATAAACAGTCAAATGCTACTTTTAAAAAAGCTCTAAAATCAGCCAAATATAATAGTTTCGAAAAGTTTACACAAAAAATAAACCCTAATTCCAGCATAAAAAGAATTTGGTCCGATATAAAAACGTTAACAGGGAACAATTCTAATCTTAATTTAAGAGTAATAAATTTTAATAATCATCAGTTAACATCTTCTCTGGACATAGCCAATTCTTTTGGAAGATTTTGGTCCCTCTACTCTGAGGATCAAAGTTGTTCACAGGAATTTGTCATAAATAAAACTGAAACTTTGCAAAACGAATACAGTGCAAGCCGAGTCTCTTCTTCAGCTAGGAAAATCGAAAATAAGATATCGATGATTGAACTCGAAAACTCCTTGCATCTCGCTAAAGGAAAAACCCCTGGCTTTGACAGGATATCATATCCTATGCTCAAAAACTTGCCACGTTCCGCAAAGGACAGACTGCTTACATTGTACAATAATATTTTTGAACAAGGGATTTATCCCCAGTCTTGGAGAACAGCCGAGATTGTACCGATTCCTAAGCCCAATAAACCAGCTTCGGATATTTCTGGGTATCGCCCAATTTCGCATTTGCCTTGTATGGCAAAGACCTTGGAAAAAATAATTGCAAAAAGAATCTCTTGGTACCTAAATAAAAACAGCCTCATTAGCGCCAATCAGGTCGCTTTAAAACAAAAACAAAGCGCATTAGACGTATTATTGCATCTCCAGCACTATGTGTCAAATGCTCTTTCAAGCAAAAATCATGTCTCTATTCTGGCGACTGATTTTGAAAGAGCTTTTGACCGCATAGGAGTGCATGTAATTTTGAATCAACTCCAGACCTGGAAAGTTGGTCCGGGGATCTTTAACTTTGTCAGAGCCTTCCTGATCAGTCGCAAGTTTCGAGTTAGGATTAATCATAATTCATCTGAGACGTATCCACTGCACAACGGGATCCCACAGGGATCACCATTGTCAGTTATTCTTTTTATCACTGCGTTTGACCAATTGAGTAGAATTTTATCTGGCTACAAAAACATCGAACATGCAATTTACGCAGACGACGCAATTATTTTTTCCAAAACAAATAATAGTATTTCAGTTAGAGATAATTTTGCAGATATATTAAATAAAATAAAAAAATGGGGCCAGCTTTCAGGAGCTGCTCATTCAATTGAAAAATGTAAAGTTTTACATATTTGCAAAAAAATTAATTGTTCAAAATTTATTCTAACATACAACAATATTGTCATAGAATTTGTCAATTATTTAAGAATTTTAGGAATAATTTTTGATAGTAAGCTTACCTATAAACAACATTGTCTAGATCTAAGGACAAAACTAGCGGCCAGACTTAACATCATAAAATATTTATCCTCAAAACACTCAATGATTCATATAAAGACACTCGTAAATGTAACTAAAGCTTTAATATTATCAAAAATTGATTTCGCACTCCCAATATTTGGTTGGTGTGCACAAACTCACATCAAACGCCTATACGCACCATACCACACAGCCGTTCGAAGAAGTATCAGCGCATTCCCGACATCACCTATCAAAAACATCTTGGCTGAGGCTGGTCTTCCAACAATAGCTGAGCGAATAAAATGGTCTTCATATCTTCTTATTCCTAAACTTTTCAACTGCAACAATGCGATCCTACACCAAGATGTAACCAGAGCATTGGCCCATGAAAAAACGGTCAGAACAAAATCCACCATACGGCACTGCATTGATGGTTTAAGGACCATGCAGTTAAACATCAAACATCGTCTGATAAAACAGAATAAGGAGCCACCTTGGCACCTTAGTCAATCGTCTTTTATACTTAGTTTAGCAGATCATTCAAAATCAACTACTAATCCAGCTATTTACCGACAACTTTTTTCGATAAAGAAAGCCAACTAAAAGCAAAAGGCTATACACGAATTTTTACCGACGGCTCGAAGTCCAGCGATGGAACCTCGTTTGCCGTCGCGCATCAGAATGGTAACTTAATTGCTAAAGGAATACTTCCAGATTATGCATCAGTCTTTACCGCCGAAGCTCTGGCAATTCAAACAGCCATCGACTATTGCGTCCGCAATAAAGGAAAATTTGTCATCTGTTCTGATAGCAAATCTACAATAGACGGCATTCTGAACATCAACAATAGCAGCGAAACCATATCCAATCTCCGTGATTCCTTTATCAAAAACTCAAAAAAGCTTCAACTAATGTGGATCCCTGGCCACTCTGGCATTGCTGGAAATGAACATGCAGACCAAGAAGCAAAAGACGCCGCCAAATCACCATGTCCAACTACATACATATCCGATAACAAAGACTTGGCAAATTCTATTAAAAAACGACTATACGAAAACCGGTCAGATGAGTGGGCCATCTATAGTCATAGGTACAAAATCTATAATACAGATGGATCCAAAGCTACTTATCCTGCAACATGTTCCCGACAACAAACGAGACTTTTCGTTCGACTTCGAACTGGTCATACAAAATTAACCCACGAACATCTTTTAAACGGCACCACTTTGACAAATTGCAGATTTTGCAATGGACCACCAACTATTGAACACATACTTAACGAATGTAGCCATTTTAACCAGCAGCGGAAAGATACTTTTAAAGAAATAATTTCTACCGAGTTTTTAAAAACAATTTCCTCTCCCAACATCTAAGCCATTGAATCCTATTTTAAAAATTGTAATCTAGTTTTAGATATTTAGTTTATACAACAAAACTCATATTATATTTTTATAGAGTCGAAAGCCCTGGCAGCTAGTACTCGATGTACACATTAGTTATAATAATTAATTATTGTAATTAATAATATTAAATAAATAAATAATTTTTTACACAAAACTGAATACAGTTTCTTTGATCCATTTTTTCGAATAGTACAAAATCGAAGAGCACACCAAAACACGACTAACCTTTTTATCTGTCAAAAACAAACTGACAATCCAAAATAGTTGGTATTGCCAACATATATAACAGACATGTGTACCAACATAACAGAAAAAATAATGCGAACTTAGAACATACGTAACTCACGAAAATATGAAAATAACGGTTATTTTTTTATCACACCTCGTATATATATATATATATATATATATATATATATATATATATATATATATATATATATATATATATATATATATATATATAATATATAATATATATATATATATATATATATATATATATATATATTTTATTTTATTTTATTTTTTTTCTTCAAATTATAATTTATGTAAAATTTAAACACAAAATTTCAATTTTTTTAATTAAACTAATAATGAAATATATGTAAAGAAATAATGAAATATAATATTAATATGAATATTGTACTCCATAGTATATATAATGTATATATTTAGTGATATTATAATTTATTAAATTAATAATACAAGGAAAAGGAAATTTAAATTGACTTAATGTTCAACTGAACTTAAATATATGAATTTGAAATGTCAGCTAGGAAATTAAGAAAAATTATTATAAGGATGCAGCTCTGTGATTGGAAGGAGGAAAGAAGCTTCAGGAAAAGCACATATCGGAAGACGATAGGACCTCCAGAGGAAGGGACCAACTTATTATTCTATGGCTTGGAGATAAATGCCGACCAATCTGGAATTTTTGGAAATTGCACATCACATTGTGATTCAGTTATTGGCTATCAATGGGAATATAGATAAGTTTCCTTGCGGTGGCATATTTTCCATTAAACAAATTTGCTTTATAAAGTCCATTCAATGTATCACAATTTGTATAATATTTGAAGATATTGGGTAAAAGCTTAAGGAGGTGGCTGAAGAACCACTAACTTATAAAATAAGAAGAATAGATTTTGGCCCATGGACATCAATTTATTCATTACGGTGCATATGTCCAAGGTAGAGATTGAATTTGTGGAATATGATGCACACATGAAATGGGTTCATTATAAGAAAGAAACTGGTATCTGATATAAGTACGTGACTTACTTCTGTAAACGTTCATTTCAGAGAAATAACGATAGTCTACTGTAGTGTATGAAAAGCATAATGTATGTACACACAAACGCCAACACCATACGTAAGTACATCGAACTCTCATATAAGAATGTCCACGTTATGAAGCGCGAACAGCGCGCACGTTTTTGATTACGCTGCATTCTAATGTTCAATGCCCTTGAACGAATGTACGCCGGCATTGACCATGATACTTTTCGCCGACATTGCAAAAGCCCTCTTTATGTATTAAGAACCATATTATATACTAAGTCTTAGCACATAAGAATTTAAAGTATAAATAGCAAATAGGTTTTATCAATAAATCAGATTCGATCTGGAAACCAAACTTGAGCCCACGTTAAGTTTGTAATTTGTTTGTAATTTGACTTGCATATACGCCAGTCAGAAAAGAGTCAATGAAGGACCAAAAAATAAAATAAGGGAATACAAAAAAATACAGATATAATAAAAAAAGAAAACAAAACAAAAGAAAACGGAAATAAGTATTTATTAAATGCACATAATTGTTCATAGTGAAAGAAAATTGTTATGAAATTATTCACTAGAAGGTAGTTGCACTCCTTCTCTAGAAAAAGGGGAGGGATGTTGTGAGTCAAAATCAAGCTACCTGGCTCACAATACCAACTTCTAACAGATACTACACATTTGATGAAGTTAACATTTAAGAAATATTCACGCACATGCTTTTAGGGCGCGTTAAATATTATAGCGACTATTATGTAAAGTTTCAGGATATTAGAGTTCCCCTTTGGATTGGCATTGGCAATGAAATGCACTATCGGCATTCTTGAAATCAGTAGGTTAGTGGATTATCCGACTGACACCAATCAACAAATGCGAAAACTAGAATACAAGAAAAGTGCTTACCTTAGCAAGTAAGACGAACTCTAAATAGTATTTGAGCTCTGTGATTTTAAGAATAAAAGAGCTAATTGTTTTGTACTTGAAAACGATAAACGTGTGGTTAATTTTGACGGCTTTAAGAGTCTTCTACTGACACCAGTTGTTCGTTCGCGCCAGTGCCTGTGATCGACTGCTAGTGGTGAACAAAGTACATTGGGAGGCATGTACGAACGAAGATCCCAACATCTTTGCGCAGCCAGTCTAAGGACATATCGTTCTAGAATCACGCGGATCCCACCTTATTGGCCAGGACCAGCACATCTGCAGGAAACCCAGGGTAAGAAACCCTGAAGTAGGAGAATTTCTCAGTAGCATTTGGAGGACACCCAGTACGCGTGGTTAAACCGTTCCTGAAACAGGCAGAGCATCCTGTAACCGACAAGATGACATCAAAATAGTGAGTATTTAGTATACTATCGTAATTGTACGACTGAAGGGGTGCCTTCGCGCCAGTCAAAGAAATTGCAACATTAGGCGCTATTGTGCTGTTGCACGCAACTATGTCTTGGCAACCATAGAACCGTAAGTATGATCGGACGGTCTACGTATTTTGTCTGAGCTATGAAGACTTTTTGGTGGGAGAATGTGTTTGTGTGTCGGTAGGGACATTTGGTTTTGTTTTAGCACTGATTCTAATTCCTAATTATTATAGTATTAGTTCATTGGGAGGCAAGAACGCACGAAGGCAAGAATCCTGGAGAAATCCGACGAGAAACAGATCGACACCCATAATCTCTTTGACGACTATAAAGCTCCTTTCGATAGACCGATAAGGGATTGCCTATATGCCACCATGTCTGAGTTTGGTATTCCTGCAAAGCTAATAATGCTCTATAGAATGACATTGCGCAGTACGTCTAACTTTGTCAAGGTAGGAAGTGACCTCTCCGAACCATTGAAAACCGTGCGAAGTTTCAGACAAGATGATCCACGGTCGTGCGACCTCTTCAATTTCGCCATGGAAGGGGTACTGTGGAAAGCCGGTGTACATCGGAATGGCACTATTTTCTACAAAAGTGTGCAGCTCCTCTCATATGCTGATGACATCGACATCATTGGACGTTGCAAATGAGATGCTACTGCTAAAGAATCAATAAGAGTGGGTATGACGGTGAACGAAGGCAAGAAAAAGTATATGCTGTCCACCAGCAGGGATACTCAACGTTTAGGATCCCATGTTACAGCGGACAACTGCACTTTTAAAGTTGTTAAGAATCTATATTCCTTAGTTCCGCCATTAACACAGAAAACAACGTCTTTTGGAGATTAAATGAAGAATGACGCAATTGTATATTAAAGCCCTCTCTCCGCCGACAAAACTGACACCCTACAAGACCCTCATCCTGCCCATGCTACTCTATAGCGCAGACCCATAAGTCGTGGCGCAGATTTATGCAGCCATACTTTTGTTGTTCGAGAGTAAAATTCTTCGTAAAATCTTCGGTCCTGCTCATATAGGCGACGACTACCGTATTCGGATGAACCACGAACTGTACGAACATATAATTGTTGACAACGTCTGCGCTAGCTTGGATATATCGTGCTTATGGACGAGGATGCTCCGGTGTAAAAGGTGTTCAAAGCAGATGCCGCAGGACGATGACGTAGGGCCGGACCATGCCTCCGATGAAAGGAACAAGTCGAGGAAACCCTAACCACACTTGGTATAAAGCAGAAGACGTACGTAAAGCAGAGGTGCCTGATAACGGATTGTTTCGCAGATTCTGCGATTAGGCCACGAAAGAAGAAGACTTCTGCTCGTCTATTGAAATTTCTAACGAGTCAGCAAGACTTTGTAGCATTTTGTCAAGGGACCACATAAATCCCTCCTTTAATAAAAAATTGGACGGCTCCTGAGCAACGTGTTCGAGAGAAATTCTGCAACTACTTCTAGACACGCACTTTTCCGGATGACGGGATTTACCCTGAGCATACCAGAACTTTGGGATCAGGGGCCGAAAGGGGTATAATCACAAAGCAGAAGTTGCCATGGGCCATTAATAGTTTCGCCCTTACAAATGAACTGGACCGGGTGCGATCATTACAATGATTTTGAAGGTCACACAAGAATGGGTAATATATTGACTGGAACTCATTTTTAAGGCCTGCTTTGTAGTCAACAATGCTACTACTACTGCCGGCTGGAGACGAGCAAAGCTTTTGTTTATCTCAAAGGCATGAATAAGAGGTTATAAATCGGTCAAGGATTTTCGGCCAATAAGTCTGACTTCGTTTATTCTGAAGACCCCCGAAAGACAACTTGAACTTCATATAAGAATAGAAATAGAGCATAAGCTTTTAGATGCCCAACAGTTTTCTTTAAAGGGAAATCGACAGAGACAGCCCTTCATGAGGTAGTGAGGACGGTGGGAAGGTCCATCGAGTACAAACAATATACACTACTATTCTTGGTGGCAATAGAAGGTGCTTTTAACAATATCCAAAGAGTATAGGCGCAGATCCGTGGATGGATTAACGCAATGCTCAAAACAAGGGTTGTAAAAACGGAGTTTGGTAGTAGCCGCATAAATAAATGTGTGAAAGGAGGTACCCCACCCCATTCAATTGTGGATATGTGCCATGGATGGCGTCCTCAAAGAACTAAACGAGGGAGGTAGTAAAGCGGTGGCATATGCGGTTGACGTGGTTATAAAAGCGGAATCCTCCAGATGTCAGATGTGTTACCTCATTTAAACAAAACTACACTGTCTCTATTCTCAAGTGCCGAAACTGAACTGGAAATTAAACACGGAGCAAAGGATACACAAAGCAGGGTTTCCTCTTTACTCATGCACAAGTATGACTGGTAGGAAGTGGTGTCTTCGGCCAGAGTTAATGGTATGGATGTACAAAATGGATATGCGTCCAATTTTGTCATATGGAGCATTGGTCCAGTATAAAGTTGTTGGAAGGGAATACAACATCACCAAACTAAGTAGAATAAAAGAACAGCGTGTGCTGTAATACCAGGAGCAATTAGATCTTGCACCACGCAAGTCCTTAATGTATTAGTGCATCTGTTTCCAATTGGTTTATTCATCAGGAATATCGATGCCCTAAGCGCGAAGGGAATTAAACTGCTGTAAAAATGGACTGTACGGTAGAAACAGACCACAAAGTACTTACTATGGTTATTGGAAAAAACCATAGTAGCATAGTGCATTCGCATCCTCTCACACCAGGAATGGAAAAGGTGGAATCACGGATAAGACAGATACCACATTATACATTGATGGCTCAAAGATGGATTGTGGGTTAGGAGCAGGTGTCTGCCCAGATGAGCTAAGGATTATTTAATCATTCAGAATTAAAAAATACCAATATTTTTCAAAGTGAGCGGATGTGTTTTTTTTCGGGCTCCGTAATTTTTTGAGAATTTAAAAAAAAAATGTTTGTTCAAATCAAGTGCGATAAGGTGATAAGCCAAATCTGGCAATCAATATTTAATTAAATCTGAGACAGAGACTAAAAAAAAAAATTAAATAAAATTAAACAAAAATTTAAATATAAAATAAATAAAAGGTGCTTCTAGTAAGTATTGAAACGAAAAATCACACACATAAACGTAAACATAAACTGTAAACAAACACTAGCTGAGAGGGCGTACTTATGAGCACATTACGCTCTCCCCAACCAGAGCGTAAGCTCGCTAAGGCAGATAACGCATCGTACAATGTGAGCAAAGATCTGATGCTCTCTAACGACACAGACAATTTGATGCTTGAGCCGTCGCCCGAGCGTTTGGTGATGAAAGCTCAGCGTACACTAAACAGTAAAGCAATCAGCATAGTTTCAAAAACTGATGATATTCAGCGCCTACGCGCTAATTCACTATCTGCTCTCTCCACAGCAAACACATTAACAGATACAGCCACCAACAAAGCATTAAACAACAACATTAAAAAAAACTGCAAAACAGAATAGTTCGGCAATACAGACTGGCATGGACCGCTATATAAATATTAAGCGAAAGCTAAGTCCGTTTAAAAACATGACAAAAAACCAAAAAAAAATTTATAAACCAAATAAATATGAAGAATGCACCAACACATTACCGAGCCAAAATCGCTTTGCCTTGCTTGCCGATAATGTAGCAGATCCAGACCAAAAAAATGAAGGTACAGAAATACTTAAAGAAGTCAAACCTCCCCCAATTTATCTGCGCGAACGCAGCTCTAATATGCTGATCTCTAGACTATCTAGCTTGATAGGGCAAAAGAACTTCCATATAGTTGCACTAAAGAAGGGTGACTTACACGAAACAAAAATTCAGATCTATACTAACAAAAATTATCGCTTGGCAATCAACTACCTTGACAGTAGAAAAAAAACTATTGTACGTATCAACTGAAAAGCAGTAAAGGTTTGATTGTCGTATTAAAAGGAATAGAATCAGATGTCGACCAATCTGAGATGAAAGAAGCACTGATCGAAGCCGGTTTCAATCCAAAATCCATATTCAACATTAAAAATAAGAATAATATTCCACAACCAATGTTCCGAGTGGAGCTTGAACCAGAATCAAGAAAGCTGCAAAAAAATGAAGTCCATCCAATCTATAATATGCGATACCTTATGCACCGCCGAATTTCAGTTGAAGAACCCCACAAACGCAACGGCCCTGTACAATGTTCAAACTGCCAAGAGTTTGGTGATACCAAATCGAATTGCACCCTACGCCCCATTTGCGTTGGTTGTGGTGACGTCCACCCATCCTCTGCCTGTACGGTCGATAAAAAAAATGAAAATGTTCTTACTAAAATATGCAATAATTGCGGCGGAAGTCATACAGCAAACTATAGAGGTTGCCCAGTGTATGCTGAGCTGAAAAATAAAATGCGCCAACAGAAGGACAGAGGTCGATACGAAGTTACTTACGTAGCGCCTCTACACCAAATCCCGACTACGTTCAACGACAAACATGCTCCACCTGTCATGAGTTATTCTGATGCACTGAAATCAAATTTAGCTGAAAACTCAAATACCCATAAACAATCGCAAAATCTAGAGGCAGTGCTCTTAACCTTAACGCAATGTATGACACAGTTCATGTCCTCAATGCAATCAATGATGCTAGAACTAATAAATAATCAAAATCAACTTCTGAAATCCATACTTGCAAACAAATGAATACATTAAAAATTTCTCATTGGAACGCGAACGGTATTAGCCAGCACCAACTTGAAGTGCAAAATTTCCTTATTAACAGCAAAATAGACATATTACTCATTTCTGAAACATATTACTCATTCGTGAATCACAATTCTAAAATAAAAGGTTATAAGTTCTACAAAACGTTGCATCCGGATGGCAAAGCTCGAGGTTGGACAGGCATACTCATAAAATACCGCATAAAACACCACTCACTAGAAAACTACGACAAGGAATATCTCCAAGCGACCTCCATCTGCCTGCAATGTTGGGACGCCAACATAACGGTATCATCTGTTTATTGCCCACCTAGACACATTGTCACAACAGCTCAGTTTGAAATTTTTTTCAAGTCGTTGGGAGAAAAATATATAGCAGCCGGTGATTACAATGCTAAACATACGCATTGGGGTTCACGCCTTATAAATCCCAAGGGTAAACAGTTATATTACGCCTTGACGAATCGGCGTAACAAAATTGACTTCGTGTCTTCTGGTAAACCCACTTACTGGCCTACGGATCAACGGAAGATCCCGGACTTACTAGATTTTGCAATAACGAAAGGACTCCACCAAAAACTTCAGTCTACGGAACCATGCTTTGAGCTGAGTTCAGATCATTCCCCAGTTATAATGCACCTAAGGTAATACCCAGAAAACATAAACCAACTTTTTCGATTAGTAACAGGTAAAACAAATTGGTTAAAATTCCGTAAATATATTTGCAGTCACCTTCCTGAAAAATGTAGTCTTAAGAGCCCGGATGAATTAGATTCCGCAGTACAATCATTTAACTGCACACTGGTATCAGCAGCAATCCACTCTACACCCCCAAACGGCCAAATCCCACGCAAATCAATATGCTCAACATCATTCGAAATTGAAAGACTGATAACGGCAAAGAGACGGCTCAGACGACTGTGGCAAAAGCACAGGTCACCAGCGCTAAAGCAAAAATTCACGAGAGCCAAAAGCAAACTGCGAAACGCATTGCGCGACGAAACTGAAAGAGGTATACAGACCTACATCTCGCAACTGAACCCCCTTCAATCCACAAACTACTCTTTATGGAAGGCAGTCAAAAACACGAATAAACCTACAGAATCGGACTCGCCTATAAGACTTATAGACGGAAGATGGGCAAGAAGCAATGAGGAGAAGGGGCAAGCTTTGGCTCAACATCTTAAAATCACATTCCAACCAAATCCTCCTAGTAACAACTTTAAAATACCAACACTAAACAACCTAATTCCCCAGATGGACCTACGGTTGAGGCCGAAAGACGTGTGGCATTTTATCTCAACTCATTTAGATAAAAAGAAAGCGGCAGCCCACGATCTGATGTTGATGGAGCTACCTCCGCTTGCAGTAAAGCATTTAACAACATTATTTAACACAATTCTTAGACAAAGTTTCCTCAAGTTTGGAAACTGTCTCACGTAATCATGATACCTAAACCTGGCAAAACTCCAACGCAAGTCTCGTCATACAGACCAATAAGCCTGTTATCCGTCCTCTCGATGCTATTCGAGAAATTATTGCTATCAAAATTAACCCCATATCTGGTACAGAATAAAGTAATTCCTAACCACCAGTTTGGCTTTCGAAAAAATCATGGCACTATTGAACAAGTACACGGTCTAGTGTCCCAAATCAGAAAGGCGTTCGAGGAGCAACAATACTGCTCTGCAGTGTTCCTCGATGTCGCACAAGCCTTTGACAAAGTGTGGCACGAGGGCCCCGTCTACAAAATAAGAAAACTTCTGCCTTCAAATATCCATAGTATCCTGGTATCATACTTAAAGGGTAGGCGATTTCAAGTCAAATGTGAGGATTACCTTTCACCAGAAATGGATATATTGGATGGAGTACCTCAATGAAGTGTTCTTGGACCGATAATGTACACACTATACACCTCAGATTTACCAACAAACAAATATCTGCTCACCTCAACTTTTGGCGCTGACACTGCGATTTTATCTTGCCACAAGCACCGTCAAATAGCATCGCGTGATCTCAACGAACATTTACACGTGGTTGAAAATTGGCTTTTGAACTGGCGCATCGCAGTAAATGAACAAAAAAGCACACACATAACATTTACACTCACCAAACACACGTGTCCTCCAATCATACTCAACAACACAACTATCCCACAGGAGACGGAAGTGAAATATTTAGGCATTCACCTCGACAGACGCCTTACGCCACGACCCGCTTAAAGAGAGCAGACTTATCGCCATCGTAAACTATTATTAAATAAGCCATATTTACTAATTTCTATAATTACTTTTATTTATATTGTTTTTGTAAAATAATAAGTGTTCACTAATATCCTCTCCTTACAGTGGTGAGGAGCAGTGATACATTGTTTTCTAGTTTTAAGATACGAGTATATTTACTTATTGTTAGTCTCCACCATGAGTTGTTACAATAAATATGAATTGCTTAAAAAAAAAAAAAAAATTCAGACTCCCGAACACATCAAGTAGTTGGCGGTCTGTAAATAAGTGGATTTTGTTTCCATATAAATATGGCTTAAAATAGTTAGTGAGCCTAAAGTAGTAAAAGCTCCTTTTCTGTTGTAGAGCATTTTTGTACGTGGTCATTTAATGTTCTGCTGCCGTAGCAGATTGGATGATTATCTAATTGTAGTACTACACCTATAGCGTAAATGCTAGCATCGGTTACTAACTTAAATGTTTTATTTAAGTCTGGGTATCTCAAGATTGGGTCTTCCGTCAGAATATGCTTAAGTGTGTCCTAAGCATTAATATAACTTTGGTCGTTAATATATATTTTGGTGCCCTTTATGTATTTTGTTAGTGATTGTGCCACCGTAGCATTGTCTTTAATGAGTTTGCGGTAGTACCCTGTAACGTCTAAAAATTACTTCATTTGTTTTTGGGTAGTGGGTAGTTTTAGTTTTAAAATATCATTTACTCTTTGCGGGTTGCGCTTAACTCCTTAGTAGGTCAAGACATGCTCCAGAAACTTCGTCTGTTTTGCAAAAAATTTTAATTTGTCACACTGCATCTACAGATTATGTTCTCTTAGTTTGTTAAATACTTTTTTGATGCTTTCCACGAGATCCTCGATTGAGTTACTAATGATAAAGTATATCGTATATACTAGGCAGATTTTGTTTGTATATTATTTCAGGATATATTTCATTGGCCATTGGAAAGTGGATGGGACTTTTTTTAGTCCGAAAGGTATATGAACATATTCGTAATGTCCTAATGGTATCCTGTCTTCTTCCTTCACCGGTATCTCGTGGAAGCTTTCAGCTAGGTCTAGTGTGTTGATGTATTGGGCTTGTCCAAGTTTGTCAAGAATTCCGTCTATGTGGGGTATCGTGAATTTGTCGTTTTGAAATTAATGTTGGAAGTTGCAGCTGTGAGTGTTGTTGCAGCTTCTTTATTTACGGAGGAACCTTGGATTTTATATAAAATTGTCTGAACAGGAACAGAAAGTATGCATATTGGCGTATGAAATAATGGATCATATATTGATACCTTCCTCGCTGAAAACACAAATCGTGATGATTCCGTATAGGTAATCAAGATCAATCAATATCCCGCATCATCAGCATAGTCACCATAATATTAATTATCGTCAGTGGCGTCAAAATAGCTTAGGAATTTATTTACGACCGCCGTGAATCTTATTTCTTGGATTTGGTAGCTATTTTGCTGGTACCATCTTCATTTTCTCATAGGTCTCATTTCACAGTCATCTCGCGCATGGGGAGTAAGAAACCCCTCCAATCTTTTGTATCGAAAATTAACTATTAACTTTTAACTTCAAAACTTATTTCAGCAGAAAATTATTCCCAGACAGGATCGTTTAAAATGTTGACTTTTGGTCAGTTTCATGCATGTGTTTGACATTGTTTTGTCGTTCGTTTCTTTACTTTATTTCTCCTTCTTCTACCTTTACTTCATCGTCTTCTTCAATTTACTTTTCTGACGCTAATTTTTATTTTGCAGCTGATATTGCTTTTAATCTACTTTCCACCATTCTCAGGGACGTTGGTTTACCTCATGCTTTGGCTGAGACGGTTCACTACGCTCCTTTTAAGTCCATGTTGTGATGATCCACCAAGATATTCTTCTTTGCCCAATAACGCCTTAAAACTTTAAAATATACGAACCTATATATACTGGACTTTTTCCTTACCAATTTTTTCAATTATTATATGTTTATAAAAATTAATTCATAACCTACGTTTGTTTTTAATTTTACTTCAATTTTCATTTTATAATTTTGAAACATTTTTTAATTTTTCTTACGTGTATACATATATTTTTCATGTTATTTGTATTCTATTTTTCATTCTTCAATTTTAACATATCACTTCGCTTTTCCTGTCGAATAGTTAATTAGTCGGAAAAAATCAGAAAAAGTCAATTTTAATATTCTTTTAGTTTTACTAATTTTGTAATTTCTATTTTTTTTAAACGGAATATAATAAATTCAATCAAATAAGAAAAGTTATTAGTGCAACGCAGTGAATGGGGATTACAACCCCAATCATAATAGGTTTATAGGCCTAAATTCGGATGAGAACCTAAGTAAAGCACGACACAAAGGTCTTAGAGCCGGAGACTTTGTACCGCTTCCAGAAACACGTCAAAACAACGATAATTATAAGAGATACTTGGTAATTTCTGCATATATGGATTCATTAGAACAGCAATCTCGACCAATATGATCACACATTGTTTTCCAAATTGAAAGAGGATTAAACCATATCTAACGTGAGTACACCGAAGTGACTGAACTTAGATCTGGCGATCTTTTGATTAAAACAGATAATTTAAAACAGATAATTTTAAAGTAACATATCACGCTAATCTTAACACAATTCAAGGTAGAATTTACTCCAAAAAGATCATCGATATTCCTGATGAGGAATTGATTTCCTCATAGGCAGATCAAAGAAAATAATGGGAAAAGTGGGAGGTAAAATTTTCCCAACTGGTGCTGCCTAAAATTAGGTTGGGAAAAAGTGGAGGTACAGGAATACTTTCCAACACCAATGAGATGTGCAAATTTTCAAAAACTTGGTCATACCAAAAATAGGTGTCTAAATATTGAACTATGCACAACATGTGCACTGCCAACACCACATGAACTGTGTGTTCATAATTACTGTATAAATTGCGATAATGAAACACACACTTCGTCTGACTCCGCTTGTTCAGGCTTCCTCAAACACTAAGCTGTCAATAAGATAAAGATCGAACCACGATGCACAGGAAGAGAAGCATGGAAAATATACAACAACAACCCTGGAGGCTATAGTATTGAACCATTCGGTAAGAAAAAAACTTTTGCAAAAATCATCTCTCAATCAAACAATAAAATAATACAATTAAATGAACCCAGTAATGGAGCGTCTCCTTCAAGTAATAAATCAAATAAAAATACAAATATATCAAGTAAAGAACAACGAAAAGAAAACAACTGTGTTAAGGTAACACCATCAATATCAAGCTATAATAATACATCAAATACATAGTAAAGAAGCAATAAAACTAAATCAAACATCATCCACGAGAAATAATACTATAACGACAACAACAACTACAAAGAATGTGTGTACATTATAACAAGAATGTGTGTACATTATAAATTACAAGAATGTGTGTACATTATAAATAAAAGAAAACAATTAATGCATCTACCTAATTATAAAATCTATCACCATAATAAAGATTTCTCATATAGAAATCAGGTACTGCAATGTTAGTTAAAAACAACATCAATGTTCAGATACCAATCTACTATTTCAATCAATAACAATAAAAGGTAAAACGGATTTCCATATTACTAATATATATAAAGAAAGAGATGTTTATTTAACACCCAAACAAGTTGCGGACATTCATATTTTCAACAATGGCCACCACCTTATCGTTGGTGATTTTAATTCTCAAAATTCTCACGTAGTGGAGTAATTAAAGGAGATTTTGCTGCTGACCGACATCTCATTGTTCTCAACATTAGTAAGATAAACACTCTAACAGCAATAGATGTACCGTTAGCATCGATGGATCTGGCTCCAACTCTCACCTGGACATGCCTTTCACAACCTGAGAATCAAAATCATTTCCCAATCATTATTTATAATCGAAAAATATCGACTAATAAATTATTTACACCAAAATTCAATGACAAAAAAGTTGACTGGCAAAAATTTCATGCAAAAACAACAATTTAATCCAATGACTCTATAGGATCCCCCTCGTTGACCTCGCCCCTACAATTTCCTGACTACTATTCCTAACCATAGTCACGGTTTCTTCCCGCCACGACTTCAATAGAAGAGGCAGAATCCTATTCTTATCCTTACCGAAATGTGACCACTATTTAATTTCTGCATTCCGCCCAAGTATACCATCAGCCGGGACACCTTCCTTTTCAAATTCTACTACGAAACTTACATCCCTGACACCGCTGTGATACACCTTAACTGAGCCTAGTATCCTTAAGCATCCACCGAAAGCAAGTTTAGAGTCTTCACAGTAGTTTCGTCAACTACCAGTCATTTCCGTTAAACACTAGATTTTACGAGACTGGTATCCGCCCCTAAGTCTACCAAAAGCACTAGCTTTCAACTAGCTGCCTGATTGCAGAGTATCTCTATGAGCCCATCGGCTCTTCTACTAACCACGAAACAAGGCCTTCTTGTTCTCAAAAAGGATGCGAGGCAAGCAAGGAGCAGAACATGCTTTCGATACCAAAGCTTTGCAAATTCTAGACATGACATGCAAGCAAATTAATAATAGATATGAAGTCGGATTTCTGTGGCGAAACGAAAACCGGCAACTACCCGATATATATTCAACAGCGAAGAAGCGTTTTAACTGCCTTAATGCTAAGTTTAAAAAGGATCCAAACTTGAAAATATTGTTAGAAAAAGAAATAGATAATTTACTTGCAAAAAACTATGCGTTCAAACTCTCTGCTGAGGAAATACAGATTCGCGTAGAACGGGTATGGTACTTACCAACGTTTACAACTTTAAACCCGAACAAACCTGGAAAAGTCCACCTATTTTCGGATGCTGCGGCAGAGCATCACTTAACGATTTCATTATGAGCGGACCAGACCTCCTTCAGCCCCTTTACAATATATTGCTCGCATTCAGAGTGGACCAAGTGGGCATATGCGCGGACCTAGCTGAAATGTTTCACCAAATACGTGTAAGGGAAATAGAGGCGAACGCTCAACGGTTTCTGTGAAACTCTAATGAGAAGGAACCACCAGAGGTTTATGTGATGAGGGCGCTAACGTTTGGAATAAATCGTGCGCAATGCATTGCACATTACGTGCGCAACAAAAATGCTGAATATTTCCGAAATGACTATCCGCGAGCAGTCGAAGCAATTCAGCAATTCCACTATGTTGATGACTTCATCGATAGTGTAAACACGGAAGACGAAGCACTCGAGCTCGCCACACAGGTGAAAAATATACAAGCAACTGGAGGCTTCCAGATTCGAGGTTGGATGTCTAACTCTGCTAAAGTTATAAACTTATTAGACAACACTGCCACGACAGAATTACATTCCAAACAACTGAGTCTTCTTTCGAACGTATTGCGTATATATTGGGACCCCAATAACGACATGTTTAAGTTTATTTATAGATTCGCCAGACTCTCCCGTAATATCATTCATGTTGATGTTACCCCAACTAAGAGAGAGGTTCTTCAAGTCCTAATGTCAGTATTTGACGTTTTAGGATTCCTGGCGTACTACACCATAGGATTAAAAATGCTAATTCAGGATAGCTGCCGTTCTAGGATCGGACGGGATGACACTATTCCTGAAGCACTAACACCAAAATGGCAACAATGGAAAAACAGTATTCCGCAAATATCCCATGTGACCTTTCCCTGCTGTTACTCTCACATGCTAAAGGACACCAATGACATCCAGCTGCATACATTTGAGGGCGAATATGCGTTTGCTGCCGTAAGCTACCTGCGTGTACAATGCGGTTGTGAAATAACACTCAATCTGGTTGCGGCTAAAGTTAAACTAAAACCGATTTCAATTCCACGGCTAGAACTACAGGCACGCGGTTATCAAAAACAATTCCGCAAGTATCCAGTATTCGTATAAAGGACCAAATTTTCTGGTCAGACTCCAAGACGGTTCTTAAATGGCTACGAATGGATCCTCGTGACTTCCACCAATTCGTTATGCATCGTGTTGGAGAAATATTGGATCATTATAGCGTAACACAATGAAGATGGGTCCCATCAAAACTTAATGCGGCTGACTTGGCGACGAAGACCACTACTTTAACATCGTTACATCAATGGTTAACCGGGCCACAATTCCTAGTTGATGATCAAAGTGATTGGCCGGAATGCAACAATCTTGGTCCTGTTGATGGTGCCGAACTGAAGCATCAAGTACTCCACATTCAGAAGTAAATTAACGACACCTTAAATATTCGTTACGAGTATTTTTCAAGTTGGCATCGACTATACAAAGCCGTGGCTAATTTCATGCGATATGTAATCAAGCTAAAACAGAAAATCAGCACCCATGACGTCAAGGAAATATGAAGTTCAAACTTCATGCAGCGTGCTAAGAATGTCCTATTACAACAAGCTCAATTTGCATTCTTTCGTGAGGAAATATACAGTCTGAAGAACAATAAACCGATTCACAGGGGCAGCAGTCTGTTACCTTTCAATATATACTCGTACATGGATGAAGATAGTCTGCTACGAACTAAAGGTAGAGACGAGTATATAAACAATGTTGATGCTATTATTGTGCCACGCAGTCACCACGTAACATTTTTGTTGGTCAGACACTACCAGAAGACATTCCACCATATGGCTCACGAGATAAGTATTAATGCAATTAGAGGACGCTATCATATACCCAAATTACGAGTATTATATAGGCATATAAGAAAAAATTGCCAACATGGCTAAATTCAAAACGCACAACCACAGGCACCACAAATGGCCCCTCTACCACTTGCTATATTGGACTGCTTCGAACGCCCATTCACATTCGTGGGAATAGACTTCTTCGGCCCACTCATCACAACATTGGGAAGAAGGAACGAAAAACTCTGGGGTGTTATATATTTACCTGTCTCACTGTAAGGGCAATACACATCGAAGTTGCTTACAGCTTGGACGTTAGCTCCTGCGTTATGTGCATAAACAACTTCATAGCAAGAAGAGGCACACCCAGGCAGACTTTCAGCGACAACGGTACCAATTTTAAAGTAGCCTCAAAGATTTTTGGCGAAAAAATTTATATTAACTATGCTGACATCGAAAGAGAATTCAACAACATCAAGTTACATTTTAATCCCCCCATAGCACCCTACATGGGAGGCGCATGGGAAAGATAAAAATGATCGATAAAATCAGTATTGAGCAAGATAAGCCCCCACAAGAAGTTTACTGTTGAAACCTTAAAAAGCTCTATGCACGAGTTTGAGTTTATTATTAACTCACGACCATTAACGTTCGTGTCGATGGAACACGGAGATGACGAAGCTCTTACACCCAATCATTTACTGCTGGGATCTTCAAGCGGCTAGAAAACCCATAGGGCCGGACACAATTGATCTACGACAACGTTGGACACAAGCTCAAGAATTCGCTGACCAATTCTGGAGACGGCGGGTGAAAGAGTACATCCCAACGCTTACAAATATGTGTGAAGTAAAAAAATCTCCAAAAGCAATAGGGGATATGGTCATTATATAGGGTGTTTTTTAGACGTGTGATTTTAAATCTGGCAATACTTTTTCCGAGTTGGTCTTTTTGACAGCTGTCACTTGATTTATGCTCAGTTTGGTTTGCCATTTTACAGAAATGAAGCCGAACGACCATCAAGCGCATCGTATGGTCGGTGAATGGACCCAAAACGAGATGGCCATCGATCTTGATTTTCACAAGAGAATTTTGTTCAGCAATGAAGCTAACTTTTGGTTGAATGGGTACATTAATAAGCAAAATTGTCGCATTTGGAGTGACGATAATCCACAAGCCATTGTTGAGACGCCGTTACATCCTCAAAAAGTCACTGTTTGGTGTGCTCTATGGGCAGAGGGAATCTTTGGTCCATATTTCTTCAAAAATGAAGCCGGCCATACTGTTACAGTCAATGGGGAACGCTATAGAGCCATGATTAATGACTTTTTCGTGTCTGAATTGGAGGATGTTGATGTGGACGACCTTTGGTTCTAACAAGACGGCGCTACATGCCATACAGCCAACGAAACAATCAATTTATTGAAGGAAACTTTTGGTGATCGCATTATTTCGCGTCGTGGGCCTGTGGCGTGGCCTCCAAGATCATGCGATTTAACTCCGCTGGACTATTTTTTGTGGGGTTATGTGAAATCGCTTGCCTACGCAGATAAGCCCGAGACGATTGACGCATTGGAAGTGAATTATCAGCAAGTTATTGCTGACATACGGCCCAAATTGCTGCAAAATGTGGTCGAAAATTGGGCCTCTCTGCTGGAATTTATTCGAAGCAGCCACGGCGGCCACTTGCCCGAAATCATTTTTAAAACAAAATGGCAAAGCCTTATCTTTATAATAAAGCTAAATTTTTGGCCATAACATTAAATAATATGCGTTTTATTTCTGCTTGAAAACCACACGTTTAAAAAAAAACACACTGTAGCAGACGAGTATTTGCGCCGTAACCAGTGGGAAGGGAAGGAAAGTAAGGGAAGAATAATTGTAATCAAACAAGCCTTAAGGAAACATGACCTACTTAATTTAATATAAACAATTTTTATACAACAGGTGTAAATGGCCTCGTTGTCCTAATCCAGCGAATATTTTATAAATTTATTTGTGAAGTATGTTGCAATAAATAAATAAATAAATTCTTCAATTTTAAGACATCGAAATTGTTTTATTATTGTTTTTTTTTCTTTACAAATGCGTTTATTTCCATCTGACATAAGCGTGAGTACTAAAAATAAACTAGTTTATCTAAAAACATTGTCAATTGTAAGACTAAATTTTTAATTGCAACTAATATTTTTTAAATTATTTATCGCCAGGTATGTATACGAGTGTATCATCTCACACCCTTACTCGTATATAACCACATACATACATTCTAAGTTATTTTAATTGCTTCTAATTGAATTTTGTTTCGCTCGTCTTTCCCTTTCAAAGTTGGAAAGAGGAGTGAAATTTTAACCGTGGAAAACATTTGTTCTGTGTGAGTGAGTACCCTGTATTTTATGTAATATTTGTAACCATTTTTTTATTTTTTTATTTCCTTAGTTATTTTTCCCTTTCAAAGGACTTCAATTTTTACTATTCTCATACTGTCTCCCTTGAACTTCTCTCTAATCCATTACGTTGTCCCACACTATCTCTCTCCTTTAATTTTACTTTATCTTACTTAATCTATAGTCTAATAAGCTGTTAATCAAATCAATTCTTGAATTTAATTTTTATTTATTTATTTTTTATACCTTCTTTCCTGCTATCCATTTTTTATAGCAAATCAAGATACTATTCTTTCCGCTTAGTGCTTTTGTATATATGTAAGAGTATGCACATATTATTTTATGTTTGTTTATACGTACTTGTGTGTGACGCTCATTCATAAGTACATAAAGCTGACTCGTACAGAATTACTCAAACTCGCTTATACCCCAAATAAATATTATATGTAATTTTTATTTTGCATGCTTCATTAGTTCTTTTATTTCTAATCAGTTTGATCAAATTTCATATTTAAAGTTATCTACTTTTACTTCTTAATACTATCACCCTATTTTTCTTGTCTCCTAAAGTACTATTATTATTATTATTATTATTATTATTATTATTATTATTATTATTATCTGTTACATCATAATTAATTATGACTACAAGGTTTTGGGAAATTAGTACTAACTACTGAGGCCTTCGACTCGGAGAGAAAATGATTTTTTTAGAAAGAAGCATATTGGAGAACAAGCCCGTGGCAGGATTTGTACCCTCGACCCTCGGAGTGTGAGTCTAGCATGTTTACCACTATATTCGACCTATTCAAGGAAAAAAATATATATACTTACTATTATATTTGCTTACTAGAATGCCTGCCTTTGCACTCATTCCATATTTTCTATTGGGATTTTGTCCATCTTCATATCTTGTACCAAGTTTGTATGAACGTACATCTACATTCACTCCATCTTCATACTATATGTAAAGTTTGTACGACTGCACAAGCATACTTGCACTGCTAACATTACCGCCCAGCATGCGCTCCACTTTGCGCTTTGCACAATTGCTTCGGCAATGCACTTGCGGTTTGCCCAAATGAATTAAATAAATATTTTATTCATATCTTTTCTCCGTTGTATTTTGATTCTCGTATAGGGGTTTTTACCATCCCACATTTTTTTCATCTCTAATTATTGCCTTACTTAATATTTTCCACCATTCTCTCTCTTCTTATTCTTGTTCATACTGCAATTTAGCTGCGGCGTTTGCTTGCATATTCACATTATGTAATTTATTAACGACCCAAGTCAACATGGTTTAATTTCATGCTGGCTTGTTAATAAAATGCTGATTTCAGTTGCTCATCAAATGAGGAATATGAGTGTCTACGAGTGTAGTACCCTACAAACACTGGTTATTTAGTTGTGAGTTCGCAAATGGAATAACTTTAGTAAGTTATTGTGGCGGTTTTCGGGTTTGCCTTTAATCGGATTTCTGCCACCGTGCACGGCGCTAACTACACAGGAGAAAATTTATTTTCCCTAATTTGGTTCTTCATTAGCCCTCGGTCACCCACATGAAAGACTATTGGGTCTAGTACATTGTTTTAGGATTCCCTGGCTACCCGTTTAGCACGATCTTTGGTTTTCTCTAACCAACTCGTGCGCTCGCTGTAGCTGATATTTCTGCACTTTATTTCTGTCATCAGCATTGTATACTGGCGGACATTTCCGCTTCAAATTTGCTGGCATGTCGAAATCAAACCCGTAGAGTGTTCCAAACGGAGTTTGCTGCGTTGATACATGTGCAGTATTGTTGTGTACATGCATGGCCGTTCTAAACTACTAATCCCAGTTAGAGCCATCCTCTTTGAAGAAACTACGCAAGTATTCTGCAAGAGGTCTATGACTTCGTTTTAGCGAACCGTTAGCTTGCGGTTGATAAGGAGTAAGGTGTAATTTTTTAATCCTTATCATTTTACACGTCTCAGAGAATAATTTTGACAGGAATTTCGAACCGTTGTCGGCCACCACCCCTTTTGTTAAGTTACACTGTGCTATAATTTCATCAAAGAATGCTTTGGCTACCGTACTCGCCTCGCCATCAGGTATGGCTACACATGCCATATATCTTGAAAAATCTTCTTGGAAAGTCAATATGTACTTATTTCCTGAAACTGTGTCAGGTAAAATACATACAATATTCATGTGAACTTCATCAAATGGTTCTTTAGGTGTATCAGTCAACACCATTGGCATCTTTGTTAGCCTCGACTTTTGCTGGCCTGAAATTTTGGACAACTTTTTACATATATTTTTATGTGTCTGAGCATTCCTTTTCAAGCATATACTCGTCTGATTGAGGTCTCTCAAGAACCCTGGTGTCCACATATAGGTGAATCCTGGAAACCTTTCAGTACCCCTGAATATCTTTGTCATTCTCAGCCACTCTACCCTGTTGGCTGGCTGTTTGTCTCTTTCGTCATTCGTTTCCTTCCTTTCTATCGCCTCTGCGTCAACTACTGACCGTTTAAGATTAGTCTTCTCCCTGTCAGCCTTTGCCATTGCTTTAGTTTTTTGCTCTGCATTCAGATTTTTCAACCCATATATATGACTTCAAAATCATACTCAGACAACTTGTGTCTTAACCTGGTTAACCTAGAAGTTTGGTCCTTCAAATTTGCTATGCCTCTCAATGGTTAGTGTTCGATGTATTTTTGAAAGGCCGCCCTATCAAATATGCCCTGAAATTTTTCGTGGTCCACACTATGGAGTATCTCTTCTATGTATCGAAAAGCGCCCTGCTTGCGAATGCTATTGCTCGGTCATTACCGCCTTCCCCTTGTGACAACAGTGCTCCAAATGCTCCATTGCTAGCATCGGTGGTGAAAAAATTTTGTTCAAAATTGGGGTACACCAAAATCGGCGGTGAGCTAATTATCTCGTTTAGCCTCTCGAATACCTTTGGATAGCTCTCTGCCCATTCGTACTTTACTTCTTTACGTAGACACTTATTAATTGGCAACGCCATTCCGGCAAGAAGGACCAGCGACGAAACTTTCTATAATAGTTCACTAGTCCTAAGAAATCTTGCACTTCTTTTCTATTTCTGGCGTTAAATTCTTTACGTAATCCACCTTCTGAGTATCTGGCAGTGCTCCTGCCTCTCAATAACAATGGGCTAAAGAAACCACATCTCTTCGCAAAAATTGACGCGTCTCCGTGTTCAATTTCAAATTACGTTCTCGCAATTTTCGGAGCACCTTCCACAAGCATTGGGAATGCTGCTGGAAGTTCTTCCCATAGACTACAATATCATCTAGATACAAAAAACAATCTATCCCTTGCAAGCCTGTTAGCACATGGTTCATTAGCCGTTGGAAGGTAGCCGGTGCTCCTGTTAATCCAAACGGCATCCTAGTGATCTCATAGTGCTCCAAACCGGTACTGAACGCGGTTTTCCGCTTATCTTGAGTATCCATTAGGACCGGATGGTAGCCCATTGCTAAATCAAGCGTACACAAATTTCTACAGTGTCCTAATTGGTCCAGGATTTCTTCTATCTTTGGTATAGGGAAGACCTGCTTGATAGTGGCGTCGTTCAATTTTCTAAAATCAACGACCATTCTCTACTTCTTTTGACCCTGAGCACTAAATAGTCTTCTTAGGCACTAAAATAATTGGTCAATTCCAAGGCAATGTACTTCGTGTAACTATATTATCTCTTAACATCCCCTGATATTTTATATTTACTTCATATTTGTGAGGTTGTGGCAATCTGTATTGCTTCTGGTTAATTGGCGGCTGATCCGCCCTAATCGGTATTCCGTGCTAAACATCTGGTGTATATGACAGTTGATCTCCTTCTAACAAGAATATATCATGGAACGAAGCGCATATGGCTTCTATAGATGCCTTCTCCTCTAAGCCTACGGTTGAGTCTAACTTCAACGATTCTAGTACTCTCTCCATCCTTTTTCTTATATCTAGCTGCTTAATCTGGTTAACCGAAAGGTTCGGTTCCTTAAAATTATCATTCCTAGTAAACTTAGGAATAAAATCCTTATCTATATAATAGTCCTCTTCTGTTGCATTTAATCTGCAAGCGTACTCCTTACCCTTGTCAACGAGCGTTATGGTCTCTCCCAAATATACACACTCTGCTAGCTGCTTCTTGTGCAGAACCACCGTCCGAAGTTTCTTCCCGCCAGGACTTCAATAGAAGAGTCAAAATCCTGTTCTTATCCTTACCGAAATGTGACCACTATTTAATTTCTGCATTCAGAAAGCTGCGGCTCCAAAGGCTATCCCGCCCAAGTATACCATCAGCCGGGACACCTTCCTTTTCAAATTCTACTACGAAACTTACATCCCTGACACCGCTGTGATACACCTTAACTGAGCCTAGTATCCTTAAGCATCCACCGAAAGCAAGTTTAGAGTCTTCACAGTAGTTTCGTCAACTACCAGTCATTTCCGTTAAACACTAGATTTTACGAGACTGGTATCCGCCCCTAAGTCTACCAAACGCACAAGCTTTCAACTAGCTGCCTGATTGCAGAGTATCTCTATGAACCCATCGGCTCTTCTACTAACCACGAAACAACGGCTTCTTGTTCTCAAAACGGATGCGAGGCAAGCAAGGAGCAGAACATTCTTTCGATACCAAAGCTTTGCAAATTCTAGACATGACATGCAAGCAAATTAATAATAGATATGAAGTCGGACTTCTGTGGCGAAACGAACAAACTTGGAAAATCCGCCTGCTTTGGGATGCTGCGGCAAAATCTAATGGAGCATAACTTAATGATTTCATTATGAGCGGACCAGACCTCCTTCAGCTACTGTACAATATAATGCTCGCATTCAGAAATGTCAAGTGGGCATATGCGCAGACATAGCCGAAAGCGATTCTACAATTCCACTATGTTTGATTACAATTCCACTATGTTGATTACTTCATCGATAGTGTCAACACGGAAGACAAAGCATTTGAGCTCGCCACACAGGTGAAAAATATACACGCAATTGGAGGCTTCCAGATTCGAGGTTGGATGTCTAACTCTGCTAAAGTTGTAAACTTATTAGACAACACTGCCACGACAAAATTACATTCCAAACAACTAGCCCTCTTTCGAAGGTATTGCGTATATATTGGGACCCCAATAACAACATGTTTAAGTTTATTTATAGATTCGCCAGACTCTTCCGTAATATCTATCATTCATGTTGATGTTACCCCAACTAGAAGAGAGGTTCTGCAAGACCTAGTGTCAGTATTTGACCCTTTCGGATTCCTGGCGTGCTACACCATTGGATTACAAAAGCTAATCCAGATATTTCTAGGGTTCTGGGACGAATGGGAAGACGATCTTCGTGAAGCACTAATACCAAAATGGCTACGGTGGAACAATATTATTCCGCAAATATCCCATGTGATCATTTCCCGCTGTTACTCTCATATGCTAAAGGACACCGATGACATCCAGCTGCATACATTTGCAGACGCCGGCGAATATGCGTTTGTTGCCGTAAGCTACCTGCGTGTACAATGCGGTGGTGAAATTACACTCAATCTGGTTGCGCTAGAGTCACACCATTAAAACTGATTTCAATTTCACGGCTGGAACTACAGGCTGCTGTTATGGGCGCGCGGTATCAACAACAGTTGCGCAAGTATCCAGTATTCGTATAAAGGAGCAAATTTTCTGGTCAGACTCCAAGACGCTTCTTAAATGGCTACGAATGGATTCTCGAAACTTGCACCAATTCGTCATGGATCGTGTTGGAGAAATTTTGGGACATTATAGCGTAACACAATGGAGAAGGGAAGTTAATTCGGCTGATTTGGCGACGAAGACCACTACTCCAGCATCGTTTCAACAACGGTTTACCGGCCCACAATTCCCAGTTGATTATTAAAGAGATTGGCCGGAATGCAATGATCTTGGTCCTGTCGATGATGCCGATCTGAAGCATCAACTACTCCACATTCGGAAGCAAACTAACGATACCTTAAAAATACGTTACAAGTATTTTTCAAGCCGTGGCCAATTTAATGCGACATATAACCAAGATAAAACAAAAATCCAGTACCCATGACGTCAAGGAAATGTGAAGTTCAAACTTCATGCAGCGTGCTAAGAATGTCCTTCTACAACAAGTTTGATTGGCATTCTATGGTGAGGAAATATACAGTCTGGAGAACAATAAAACTATTCACAGGGGCAGCGTTGCCTTGTTACCTTTCAATATATACATGGATGAAGATAGTTTGCTAAGAACTAAAGGTAGAGACGAGCATATAAACAATGTTGATGCTATTATCTTGCCACGCAGTCACCATGTAACATTTTTGTTCGTTAAACACTACTACGAGGGATTCCACCATATGGCTCACGAGACAAATATTAATGCAATTAGAGGACGCTATCAAAAAGGCATCATCAGGTATACTCGTATACGAAAAAATTGTCTACATTTCAAAATTCAAAACGCACAATTACAGGCCAATCTACCACTTGCTAGATTGGCCTGCTACGAAGGCCCATTCACATTATTGGGAAAAGACTTCTTCGGTCCTCTCATCACAAAAGTGGGATGAATGAACGAAAAACGCTGGGGTGTTATATCGGGTTTTTCAATAAGAGCGCTACAAAAGTTTTTTTAAATAAAACAAAACCGGTTTTAGATATCAATGAAATTCTTTATTCCTGAGAAAGTACGTTCGATGCTATTATGTATGGAACTCGATTTCTTTTGCATGGCCACCACGGGCACGCTTGCAGAAGTCCAGACGCTGAACCCAATTTTCAACGGTTTTCAAGCATAAATCGGCCGATACTGCTGCAATTTCACGTTCGATATTCGTACGAAGTTCATCAATCGTCGCTGGCTTGTTGGCATAGACCATAGACTTGACGTAGCCCCACAGGAAATAATCTAACGGCGTCAAATCGCACGACCGAGGCGGCCAATCGACTGGGCCATTTCGTGAGATAACACGTTCACCAAACTTGGTTTGCAGTAAATTGATTGTGGCATTCGCTGTGTGGCTTGTGGCGCCGTCCTGTTGGAACCACATGTCCTCCAAGTCCATATTATCCAATTGGGGCCAAAAATATTCTGTTATCATTGAACGGTAGCGATTCGCATTCACAGTAATGTGCCGGTCTTGATCATCACGGAAGAAGTATGGCCCAATGACGCCGCCGGCCCATAAACCGCACCAAACCGTAATTTTTTCGGGATGCAATGATGACTCATGGAGTACGTGTGGATTGCTGTCTAAACAATAACGCATATTTTGCTTATTGACGAAGCCATTCAGCCAGAAATGAGCGTCATCGCTGAAGATGATTTTCCGATGAAAATCCGAATCATTTTCCAGTTGTTGCTCAGCCCAATTCACGAACATACGACGCTTATGGTGGTCAAGCGGCTTCAGTTCTTGCGTCAATTTGATCTTGTAAAAATGTAGGCCAAGATATTTTCGCGAAATTCGCCACAACGATGTCACAGAGATGCCCAACGCTTGAGAACGACGTGTGAGAGACACATTTGGGCTTTCTTGATCTGAAGCCTCAGCGGCAGCAATATTCTCGACACTACGGGCACTTCTTTGTCTCACTGGCACGGGAACACTGTGCCTGTGGATTCAAATTTTTCCACTAGACGCTCAATTGTTGATCTGTTAGGACAATTATGACGACCATAAATTGGACGTAGCGCTCTTAAAGTTGAGGCGACTGACTCCGAATTTCGGTAGTAAATTTTAATAATTTCGACTCTTTTTTGGCTCGTATATCTTTGCACGATGAAATGGCAAACCTTACTGAAGAGAAATGTCAAAAGAGCGGGAAAAAATATGGCGTCGTTTGCTGTCACTATAGATTTATTTTTGTAGCGTTTCTTTTGAAAAACCCACATCGAAGTTGCTTACAGCTTGGACGTTAGCTCCTGCGTTATGTGCATAAACAACTTCACAGCAAGAAGACCCAGCCTCAAAGCTTTTCAGAGAAAAAATTGAGTTTAATTATGCTGGCACTGAAAGAGAATTCAGATAGCATTTGAATCCCCCCGCAGCATCCGACATGGGAGGCGCATGGGATAGATTAAAATGCTCGATAAAATCAGTGTTGATTCCACACAAGAAATTTATTGATGAGACGTTGCAAACCTCTATGCACGAGTTTGAGTTTATTATTAACTCACGACCGTTACCGTTCGTAACAGTGGAACATGAAGGTGACGAAGCTCTTACACACAATCATTTACTGCTGGGATCTTCAAGCGGCTACAAACCCATATGGCCGGACATGGTTCACCTGCGACAACGTTGGACACAAGTTCAAGAATTCGCTGACCCATTCTAGAGACGGTGGGTGAAAGAGTATATCCCAAAGATTACAAAAAAAATACATGAGAAATAAAAAAAATTCCAATAACAATAGGGGATATCGTCGTTATAGCAGACGAGAATTTGCCCCGTAACCAGTGGCCTAAGGGAAGAATAATTGACGTGGTTACTGCAAAAGAAAGATAGTAACGCCGAGCAACTATATAATCACCACAAGGAATATACCAACGGCCAGCAATAAAGATCGCAGTCCTTGACGTCGGCAAAAAGTGATGCAACCATCGTGGACTCACCTTACGGGGGGAGAAATGTTACCGCCGAAATAATAGTAAAAACTTATAATAAAACTTCAACCGCCCTGTGAACACCATGAATTCGCGAATCCGTAATAAACATTTTTTATCAGAAATGTATAAGTATACCTATGTTTTTTTTTTCCTCCGTTGGGAGACGTAAAATCTTGATGGAGACCAGCAGGCTCCTGCCGCGCTGGTACTGAGAAAATTTTATATACGCGGACGTGTTTCTTTAAAAGTTCATTTAAGAGAAAAAATATTATAACTGTGTAAAAAATAGAGTGAAATTTGAAATGTACTAGAAAGGTCGTTCGTTTCATTTTTAAAGCTAAAATCCGAGGAAACAATGGTCATTTGTTTGTAATAAACTCAAATAATAATCAGAACAGTATTGAATAGATGGATTGTACCATATTGCTCTCTTCTATCGAAAACCTACAAACCACATATAAATGCAGAATTTTGCAGCTCTGTTAAATCTATTAAATACATCTGTAAATATATGCACAAAGGCAGCGACATGGTCGTTTCTCCTGTCCAAAATGTTAATGAAAATGACGAAGTTGTGCGTTACCAATTGGGAAGGTATATAAGCAGTAATGAGGCAGTCTGGCGAATCCTATCATTTCCTATTCACGAAAGAAATCCAGCTGTGACTTGGCAACATCTTTACTTCACGGAAGAAAATGCAGTTAGTCGAGCAGAAGCACCACCAAAAACAACGTTAACAGAATTCTGCAAATTATGCCAATATCAAATTGATTGAGGGCGTTTCGCAAAAACCATACTCTATTCATTTACTAACTTATTTAAATGGAATACGTCTAAAAACACTTGGGAACCCCGTAAAAGAGGTAACTCACCTATCTAGGAATTTTTTCGACGAATATATTAGGCAAACCATATACTGTGCATCCAAGAAAATGTGAATGCTTCTACTTACGATTGCTATTCATTAATATTCCAGGAGCAACTTCATTTGAATATTTAAGAACCGTCAACGGTCAAATATATGCCACAAATCGTGATGCATGTCGCGCATTACAATTATTAGAAGGAGATTCTCATTAGAATTCCACTCTCACCGATGCTGTTCTCGGTTCTACTCCTCCTTATTTGCAATTATATTGACAACAGGCTTTCCAAATAACCCAAACGAATTATTTAAGGACGCCATGAGTAGCAAGTTAATTTTCAAACTGTGCGGACGCGATTTCAAAAGTGCTCCATGATTGTGATGGTTTTCCACTGTGTTTAAACTGAATTCGTTCTTTAAAATTCGCGATATAGACGCTAATACAAAAGTGCTACAAATACGAAAATACCAGACATTACGTAAAAAAGAAAAAACCCCAACTCATGAACAAAAATCAGCAAAACCACCTGTTAATATACCCACAGTGCAAACTACAAAAAAAATACACACCTGGAATTTCATATGCTAAAGTAGCAGCTATAAATTAGCACCAGATTTAACACAAAACCTGAACGCAGCTATAGACAGTACGATGCCAACACAGCATAATGGCTATTTCTATTTGCAACGCCAATGGACTATCGCGCCACTTGCTAGAACTTAAGACTTTCATTTGCGACAATTCAATTGACATTATGCTTATATCTGAAACGCTTGCTACTGACAGAAGTACTTGGAGACAAATGAAAAACAAACAATTCGAAATAAGAAACAAATTCAGACTATTAAGTTGGCTACTAGGCAGAAGTTCCAAATCTTCACTACATAATGAACCAAAAAATTGAAGACAATAATCATACAAATATGGAAATATGGGATAGAAATCTAGGGAACTGCCAGCAAAACCTGAACAATGTAGACATGCAAAATGACTTGAAGGTTATTGTGATCAGGCTTAATTAGCCTGCCACTAACAAAATCAATGTACTATGACACCACTGAAATGTAATAAAAAACAGAGAGAGAGAGACACCTAACGGAACAAAAGAGGGGTAATAATGAGACAGAGTTGATTAGAGTGTGGTGGAATGAGACAGTACATGGACAGAATTTGATCAGTCAGCTCACCACCTGCAGTTAGCCTAGTTGTCTGGATGGACAGATTACAACAGCTGTAGGCCCAGGTTCGATTCCTGGGAGGGTTCATAATTGGTGTGCTGTTGATTTCTGAGACATAATATAAAAAAATGCTTGGTGAAAAATTGCCTTTCATTGAAAGATCTCTGATGAGGACAAGTGGCGTGTCCGAAATAGCTATAAGATCTGCCAAAAAATGTTTCAATAAATCTTCTTTTTCTTCTGAAAAATTATTACGGTGGCATAACCACACATACGCAATTGCAACTACTGTTGTAACTTGTCTTGTCAATAAATTCGTTACAAAAATAATCTTCATATTCACAGAATTAACGACTATCGACTTACTCACATTTCAGATAATATCAACAATCATCGATGGCTGAGCGAAAGGGTAATTTTAGCAGCAAGACTTATTGATGTCGATAATATAAATACCATAAATATCTACATTTAAAACATGTTGGAATCTGCGTCATTTGTATTCAAGTCAATTGATAATGTTGTAGAAGAAGATGCTGGAGTAATTTTTCCAAATGGAATTTTAAAATCGCTTGATTTCCCAGGTCTTCCACCATACAATTTAATTTTGAAGTTAGATCATCAATCAAACTGCTACGTAACGTAAATGTACCAATTATGTAAGGGATCGCGAGAAAATATTAGGTAACATTATTGAATCGATTGTGAATGGCAAGTTTAAAAGAGTCCATATTTTATTGGCAAGAATCCCGATGTTTCCAACAGATTCTCCAATTGCATTTAAACGCTTTCAATTCACAATTCCTCTGGCATATGCAATGACAAACAACAAATCTCAAGACCAGTCAATGCAAGTGTTTGCGGCTTGGATTGGAACACTCAGGCTTCGCTCATGATCAATTGTATGTAGCTCAATGATTTCTTTGTAGACGTCGAAAATGGAAAAAGAAAAAATATTTTCCAGACGTTCTTTTTGATCAGACGTGTATTATACGAACAAAATTTTATTTATTAAATCGAAAATTAAATTTGCATTTAAAATAATAATGATATTTTCATTCTTATTAGAAAAATTCGCCGTACCAGGTGCACCCCAAGGTATTTTGCATGATCTGCTAGTGGAAATTGGTAGCTATTTAGTTTCACTGGAGGGTAAGAACCTGCACATAGGGTAAAAGTCGTTTGCACTGATTTTATTGCATTTGTTTTTATTCGCCACTCATCTAGCCATAAGTCGATTTGATTCAGATTCCCCTGCAAATGCTTCGAATGTAACACAGAGTTGTTGCTTCTGGCGATTACAACAGTATCATCTGCAAAAGGTGCGGTATATGTGGTACCAATCAGAGGCAGGTCAACCGAGAATAGTGTGTAGAAAAAAACGTTCCCTTGTGGAATCCCAGCTTGATTGGATAGAGCGAAGTTACATCACTGTTAACTTTGACCATGAAAAATCTGCTTTCTAAGTAGGACTTTAATATGGCAAAGTAGTGATAGGGCAAATGCTTTTTCAATGTGTACAGCAAGCCTTGGTGCCACAACCTTATCGAATGCTTCGGTGAAATCCATTAATGCGGCTGAACTGTATTCTCTGTTTTCTAGTGCATTCCGTGCAAATGTATATACTCGGTTTATTTGCTCTATCGTAGCGTGATGTTTTTTTAAAAATACCTTAAACTACCTAAATCCACTATCTTACTCTAAACTACCATCCACTCACCTCTCCGCGCCATATTTTTTTTAAAGCTGAATTTGCTTCTCGCCTCATTCTTCCCCACCCATCCTTTCCTTACTCCATCATTGCATATACTTAAATTTCTTAATACAATTAACAATCTTCCTTATTACAAAAATTAAAAAAGGTCTAACAATGTACCCCATTCCAGCAACACATAATCATGACAAGGTTTACGGTACCTACAGAGCGGCGGTTCCGCGGGTCAAGTAGAGGCCAAACTGTACAAATTAGACTCCCTATTCTAATTACAAGAACTCCCCAAACAAGACAGACTGAAATTTATAAAAATTCCCCTATACCAAAACTACGCTACCCGTGGACACCGTAAAACAAAGCCGAACATACCACTTCATTTATTTAATTTATATATATATATTGTTGTGGCAATATATATGAAAAAGAAGATGTAACATTTAAAATGAAGTTCTATTAGAATATTAGTATATACGATATATCTATATATATATATATATATATATATATATATATATATATATATATATATATATATACACACACATATATATATATATATATATATATATATATATATATATATATATATATATATATATATATATATATATATATACATATATATATATATATATATATATATATATATATATATATATATATATATATAAATATATATATATATATATATATATATATATATATATATATATATACACGATGTTTGATCGTCAACTATCACTTGTCTACTGCTTGCTGCCAGTATGGTGTTCACAGAACCTCTCCCTGGCTTCACCCTGCACAAATAAATGAAAGCTTCTTCTTAGCACTTCCGGCCACGGGACGCCATAATGCGGCTGAAGATGCTCCACTTGGAATACGAAATCCTCAACGTTGCCTTGTTACTCCCATCTTTCTACCTTGAAATGTTGCAGGGATATTTCTACCGGTACCCCTGCTTCTCTTCTTTCTGGCCAGCCTACGTCGGAAGCGGCTCTTCCACACTTTTATAAGATGCTGTTCTATTCAGTGCCGACGCAGATGAATCGCTAGCTTGCTCTGGAGGTCTCCCGTTTCCTCGCACTTCCGTCATTATATCTTTGATGGCCTCCTTCACTTCTGCCAACTTGAGACTCCTTTCTTTTTCTACTGTCTCTCCTACTATTTCGGTAATGGCCGTACCAGTTTCCCTGTCTATACTTCTCTTCCGAGCGTCGGCCTCCTCGTAGCTCGCCCTTATTCCACTAGCACTTCCTACAGATCTTGTCGCGTAGCTGATCACCGACTGACCGATTCCCCTCTTTGGCCCCGAGGGTGTTAGCATAATTGTTTCTTTTGGCTTCGCCCCCATAGCCTCTGTTGACGAACTTCGACCGGTTGCTTCCTCGAGTCCTCATGGTATTATTAGCGTAGTCGACATGTCACGAAAGAATTATTCTATATGTGCTTCTTTAATGTGGCCTCCGGTCAATACGAACAACGCATTAAGAGCACAATTCAATAAATAAATAAATTAAGAACACAATTCAAACATAAATTAGTATAGTAGACAAGTAGGGAATCACTTGTATCACTTTCACTCTCCGCCCCGTAGCTTCGTTAAGTGTTCAGCACTTGAAATTACGAATGCTTTCCTAATATGGTTGGGAGAAGGTTCACCGGACTGGATTCAGTCTGCTGCCTGCTGAAGAGGAGTGCAACCTTATTCCACAAAATTTTTTTTTCTTTTTCTCATCACATTTTCTGCAATTATTACCACTTCACATTGGATCGGTTTGGCTATATTAAGATATAAACAGCTTCTCACCAAACGTACACAATACTATTTCTAACTTTCAATTTTTCTATTTTGGTAAGTGCTATTATCTTCCGGATTTATATCCATGCTTCCGCCACTACTACCGACATATATTTAAGTTAGCTTCTATCTCTTATATCAGTTGTGCGCCATATTGTTAAAAAACACCCCCTAGCTCACATAGGATGGTTGCCGCTGCAAGCTCGCAGGTTCGGTAGGAGTTATTAACCCGCCACACTGCATCGGCGGAGGAACAATAAAATTTGCAAAATTCTTCTTCGTTACCAAATCCGTAGACTCACTCACCTTCTCAAGCATCTGTTTCTTATCTTCCTATATATACGAGTATATTATATATATATATATATATATATATATATATATATATATATATATATATATATATATATATATATATATATATATATATATATATATATATATATATATATATATATATATATATATATATATATATATATATATATATATATATATATATATATATATATATATATATATATATATATATATATATATATATATATATATATATATATATATATATATATATATATATATATATATATATATATATATATATATACTCGTATATATAAAGTGTGTTTTTTTTAGAGGTGTGGTTTTCAATCTGGCAATACTTTCTTCGGAGTTGGTCTTTTTGACAGCTGTCACTTGATTTATGCTCAGTTTGGTTTGCCATTTCATAAGTTGATGGCCGAACGACCATTAAGCACGGCTCACGATCGGTGAATGGGCCCAAAACGAGATAGCCACCGATCCCAGCGATGAAGCTCACTTTTGATTGGATGGGTAAGTTAATAAGCAAAATTGTCTCATTTGGATTGACGATAATCCACAAGCCATTGTTGAGACGCCGTTACATCCTCAAAAAGTCACTGTTTGGTGCGCTCTATGGACAGAGGGAATCATTGGTCCATATTTCTTCAAAAATGAAGCCGGCCATACTGTTACAGTCAATGGGGAACGCTATAGAACCATGATTAATGACTTTTTAGTGCCTGAATTAGATGATGTTGATGTGGATGACCTTTGGTTCCAAGAAGACGGCGCTACATGCCATACAGCCAACGAGAAAGTCAATTTATTGAAGGAAACTTTTGGTGAGCGCATTATCTCGCGTCGTGGGCCTGTGGCGTGGCCTCCAAGATCGTGCGATTTAACACCGCTGGACTATTTTTGTGGGGTTATAAGAAGTCGCTTCTCTACGTAGATAAGCCCGAGACGATTGACGCCTTGGAAGAGAATACTCGGCGCGTTATTGCTGACATACGGCCCCAATTGCTGCAAAAAGTGGTCAAAAATTGGGCCTCTCTGCAGGTATTTATTCGAAGGAGCCGCGGTGGCCACTTGGCGTAGATCAATTAAATGGCGGTGACATGCGTCTATAAAATGGATGCAAAGTGTTCTCCAAGAGCTATACTGAACAAACAAAGATGATTAAAAGGTGCACTTGGTATGTATGGATATAGTGGCTAGTGGGTTTGAGTGCATTATACCGCCACGATCGCAGTTAGGAATTAGTTAGTCGGAATGTGGAAAAGTTTATGGATTAGTCGTGTTAGTGGTCGGTTCTTAGTAATTAGGTCTACGACGCGGGCCCGATCATCATTTCCTCTGTATATTATTTCAATGCGCGCATGGGGCCATTCTTGTGGTGTGGTCGTGTCATGCCGAATTACCACAAGATCCCCAACTTGAGCATTAACATAGGGTGTCTTCCATTTGTTGCGTTTGTACAATTCCTTTAATTATTCGTTTTTCCATCGGTGACAAATTTATTGAACAATAGCTCTAATCTTTTGCCATCGATTGAAAAAACTGATATAGTCAGATGTTGTGTCGGGTTCGGCCTGAGACAATAATGGGCCACCAATTAAGAAGTGGTCGGGAGTATCTCGGATTAGTCGTATGAACTGGCACTTAAGGGACGGGAGTTAATGCAGGCTTCGATCCTGGACAGAAGAGTTGCAAACTCATCAAATGTGTATTTGTTATGGTCCGATATACGTCGGTAGTGCATTTTAAAAACCTTGACCGCTGCTTCCTATCGACCGGCCATATGTGGAGCTGATGCCGGAATAAAATGACACGAAAGGTCTTGACAGCCGTACATTGAGCCATAAAATGTTAGGCTTCATGGTGGAGGATACCAGCGGCTCCTCCATTGTCCGAATACACGCGACTGGGACAGCCTCTTCGAGAGGTAAAGCGAGCGAACGCAGCTAGAAACGCAGCAGTAGAGAGGTCACTCACCCGTTCTGGATGGACCGAGCGTGTAGCGTATCAAGCGAAGACGCTAACGTAGCCTTTGGTGAGTCTAGTTTCGGTGAAGCTCTTCAGATTGAAGGGTCCTGCAAAGTCAATTTCACAGTTGGTGAATAGTCTGCATAAGGTCGTGCGCTCAACGAGTAGCGAATCCATTATTTGTTGGAATGTTCTACGTTTATGGATGGTGCACTTTTTGCATTTAAATACTACTGTCTTGATTAAGGTAGCTGTGTCAATTGAATCAATCGTGCCCTGGCCTGAGTTATTTCAGGGCCAGACAAATCTTTTGACATACAGTTGTGGCTGAGATTGAGAATGCGGACCCGATACCTGAGAATATATGCGAGGACGCGTAGTGCCCGTGGTAATGACGAGAAACGTTCGAGGAAGTCTATTTCAGATATTACAATCGTATGTGTTTTAATTGCCGTTTGTTCCAAAGTTACTTCCACTTCCGTTACTATTTCTGAGGGCCAATGCACTTTTTCCAGAAATAGCCAAGATGGGCCGTGCCACCATAACTCACATTGCGACAGATCGTATGTGTATTTGTCCCGAGTGGCGATATCAGCGGGATTCGAATGAGAATTAACGTGAGACCAGTTGTCAGTACCAACTATATCTTCGATAAACGAGACGCAATTTGCAGCGAATGTAGTCCATGTACGAGCAGGTTTCTTAAGCCAAGCGAGAACAAGTGTCGAATCTGTCCAGAAGTGCTTTATATAGGATGTGACAGGAAGCTGTCTCAATACCGTTTCCGATAGATTCGCTGCCAGAACAGCACCACAAAGTTCCAAACGTGGTAGAGAAACAGACTTCACTGAAGCCACCTCTGATTGGGCGGGCAGAAGGGGGCAGGAAACTGTTCCATGCTCGCAAACACAGGCGTACATAGTGGCGGCGTAAGCTTTTTCCGAAGCATCTGCGAATATATGTCAGTCCGGAAAGACTATAGCTTAGGCAACGAGCAACTGTGATTGAGTTTATATTAAAGAACCGACTGACAAACGACTGTCATTGATACAGTGACATTACACTAATTGCTTCGTCCCAGTCCATCTTCTCCATCCATAGTTTTTGCATTAAAATTTTGGCGAGTATATTAACAGGAGCCAGCCATCCTGCAGGATCAAAGAGTAAAGCGATTGTAGACAGCACTTCTCGTTTTGTATAGGAGTCCTTGAATGCTAAAGACTGGACCTGGAAGAAAAATCAACCGCTGATAGTCTGTCTGATTGTGGTTAACTAAAATTTTACGTTACATCTTCAGAAAATCGGCGTTAAATACAATTTTATACAATCGCCACTTAGCAATAAGAATAGTTAAATCCTGTTATAGCACAGGACCGACATGAAGAATATCATTTAAGCTACGACTGCTCGATGATGAAGAGACGTTAAATACTACACGCAGCTTCGTGGTGGTGCTGTCAGGTTTGATAACCGCATGATGGGGCAGATAATAGTGTCGTAGAAGCATGTCGCCCGGAGGTTGCTTTACTGGCATCATATGTCCTAAATCTAGGTATTCTGTTAGAACTTTATCGTATTCTAGCATCAACTCTTGGCGCCGTATCAATGTTCTTTCATTGCGGAGGAACTGCCTACACGCGATGAATCGAGATTGCCCAGAGGTCACGTACGCCTGACTTCTTGAATGAAAGATCAACAACGTAACGTCCAGAAGGAGAGCGGCGAGTCGTTTTTGTGTAAATTTCTTCGCACTGAAAATCGGCCTGCGAGACGCGAGGGGACGCACAAACTTCTTCCACTTCCTAGAACATCTTCAGCTGTACGCCAAGAGAAACTTCGGTAAAGTGGGCAGATTCAAAAGCACGGGCCGACGTATCACGTGCTGCAGCTAAATGCCCAGTAACTATCCACCCAAACGAAGTGTGTTGTGCCACGACTGAATTGAGGATATTAATTCAAAGTCCTTCACGTATAATAAGAGGATACAAGTCACCGCTCAGGAGCAGATCGACTGGTGCGCCTTGGGAGAACGTTGGGTCTGCATAATCCAGACGAGGCAATAATTTAAGTTTTTCAGGATCAAGCCGACACGAAGAGAGGTTGCCAGTGATTTTGGGAACCACGAAAGCCGAGACCTCCAGTTGAAACTTGTTTTCCTGAAACGAACCTAACCAAAAAGTAGATAGTTGACTTGAGTTAGTGCTGACGACATCGTTAAGACCGGATATCGTAGAGGCGCATCCTTCGCAAGGCAAGCGTAACAAACGTTTTATCCTCTCTAAAACGAAGGATGCTTTCGAAGCGGGGTCGATTAAAACACGAAAAGTATGTGTTGAACCGAGATAGTATAGTGGTGCAAGGGCAGTGCCTAAAAGAACGATGGTGTTGAGATACGTAGTGAATTGTTGTGCTGACTTTTCGTCTATAGTGGACTATAATTGATTATCTGCAACTTCGCTGTGATCATTCGTCAAATTGTTTGATCTGTGATTGGAAGAGGAGTTACAATTTGACGGGTGTAAGAGTAAATTTAGTCGAGTTCGTGTCGCGGTGCAGGATAGAATGGTGACATTGATGACATTTGGAGCAAGTGTTCTTACTTGGACAGTCCTTTAATTTATGAGGCTCGGGCAAACAGTTGAAACAGCGGCCGAACTTTTTGATGGTAGCAATACGGTCTTCCACTGAGAGTTGAACAAACTGTCGGCAGGTGTAGATCGGATGCTTCTGCGCACTGCATACTAAACAACTTGCGCACCCGACCTGAGTGTAATGGGATGATATATTCGACGTGGTAGAGGCAGGATTCTTCCCTGTACGAGATGTAGACAGCGTGGTAGGAGAGAAATCGTCCAACTGCTTCCATTGTGGGATATCAGCCTTGGGTTTCCCAGAGAGAAAGAGAGTTCTTTCGTAAACGAAACGAGCACAAGAAAACAAAGATAACATCCCAATTAGAGGTGTCAATCTTGAGTAATTCTAGCGCTGCGATGCAAGTGGTAATACTTCGCTGCAGCTCCTTAAGAGCGGGGCCAGATTCAGACTTACAATATGGGAGGTTGAAAAGCATCTTAAGTTGGTTGTTTATTAAGATACGCTAGTTTTCATACCTGGGTATAAGATTTTCCCACGCCATCATCAACCCATCATTAGTTAGTGGAGCTGTTGTACAATGTCACGCGCCTCGCCAGTTGTCTTTTGTAGTAAGTGGAAGAGTTTCTCTACATTAGATAGTCGTGAATTATTTATGTATATTGCGCTAAACAGGTAACGAAATGAGGGCAATTTTCCATAATCCCCACGGAAAATTTCGGTGTCGCATGTTGGAAGGCTTACATTTGATGACCGAGGTACAGGTTCCAAGACAGCAAGTATATAGCTGGCAGCAGGCGAAGCTGAAGGCAGTTTGCTGCTCTCCAGCATAGTCATACATTGTATGTAGCGGCTGTAGGCTGCAGAGTACGTAATTTCTATTGTGCACTTATCTTCTTTGAGCACTTCTGCTTCTCCTAACCATGACCTGGCTTATCGGTCAATCTGCTGCATCACTCTGGCTAGAGTGTCTTGATGCAGCTTTAAGACAAACTCATTTGATTCATTAACATTAGATTGCTCCATATTTTGCGACAGCGGATGTAGCTGGGCAATAGTTGCATTCAACTTGTCCATAATTGCACGAAAAAAATAACAGAAACCTCCCGCAAGCAATGCCAATATAAACCAAGTCTAATTTTTTTCAAATAATTTTGTGAGTCGACTTATGCACTTTGTAGCGTACTTTCAATTTGCACAAACAAATACACACCATTATCCAAAAGGCAGCGGAGAGAACGTAAAAGAAGAAGAACTAACGGCACCGCATAAATGCAATCCAACGGCGGCTCCGTAAACGAAAGAGAAAAGGCACTCGAATGCAACGAATATAATGATTACGGCATATGCATGTATATGCGTTCGTATGATATACGAGGGCGGATTGATATTGAAGCTACCTAGCTCTAGATGGTAGCACAAACACAAAAACTTCCTTTTTTTAGAAATTGCGATCTGTCAAACGACAGCTGTTAAAATTTCACCCAAATTCATTGATTAGTTTATTTGTTGTAGTCGTTTGAAGTAAGCAACTTTTGTGTTTCTTGAAAAATGGAAAAAAGCTAATTTCGTGCAGTGATTTAACACGATTATTTGAAAAGTAAAACAGCGAAAGAGACAAAAGAAACCTCGATAAACATTACGGTGGGTCTGCTCCGTCAGATTACATGGTAAAATATTGGATTGCTGAATTTAAAGGCCGAAAGAGGTGGTTACTGAAGAAAATATCAAGAAAATTTTCGATATCGTTATGACTGATCGCCGAGTCAAGTTGCGTGAGATTGTTGAGATGGTAAACATATCATATGAACGTGTGTTCAACATTTTGCATAAATATTTGCATATGAAAAAGCTATCGGCAAGATGGGTGCCGCGTTTGCTCAGTGTCGAACAAAAACGAGCTCGACAGACCACTTCACAGCGGTATTTGGACATGATAAAGCGTAATCCTGTTGATTTTTGGCATCGATTAATAACTGTTGATGAAACGTGCGTCCACCACTACACACCTGAAACAAAAAATCAATCGAAACAATGGGTGGAAGCTGGTGGAAGTGCTCCGACGAAGGCGAAAGCAGTGAAATCGGCTGGCAAGATATGTCCACTATATTTTGGGATGCACACGGAATATTGTTCATCGATTATATTGAAAGAGGAACCACAATCACACGAAAGTATTGAAACATGATTGCATATCAGTGAAACGGGATTGCATACTTTTAGGATCCCATCTGGAGAATGAATGCCCCCTGTGAGTCAAGATGCGAACTATTCGATAAAAGCTTATTCAAAAACCATCTGTCGGTAATATCAAAAATAATATTCCCGACTTCTGTCGAAGAGGATAGAAGCTTCTAGAAAATACGAGAATAGCGTGGAAGTTTCTACCTCAACCATTCGAAAACCATAAAAGTGACAAGACTGTTCAAAGTCGAATACAGTAGATCAGAGATCATAACAGTGTGTGCATCTAGCATTATAATCAAAGCAGCAGTATTTGTAATTGTGTAAAGTGATGAAATTCATTAGTAATTAAAGTGACTAATGGTTTGTGAAATAAAGTGCAAATAATAACTAAGTAAACTTTAAGCCAATTATTAAATGTGTAAATAGCAATAGTTAAATAAAGTTAGTTATTTTAATTTAACCAGCGATTGTTTGATTACTACACGATCCAGTGGTACGAATCCGAGTACAGAGAGTTAGAGTAAATTGTCAGGAGGGCAATTTCGTAACACAGTAAATTGTCAAGAGGGCAATTTTGTAACAGTATTATCGTGCATTATTGGATCAATTGATTGATGCAGTCAAGAAAAAACGACCACATTTAAAGAAGAAAAAAGTTACGTGAAATACACTTCGAATTGGTTAATCATCCACCTTATAGTCCAGATTTAGCTCCTAGTGACTTTTTCCTGTTTCCAAACTTGAAAAAATGGCTCGCAGGAAAAAGATTCATCTCAAACGAAGAAATGATTACCGAAACTAACGCGTATTTTGAGGGGTTCCCGAAATCGAATTCAGATGGTATAAAAAACTTGGAATATCGTCTTACTAAGTGTGTCGAAGTAAAAGGAGACTATGTTGAGAAATAAATAGTCGATAGTCGTCAATTCTGTGAAAATGAAGATTATTTCTAAGCGAATTTATTGACAAGACAAGTTGCACACAGTAGTTGCAATTGCGTATATGTGGTTATGCCACCGTAATAATTTTCAGAAGAAGAAGAAGAATTATTGAAATGTTTTTGGCAGATCTTATAGATATTTCAGACATGCCACTTGTCCTCATCAGAGATCTTTCAATCAAATGCAATTTTTTCCCAAGCATTTTTATTATGTCTCAGAAATCAACAGCACACCAACTATGAACCCCCCCAGGAATCGAACCTGGTACTTCAGCTGCTGTAATCTGTCCATCCAGGCAACTAGGTTAACTGCAGGTGGTGAACTGACTGATCAAATTCTGTCCATGTACTATCTCTTTCCACCACTCTCTAATCAACTCTGTCTTATTATTACCCCTCTTTTCTTCCTCTGTTTCTATTTTATTACATTTCATTGGTGTCATAGTACAATTCATCTTCTTCTTCTGAAAATTATTACTGTGGCATAGCCACACATACGTAATTGCAACTACTGTGTGCCTTGTCAATAAATTCGTTGAGAAATCATCATTAATCAAATTTATTACAATTCAGTTTTAGTTCAATATTAGCCAAAAAAATTACAAAAGTATTATTATAAATTCATATTTGATTAACAAAAACGTCTATATAAAAAATATAATACAACTCGCTTAACAAATTCATTTCTTTCCATTCTTTTACACGTTTCCTTACGACATAACCCCTTACGTTCGCTTTACGACTTAACCGCTTGAGATTCGCTTTAAGACTTAACTGCTTGACATTCGCTTTACGACTGACTTATGAAATAAAGCGCACTACTACAAAAAGTGGGTAAATACGTCTAAATATTCGAGTATGTTGGCATATCGTTCGGCTCATGCCAAGCCATTTTTACGGATGTTTTAGGCATGAAACGTGCGGCAGCGAAGATTGTTCCAAAATTGCTAAATTTTAAGCAAAAACAACGTCGCATGGACATCGCTCAGGAGCTGTTTTTGGCCAAAAACAAAACCGCTCAACCACCGTATTCACCGGACTTGGCCCCCGCTGACTTTTTCCTCTTTCCAAAACTGAAGACACCGATGAAAGGAAAGCGTTTTGCTACGATTGAGGAGATAAATGAAAAATCGAAACAGGAGCTGTTGGCGATACCAAAAAAGTATTTCAGAAGTATTTCGAGGATTGGAAAACCCGCTGGCATAACTGTATTATATCTGAGGGGAATTGCTTTCAAGGGCACAAGATAGTTGTTGATGAATAAATAAATACTTTATTTTTTGATCACACCCCGTATATATATATATTTATATATATATATATATATATATATATATATATATATATATATATATATATATATATATATATATATATATATATATAAATATATATATATATATATATATATATATATATATATATATATATATATATATATATATATATATATATATATCGGGTTTTTCAATAAGAGCGCTACAAAAGTTTTTTTAAATGAAACAAAACCGGTTTTAGATATCAATGAAATTCTTTATTCCTGTGAAAGTACGTTCGATGCCATTATGTATGGAACTCGATTTCTTTTGCATGGCCACCACGGGCACGCTTGCAGAAGTCCAGACGCTGAACCCAATTTTCAACGGTTTTCAAGCATAAATCGGCCGATACTGCTGCAATTTCACGTTCGATATTCGTACGAAGTTAATCAATCGTCGCTGGCTTGTTGGCATAGACCATATACTTGACGTAGCCCCACAGGAAATAATCTAACGGCGTCAAATCGCACGACCGAGGCGGCCAATCGACTGGGCCATTTCGTGAGATAACACGTTCACCAAACTTGGTTTGCAGTAAATTGATTGTGGCATTCTCTGTGTGGCTTGTGGCGCTGTTCTGTTTTAACCACATGTCCTCCAAGTCCATATTATCCAATTGGGGCCAAAAATATTCGGTTATCATTGAACAGTAGCGATTCGCATTCACAGTAATGTGCCCGTCTTGATCATTACGGAAGAAGTACGGCCCAATGACGCCGCAGGCCCATAAACCGCACCAAACCGTAATTTTTTCGGGATGCAATGATGACTCATGGAGTACGTGTGGATTGCTGTCTAAACAATAACGCATATTTTGCTTATTGACGAAGCCATTCAGCCAGAAATGAGCCTCATCGCTGAAGATGATTTTCCGATGAAAATCCGAATCATTTTCAAGTTGTTGCTCAGCCCAATTCACGAACATACGACGCTTATGGTGGTCAAGCGGCTTCAGTTTTTGCGTCAATTTGATCTTGTAAGGATGTAGACCAAGATCTTTTCGCAAAATTCGCCACAACGTCGTTACAAAGATGCCCCACGCTGGAGAACGACGTGTGAGAGACACATTTGGGCTTTCTTGAACTGAAGCCTCAGCGGCAGCAATATTCTCGACACTACGGGCACTTCTTTGTCTCACTGGCACGGGAACATTTTGTGCTGTGCCTGTGGATTCAAATTTTTCCACTAGACGCTCAATTGTTGATCTGCTAGGACAATTATGACGACCATAAATTGGATGTAGCGCTCTTAAAGTTGAGGCGACTGACTCCGAATTTCGGTAGTAAATTTTAATAATTTCGACTCGTTGTTGGCTCGTATATCTTTGCATGATGAAATGGTAAACCTTACTGAAGAGAAACGTCAAAATAAAGGGAAAAATATGGCGTCATTTGTTGTCACTATCGATTTACTTTTGTAAAGTTTCTTTTGAAAAGCCCTTTATATATATATATATATATATATATATATATATATATATATATATATATATATATATATATATATATATAATATATATATATATATATATATATATATATATATATATATATATATATATATATATATATTATATATATATATATATTATATATATATATATATATATATATATATATATATATATATATATATATATATACGAGGTGTGATCAAAAAATAAAGAATTTATTTATTCATCAACGACTATCTTGTCCCCTTTAAAGGAATTCCCCTCAGATATAATACACTTATGCCAGCGTTTTTTCCAATCCTCGAAACACTTCTGAAACGCTTTTTTTGCTATCTCCAACAGCTTCTGCTTTTTTTGGTATCGCCAACAGCTCCTGTTTCGATTTTGCTTTCATCTCCTCAATCGTAGCAAAACGCTTTCCTTTCATCGGTGTCTTCAGTTTTGGAAAGAGGAAAAAGTCAGCGGGGGCCAAGTCCGGTGAATACGGTGGTTGAGGCATGATAACGGTTTTGTTTTTGGCCAAAAATAGCTCCTGAGCGATGTCCATGCGACGTTGTTTTCGCTCAAAATTTAGCAATTTTGGAACAATCTTCGCTGCCACACGTTTCATGCCTAAAACATCCGTAAAAATTGCTTGGCATGAGCCGAACGATATGCCAACATCATCAGCAACCTCATTTTTTACACAAAACTGAATACAGTTTCTTTGTTCCATTTAGTACAAAATCGAAGAGCACACCAAAACACGACTAACCTTTTTATCTGTCAAAAACAAACTGACAATCCAAAATTGTTTGTATTGCCAACATATATAACAGACATGTGTACCAACATAACAGAAAAAAAATGCGAACATCGAACATACGTAACTCACGAAAAGATGAAAGTAACGGTTATTTTTTGATCACACCTCGTATATATATATATATATATATATATATATATATATATATATATATATATATATTTATATATATATATATATATATATATATATATATATCTTCCTATTTATATATATATATATATATATATATATATATATATATATATATATATATATATATATATATATATATATATATATTATATATATATATATATATATATATATATATATATATATATATATAAATAGGAAGATAAGAAACAAATGCTTGAGAAGGTGAGTGAGGCTACGGTCTTGGTAACGAAGATGAATTTTGAAAATTTTATTGTTCCTCCGCCGATGCAGTGTGGCGGGTTAATAAATCCTACCGATCCTGCGAGCTTGCCGCGGCAACCATCCTATGTGAGCTAGGGGGTGTATTTATATATATATATATATATATATATATATATATATATATATATATATATATATATATATATATATATATATATATATATATATAAGTTAACACGCCCGTAGCCGCCCCTGTCTTCACACCTGTCCCCAAGCAAGCATGAGCGCAGCATAGGTAAATGCACCGAATCTGCTGACGTAGTGTCTGAATGCTTGCACGCGTATCCGGTGCAATACCGCTGCAGCGTGAGAACGGTACCGCGGCCAGGGAATGCTGACGCAGTCAGTTTTAGGTCCAGCTTAGAATTTATACGTTATGAATAGAGTTAGTCTTAAGTAGGACCTGGAGTTGTGAAGACATTTTAATTGATTTGTAATAAATCTTAATATTATCCAATTGTGTGTTTGATTCAGATAAAGGATATGTAAGTATGCCGCTGTTGGCTGCGGCTTAAATATTTTTTTAATCGCAGTCCTTCCGACTGCGTTAACTGGCGCCCGAGCAGGGACCCGCTAAAGGAGCGGGATCCCAAAAATCGGAAAGGCTTATTATAAAACTATAAGATTAAATTAACAAATGTGAGAAAAATTGCTCAGCGATTCACAACCTTCGGGGGACCCTCCTGGCAATGTAAAAGTGAACTAATATTGAAAAGTGGAAAGTAAACCAAAGCCTTCCGATGCAAATATAGTGGCCCTTGAAGGGTATTGTGCGAACATGGTGATATAAAAATTAAAACAAATAACTCCGTATGTCTACATTCTGAGATTCCCAAGGGACCCTCCAGGATATAACAAAAGAAATAGGTTCTGTTACCCCGAAGATCCTCAGACCTAATATGAAGAAATTATTGATTCAAATTAAAACAAATAAATCCTTACGTCTCCATCCTGAGATTCCCAAGGGACCCTCCAGGATATAACAAAAGGAAAAGGTTCTGTGACCCCGAAGACCCTCAGACCTAATATAAAGAATTTTACTTTACTTTTATTTTTCATTCAAAATTCGCTTAAGAGCGATGATTGAAAATGGGACAGAAGTTCCTTAATTAAAATATAATATTCACCATGTGGTGCATAATCGGGTCACGGGGTACGCACATAGTGTACACCTATAAAATGAAAAATTATATTTTAATATATAAAAATGGTGAAATTGTAAAATGTATTTGGCAAATTGCTGGGTGTCTTCGATTATGGGCAACACAAGGTTCAACCCCTTGCCAACATTTACGAAAGTAATATTAAAAACGATGGCGACAAATTGTCGGAAAAATTTAAATTTATAATCTTTGGCGAACTGGTGGGTGCTTTAATTAATTGTAGCACAAGGTTCGACTCCTTGCCAAGATTTATAAAACTGTATTTCAAAGCGTAAAATACGCAAAGCAATAAGCTGCTGTGCTGATGTTATTTTGCAACGCCTGTCCATGAATGATCGGATACGCCCTATCTGGGTGCACGTTGTCGTTCACATGGGCACACGACAATCATTTCCTGATCAAGGCAGCGCATTGTCGACTGGTTATGGTCAACGGTATCGGTATTGCATAGCAACAGCCGCCAAATGGTCAGATACTTGTCGCTACTGGCCATGGCAGCAAAATATGAAGTTGCGTTGAATGCCGAGCACCGCGTGAAGGAAGTGTCCTGAGTCGGTTGCCCGTAATCTGATTACGGACGACTAAAAAGGGTTCCCGCGTCCCTTCCTTGACCTAAGCCAGACATTATGTCAAGAATTTTTGAATGTTATTTTATGTTATACTAAAACATTTTACATTTCAGCAATAACATTACCAATGCAATCGATCGGCCTGTGAGTCCGAGAAAAAAAAAATAGGATATTGCGGCATCAGCTCAGCGAACTCAAGCTAAAAGCGACAAAAGAAAGCAGCGAAGGAAGGAGTAAGGGAAAATTTTTTAAAGAAAGAAAACGAATTTGGTGAGTCAACAATTTTTATTATGGATTCCTTGACCCGTTCAGTTACCGAGCTGACTGGCTCTGTGGGTGCACTAATGGTCGAGTTGAAGACGGCGGAAAACCGCATTCGTAAACTGGAACAAATGAATGCACTTACCGTGACCCCAGCTGAGATCCCGTTGTGTGGGCCAGTGAGTGAGGAAGATTTGAGGGAAATAGGCAGGTTGCCAGACTCAGTTAGGGTCCTCCAGGCATTCGAGGGAAACCCAGCCCAATACGTGTCCTGGGTGACATCAGTTGAGGGAATCTTAGACGACTACAAGATCGTCCGGACGAAGCCAATTTATAGGGCAATCCTCAAGAGCATTAGGGGAAAGGTTAGGGGTAACGCTGATTCTGCTTTAATATCCCACAATATTTCGGAAGTCGACTGGGCAGGAATAAAAGGTTGCCTGTCGCTTCACTACGCTGATAAAAGGGACATCCGTACCCTCGAGCATCAGCTGGGTCAGCTAACTCAGGGTAACTTGAAGTTGGACGAGTTTTATGCTCGTGTCAACCACCAATTTTCCTTAATTATAAATAAATTTAAAACCGAAAACTATTCTGCCGAAACCGTAGATGCGCTGATAGAAACTTACAGAAATAGAGCGCTGGATGTTTTTGTAAGGGGATTGAGTGGCGATCTTTCCCGCATGATTATTGTCCAAAGACCAAGATCACTACCCGAAGCCTACACAGCTTGTCTAGACATTCAGAATTTGAATTTTAGGAGCCATCCTGTGCACGGTGGTATAAATAGGACCTCGGTGACTGTTCCGGTATACGAAATGAATAAGGACAGTAATCCTCGTCCGTCGTTCTCGAAGTTTAACAATTTCTCACCTTTTGGAAACAACCATAAGTTTGGATATAGGCCGCAGAGTGGTTCCTTCCAGAATCGGCATTTCGCTCAAAGGACTGAAGCACCAAGGCCAGTGGTAAAAATGGAGGTGGACCCTTCTATACAGACGCATCGGGCGAGCTTCTCAAACAGACCTCAACAAGGATTCCCATTCAAACGGAAATCCGGCTCAGACAACTTCCGCCAAAAGCAGCAGAGGATGTTCCATATGGAAACTGTGAATGAGGACTATGCGAATTTGGCTGAAGAGAATTCCGAGGATCAGGTGAATTTTATGACAGGAGCCTATCCAGCGTACCTTACATAGAGTACGTGGATAGCCAGGGCACTGTGTTGAAATTCTTGGTAGACACAGGTGCGAACAAAAATTTTATAAACGCATCTCTTTCCCTAAATAGCAAAAAGCTTGCAAAATCCTTTTTTGTAAATTCAGCCGGTGGACGCATTCAAATCAGCGAAGAAGTTAGCGGTAGATTTTTTGAGCGCGTAGGAAATAATACCTTGTTAAAATTCTACGTACTGCCAGGTCTCGAATCCTTTGATGGCATCATTGGCGATGATACCCTAAAGGAATTAGAGGCAGTAATAGACCGTAAAGAAAACGTTCTGACCCTTAAACCAAATATAAAAATTCCTCTTCAGGAAAAAGTATCCAAGCAAATTAATCAAATTTGAGACAGTAACCTTTCTAAGAATACCCAAGAAAAACTCCGCAAGATAATCGAAGACCATATGTAACTTTTTGACCCAATAAGCAATAAGGAAATCGTTAATACTATCGTGAAGGCAGAAATCAGGACTACTACTAAGGAGGCGATTTACACAAAAAGCTATCCCTATCCTGCCTGCATGAGGGAGGAAGTTGAGAGGCAGATTGAGGAATTGCTTGAGGAAGGCGTCATACGTCCATCAAAAAGTCCCTACAATTCCCCAATCTGGGTAGTCCCTAAAAAACCAAAGCCCTCAGGCGAAAAACAATATAGGATGGTAATAGATTTCAAGCGCTTGAACGCTGTAACCGTCCCTGATACCTACCCGATCCCCGATATAAATTCTACACTTGCAAGCCTAGGTTCTGCAAAGTACTTTACTACGATTGACTTGACTTCCGGATTTCATCAAGTTCCGATGAAGGAGTCTGATATACCGAAAACAGCGTTCTCAACAATGAACGGAAAATACGAATTTTTGAGGCTTCCGTTTGGTCTGCAGAATGCTCCTGCCATTTTCCAACGAATGATAGATGATGTGCTCAAGGAGTACATAGGGAAAATTTACTATGTGTACATTGATGACATAATCGTCTTTGGAAAAACTGAAGAGGAGCACCTAAAGAACGTTGGCACAATTTTTGCAACATTGTTAAGGGCAAACTTAAAAGTCAATCTGGAAAAGACCCAATTCATGAAAACTAGTGTAGAATTCCTTGGATATGTTATCACACCCTATGGTATTAAACCTGACACAAAAAAAGTGAGTGCAATTCAAGGTCTAGAACCGCCGGGTACGTTAAAGGATTTAAAGTGTTTCCTGGGAATGACGTCTTACTATCGAAAATTCCTTCAGGACTATGCCAAACCTTTGACTAATTTAACACGTGGAGAAAACGCTCAAGTGAAGGCCAATCAATCGAAGAAAGTGACGATTGAGCTTGATTCTGTCGCCTTGAAAGCGTTTGCTGATCTAAAAGAACTCCTTGTTTCCTCTGATATTTTAGCTTTCCCAAATTTCCAGAAACCCTTTAATTTAACCACAGATGCATCAGATTTTGCGATAGGAGCCGTGCTGTCCCAAGGTGAGGTTGGCAAGGATAAGCTAATTGCGTACATTTCCCGCTCATTAAGCAAGACGGAGGAAAATTATGCCACCAATGAGAAGGAAATGTTAGCCATTGTGTGGGCATTGGACAACCTACGTTCCTACTTGTATGGTGCAAGAAACATTAAAATTTACACTGACCATCAACCCCTCACGTTCGCGCTCGGAAATCGCAATCACAAAGCCAAATTAAAAAGATGGAAGGCACGTAAAGAGGAATACAACCACGAGTTGATTTACACTCCTGGTAAATCAAACTATGTGGCTGATGCCTTATCAAGGATGAAATGTCGAATGGAAGACCAAGGAGGACTCAACGTGATGGCTGTTGAGAATGGTGACGACACGACTACAGAAACTGCTAGTGAAGGAGCAACTGACACATCAAGAACTATGACAGTCGCTAGAGGCTCCACTACTGAAACTGCTAGCGAAATTGAAACTGTTTACAGTGCCGAACAAGATGCTTCCGACCTTATCATTCACGTTGAAGCACCCCTGAACGTATTTAGGAATCAGATTGTGATCAGGGAAGGACGAGAACTTTTTAGTGTTGAGAATCCTCACGATGGGTACACCCGCCACTATGTGACTTTAGACAGCATTGTCCGCGACGCGCTAATAAGAGTATTGAAAGAACGGTTGAACCCAGCGGTAACTAACGGTATTAAAATTCCCGAAAATAGGCTGCAGCTTCTCCAAGAAGTGTATCTCGAACATTTCCTTTATTATAAGATTAGAATAACGCAGAGATTAGTAGAGGATGTCGCGAATGAAGAAATAATTTGCAGAATAATTGAGGAAGAGCACAGGAGAGCCCACAGGAATCCTGTGGAGAATAAAGGACAAATTTTGGAACGATACTATTTCCCCAGGATGGCAGGCTTGATAAGACATTTCACGAAAGCTTGCGAAGTGTGCCGGGTAAACAAATATGATAGGCATCCTTTCGTCCCAAAACTAAAGGATGCTCCTATCCCAAAACATCCTTCCGATATTTTACACATCGATATCTTCGAGATTAGTGGGGAAAAATTTCTCAGCTGCATAGACAAATTCTCAAAATTTGCAACATTCTTCCACATAAAGAATAAGTCCGCTGTACTTTTACGTAAAAAATTTGCAAAAATTATTCACTATTTTACAGTCCCACAGATTATAGTTACTGATAACGAAAGAGGCTTCGTCAGTCCTTTAGTCTCTAATTATGTTAGAGGGTTAGGAATTAGAATTTATCAAACTCCTATTCAACGGAGCGAAGTGAATGGGCAAGTCGAAAGACTTCACTCCACCGTTATCGAAATATACCGGTGTTTACAGAGAGAGAGATACCCAACACATCCCCAAAGGAATTGTTGTACATAGCTACCGATCTATATAACAATACAATTCATTCCATATCTAAGTACAAACCGAGCGATATATTTTTCAATAGGGTACAAAGAATAAATTATCAGGAGTTAGCAAATTTTCAAAACAAAATTTTTAGCGAAGTGAGGAATCGGATGGAGAAGAATCAGGAATCACGAAATACCCGATTGAATGAAAAAAGGCAGGACCCTAAGAAGTATGCACAGGGGGGACGTAGTGTATGTGAGGAACAAACAAATTAAAAACAACGCCCACTTTATAAAAAAGAGGTTGTAGGCAGGGATAACAGGGTAACAGTAACCACGAACGATGGGAAAAGGATCAATAGGGCTCAAGTAAAAAATTTGTAAGAGAATGATTTTTTTCAACCCAATTCCACCTTCCTTCGCGGGCTCGAAGATAAATATAATTAATTCAAAAAACAAAAGAAAAAAGAATTGTTTTATTTAAATATAATATAACAGTAATATTTAAATATAAGAAAAATATTTGATTTAATAATTTGTAAGTTGTTAATTGCAAAAAGAAAATTAAAATTTCCAAGTATGGAAGCTATCTCTCTAGAACAAAAGTAGGTTATACATATGATATAAAAAAGAGATCGAATTGTTAAAAGTTAAGAAAATATTAAAAGTTTGTTCTTGAAGATATGCTGTACTTGTAACGGTCTTCTTTCGAGGAAGCTATCTGTCCTTTCGTGACTTGAATTTTTCCAAAATGAATAAAGTTGTTCGCATAAGTCATGTTTTTCCTGCAATCAAGGGCATAGAGCTCCCAGGAAAAGAATACGCGACAATGGCAAATGTTAGTTAAGCGCTGAAGCCACGATTTTTTTTTTTTTTTAGATTATTTTATTTTATATTAAGAGAAAATTGTGAATTTTTACTTGAAATTTTTGTCAAAATAGATTGCTTATAATTCCCTGCGCTTGCGGGTTCAATGTTTTCAACTACAAATCTCCGCTGGTGACAATCGAACATGGAAGTGGATGGATAATCAATGGTCACTTCAAGCTCTTACATACCATAGACCTCACTCAATTCGACGAAATTATTTTGGAACTGACGGGTGTAGTGCAACGCGAGCTTGAGGCAACTCCGATGAAGACGATCATCGAATTTCATCTCAGCCAGACGAAAATGCGTATTAACGAATTGCAGGGTACCAAATCGAGAAAACCTCGCTCTATAAATTGGATTGGATCGGCCTGGAAATGGGTAGCAGGATCCCCTGACGCCACTGATTGGGATTGTGTTCTGCGTAACGAAAATCAATTGGTCGACAACAACAATAACCAACTTTCCATTAACAGGAAAATCTTTAACGCCACGCAAGAAGCTATAAAGAGGGTTAACAGCGTGGTTGATTTTGCAAATGACGTTGATAAAAACTTCAATGCGGAAAAGCTCGAAATTTTGCTGGCTAACAAGGTTCTCGTCCTAAAAGAGCAAATTTCAGAAATAGTCCGAGCTTGTCAGATGGCAAAAACTGGAATAGTGAACACCAATCTTTTAGACCAGGCCGAAACCGAGCAGGTTATTTCTGAATAAGAGGCGTTACCTTATCAAAATCTGGTAGAAACAATGGAATATGCCAAGCCATCGATATATACGAATGGAACTATGCTCGTATACGTGCTCTCGGTGCCAAAGGTGAAGCCGGAAAAATATCGACTAATACTGGTGAGGAGCACCTCGTCAGGAGGCAAACGTGTCGATGTCCTGTACAAAAGATTGCTGATGAATACTGAAGAAACTTATGGTATTACTGGCGATTGCCTCTCTATCAACAACGCGACAATTTGTGAGGAGAGCCTGATAAAGAAACTACCCGAAGAAGGATGTTTACCAAGATTGCTGAAAGGTGGCGATGCCAAATGCCGGTTTGAAACAGATAGTGATGAAGTCGTGGAGATGATTAACGGAAACACAATTTTTCTAACAAACTTCAATGGAACCGTCCGTGGCGGAAAAGAATCAAGACGCCTGGAAATCTCCTTTCTCATACAGCTCAACAATGAAACAGTGCAAATTGGCAATAGAACTTTCGTCAGCACGGAGACCAGAAGCCTTCAAGCCTTACCATCGGTGCTGAGCAACATAACCAATGAGGGCCTTAAATTAAACCTGGAGTATGTTCATGAGCATAGCCTTGAAAATATCAATCGTCTCAGCAAGCTCGGCGACAAATTCCATGTTTCAACTGCGATAGAAGCTGCAATGTTACTCACGCCACGGCCTGCTACATAATCTGGAAACGAATAACGGTGAACATTCGAATCCCTGGCATGCATCAAAGCGCAACAATGAAGCAAGGCGAATCCTTTCCGAACAAAACCAACGAAGTTCCTGCGGTGACCCATGTCGATCTGCGGGACGCAGACATTTAAGGGGGGAGGAGTTAACACGCCCGTAGCCGCCCCTGTCTTCACACCTGTCCCCAAGCAAGCATGAGCGCAGCATAGGTATCTGCTGACGTAGTGTCTGAATCCTTGCACGCGTATCCGGTGCAATACCGCTGCAGCGTGGGAACGGTACCGCGGCCAGGGAATGCTGACGTAGTCAGTTTTAGGCCCAGCTTAGAATTTATAAGTTATGAATAGAGTTAGTCTTAAGTAGGACCTGGAGTTGTGAAGACATTTTAATTAATTTGTAATAAATCTAAATATTATCCAATTGTGTGTTTGATTCAGATAAAGGATATGTAAGTATGCCGCTGTTGGCTGCGGCTTAAATATTTTTTTAATCGCAGTCCTTCCGACTGCGTTAACATATATATATATATATATATATATATATATATATATATATATATATATATATATATATATATATATATATATATATATATATATATATATATATATATATATATATATATATATATATATATATATATATATATATATATATATATATATATATATATATATATATATATATATATATATATATATATATATACATATATATATATATATATATATATATATATATATATATATATATATATATATATATATATATATATATATATGGCGGGCCAATTTGTATGGAGCCGAAAAATTCGATTAAAGCCAGCCCCTAGGATGATTCTATGGACAATTCTATCTCGATTTTCGAGTCTCCCACTTTTCAAAAAATTATTTTTTCCCTATAACATCATTTTGATTCAAAATTCGATTTTTTATTCATCGTTATATTATCTTTTTTATGTGTATATGGGGGGTTTTTGGGGTCGAGAATTCATTTCTGATCTTTATTTTTACCTATGACTACCGCCAGAGGGCGTTTCATGCATATTTTAACTATTTTCGTCTATTTTCCGAGAAAAATTACAAGTTTTTCGGTAAAATTGATTGGAAAGTGGGAGACTCGAAAATCGAGATAGACCTACGGTTCCTCCACCAAAGTCGCTTAGAATTGTCCATAGAATCATTCTAGGAGCTGGCTTTGAAATTGGCAAGAAATAATAACAAGAACGGTATTGAAATAGATAGGCTTTGAAATAATAACAAGAACGGTATTGAAATAGATAATAGATGGGTTGTATAGCATTGCTGTCTTCTATCGAAAACCTAAAAACCACACATAAATACAGAGTTTTGCCGCTCTATTAAATATATTAAATACATCTGTAACACTCTGTACAAAGGCAGCGACATGGTCATTTTTGCTGCCCAAAATGTTAATGAAAATGACGAAGTTGCGCGTAACCAAATAGGCAGGTATATAATCAGTAATGAGGCAGTCTGGCGATTCTTATCATTTCCTATTCAGGAAAGAAATCCAACTGTGACTCATTTAGCCATCCGTCTTGAAAATTGGCAACGTCTTACTTCACAGAAAAAAAACCAGTAGCTGCAGGATCTGCTTAGATATGATGGGCGGCACCGTTCTCGTTGCTCTATCCACCTTTCTTATCCTTCTTTTCAATACGCTCCTGTTCCCCTACTAACTCATAAGAAATCTTTATTTTTTTGTTCTTGACCCCACACTCTTTCGATTTCTTTCTCTCATTAACATTACATCGTTGTTAATTCTAATAGAACGCCATAATAAATGTTTACTTCTTCTTCAGAAATAGGAGCGCAACAACACAGCTGGGATAGGAGGAGGACGTCCCCGACTACACGCGTGGACATCACAATACAGCCTCTGCTAACTACCGACCACTTCAATCACTCCGAGATTAAGAGTCTCGTGTTCTACGGAATGTATATATATATATATATATATATATATATATATATATATATATATATATATATATATATATATATATATATATATATATATATATTGTATATATATATATATATATATATATATATATATATATATATATATATATATATATATATATATATATATATATATATATATATATATATATATATATTTCTAGAATAACCTTAATATTTTCTTTTCAGAACCACCCCAGAGGTTATGATTAAGGATGTCAAAACCTACTTACAGGCACAGTAAATATTACTGAACAGATTTCTTAACCAGAGGTAAAACATTGTATACTCCATAACCCTATACTTACTTTCTCTTTCCAGCATACCAGCTCCATTGATTATCGTAAGTTGTTTCCTCATTTACATACGTTTATATATATATATATATATATATATATATATATATATATATATATATATATATATATATATATATATATATATATATATAAGTTAAGGCGCTCCCATTAGGGAGCACCAAAAAATTAAAGATAAGGGGCCGGCAACTGGCCCCGTCTTCTATACCTGTAAAATAAATTAAACCGGTTTACAGTTTTACTCTTTATTAGTTCCGTTCCAAAATAAGAATGAGTTACAATTTAAATTATTCTTAACACTACAGCTTACTCGCTACCCTGCTTAGCCTATCATATTGCTGATGCCTGCACTTCTGCTAGTGCAACGTTCCCACGATTCGGTGGTGCACCGGATGCTCGTGCAGGGCGGCGTAGACATGGTGTCAGCATAATTCGTATTGGTGTGAAAGCTCAGGTATGCGGGTAGGCTGGCATATTAACTGTAGTATTAGGTAACGTGTTAACTTATATTTAAATATATATATATATATATATATATATATATATATATATATATATATATATATATATATATATATATATGTATACAAATACACCCCCTAGCTCACATAGGATGGTTGCCGCGGCAAGCACGCAGGATCGGTAGGAGTTATTATATATATATATATATATATATATATATATATATATATATATATATATATATATATATATATATATATATATATATATATATATATATATATACGAGGTGTGATAAAAAACTAACCGTTATTTTCATCTTTTCGTGAGTTACGTATGTTCGATATTCGCATTATTTTTTCTGTTATGTTGGTACGCATGTCTGTTATATATGTTGGCAATACCAACCATTTTGGAATGTCAGTTTGTTTTTGACAGAAAAAAAGTTTAGTCGTGGTTTGGTGTGCTCTTCGATTTTGTACTATTCGAAAAAATGGATCAAAGAAACTGTATTCAGTTTTGTGAAAAAAATGAAATTAAATGCGCAAGGACATTTGAAATGTTGACTGTGGCCTTTGGCCAGTCTACTATGAGCAGAACACAAGTTCAATTGTGGAAAGGCTATGTGAGGATGATGAAGACCTAACGCTCGAAAAAGCGTTGAAGTTAGCGATAATGACAGAGGCCATGCAAATATGCAACAAGAAAATTATGAGGTTAGTGCAGTCACAAAGCGCATGGGTCGTTTCAAGGTGACAGAAAGTCAAGCAAGCAGAAGCAGCGGCGGCAGTAGTAGCAGCAAAGCAGTTCATCTTGGCAGAGGTCATGTCAACAACAACAACTTCAAAGAACGGAGCCAGAAGTGCAAGCATTGCGGATGGCGCAATCATTTAAGCAGTAGCTGCCAATATAAAAATTGCAGATGTGACAAATGTGGCCGCATAGGGCATTTAGCAAGTATATGCTTTGGAAAAAAACATGTGAACATAATTATAAAGGAATATAAAGAAGATGATGGTGATATTATTAATGAATTTTATATTTTTAGTTTAAGCGGTGATTCTAAGTCAACACCGCCCCCTCCTTTTATCGTTAATGGTGAAATTGATGGTGTTCAGCTTGAATTTGTCCTGGTTTCTTGCGCAGCCTATTCTCTAATTTCGAGGAGGCATTACAACGAACATTTTAAAGCAACGAAACTATACCAGTGCAAGGATAATTTTTTTGTATACAATGGCGATGCAATTGACACTAAGGGTGAGTTTTGTGCAAATATTACATATCGTAATCGAAAAGAAAAATTAAAAATAGTAGTCAGCAAGACGCGTAGCTGTGATGCACGTATATGTGTGTGCGAGAAATATATGATAAATACCACAATATATATACTCGTATATATATATATATATATATATATATATATATATATATATATATATATATATATACGAGTATATATATACGAGTATATATATATATATATATATATATATATATATATATATATATATATATATATATATATATATATATATATATATATATATATATATATATATTTATATATATATATATATATATATATATATATATTAGAGCGTTGCTCGGCAAGACGCCATTGAGCAATAACTAACTGTGAGCCGAAGAAAGGCTGATTGCAAGAAAAATGCGGTTGGTTTCAATTGCCAGTTGGAAACTGATTTGTTTAATTCCCGAGCAGGGTTTTTATATAATTTGTTTGAGTTACAAATTCGAGAACAAATCTCGATTAATTTAATTGTTTATTTCTAATCCCTTTCGCTTAAGTCTAACTCAAATTCCACTCAAATGTAAAACAAACCAATTCACCAATGACCGCACGCTAGGATTCTAATTACACTGCACATGTCAAGTGTCATAGTGTTGCAGTGCAGCGGATGGGTGTGTTTTATGTATTGGTATGGTTTGGATGTGTAGTTTGCGTAGGTAGTCTTTGTGCTACACTACGTTTATGCGCAATAGTGCACATGCACTACACCCTCACCACTGAGTACTCTCACCACTGAGTAGACGTGAAAATTTTTTGCTCCGGGTATATTTTGTAAAAGAGGAAAGTTTGCGCTGCAAATACAATTTTAATTTGTGCTAAGTATCCTGAAAAGTGTAGCCAAAGTGCGCACCCCGTGTAGTGAATGGTGCGACTTGGATTCTTTGACGCGATCAACTTAAAATTGTTGAATTCGGGTGCTTCTGTGTGTGATTTGCGGCAGTCTTGACTCTGGACCGGTTTATCCGTTGTGCTGAGCGCGAACTCACAAGTGGTTTATCCTAAATAAATTTAGAGAGCGTAGGAGGTTGTATATTCAATTCGCTCAGCTGAATGGAGAGAGGGGACTCTCAGTAAAATAATAAAAAAACAGTGTTGCCAATACGACTGGACATCAGATAAGTATTGTTTTTAGTGTACTTTTTATTTCCCCCTTTTGGTTTTTTGTTTCCCCCATTGGTTTTATTTTCCCCTCTTTGGTATCTTTTTCCCCCTTTGGTTTATTTTTTCCCCAAAGGGATTAATTAATTAATATACAATAAAAAAAAGAACAAAAAGAGAAAAGGAAAAGTGGATAGGGATAGTAGTGTAAATTTACCGAAACTATGAGCGTCCAGCGATTGCCCCCCGGGGTGCGCAAAGCGACTGCGTGCATTAGTGCACCGCTCGTAGTGCGGGGATTAGAATATGATGAGAATTGTGACACCGATAGCGAGGTAGTTTCGACTCCAACATCGATCGACACACAATTTTTGGTAACACCGACTGTTAACCCCGAGAGAGAGAATGCTGAAATGAAGGGCATTGTGAGTGCGGATACTCTTATGATAATGGGAAAAAAAAATCGAAGGGCTGACCGGCATGATGGATAGTCAGCGTAATATAAACAAGGCGATGAGATCTCTTCTCACGGATATCAGTAGACTGCACCAATCAGCAACAAGAGAGGAGATCCGCAAAAAAGCAGGCGAAGCTACGGCGAAGGCAACGCAAACGTCACCGTGGATCAGAAGAGTGCAGACCAAGAGAACGAGGACAGCATCTCAAGCGGACGGCATGGTGGAGGTATCTCCACTTCCAACAAAAAAACGCACTCGTGTTGTGTATCCGAAGCCACAGCGACAACAGCCGCAGCAACAGAACGATAGAGCAGCACCAAACAGGTTGGAGCAAGCCACTAAGACCGATTGGCAGCTAGTGCAACGGAAGACAACAGTCAAGCGGGATATCGCTGCCAAGGAGCCCACAAAAGCTACAAAAAAAGTAGTCAAGGAGATCCGCCCGAGGCCCGATGCTCTCATTATTGCAAAAACCGGAGAGGCATCCTATGCAGAAATCTTGCCGAAGGTAAAGACAAGCACAACACTTAAAGCTCTTGGCAAGGACGTCAAAACCATTCGTAGAACGGCAAAAGGCGAACTGATCTTCGAATTGAAACGGACTGAAGAACGCAAGACAACGACTTACCAAGCTGCGATCGCAGAGGTGCTGAAAGAGGCGGCAACGATGGCAGCGAAGACCCACATGCTTACCATCCAGTGCAGAGACCTCGATGAGATTACCACCCCAATGGAGATTTGCGATGCATATCACGAGCAATGCGGCATCATGCGACCAGAGGATTGCGCCGTACGAAGTATGCGAAACGGATATAACGGCACTCAAACCGCCTATATCAGCCTGCCAATGGACGATGCAAAAAAGTTCCTGAAAGCCCAGCGGGTGCACATTGGGTGGGTTTCCTGCAGGGTCCGAGAATCAGTGACACTCAAGCACTGCTACAAATGTTGGGGCTACGGACACGTGGCGCAACAATGCAAGGAAGAGGTAGATAGAACCGATCTGTGTAGGAAGTGCGGCGGAAGCAGCCACAAAGCAGTGACGTCCACCAACAAGCAAAAATGTGCACTATGTAAGGGGGATCATGAGGCAGGCAGTTTTAAGTGCCCAGTACACCAGCTGGCAAAAATAAACAGCGGATTATGAAAATAGTGCAGTTAAATCTAAACCACTGCGGGACAGCCCAAGACCTACTGCACCAAACGGTGAACGAGCAAAACTTTGATATAGCCCTACTGTGCGAACAGTATAAAAATATAGATGGGCACGAGTGGGTGACGGATGCCAGTGGTAAAGCAGCCATCTGGGTCCTGAACGGTAGGTGCTTTCAACAAAGAATGTCTGCCACAGAAAACGGCTACACCTGGGTCAAATTCGATGGTCTATACCTATTTTCCTGTTATGCCCCGCCAAGCATGAGTATAGCCGACTTCGAGCGTATGCTCACATCAATGGTGGAGGAAGCACGAGGGAAATTGCCGCTGGTCATTGTGGGAGATTTCAACGATTGGTCCACAACTTGGGAGAGCACGCGCACTAGTCAGCGTGGCAGAATTCTGCTGGAGTGCCTGGCGCCCTTGGACGTCGTCATTCTCAATCAGGTCGGTCAGTACACTTTTGACTCAAACAGGGGTACGTCGGTAATAGACCTGACCTTTGCGAACAGCACTGCTGAGCGCATCGCGCGATGGAGTATCAGTAACATATATATGCAGAGCTACCATGTGGCCATAGTTATTGAGTTGGATAACGCGGCACAAAGGCGTACAAAACAGATGCGCAATGCGCAGACAAAAGGCTGGAAAGTGTGGGCTTTTGATGCGGAGGTCTTTGATCTAGTTTGGAAAAAAGAACAAATCAGCATGGGTACTGCTACGGCCATAACGGATAGCATCACCAACGGACTCAGCAAAGCCTGCGACGCGGTGATGCCAAGGGTGTTAAATCGGCACGCTAGAAAACCAGTGTATTGGTGGAATGAGGAGATCTCAACCGCCAGGAAGGAGTGTATTCAAGCCCGCCGAAAGGCTCAGAGGGCTCGAAAACGCCCGTCATGTGATACCCTACGAGCGGAATACAAAAAATGCGGAACAGCGTTGAAAGTGGCCATCCGCAGTAGTAAGAATGAGTGCTTTAAGTCGCTGTGCGCGAATGCTGATGTGGATCCATGGGGAAAAGCATACAAGGTGGTCATGAGTAAGCTAAAAGGGGGCAGGTCACCGCAACCAACTGACGCCGCCCTGATGACAACTATTGTAGCTACACTCTTCCCACAGCAGACGGATAGAATGCCCAATCATAGCAAGGGTCCAATTACCGACATCCCAGCTGTTACCGGTAGCGGTGTAATCATGCTCCTGAGGAGAATCGCTGACAACAAAGCTCCCGGTCTAGATGGCATCCCAAATGTGGAAAAAAAAGCGGCAATAGAGGCGAGGCCAGAGGCTTTTGCTTTGATGTACAATACGTGCATAACCGAAGGGATATTCCCAGACAGATGGAAACAGCAGCGACTGGTACTACTGCTCAAGACGGGAAAGCTACCAGACCAACCCTCAGCATATATACCATTGTGCATGTTAGACACGATAGGCAAAATTTTGGAGCGGATTATCCGCGAATGCCTCCAGGAGGCGGTAGAAAAACATGGTGGACTTTCAGACCGTCAATATGGTTTCCGAAGGGGACGTTCGCCGGTAGATGCCATTCAGGCCGTAACGGACATAGCCCGTGAAGCAACAAGTAAGAAGTATTGCGCGGTGGTGACGCTGGACGTAAAAAATGCGTTCAACTCAGCGAGCTGGCCTCTAATTATGGAAGCACTTCGGAGTTTCTGCGTTCCGGTGTACTTACAAAGGTTTATATCCAGCTACTTCCAGAACAGAGTGCTGTTATACGACACTGATGAGGGCGTTAGTCGCTCTGCAGTCACGGGTGGCGTCCCACAAGGATCTGTACTGCCCTATCCTGTGGAACATCATGTATGATGGCATACTCCGCTTGGACCTACCAATGGATGTAACACTCATCGGGTACGCAGACGACATCGCAATGGTGGCGGTTGCAAAACACATTCACACACTGCAGAACAGATGCAATGACGCAATTGGGTGTGTTATGGAATGGCTCACTAGTGCAAAGCTGGAACTGGCCGCACATAAAACAGAGGCGGTACTACTGAGTACGAGGAAAATAACCGAGAGGCTCACCATTACAGTGGGAAGCCATCAGATCGCATCCCAACAACAACTTCGGTACCTGGGAGTAACTATTGACTCCAAGCTCACCTTCAAAGAGCATCTGAAAGCAGTCTGCCAAAAGGCCACGAGATTAAACGGAGCACTTACACGCATGATGCCGAATATTGGAGGCCCACGCTCAAGTCAACGGAGATTGCTATCGACGGTTACTAGCTCCATCATTTTGTATGCCGCGCCAATCTGGGTGGAAGCCGCCAAGGTGAAAGCCTTCATTAAATGCGTCCAGTCAGTACATAAGCTGAGCGCACTACGCGTGGCTATCGCATTTCGCAGTGTATCGGACGAAGCAATAGGGATAATAAGCAGCAAACCACCCATTGACTTGCTGGTGAAGGAGGTACACCGGCTCTACAAGCAGAGGGTGAGACCCACAAACATCGACAAAGCCGCGGAAAGAAAAAACACCATTGCGGAATGGCAACAGAGGTGGGAGCAATCCGAAAAGGGTCGATGGACCTTCATGCTGATCCCTCACATCACACCATGGGTAACAAGGACGCATGGGGAACTGAACTATTTCGTCACACAGTTGCTAACTGGTCACGGCTGCTTTAAGCAGTACCTTCATGAGAGAAAGTATGAGGAAGACCCTGGGGTGCACGAGAACGCACAGCACGTGTTTTTCGACTGCCCACACTTCAAAGGCACCCGGGATGAACTGAGTGCTGTCCTCGATGAACCACCAACAATGGACAACCTGATTACCCATATGTGCGATACGCTCGTCAAGTGGCAAGCAGTTTGCTCGGCAGCGGCCACCATCATGAAGGCGCTGCGAATCGCAGAACGAGCGCGTAACGCTGAACGCAGCCGCCAGCGCCTCTCCGATACTGAGACACACAGGACTGACATAATGACATACCTAATACTGACGTGTGAGCAGTAAATGCGCTTACGGCCTCCCGACATAAAAGCTAATCAGTGTCTCCGGGGGAATCGCCGTAATGACGAGAGGAGGTTTTAGCGGAGTTAGAGTCCCGCAATGACGGGGTTGTGACTTTAGATGTTTTCCTCCTCGTTAAATATAAAAAAAAACTACACCCTCACCCTTTAAGAAAATTTTACAGTTGTTTGAAAGAGAAAAAAAACAACTTTAAATCTTTATGTGTTTGTGTGTGGTGGAAATGAGTTCTTACTTATTTGATTTTAATTTTTACTTATTGGATTTCATGTAATACGAAGTTGTTACTTATTAGATTTGTATTTAGTAAATATATATATTTTTATATGATAAGTAATTTGTCTTATGCGCTAGTACTGTAATATAAATAAAATTTACATTTTCAATAACAATAAATTTTCAATTTCTTATAATAGTAGTTTAATAATATTATATATATATATTTTTAATTATACATATTTTTATTCATACATTATTTTTTTATTTTCTATATTTGTATTCTCATATCAGAACATTGTATCGTTTTAGCATATTGTTATGCATTTTCTTCTCCATTATTAATATAAATGAATTTACTCCTTCTTGTTTTGAAATTCTATACGGACCATGGTATGGACTTTGAGACTTTTTACGATTACCTAATTTTACTAATACTAGGTCTCCTATGGTTGCATTAAGTGCATTTTCATTTGTTTTGCTGTCAATGCTTCTTTTTTTCACAACTTCGATCAGTTCCCTTGCTTTGTTTATTGACGTTCTCATTCTTAACTTCAGTTCATTCGCATAATTTTCAATATCATAAATTGGTTCTCTTGTTTCAATTAGGTCGCTTGGTAAGTGTGGCAGTTTACGAAACACAAGCTCATATGGTGAGTAGCCCGTATCGACATGCGGCGTCGTATTGTAAGCAAAAGTGTAAACTGATATCCACTTGTGCCACTCGTTATCGTTTGCGAACGTCAACATGAATTCATTAAGAGTGAAGTGGTTGCGCTCTACTGAACCCAGTGATTCGTGATGATAAGGGGTTGAAAATATTTGATTCATTTTTAGATTTTTATATACATTTTTCATTAGTTCGTTTACGAACTTTGTACCCTTGTCTGATTTGAAATTACTATATTTGAGAATTAATTTGTCAACAAGTGTTTTAGCTACAGTGTCGGCATATTTGGTTTCCATGGGGTGCGCAATCACAAATTTAAAATATATCTGTACCCATTAGAAATTCTTAGCGGACCGACAGTATCAATTGCTACAGTTTCAAAACTAGTCGTTGGAGTGTCTGTAATAGCCATCTGTTTTTCGTATGTCGTATTTGTTTATTCTTAGCACAATGTTTACAATTTGTGATAAAATTTTTCACCATTTTTCCCATATTCTTCCAAATGTGTTTTTGTTTCAATTTTAAGACGGTTTTTCTTACACCAAAATGACCTCCGTAAGGCGAATCGTGATATTCTGCGATTAGTTTATACATAATTACGTTATCTACTATTCTGTGGGGACTACTCGTATATATATATATATATATATCACTATATTCAACTTTGAGGTTTAATTATATTCTTTATTCTTCTGTTGCAACTTATTATATTCCTCTTTTAATTTTTCTTTCGGTACGTACCTAAATATATCATCATTATCATCTAGCGCTAGTTCTTTAATATTTGACTTGTTTATGCTTGATAGTACTTTTTCCAATAGCGAACCTGGGTTCGATGGAGTATCACCGCTTATCACAAGTATCTTATATTTATTTATTTTAATATATGTACCCTTCTAATTGCTCATAAATACAAATTTCAATTTTCTTACATTCCTGACGTCAGATATGGACGCGCAGTCCCACATGTGAAGTTGATCAGACTTCGAATGAGAGCTACATTTCTCCTGATTTATGTCTGTGCTCTTTTTAGCAGACATGCCCCTCGTAATTACTAATGCTGTGTTAACGGATTCATCGTTTTCTTTCGGGATCATTGATTTTAGTATGTCAGAATCGATTTTAATTCTTGACAGTGCATCCGCATTGGTGTTTATTTTTCCCTTTTTATATATAATGTCGAAATCATAGTAGGACAAATCTAACCTTATTCTGGTTAATTTGGAAGGTGGGTTTTTTAGTGTAAACAATACGACTAACGGTCGGTGGTTTGTAACCACTGTAAAGTTCCTTCCATAGAGGTAAGGTTTGAAAAAAAAAATTTATACTGTGAGAAACTTGTCAAAGTTGTGTGAATTTGTGATATAGATTTAATGTTTTTGTATCATTCCAATAAGTTATTTAATTTAATTATTATTAATATTATTTATTTATTTAATTTTTTTTAAACTAAAAGGACCAACATAGTATAATGATTTGTACAACTACAAACTATTTAATGTTGCAAATGTATGTAATTAGTTTTGGCTTAACTAGTAACTTATATATAATTGGTTAAGAATTCATTGTATTTCTGTTGAGAATGCTTGCTGGCGCCTCCAGTTGTTAACTGCGACTCTGATTCTTCGAAATCTGATTGTATGAAAATCCATCTCGTATGTGCTGTTCCAATAGCTTGAACATATAGTGGAGGTGGAGGACGTACCTCATCGTCATCGTACAGATCGGCATCATCGTAGTCTGCACCGTTTACTCTTTTGTGGCCAAATTTTTCATCTGAAGACGAAGAAAAATGATATTCGCCAGTGGCTTTAATGTGTTGGGGTACGAGCATTTTGCCGTTGAGCTCAATCGCTTCTTCGATGTTCGCCATCATATCTCAATTCGGAAAAATTCAAAAGTATTTCAGAAAATCTGCAGGAACGAGTTTGGCAGGATCGCCATGTGATGCACGTGTACGAGTATGTGTGTGCGAGAAATATATGATAAATACCACAATATATATATATATATATATATATATATATATATATATATATATATATATATATATATATATATATATATATATATATATATATATATATATATATATATATATATATATATATATATATATATATATATATATATATATATATATATATATATATATATATATATATATATATATATATATATATATATATATATATATATATATATATATATATATATATATATATATATATATATATATATATATATATATATATATATATATATATATATATATATATATATATATATATATATATATATATATATATATATATATATATATATATATATATATATATATATATATATATATATATATATATATATATATATATATATATATATATATATATATATATATATATATATATATATATATATATATATATGTATATATATATACTCATATATTAGAGCGTTGCTCGGCTAGACGCCATTGAGCAATAACTAATTGTGAGCCGAAGAAAGGCTGATTGCAAGAAAAATGCAGTTGGTTTGAGTTGCCAGTTGGAAACTGATTTGTTTAATTCCCGAGCAGGGTTTTTAATTGTTTATTTCTAATCCCTTTCGCTTAAGTCTAACTCAAATTCCACTCAAATGTAAAACAAACCAATTTACCAATGACCGCACGCCAGGATTCTAATTACACTGCACATGTCAAGTGTCATAGTGTTGCAGTGCAGCGGATGGGTGTGTCTTATGTATTCGTATGGTTTGGATGTGTAGTTTGCGTAGGTAGACTTTGTGCTACACTACGTTTGTGCGCAATAGTGCACATGCACTACCCATTTTAGGCCGAGATTTTATGTCAATTATTGGTATGGAAATAAGCCCTGTTGTTAGCTTAAAAGAAGTAGAGTCGGAATTAAAAAACAAATTCCGTACCGTTTTTAGCAGTGGGTTAGGGAAATGTAATGTTCATAAAGTAAAATTAGAATTAAAAGAAAATGTTAAACTCATTTTTTGCAAACCAAGACCCTTGCCTTTGGCATGGCGTGGTAAAATACAAGGCCAAATTGGTGAATTAGTGGAGAAAGGAGTTTTAGTATTAGCAGATGATTCAGATTGGGGCACGCCGTTGGTGCCGGTTTTGAAATCAAACGGCGACTTGCGTATATGCGGCGATTACAAGTCGACTATTAATAAATATCTTTCGGAAGTAAAATACCCACTACCGAGAATAGAGGAGATATCCAATTCACTCAAAGGCCATTACTTTACTAAGTTGGACTTGTCCAATGCGTACAACCAGTTGGAGTTAGACGAAGGTTCCAAACTATTGTGTGCATGGAGCACGCACATGGGCATTTTTAAAGTCACAAGATTACCTTTTGGCGTTAAGCCGGCGTCTGCAATTTTTCAGAAGACGATTGAAAATGTTTTACGCGGTATTCCTAACGTGGTATGTTATTTAGACGATATAGTAATTTCGGGAGATTCGTTAGAAAAAAACATTAATACAATTGAAAGAGTGCTGGCGAAACTTGAAAACGTCGGGTTATTATTAAATGCTCAGAAATGTTCTTTCTTTCAAAGAAAAATTTCGTACTTGGGATTTGACATTGATCAAAACGGTTTGTCCAAAAATAAAGACAGGGTTTCTGCAGTTGTTGACGCACCTGTTCCCAAGAATATTTCTCAACGACGTGCGTTTATCGGACTAGTAAATTATTATTCAAAATTTATTCCAAACTTTGCAAATACAATGGTACCTTTATATGCTCTAGGTTCAGGTGGACAGAATCATGTCAACGCGCATACAGTAGTCTGAAGGAGGAAATCACTTCAGATTGCCGTTTAGTCTCATTCAATCCTAGTTGTCCAATAGTTCTAGAAACAGATGCATCCAATGTGGCAATAGCTGGAACTTTGCCTCATGATTATCCTAATGGAACTCGAAAACCTGTTGCATTTGTTTCCCGGGCACTTTCACGAGCAGAGCGTAACTACAGTACAATCCAAAAAGAGGCATTGGCTATAGTATTCTCTGTCACAAAATTAAGACAATACTTACTAGGAAATAAGATTGTCTTACAAACGGATCACAAACCGCTTTTATCTATTTTCGGAGAAAACAAGGGTTTACCTGTGATGGCAGCAGCTCGAATACAGCGATGGGCATTGATTTTGTCAGGTTTTGATTATACCATGAGGCACGTAAAGGGTTCCGAAAACTTTACTGACAATCTATCCCGACTACCACAAATTCTCAATCTGAATGAGGATATAGAACGAAATTATATTAATTTCATTTCAGCAAATAATGAGTTACATTTAAATTTCAAAAAATTGCTAGGGAAACTACAAGAGACCCTTGTCTATCAAAGGTGAAAGAAGCTGTGGAAAGTGGAAAGTTAAGGTCATTGAAAGGTGAAACTTTCTAGGATTCCAGAACAAAAGCTCAGAACTCTCCGTCGAGTATGGTTGTTTATTATGGGGATTTAGGAGTATAATTCCTAACAGTTTAAGAAAACGAATTTTAACTGAGCTACATGCTTCCCATATGGGCATCGTAAAAACTAAGTCTTTAGCTCGATCCTATATATGGTGGCCTAATATAGATAAGGACAGAGACATTAATTTCCAATTGTGTGTCGTGCAAAAAGCTGCAACCAAGTCCAGTGAAAAGTGGACTAATTCCATGGACGCCAACGACTTCCGTTTGGTCTCGAATTCATTTAGACTTTGCGGGTCCTATAAAAAATTGCTACTTCCTCATAGTAGTAGATTCATATTCAAAATGGGTTTTAAAACCAAACATATCACAACTGCTTTTGCTATGGGAAATTTTCAGTAGGTTCGGTTTAGTTGACATTTTGGTTAGCGACAACGGTAGCCAGTTTACGGCAGGCGAGTTTCAACATTTTCTAAAAAAGAATAGCATAAAACATGAGTTAACCCCTCCAGGCTTTCCGGCTACAAACGGTCAAGCAGAAAATTTTATAAAAACATTTAAGAAGTCGCTGATAGCAAACTTGACCAGTGACAATTGTGAAGATTTAGATGTTATAATCGATAGGTTTCTTTTTGACTATAGAGCTATGAAGCATTGTACTACAGGGGAATCCCCAGCAAAGATAATGTTAGGTAGGGAACTAAAAAGTCGGTTTAGCTTATTGAGACCACCTCTAGTAAAATGTGAAATCGAAAGGAAGCTACTTAACAACGTGAAGAACAATAGAGGTTCTAGAGATATGATTTTCGAAGAAGGTGCACCAGTATTAATTCTACATTATTCTGATCCAAACAAAAGCAGTTGGCAAGAGGCAACAGTAAAGAAGCGGCTAGGATTACGAACGTATACTTGCACAATCTCTAAAACCAATAGAGTGATAAAACGTCACATCGACCAGATGGTCACTAATCGTAGTTCTGACATCCTAAATAATAATATTCGGACCCTCCTAAAGATACAGCGGCAGGCCCGGAAACCAGTGCAAACCAAGCTTTGGACTCGAAAATCTCGGAGGGCGGTGAGGATGGTGAATTACCAGAAATTCCGCAGGGACGCTTGCGTGAACGAAAAAATAAAATTAATTATAAAGAGTAGGTTTTTCTTCTTTGAAATTGAATGTTGTGCGTAAAAAACAAAATGAATTGTTGAATTTTGATTGAATTTTATTTATTAAGATTAACATTGTAAAAAGGAAACAGGAAGTATTGGAATTGAAGCCGATTATAATTTAATTTATGTACATAAATTATCTTAATTGAAATCATTATACAATTAGTATTGTACTTCATCTGTTGAGGACTTAATTCCAATGTTAACTGATATGCATTATTGTTATATATGGCTAAGAATTTAAATATCTAAGAATTACATGTTTAAATAAATTAGTATATATTAGTTTTGAGTATATTTTTCGTTTAGAGTGGAGAGTTGTAGTATTCCTATTGGGTTATTTGCCTTTGTAAATACTCCCATTATATACTCTCTTCTCTCTTATATTCATGTGTATTATAAGTTCTTATATACGTTCTGTTACATTGTTATATATTAAGCCTAAGCTAAGTTAAACTAAATAAAGTACAATCAGTCTAGCACTGAACACTGATAAGTAAACTCGCGGTTTCTTAAGACATTACATAAATATACATATATACGAGTATATATATATATATATATATATATATATATATATATATATATATATATATATATATATATATATATATATATATATATATATATATATATATATATATATATATATATATATATATATATATATATATATATATATATATATATATATATATATATATATATATATATATATATATATATATATATATATATATATATATATATATATATATATATATATATATATATATATATATATATATATATATATATATATATATATATATATATATATATATATATATATATATATATATATATATATATATATATATATATATATATATATATATATATATATATATATATATATATATATATATATATATATTGTACGAATTCATATAAATATCAATCGCACAAACTTCAACTGTATATTTGTATGTATCCGTACGTTTGTACCCACAACAACAACAAGGAATATGCAGTCTGCGCGTGCAGTAGCATTGTGGCTCAAATGACACTTGCACAAGAATTAGGTGCTTTCCCAAAAATGCAACATAAGCATTTGAGTGGCATTGAAACGTATGTTCATTGAACTTGCACATGCTGCTATGCGCTGCTGTTATATTCTGCTGATATTTATTTTTAGTACATATTGATTATTATTGATGATGTTAGCAATAAGATATTATTTAAGACGATGAATTTCAATAAACAAATAACTCTTTGATTCTTTAGCAACAAGAAAACTGAGTCTTTTTATTTTCAGCGACGGATTGTTCAGGTTCAAGTGCTTGAACAATCAAATTATTATTCCTAGTCTCATATTGGTTCAAGTGCCTGTATGAGACGTCACTAAGGAATACATTACTGCAGTCACACTAGGCTGTATTTACATTTGGTGACCCCGACGTGATAGAAGGACGAGAGATATACAGGACATAAAATTGATTCAGCAAAAGCACAACAGTGTGAGCATTCAATTTTATCACAATTCATAAATCGGTTTTAGTTCGAGCACACAGGGTGCTGCAAAACGCGATACTTAAGAAGCAAGAGCACAATAATGTGAGCATTAATAATGACGACTATCGACGATCTCGTCCGTCAGCAGGACGACAATGCAATTAGTCTCCAAAGGGCCATCGCATCCTATAAGAAGTCGCCGAAATATTGGAAGACACTCTACTATATTGAAAGGAAATCCAGAGAAATTGAGGAGCTATGGTTAACTTTCCAACGTATCGATAACCAAATTAGAAGGGATCCAACGGTACTTAATGACCATCCATACTTTGTGAAGGATCTATACGCAACAATGGGCAACCGATACCAAGACTTCCTTGCAGACGTCAAGGAGAGCAAACAAATACTCACAGCAAAGGGCATAACTCAACCACAAGCAGTTAGTGTCCCAAGTTACTCAACGGAACCTGCAGAGAAGGGCATAACTCAACCACAAGGAGTTAGTGGCCCAACTCGTTAAGCAGAACCCATAGAGAAGAGGCTTCAAAAGACTAATATGCCTAACATGGTGCACAAGAAAAAGACAGTTATTGCCCTCGTGCAACGCATGTTAGACGATGTATTGGCTGATGACACACCCCATTCATGCCAATATTATATTACAAAGGCCAACCTTATAGAACATCATTGGAATGCAGCCCGGAGATTTCATGATGTTATACTGGATTCTATAGATGACATGAATTCTGACGATTATAATTTTGAAGAATTCCTGAGCATAGAGATGCATGTCATTAACAGAATTCTTATGCTTCAAGAGAAGGGAGTGACCGTTCCTGCAATTTCGAATCGAGCGTCACTTGCCGAACATTTGTTAAAAGTTAATACTGCCAAAATTCGATGGAGATTACCTGAAGTGGCAACAATTTTATGATTTATTCAATGAAATGATCCACAAAAGGCCACTTCCAACAATACAGAAGATGTGGTATCTTAAAACAAATTTGATCGGAGAAGCAGAACGATTAATTAGACACCTCATTCTAACTAGAATAACTACCAAACTGCATGGGAATCACTCCAGAATTGATATAGCAATGTGCGATTGCTAACTTCAGCTCTGCTGGAAAACTATTGGGGCAAAACAAGCATTCAACAGACTATCCATCAGCGGCAGCACTAAAGGGACTTCATGATACAACCCAGGAAACCTTATTGGCATTAAGAAACCTTGGTTTAGACACGAATTCTTGGGATCCAATTATTCTCCACCTCCTAGTGAAGAAATTGGACAAAGGCACGCGGATTGCATATGAGCAGTCATTGGAGAAGCCAAAGGAATTACCTAACCTAAGGCAATTCTTAAAGTTTATTGAAACAAGATTCCAGTTTCTCGAGGCAATCGGCCAAAGAGAGCATACGGCAAAAACATTGACAACGGTAATAGCCACAAAACAAGGAATCAAGAAATGCTTGTCTTGCAATAGCCAAACACATCCGCTGTTTGCATGCCAAAGCTTTTTGAAACTTTCTGTTCAGAAGAGGTTACAGTTCCTAAAAACACATAAGCTATGCATTAATTGTCTAAAGCCTGGACACTGGGCAAAGGATTGTATGTCAAGAAAATGTACTAAGTGTAATCACAGTCACAATACATTAGTACATTCTGAAGGATATCGCAGCGAACCAGCCGTAAACCAGGTCAAGTATGAACCACACCCTCAACAGTCCACAACACTAGTAGCTTCGAAGGAGTCGAAGCAACAGGGATATGTGCTCCTCAGCACTGCAATGGAGAAAATAGTCAGCAACAACGGGCAGGAAGTTGAATGCAGAGACATTCTGGACCGGATCTCAGATCAATATCGTTAGTGAACGGCTTGTCAAGAGACTTGGAGCTTCAACGAAGTCCACAACAATGAATATCCAAGGAATAGGCAAGGGAACTCGGAGAGCACAGCGTCGAGTTAGCCTTGAACTACAGTCACGAATTAACGGCTTTTCCACTCGACTGGAAGCGTTCGTTTCAAGGAGATATAATTTCACCGCAACCGACAAAACCATTTGACATATCCAAATGGTTAATTCCGAAGAACATCACTTTAGCGGATCCAGTATTCAACCGTCCTGACAAAATCGATGTTATATTAGGAGCGGAAATCTATCACCAAGTATTGTCAATTGGACAGATACGATTAGCAATCGAACTTCCAACACTACAAAACACAGTGTTTGGCTGGATACTATCAGGAAGGATAGGAGAACTTCAGATGGCGTCAGCAACTTGTGGTATTTGCAGTGAGGATGATGATGATACAAACCAACTTATTGAACGGCTATGGAAACTGGACGAAGTCGAACTAGCTGAATCAATTTTATCCCCAACAGAAAGACTTTGCGAAAATCATTTTATACAAAATACAACTAGAAACAATGATGGGCGTTTTATTGTAAAATTACCATTCGTAGAGAATGCAGCTGTTTTAGGTAGTTCAAGGGATATTGCAATCAACAGATTCCTGGCGCTTGAACATCGATTATCTAAATACAATGCCGTTCGTGAACAATATATCGAGTTTATGGAAAATTATGAAGCCTTGGGCCACATGAGGGAGATCAACATCAATGAAATACTCTCACCTAATTACTTCCACACCACTGTGTACTTAAACCTGACAGCAGCACAACAAAACTGCGGGTGGTATTGACGCATCTTCAAAAACGTCATCGGGAGTCTCACTCAATGACATAATGCACATAGGTCCAACCATACAATCCGAACTATTTTCAATCCTGCTACGTTTCCGTCTACCGAAATTCGTATTCACCACCGACATTGAAAAAATGTATCGGCAGATACTGGTCCACTCTGAAGATCGCCATTATCAATTGATCATATGGAGGAGCGACCCTAAGAAACCACTGAAGTGTTACGAACTTAACACTGTCACATATGGGACAAGATCGGCACCATACCTCGCCACAAGATGTGTCAAACAAATGTCATCAGAAAACGCCATCCGGTATCCACTAGGTGCTCAGATGCTTCAGGATAACTTTTATGTCGACGATGGTCTTGGTGGATCAGACAGTCTGATTACCGCCATGGAAACTCAACGGCAATTCATCACTATGTTGAATGGGTATGGATTCAATCTACGCAAATGGTGTGCAAATAACCCTAAACTCCTGTAGAACATTCCACAAGGTGACCAGGAATTTAATTTGGATTTTACTAACGACAAGAATGATTCAATAAAAACCCTGGGCCTGACATGGCTGCCAAAGACTGACCAATTCTGTGTAAAGGTGAATCTCAACCCCGTTTAACGAATTACCAAGCGGTCTGTCACCTCAGACGTAGCGAGATTATTTGATCCTCTTGGCATTCCAGCTCCAGTTGTAATTACAGCAAAAATCTTTATACAAGCATTATGGCAATTAAAAATTAGTTGGGATGAAGCTCTACCAGCAGAATTACATACAAGATGGGAGCGTTTTCGAAGCGCATAGCAAGAATTGGACAACTTTAAATTCTCACGACACATTCATAGAAGTGAGATCCCAACATCAATTCAACTTCACGTCTTCTCCGATGCATCAGAAAAAGCCTTCGGAACAGCAATTTTTATCAGATCTATCTTCAAAGAAGGAAGAGTAGTAGTGAGGTTGTTATGTGCCAAATCACGCGTAGCTCCACTTAAGCTACAAACATTGCCTCGCTTGGAACATTTCCATCGCTTTTGCTTCGGTACATGAATAAATGCCTCCGTGCCGAAAACGTGCAAATTGTCTATTTTAGGTTGCTTAGCAAACCACAGCTCAAAAGGTTTTATTCCTTTTTGAGAACTAGTTCCTGTTCTGCTTAATACGTATACAGCACAATTAACAGCCTCCGCCCAAAACTTTTTGTCCAGATTCTTAGCATATATCATTGTTCTTGCTAAATCAACAATAGTACGCATTTCACGTTCAGCAGATCCATTTTGTTCTGGATTATATGGCACCGTTTTGTGATAAGTTATACAATTTTTTCTCAGTAGTGAATCCACATTTTTGTTTATAAATTCAAGTCCATTATCCGAACGAAGTATAATGCATCATTCCACGTACTTTAAGACTTCACTTTTTTCTTCAATAGAATATACTTTTCGATAATGCGAGAAATCATCTTTTAGCAAAAGAAAGTATTTCGATCCACCAACTGAAATCTTCTCCATCGGTCCACAGACATCCGCATGAACAATTTCTCCAACATCTGATGTTTTGCTCTTACTGATTGGAAAGGGCGTTCGATGCTGTTTTCCTAAGACACAAGCAGTGATCTAAGTTTTGATGCGCCAATTTGTTGTGTCATTCACATATAGAACGTACGTTACTTTTCGTATAGTATACAAAATTATCAACTTGTTTTGATGGTAAATCAATTTTAATAATCAGTTTGTAAAATTTATCAAAGCGAACTCCCACTAGCACTGCAGTTAAATTCTTTAAGAAAACACATCGTTGATGATCCGATGTCATTTGAAGCCCTTTATCCATCGCGCTAATTGTCGAAAATAAATTCAAACGAAGCTCTGGTACATACAACACATTAGCTAAATGATTGCATATCCATTTGTTGTTGTTGTACGATTTTATGTTGATCGCACCCCTGTCATAAGCTTTAATAGTGTTGTTGTTGCCAAAACGAATATCCATAACCACATCAAATGGCTGGTAAGTGACAAACCAGTTTTTGTTTTTCGTTATGTGGTCGCTTGCGCCCGAATCCACATACCATTCGTCTTTTTCGTCTATGCTTTTTGCCGCCTCCGCTTCACACGCAAATGCACTGCCTTTCATTTGATCTTCACCAGTTTGCTTCTTTCTTGCTTTACAGTTACGTTTCCAGTGCCCTGGCTTTTTGCAATAAAAACATCTTCCAGACTTACCAACTACATTGTTATTGTTGTTTTCAAATTTTTGAGAGTGTGCCTTTTGTTTTGCAAAAAGAGCATTGCCGCTATCCATGCCCTTGCCTAAGGTCTTCATAAGAACTTCTTCTAGCACAAGTCTTGCTGTTAAATTTTCTAACGTCTGTTGCTCAGGGCTCGTCGACACCCATGCACTGTAAAAATGAGAGAAACTCGAAGGAAGAGTCATCAATATTTTTGTTATTACCATTGATGATGAAACAGCTTCACCAACATCCTTCAGCTGCGACACAACCGATTCCAGCTTTGAAATATGTAAAGCAACATCTTCCTAGGGGTTTTTTCAAATCTGTAGAATTTTTGTTGTAGCCTGTGTACAGTCGACGCGGATTTACATTCGTACACGTTGTGAAGATGAAATTTGCCAACTGAGAAATTTCACTCACACAAAAACCTGTAAAAAACACTAGTAGGCGAAAGAAAGCTATAAAGTCGATTAAACCCGCAGAAGTGGGGTATTGGCAAGAATAGAGAGCGGAAAATATAAAAAAACACTCCACAATCGGTATTTTAAACAAAAACACCGAGCGAACTTAACTCGCTGGACCCTCTTATTAATAATTTTTGTATACGACCCCTGAAATTTGCTGAGTTTTTCCCTCAGCTCTGGAAAGTGTGTTGGATATAAGGACTAAATAATATCCAAGGATAATCCAAGTGCAGGACTAAATAATATCCAAGGATAATCCTAGTGCAGGACTAAATAATATCCAAGGATAATCCAAGGACCTGTTGCAGGACTAAATAATATCCAAAGATAATCCAAGAGCAGGAATAAATAATATCCAAGGATAATCCAAGGACTTGTTGCGAATAAGGACTAAATAATATCCAAGGATAATCCAAGTGCAGGACTAAATAATATCCAAGGATAATCCAAGGACTTGTTGCGATTAAGCACTTTCAAGGACCCACGAAGAACTTCAAGGATCCTTGAGGTTTCTGGGTATAAATTATGTATACGATACCTGGTTATCCGGCGAGCTTACCTCGGCGGAAAATTGAGTCGTTACAGTGGCGCCCGAGCAGGGACTAATAAAAAAAAACAGAAAGTCAACGCATAGAACTCCTACGTAATAAATCCAAAGAGTGCCAGAGAACTAAGTCGATCTACGCAGTGACACAGAGGAATGCCGATTTAGCATCTGCTGACAACACACACGCACACCCATTGTCTTCATCATCATCTAAGTGAAGCACAGGATGGTGAAAACAAGCTGGCTGCACTCGCTACGCAAGGAGGAGCTGGTGCTTTTCTGTGTGGAATTCGATGTAGAAGCTACAGGTACCGTGGAAGAACTCCGTAAGCGACTCTCAGAGTTCTTCACGGAGACAGAATTGACTCAAGAGCAACAAAACCGTTTAGAGAAGCTAAAATCCAGGTACGTCAGGAGTACCTCACCCAAGCTGGCTACGCCCATAGGTGCCCGCGATGCGCTGACCGTGGACAGGCCAGGCCATATATTCACAGGTGAAATACCAGCGGCATAGGAGGCAGAGTTTCGGAGGACCTCACTTAATCGCGCTGTGTTATCAACGGCCGTGGAACAGCCACGGCATGTAGCCGCACCACACGCCGTTATCATTGATCATGTAAGGAAATGGTCCATTAAGTATGATGGTGGCCGTGACCCCCTGGCGTGTCTGGAACGAGTGGAGGAGCTGTCGGAAGTGTACGGACTCGACAAGAATCTACTCCCGCGTACCATGCCAGAATTATTGAAAGAGCGTGCGTTGTTATGGTACAGAAACAACAACAGATCGTGGAGCAACTGGGACTCGTTCAGGAAAGACTTCTTGAAATTCTTTCTACCAGCGAGGTACTTTGAAAAACTCGAAGACAAAAGCCCCGGGAACCATTCAAACTATATGTGGTAGAAGTCCAGGACCTCATGCGACACGCTGGGTATTCAGCAGAACAGAAGCTAGAACGAATATTTAAGAATAGTCTGGAGGAATACCAATGGTACGTACGCCGAAAAGACTTTACGGCGCTGGAGGAACTAGTGAGCATGGCGGAGGATTTGGAGGGCATACGGAGTGACCATGATGTACCCAGAACACCCACGCCACAACCCAGATCACATATGCCACAATCAAGAGCACCGACACCACAACCAAGAGGACTTATTCCACAAATCAAAATCGAGCATACCACACAAAGGGAGACTCGGAGTCGGCAGGTCCTACCAACGACCGATACCAATGCTAACACCATGATAGACGTACGAACTGCCTGTCGGCGTTGCGGACAGAATGGACACGTCGCGTGCTACTGCCATAATGCACAGATTCTATTCTGTTGGGACTGTGGCAAGCTGGGAACCAGGACTGTTGAGTGGTGCAGAGCCCAAACGGGAAACTGGCAAGGCTGTCGTCAGTAACGAGGCCCGACACAGCCCACAAGCATCCGGCCTCACCAACAATAAGTGCGTTTCGCTGCGATGGGCAGCGCATCTGTGCCACTGTCTCCATTGGCACCTACACCACCAACGCCACCATCGATACAGGAGCCACTCGAAGTTTCATCAGCGAAAGCCTTAGCCGCCAGTTACGTGCAACCACTGGTAGGGTAACATCTACACACATACGTGCACGTATGGCCGACGGACGCACCCGAGATGTCACGGAGGTGCTTCAAGTGAACATACAGTTAGGGGGGCGAAACTGCGACCTCGAGCTACTCACAATGCCGGACGCCACAGACGACCTCCTTCTGGGACTCAATTTCATGTCGACAATGGGAATAAAAATCGAATGCGGTGACCAAGATATCACGCTGGGACCTCAGGTTGGGGGCATGCAAAACAGCGACTTTACACAGTGCACGACCATTCAAGAAGAGGCCATCACGGAGAAAGAGACTATCGAAGCATTTCTGAAGACCGAGCTAGATAAATTTGAAGACAAACCTGGAGTGGCCAACATTACAGCACACAAAATTGTGATGCGCGATGACAGGCCAATAAAGCAACGTTATTACCCCAGGAACCCCGCACAGCAGGAAGGAATCAACGCCGAAGTGGACGAACTATTGAAAAACGGATGTATAGAGCCTTCACATAGCCCACATAGTGCACCAATTGTCTTCGTGCGCAAGAAAGATGGGAGGTGGAGATTATGCATAGATTACAGACAACTGAATGCCAGATCTATACCAGATGCATATCCGTTGCCCCGAATACAGCACATACTGGACCGCTTACGGGAGGCGAAATACATCAGCAGCCTCGATCTGAAGAATGGGTACTGGCAGATACCCATGGATGACCACAGCAAAGAGTATACCGCATTCACGGTGCCAGGCCGCGGACTCTTCCAATGGAAGGTAATGCCATTCGGGCTACATTCAGCACCTGCGACATTTCAACGAGCGTTAGACCAGGTAATAGGTCCCGAAATGGAGCCAAACGCTTTCGCATACCTGGATGATATCATCATCACAGGGCGCACACTGGAAGAGTACCAACAGAATGTAGCCGAAGTATTCCGTCGCCTGCGAAAAGCCAACCTTAAATTGAATAAGGACAAATGCGTGTTCTTCCAGAAGAAATTGAAGTATTTGGGACACGTGGTCAGTGACCAAGGCATCCACACTGACCCAGATAAAATCGCGGCCATCAGAGAGCAGCAAGACGCGTTCGAACAGTTGAAGCAGAAATTGACAGAGGCACCAGTCCTGGCGTGTCCGGATTTCACTAGGAAGTTTGTGCTCCAAACCGACGCAAGCGACTACGGACTGGGCGCGGTGCTCACCCAAGAAGTCGACGGGGTGGAGCGCGTGATAGCCTACGCCAGCCGTCACTTAAATAATGCAGAGCGAAATTATTCACCCACAGAAAAAAGTGTTTAGCCATCGTATGGGGTATCAGAAAGATGCGACCTTACCTTGAGGGATACCACTTCACGGTCATTACGGATCACCTGTCACTGAAGTGGCTGAATTCCATAGAAAGCCCTGCAGGTCGTATCGCAAGATGGGCCCTTGAACTACAACAGTACACATTCGACGTGCAATACCGGAAGGGAAAATTAAACGTGTTAGCCGACGCCTTGTCTAGACAGCCAACAGAAGCCGCCTGCACCATTACCATTGAGGACCGAACAGAACCAGACTGCCCCTGGTGGCAGAAACGTAAAGCAGAGATCATCGCTAGGCCGGAGAAATATGCTGACTACCAGTTGGAAGGTGGACAGTTATACAGGCACATCCCGAGTTATCGTGGCGACGAAGATTGTATCCCGTGGAAACTGTGTGTACCAAGAACGCTCAGGAACCGGGTCCTACAGGAAAATCACGATGCACCTACGGCAGGACACTTAGGCATCAGAAAAACAATAGCACGGATAGCCAACCGATATTACTGGCCGGGGCTATTCCGCGATACAAGTCGATACGTGCGTCAATGCTCCTCCTGCCAACGATATAAAAGCAGCCACCAACAGCCAGCTGGGAAAATGTTGAGCCACATCCCCACTGAGCCTTGGTCTGTTTTGTGCGCCGACTTTGTCGGACCTTTACCCCGTTCCACACATGGTAACACCATGCTAGTTGTGTTCTTCGATAAATTCTCCAAATGGACCGAGATGGCCCCCCTCCGAAAAGCCACCACCGAGACACTGCAACGGGCTTTCCGGGAATTCATCCTGTCTCGTTTTGGAGTACCCAAAATCCTAGTGACGGACAATGGGTCTCAATTCAGTAGTCGAGAGTTCCGCCGATTTACGGAAGGCTATGGCATCAAACACCAGTTCACGGCGCCCTACACTCCGCAGGAAAATGCGGTGGAACGCACCAATCGCACCATCAAGACTATGGTGGCCCAATTTGCGAGTCAACGGCAGCAGAAGTGGGACGACTTGCTTCCCGAATTGACTCTTGCCATTAATACTAGTGTATCGGAGACAACGGGATACAGTCCGGCTTATCTGGTAAAGGGGCGTGAACCGCGACTACCAAAGGCGCTGTACGATGAGACAACGTTGGGTGCAGGGCTAACCCCACAGACTGCTAACGAACGAGTAGATCAACTGCAAGAAGCTTATCGCATCGTGAGGCAAAACTTGGAACGAGCAACACAGGATCAAAGAAAATATTATAATCTGCGACGCCGAATTTGGAAACCAGAAGTCGGACAATTGGTGTTAGTAAGACAGTGTGTACTTAAGTAAAGAAGTATTGGAAGTAAATACAGTAGAAGTATTGGAGGTAAACACAGTGGGATATAATGTGATAAATATTCTTAACAATTTCTAATAGCTTTTGTATGATTTGCTTAATATATACATTTTTATTAAAGTGGTATATTATAAAATAAATTTTTCTGCAATCGTATTGTGCATTCGTTGGACATCTGAGTTACATGTAAGTAACAAGTTGAAGTTCAATTTCTTCTTATTCTAAAAATTCTTTAGTATGTTGTGACGAGCAAAATTATTGATTAATTTTGCTCCCACAATAAATGTTGCACGAAGCAATAGTCACTGCGAAAATGGACCGCCAGTATCACTCGCGTGGAAAGAAGTTTGAGTGCCGTAACCAATCAGCTTGCGCGGCCCCATCAACGCTTAATATTATTTATTAGAATACCTTCGCAACAATGGAAACCACGGCGAAAGCGGGAGCGCATCAAATGCACGAAATATTAAACGTTGGTCAATAAATCACATGCAAATTGTACCAACAACTTCGCAAGCAGAATGTCAACAACAGCATTGGAAAAGCCAAGCCAGCCGCTTGCGTAAGACAAGGAAAATGAATTGCATGTGAATTAAACCAACAAGAATGCGCCGACAGACTTGGCGAACTCAAGCCAGCCGTTTGCACTGATCGACAACAACAACAATACTATAGGTAAACTACAATTGATCGTGCGTTAATTACAACAACAAGACTCGGCAAAATTTACCGAGTGTTTTAGCTCGGGAAAGGGAACAACAACAACTCGAGGAACGAATGAAAAGAAAAGAGACATCGATATAACAATCGCTGTTCAGACAAGTTTCGCGGACATCACACAAAGGAGAATCACACAAATAGTGTTCAAATGCTGGTGGATAATTTAAATAATATTAACCACCAGCAAAAAGAAAACATGCGTGCAACAACAACAACATAGCGTGCAACAGCAACAACAAGGCGTGCAACAGCAACAACGTGCCGCTGCAACTACTACGCGCTTGTCAACAGCCGGAATTTTCAGGAAAACGCTGAGGGTCGCCTAAGGTCAATAGGAAAACACCAACATTGCCTTGGCCTTAGCAACAGGAAGCGGTAGTCGGAGAAACGGCCAGCGGGACTAGAAGAACAACTAGAGTGGCAACAGGAGGATATAAAAGCGCCTGCACACTGACATTCGCTCTCTTTTCCTGCTAACACATCGCGCAAGTAAGTACCATAGAAACGGTGCCGCACAGACGCCACGAGACTAGAAATCATTACCAACGGACACACACACACACAAGCGCAGCATTTACTACGAATGCTGGATTTTAATCCACTCTCATAGTAAACCAGAGTTTGTTCGTCAACGTTAGAACGGTGGTGGAAGTGGTTTGTCAATCCACCACCATTTAAACGAAAGACTCAAGACACAGACCTAGACACTAAGAAGTACTGAGTTTGCTACGAACGCTGGGTTTTTCAATCCGCCCTCATAGAAAACCAGGACTTGCTTCTCAAAGTCAAACCGGTGGAAGTGGTTTTTCTATCCACCACCGTTGAGACTGGACACTGGACGGCATAGCACCAGAAGCGGCCTTCTTAAATCCCATATTTTTTTTGTAAAAGCATGTAAGCCTAGTAAAAAGAATAATGATTGAATAAAGAAAACTGAAACAATACAATGCCCGACCCCTGGAGACGCTGAGTTTTACCCCAGCTATAAATTTGAGTCGTTACAATATGCTGTTTTTAATTCATTATCAGCTATAATTTTTTTTTTGTTTTCCTATCTTTGAAAAATGGGTTTCTAACTGTTCAATTATCGTTACATGATTTCTGTCATTTAATGGATGTACTGCTCCGAACCTAGATAACTTATCTATAATTATTAGGAAATAAAATTTCTTAATTACATATGTATCTAAGAGGGCGGATTGATATTGAAGCTACCTAGCGCTGGATGGCAGCACAAACACAAAAACTTTTTTTTTTAGAAATTGCGATCTGTCAAAAGTCAGCTGTTAAAATTTCACCCAAATTCATCGATTAGTTTATTTGTTGTAGTCGTTTGAAGTAAGCAACTTTTGTGTTTCTTGAAAAATGTAAAAAAGGGAATTTCGTGCAGTGATTAAAAACTATTATTTGAAAGGGAAAACGGCGAAAGAGACAAAAGAAACCTCGATAAACATTGCGGTGGGTCTGCTCCGTCAGATTACATGGTAAAATATTGGATTGCTGAATTTAAACGCGGCCGAACAAGGACTGCAACAATATCATCAACAGGTAGGCCAAAAGAGATGGTTACTGAAGAAAATACAAAGAAAATCCTCGATATCGTTATGAATGATCGCCGAGTCAAGTTGCGTGGGATTGTTGAAATGGTAAACATATCATATGAACGTGAGTTCAACATTTTGCATGAACATTTGCATATGCAAATGCTATCGGCAAGATGGGTGCCGCGTTTGCTCAGTGTCGAACAAAAACGATTTCGACCGACCACTTCACAGCGGTGTTTGGACATGATAGAGCGTAATCCTGTTGATTTTTGGCGTCGATTAATAACTGTTGATTAAACGTTGGTCCACCACTACACACCTGAAACCAAAAATCAATCGAAACAATGGGTGGAAGCTGGTGGAAGTGCTCCGAAGAAGGCGAAGGCATTGAAATCGGCTGGCAAGGTTATGGCCACTGTATTTTGGGATGCACACGGAATATTGCTCATCAATTATCTTGAAAAAGGATCCACAATCACAGGAAAGTATTATCGTGCATTATTGGATCAATTGATTGATGCAATCAAAGAAAAACGACCACATTTAAAGAAGAAAAAAAATGCTCTTTCTTCAAGACAACGCACTGGTTCACACAGCATCAGATGCGACGCTAAAATTACGTGAAATACACTTCGAATTGGTTAATCATCCACCTTATAGTCCAGATTTAGCTCCTAGTGACTTTTTCCTGTTTCCAAACTTGAAAAAATGGCTCGCAGGAAAAAGATTCATCTGAAACGAAGAATTGATTACCGAAACTAACGCGTATTTTGAGGGGTTCCCGAAATCGTATTATTCAGATGGTATAAAAAAGTTGGAATATCGTCTTACTAAGTGTGTTCTACTGTCTGCTGCCGATTGATCCCCGGGGCACCCCCGCCTCCTGACCGCTGTCATCGTTTGGGTTTTTACCACCTTCTCTTGGTTTCTTCCTTCAGCACTCCTGTGAAATAGACGAGACCGGTTTTCCCAAGCCTCCCCGTCCCGTGCTAAAAGCACTCTTGCTGGGATCAGACCTAACGCTTAAGCCCTCTCTGCCTCCTGCTGCTATCGATCTGTCTACCACCCTTGTATTAGCGGTAGACAGTATCGTCCCTGCCGGTTTTTTGGGAGGACCGCCCTCCTTTGGTTTTGAATTTTTTAAAGCCCAACCAGGTTGAGCATCGACACGGGTCGTGTGACATCTTGCTCCAACCCAGAGGTTTTTATAGAGGTTAGCTCCTCTACACTCTGTGTCCGGGGTGGTGTTTATTTACTCCTCAGTATAGATCTGTAGTGTTTTATTATGAATAACAGGGTTACCTCGGGCAGGATGTGACTCTTCGCCACGCATTATCGGTCTAGATGGGATAGAGGCTAATGTTCCTAGAATTATAATAGCATATTCCCATCCTGCGAAACTTACGTTTCAACCCCTTGGAAGTGGATACTTGTCGTCTATGGACACCTCATTCAATTTTCTATAGTCTATAACGATCCAGTATTTTCGTTCTCCAGAATTATCCATTTTCTTAGGAATGACATGAGTGCACTGGAGTATCGTGAGTAGCTTTTCCAAATACTTACTTGCCCTCCCATTTCGTTGATTTCCTTTTGTACTTCTGTTTCATGTTGTGGGGAGTATCTGTATATATTACTGCATATTTTTCGTTCGTCGTTGTCCTGATTTAATGTACGATTTTAATTGTGTCAGTTAATTGGTCCCCTTCTTTAGAACATAAATTTTTTTATTTTTTTTATGATTTTTACTACGTCTCTATTTTCTTCAAAGTTTAGATAACTTAAATTTATTATATTCCAATCAAATTCATTTGCTTCCAATATTGAAAATTCTAAATTATTATATGGGTTTTCGTCAAACTCCGTTATCTTTTGAATGAGCATACTTCATCTGTATATTAAAGTTATTGTTGTGGCAAGACAATAGTTGAACAGCTCCTATAATAAAGCTATAACTTCGTTCTACCAGCATATTTTCGTATATGGGAAATTAAATTAGGTGCATCTGTTAGTACTTCGTAAATTATTAAGTTATTTTATGTTATTGTGCCATATCCTTGTCTCCATATCTGTTAGGACCATATCCTTTTCATGAACTTTTCCATAACCAAATCGCAAAGTGGCTGCCCTATGTCTTCGATAGCCTCACGAAATCTAAATTTGAGGTCTTGAATCAACGCTGGGCTGTTGCCGTAGACCTTATATTTCGCGTGGCCCCAAAGGAAGAAGTCGCAAGGGGTTAAATCACAAGATCTCGGTGGCCAAGCGTGATCACCTCTTCGAGAGATAACACGGTGTGGAAACTTTTCCCGTAAAAGAGCAATGGTTTCGTTGCTTGTTTGGCACGTAGCGCCGTCTTGTTGAAAGTAAACGTTGTCCAGATTAATACCATCCAACTCCGATCATAAAAAATCATTAATCATCTCTCGATGGCGGAATCCATTCACCGTAACTGTTGATCCAACCTCATTTTCGAAAAAGTAAGGTCCAATGACCCCGCCGGACCATAAACCGTACCAAACAGTCACACGTTGAGGATGGAGAAGCTTCTCAGCAATAAGTCTTGGGTTTTCGGAGCCCCAGATGCGACAATTTTGCTTGTTGACGTAGCCACCGAGGTGGAAATGAGCCTCATCAGTCAAGATGATTTTTCGATGGGATTCTGGATCATTTTCATGCATTTTAAGGACCCAATCAGCAAAGACACGACGTTGTTGATGATCGGCCGGCCTGAGTTCTTGTGTTAACTGAACTTTATAAGCGTTAAGACCCAAGTCTTTATGCAAAATACGGTGTAATGACGTTTGTGGAATGCCCAAATCCAAAGAACGACGAGGAATGGACAAACCCGGGTTTTCTTCAACACTTTGGGCTACAGCAGCAAAATTCTCAGTTGTTCTTGAGCGACGTGCACGGGTTTTATTCTTCACATCACTAACTTGTACCAGCAGCTCCAAATTTTCCACCAATTTCTGTATTGCGGTGCGACCAGGTGCTTCACGACGACCCAAAAATGCTTTTGGTTTTACGAACTGTGACTGCAAGATTATCACCATTTTTGTAGTGAATTTTAATAATTTCAATGCGTTGTTGAAGCGTGTATCGTTCCATTTTTAGTAATGGCGTAGTTTCTAAAAGCTTCAAAAGTGACAGCTACCGAAATACCGGGTGATTCAAAATAACACCTCTAGTTGGAAAACCCTTTACTAGCACCGGTACCTATATTTTTTGTGTTCACTGTGAGTGTCATATATGGGGTGGGAAGACAGTCTGAGGCTGTTCCTCGAAAAAAGTTTGCTCTTGTCGATTTTGATTTTGTTAAAGTTAATCAACACGAGTTCAATTCAACATTTCTTTCTTCTTGTTTTACTTTATTTCTCTGTATATTGTATATTTCCATGGGTTCCACATGGTCTTTCCTAAGTTGAATCAAGCGATTTTGACCGGAATTTCGCATAGGGTTTCCTACCTGTGGAAATATATGACATTGACCTGCATTTTTTTTTATCCCTTTTATTTTGAAAACAAAATTTTGTGAGTGCTACCTTCTTGGTTGCGACATATTATCTCTATTATATCTATTTCGGAAAATTGGAAATTGTTGATTTTGCTTCACTTGTCCTGGTTGAAAATAATTTTGATTTTGTCTGACATGTCCTGATTCACCTTTGTACGAATTCATATAAATATCAATCGCACAACCTTCAACTGTAACATAATGTTTAAGTATATTTTGTATGTATCCGTACGTTTGTACTCACAACAAAAAACAAGGATTATGCAGTCTGCGCGTGCAGTAGCATTGAGGCTCAAATGACATCTGCACAAGTATTAGGTGCATTCCCAAAAATGCAACATAAGCATTTGGGTGGGATTGAAACGTATGTTCATTGAACTTGCACATGCTGCTATGCGCTGCTTTATATTCTGTTGATATTTACTTTTAGTATTTATTAATTATTATTGATGATGTTAGCAGTAAGTTATTATTTAAGACGATGAATTTTGTTGAATGAATATAATATTTTATGAGAAATGAATAATATAAATGCAACCCTGTAAATATAAATACAGAGAATGACAGTATGTGTATAATATCAAACAATAAAAGTGCTTCTCCGTTTTGTAAGCCAACTTAGAAACACGCGTTTTGAATCACACAACTTTTATAACCTGTGCATATCTCTTTATAACAAATTTCAATAAAAAAATCACTCTTTCATTCTTTATCAACAAGAAACTGAGTCCTTTATTTAAGCGACGGATTGTTCAGGTTCAAGTGCTTGAACAACCAAATTATTATTCCTAGTCTCATATTGGTTCAAGTGCCTGTATGAGACGTCACTAAGGAATACATTACTGCAGTCACACTAGGCTGTATTTACATTTGGTGACCCCGACGTGATAGAAGGACGAGAGATATACAGGACATAAAATTGATTCAGCAAAAGCACAACAGTGTGAGCATTCAATTTTATCACAATTCATAAATCGGTTTTAGTTCGAGCACACAGGGTGCTGCAAAACGCGATACTGAAGAAGCAAGAGCACAATAATGTGAGCATTAAAAATGACGACTATCGACGATCTCGTCCGTCAGCAGGACGACAATGCAATTAGTCTCCAAAGGGCCATCGCATCCTATAAGAAGTCGCCGAAAGATTGGAAGACACTCTACTATATTGAAAGGAAATCCAGAGAAATTGAGGAGCTATGGTTAACTTTCCAACGTATCGATAACCAAATTAGAAGGGATCCAACGGTACTTAATGACCATCCATACTTTGTGAAGGATCTATACGCATCATTGGGCAACCGATACCAAGACTTCCTTGCAGACATCAAGGAGAGCAAACAAATACTCACAGCAAAGGGCATAACTCAACCACAAGCAGTTCACTCAGTGTCCCAAGTTGCTCAACGGAACCTGCAGAGAAGGCATAACTCAACCATAATTAGTTAGTGGCCCAACTCGTTCAGCAGAACCCATAGAGAATAGATTTCAAAAGACTAATTTGCTTAACATGATGCACAAGCAAAAGACAGTTACTGCACTCGTCCAACGCATGTTAGACGATGTATTGGCTGATGACCCCATTCATGCCAATATTATACAACAAAGGCCAACCTTATAGAACATCATTGGAATGTAGCCCGGAGATTTAATGATGTTATACTGGATTCTATAGATGATATGAATTCTGACGATTATAATTTTGAAGAATACCTGAGCATAGAGATGCATGTCAGTAACAGAATTCTTATGCTTCAAGAGAAGGGAGTGACCATTCCTGCAATTTGGAATCGAGCGTCACTCGCCGAACATTTGCCAAAGTTATACTGCCAAAATTCGACGGAGATTACCTGAAGTGGCAACAATTTTATGTTTCTATGAAATGATCCACAAAAGGCCACATCCAATAATACAGAAGATGTGGAGAAGCAGAACGATTAATTAGACACCTCACTCTAACTGAGAATAACTACCAAACTGCATGGGAATCACTCCAGAATTGATATAGCAATGTGCGATTGCTAACTTCAGCTCTGTTGGAAAAACTATTGGGGCAAAACAAACACTCAACAGACTATCCATCAGCGACAGCACTAAAGGAACTTCATGATACAACACAGGAAACCTTATTGGCATTAAGGAACCTTGGTTTAGACACGAATTCTTGGGATCCAATTATTCGCCACCTCCTAGTGAAGAAATTAGACAAAGGCACGCGGATTGCGTATGAGCAGTCATTGGAGAAGCCAAAGGAATTACCCACCCTAAGGCAATTCTTAAAGTTTATTGAAACAAGAGTCCAGTCTCTCGAGGCAATCGGCCAAAGAGAGCATACGGCAAAAACATTGACAACGGTAATAGCACAACTCAAAGAATCAAGAAATGCTTGTCTTGCAATAGCCAGACACATCCGCTGTTTGCATGCCGAAGCTTTTTGAAACTTTCTGTTCAGAAGAGGTTACAGTTCCTAAAAACACACAAGCTGTGCATTAATTGTCTAAAGCCTGGTCATTGGGCAAAGGATTGTATGTCAAGAAAATGTACTAAGTGTAATCACAGACACAAAACATTAGTACATTCTGAAGGATATCGTAGCGAACCAGCCGTAAACCAGGTCTAGTATGAACCACACTCTCAACAGTCCACAACACTAGTAGCTTCGAAGGAGTCGAAGCAACAGGGATATGTGCTCCTCAGAACTGCAATGGAGAAAATAGTCAGCAACAACGGGCAGGAAGTTGAATGCAGAGCCATTCTGGACTCCGGATCTCAGATCAATATCGTGAGTGAACGACTTGTCAAGAGACATTGAGCTTCAACAAGGTCCACAACAATTAATATCCAAGGAATAGGCAACGGAACTCGTAGAGCACAACGTCGAGTAAGCCTTGAACGAATCAACGGCTTTTCCACTCGACTGGAGGCGTTCGTTCTAGGAGATATATTTTCTCCGCAACTGACGAAACCATTTGACATATCCAAATGGCCAATTCCAAAGAGCATCACTTTAACAGGATCGAGTATTCAACCGTCCTGACAAAATCGATTTTTTATTAGGAGCGGAATTCTATCACCAATCAATTGGACTGATACGATTAGCAATCGAACTTTCTACACTACAAAACACAGTGTTTGGCTGGATACTATCAGGAAGGATAGGAGAACTTCAGATGGCGTCAGCAACTTGCGGTATTTGCAGTGAGGATGATGATGATACAAACCAACTTATTGAACGGCTATGGAAACTGGACGAAGTCGAACTAGCTGAATCAATTTTATCCCCAACAGAAAGACTTTGCGAAAATCATTTTATACAAAATACAACTAGAAACAATGATGGGCGTTTTATTGTAAAATTACCATTCGTAGAGAATGCAGCTGTTTTAGGTAGTTCAAGGGATATAGCAATCAACAGATTCCTGGCGCTTGAACATCGATTATCTAAATACAATGCCGCTCGTGAACAATATATCGAGTTTATGGAAAATTATGAAGCCTTTGGCCACATGAGGGAGATCAACATCAATGAAATTCTCTCACCTAATTACTTCATCCCACACCACTGTGTACTTAAACCTGACAGCAGCACAACAAAACTGCGGGTGGTATTTGACGCATCTTCAAAACGTCATCGGGAGTCTCACTCAATGACATAATGCACATAGGTCCAACTATACAATCCGAACTATTTTCAATCCTGCTACGTTCCCGTCTACCGAAATTCGTATTCACCACCGACATTGAAAAAATGTATCGGCAGATACTGGTCCACTCTGAAGATCGCCATTATCAATTGATCATATGGAGGAGCGACCCTAAGAAACCACTGAAGTGTTACGAACTTAACACTGTCACATATGGGACAAGATCGGCACCATACCTCGCCACAAGATGTGTCAAACAAATGTCATCAGAAAACGCCATCCGGTATCCACTAGGTGCTCAGATGCTTCAGGATAACTTTTATGTCGACGATGGTCTTGGTGGATCAGACAGTCTGATTACCGCCATGGAAACTCAACGGCAATTCATCACTATGTTGAATGGGTATGGATTCAATCTACGCAAATGGTGTGCAAATAACCCTAAACTCCTGTAGAACATTCCACAAGGTGACCAGGAATTTAATTTGGATTTTACTAACGACAAGAATGATTCAATAAAAACCCTGGGCCTGACATGGCTGCCAAAGACTGACCAATTCTGTGTAAAGGTGAATCTCAACCCCGTTTAACGAATTACCAAGCGGTCTGTCACCTCAGACGTAGCGAGATTATTTGATCCTCTTGGCATTCTAGCTCCAGTTGTAATTACAGCAAAAATCTTTATACAAGCATTATGGCAATTAAAAATTAGTTGGGATGAAGCTCTACCAGCAGAATTACATACAAGATGGGAGCGTTTTCGCAGCACATTGCAAGAATTGGACAACTTTAAATTCTCACGACACATTCATAGAAGTGAGATCCCGACATCAATTCAACTTCACGTCTTCTCCGATGCATCAGAAAAGGCCTTCGGAGCCGCAATTTATATCAGATCTTTCTTCAAAGAAGGAAGAGTAGAAGTGAGGTTGTTATGTGCCAAATCACGCGTAGCTCCACTTAAGCTACAAACATTGCCTCGCTTGGAACTATGCGCAGCAGTACTAGGCTCACAGTTGGCAGCTAGGGTAAAAAATGATTTACGGTTAAAGGATTGTCGTACCTTTTTGTGGACAGACTCACAAATAGTTCTGTCTTGGATCAATTTAGCCTCCTCATCATTTCAAAGATTTGCAGCCAACAGGGTAGCTACTATTCAAGGTTTGACATTAGCAGAACAGTGGCATCATATTAGCTCCAAGGATAACCCAGCTGACGTTGTTTCACGAGGATTATCACCAAGAGAATTTGCAAGATGTGACCTGTGGCTTTACGGGCCATTTTTTCTACATGGGAAAGAATCAGCATGGCCTCCCAAGTTTGCTCCACAGCTAGCCATTCCCAATAACATCGAGGGAAAACGAACGAATCCATCATCCTTGGTAGCAATTGACTCTGAAGAACTGGTGTATACAATCAATCACCGGAACTCTTTCAGGTCTCTTCAATGCATCGTAGGATACATTTGTCGTTTCATAAGCAACACTAGATGTAGCAAGGACGCACGAAAAACTGATATAGCGCTGGCTCCCATTGAATTAGATGATGCATGAAGAATCAATGTTCAAGCTATGCAAATATCTGATTTTAATGACGACGTAATGTACCTCAAGAAACACAAGGAACTCAAGGGGACGAGTACACTGAAGAGCCTATCGCCATTTTTAGATGATACAAACATTTTGCGAGTTGGAGGACGATTGGAAGCATCACTGGTACCTTATGAAGCAAAACATCAAATGCTCATTCCGTATAATGATCTTTTAGCAAAACTACTATTTGAGATGACTCACATCGAGAATAAACACTGTGGACCTCAAGTTTTGCTGGCCATAATAAAACAAAGGTACTGGCCCATAAAAGGCAAATCATCGGCCAGATCAACAGTACAGCAATGCATACGATGCACCAGGGCGAGGCCTCAGTTGCTGAACCAATTAATGGCAAACCTGCCAGCAACACGAGTTACACCAGCACGCCCATTCATTAACTCTGGAGTAGATTGCTGTGGACCATTCTGGGAGCATTCAAAATTAGAGGGAAAAGACCACAAAGGGTTACATATCCGTATTCTTCTGTTTTGCTACTAAAGCTGTCCATTTAGAACTTGTAAGCGATCTTACGACAGAAGCATTCATTGGAAATTGTCAAAACTTATATTGTGACAACGCGACAAATTTCGTTGGCGCCAAAAACAAGCTGACGGAACTGACTACATCAATATATTCAGATGAAGGGAAAACAAAAATTGAGACAGAATGCGGTAAAAAGAGAATACAATTCAACTATATTCCTCCAAGAGCCCATCATTTCGGAGGTCTGTGGGAAGCAGCAGTGAAGTCTGCGAAGCATCTTTTGGTTAGGAGCGTGTCAACAGTATCACTAACCTATGAAGAGCTGGAAACAGTCATTATTGAAATAGAAGCCATTCTCAACTCAATAACAATAAGTCCAATGTCAAACGATCCAAATGACTTCGGCGCCCAGACTCCAGGCCACTTCTTGAACCACTCAACCCGCAAATCGATGTAAATAACATCCCGTCAACTTCAAATTTGCTGACCCGGTGGAAACTCGTATCCCACATCAAAAATGAGTTTTGGAAACGGTGGTCGCACGAATATTTATGCGAGCTTCAATCTAAAACCAAGTGGACACATCAGCACAATAACATCAACGAAGGGGACATGGTAATAATCAAGGTTACAGTTCTTCAATGGTCACTAGGAAGGATAACAAGGACGTATAAGGGTGATGATGGAGCAGTACGAGTAGCTGATGTTAGAACAGCTACTGGAACTTGGAAACGTGCAATCCATAAATTAGCTCTACTACCCATAAATGATAATAGGATCCATGACCAACCAACAAGTCATGAGAGTCAAGATGAAAAAGTAGAAATACCTACAAAACGAATAAAAACGAGACATACGGGACTCACAACAGTACTGCTGGGATTACTCATCATACCAATTGTCGTGGGAGGTCCAATAAGATTTTCTCAGATTGATAACACCAAATTCAACACGGAATTGGGTATTTACTTCGAAGGAATAGGTTCAGCACATTTCGAGAGGTCAGAATGGAAACTTGTAGTGTACTACGAACCAGAGTCACAATGGGCAGAACTTACGACTTTATCCAAGGGCATCAGTAGTTTACGACAGTTATGCCAGAAGCTGCCACCATTTACTTGTCATGATACTCTTGTGAACTTCGAGCATGTTGAAGCTGAATTACAAATGGATAACAAGATATTGTTTCCCCATCGATCTAAAAGAGGTGCTGTGGATATAGTGGGAAATATTGCAAACTCATTGTTTGGTGTTTTGGACTCAGAATATGCAGAATCAATGTCAATAACCATTCAGCAAGTGAAAGAAAATGAAGACCATCTTTTAGTCCTGCTCAAAAACCAAACATCAGTGATTGATTCTACTATCAACGTGATTAAACAAGATCAAATGGAAGTCAAACCAAAATTCGATAACCTTGACAATCAAATCAATGACATAATGAAAACCTTAAATCACATTGAAGGAGAAAAGTTTCAAGCCAAGCTGACTCATTACTTCATCACTCTGACCCTCCAACTCATCATGACAGCATCTCACTTGCAAAGAATCCAATAATCAATACTGAATGTTATGCAGCTACACACCATAACAAAATCAGCCCATTATTGCTATCACCCACCCAACTACAAGAAGAAATTCTTAAGATAAAAGCTCATCTTCCGACATCCCTCCAAATACCAGTGAATCAAGAGAACTCACTGCAACTGTACAAATTAATGAAGGTAGAAGGTGGTTTAACAAACAAGCATGCCATTTTTAGAATCTCATTGCCATTAATTGCAGAGGAAAGATTCAAACTGTATCGGATGGTACCAATTCCTAACATAATAAATGGCACAATGACTACAATAGAATCTTGTAACAGATTACTAGCCATAAACGCGCACAGAGATCAATACGTTGTCATGAGTCTAGCTGATTTGGAGGCTTGTACACTGATGAAGCCATATACATACTTATGCGCCAACACCCAACTGATACACAACAGAGGGTCTGAAGTATGTTCATATGAAGTTAAACTGTTTGCCAATGATACTCAACGGGATTGCATCCACCATGAAGGACAAGACAATTCAACCTGGATTCAAATGGATCATAAGAACGAGTGGATCTACGCCTTGAAGTTTGCCACTCGCTTGAGTGCAGTATGTGATGGTGAAACCCTGCAATTAACATTAGAAGGATCGGGAATGCTGAAGCTACAACCATCTTGTGTTCTGAAACACAATTTTATCACAATTCACGGCTATAAAACTCTCTCAAGCTCTGTACAAACCTCATATATCAGCTTGGCCAATGCTACTGACATTCTCAAAATGGATCAAGGCCAGCACCGATCACACTACACTAATAATATGGAACACTACAACATGCAGTTATCCAATCTCACCACCATTCTAGGTCAATTATCAGAAAGAGTTTGGGAGTTACCGTCCAAAGTCCAAACAATGGGTGTTCACCTTTCTGCAGTCGGGTATTTAGCTCTTACCCTATCGGTTGATGTAATTATGTATTCAATTTGGAAGATCCAATAAAAAAAGCATATATGTGATGTCATTCTACCGCAGCCACTACCGCGGAATAGGATGCAAGAACCAGACGACGAAACACAATTTGATACAACTTTTTAAGGTTGTTGACGCAGTCAACGTGCGGGAGAATGTACGAATTCATATAAATATCAATCGCACAACCTTCAACTGGAACATAATGTTTAATATGCAAAGTATATTTGTATGTATCCGTATGTTTGTACTCCCAACAAAAAACAAGGATTATGCAGTTTGCGCGTGCAGTAGCATTGAGGCTCAAATTACATCTGCACAAGCATTAGGTGCATTCCCAAAAATACAACATAAGCATTTGGGTGGCATTGAAACGTATGTTCATTGAACTTGCACATGCTGCTATGCGCTGCTTTATATTCTGCTGATATTTACTTTTAGTACTTCTTAATTATTATTGATGATGTTAGCAGTAAGTTATTATTTAAGCCGATGAATTTTGTTGAATGAATATAATATTTTATGAGAAATGAATAATATAAATGCAACCCTGTAAATATAAATACAGAAAATGACAGTATGTATATAATGTCAAACAATAAAAGTGCTTCTCCGTTTTGTAAGCCAACTTAGAAACACGCGTTTTCAATCACACAACTTTTATAACCTGTGCATATCTCTTTATAACAAATTTCAATAAACAAATCACTCTTTCATTCTTTATCAACAAGAAACTGAGTCCTTTATTTCAGCGACGGATTGTTCAGGTTCAAGTGCTTGAACAATCAAATTATTGTTCCTAGTCTCATATTGGTTCAAGTGCCTGTATGAGACGTCAATAAGGAATACATTACTACAGTCAAACGAGGCTGTATTTACAACCTTCTTTGTAAGAATAATTTTGGTTTTGTCTGTCATGTCCTGAGTTACGGTCTGTGTGTACAGTATTGTTGTTCAAAATTATAGGTTTTGGTTGTAGTGCCGTTGATCTGTATTTACATTTTTGGGTCATTGCCTTCACTGTATTTACTAAAAGACTGTCAATATTTGTCCAATTTATTCCCTGTTCTTCTTCATGATACTTAATAAGTTCATCTGTTTTATATTTTATATCTTAAAGTTTGACTGCCAACTCATTTACCGACTTTACCCATAAACTTATTATCCTTCGGTAGATTTCGTGCTGCTCAATGATTAGTTTGTGTCTCATCTGGGTAGTATCCGCTTCCGGGATGTTGAATTTTACGTTCTTGGCCGCTGCTTGTATTGTCCTGTAGTATATCATTCTTAAGGCTTCTTTCATCAGATTTTCGCATTGTCTTGTGAACACTGGGAGCTGTGATATGTTCTTAAATATTCGGTCCATTCTATTGCTATCTATTTGTTGTCTCTGCTGTAGGTTAGGGTAGGCTTTCGTGGCAGTCAGTCTGCACAGCAATTCAGTCAGATAACTATGGGTCTATTGCGATACCACTAAGTAACACTCTACCACTGCTTTACTCGTCAAAGCATTTTGAATCCATAATAAGACGCAGGATTTGTTTGACCTTCGTGGCGGACACTTGAGTAGAGACCTGAAAGTGTATTTAATTACGGGCTAGAGTCGGGCACCTACAGAAGAAATTGTCCACAGTCTCCTCCTCCTCTTCATGAGAAAATATTACTAGCCTGAGAGCACGTCTGCCGAAGAGTCAATAACCGGATATAATCGTACAATCTACGACCTTAGAGATATCTTCTCTCGGTAGGCCAAGCAAGTCGCTAGATTTTTTTTCTTTCAAGTTTCGGCCTTGGCCATATTAGCCTAGTCGTTAAGTATCAAGTGCCTTCGTCTACCTAAGACCTATTGTCCTCACGCACGACGCAATCCCTCAAGATTAGTTTACAGGTGGCAATTGTTATTCCAACCTCATATCTATTTGCACACAGAGGATAGTTGGTACCCTCTCTGGCTAACTCGGTAGTCCGATATTTCCCATCAATAACTCCATATTCGGTTACGCATATAAGTGGTACCCTGAAAATGGTATTGATATCATTTAGGGCTGCCAGGCAGTCCTGAGCAAACCTCTGATTTCTGTGCCACTGAATTTTTTGACTTGGTGGCCGCCTGGCTATCCAAGTAGATATTTATAATGTTCTTTGTTACGGTGAGTTGTCCATGGAATGGGTGTTTGCCACTCCCTTCTAGATGGAATATATGTCTTGAAGTACCTAGCCAAATATTCCACGATCGATGCGCTCCACACATCTCCCGGACCATTTAGGTAGACCAAGTTGTATGGTTTCATCGTTAGGGTTCTCCTAAGTCTGGCTGCTTCCGATCTTTCTGCAATAATTTTGCCTGTCTTTGTAAGTCTTTAGTTCAGCCTTATATGCTTCCCAATCCCAGTCCTGTTGAATAATCGCCCAGAAGACTTCCGAAGTAGGCCTAGATCCGTCAACCACCAAAGTGGTTTATTCTTGCTTCTCCGTTTCAGATCCGGGCACCCAGGTCTATCAGCCCGTCTAATTCCAAACGGCCAGCGGGGTCAGACGAGGGATTCCTTGGCAGTGAGGCCATGATATCCTTCCTATACTTTCCCCAGTCCGTTCTCCGTATATTTCTATATTTCTTAACTGGAAATAATGGGAAGTACAATTCCAATTTTTATAAAACGATGGTCAGAGTTGGAATTTTCATTCGAAGCTCTCCATCCTCTTACGTTGTTCGCGAATTGATCGAATGTCGGCTCTGAAACTAAATTTAACAAACTAAGCTTATTTTCTATCATACAGTCTAATATTGTCTCAGCTCTTGCATTTGTGTCGGTGCTTCCGGACAGTGTGTTGTGGGCATTAATGTCACTGGAGACAACAAAGTTCCTGTAGGCTACAGCTGCCTCCGTCGCCAAAACTCGAACCTTCTCTGATGGGTCATCGCTATCATGGGCCATGTAGATAGAGGCCACCCAGGAACTGCTATGCTGCAGCTCAATGCTTGCCGCCATCGTATCGCCATTGCTTAACTGAGGGAGCAAGAAGATGAAAATATTATCCTTTGTTAGTATACAAGCACGAGTGTTAACTGTGCTCTAAGCAGCTTGGAAGTTCTCATCTTTAGACCGCAGAATTTATTGCCATGATTTCCACGGTTTTGGATGAGGGCCACGTCGAATCCACCGAAAACCAGCCGGACCCGAAAATTGGCGAGTTGAGTCGAGTTTAAAATGTTGGAGGTTGATTTGGAGCAGCTTTGCAGGAATCCCTCCTTCTAACCTCACCATCGTAACGCCCGCGTCCTCCACTCCTTCGGTATAGTCAAGGTCAAATTCTGGGTCCTCTAGTTTCTCCACCCTCCAGTTATGTGTCGGCAGGCCCCTCTTACAAGATCTAAAAATCTGCTCTATCTTTACCGGTTCAGTTGGCTTAGCCGCGATCCAGACCCGAGCTCTGGGCTCTTCTTACCTGCTGACGGCTTCCACCCCTGCTCCTGGCCAAATCTCACAAACCTTGCTTACCGCAATCTCATAGATTATGGCTGACCTGCTGTCATCGCTTGAGCTTAGCTTGGCCCTGCCCTGGTTTCAGCCAGAATCGTGACAGAAAGTAGGGGGTCCAGGGTTTTCCTCCATGACCTTGAAATATACTTCGACAATCGCTTGCTCCATCCACCTCCTCTTCTCCTTGGGTATCCTTCTGATCCACGATAACAAGCATCACGCCCCAACCTTTGACAACGTCGCTGTAAGACATATATTTCTGGCCGCCCACTTTTTGCATTGGGCGACACTACCTGTCTCTTCTTCCGATGGCTGTCTCTTTGGGGCTGTACCCACCGGTTTCTCCAAGCCGAATAGCAGCCCCTTACCCGCTTTGCCCAGTCTGCCGATTTGGCGTGGTCCTATGTAAGCTGGTCCATGCGTAGAACCTCCTGCTTAGAAGGACTAAAATGTTTTGACGGTCCCTCATGGCCTACTCCAGCAACCTTCTTTGAGCTGCTGGAGCCCTCTAATACTTTTTGCTGCTCGATCCGAGGAGCTGCCCCCGCCCACTGACCGCAGTCAGCTTTTGCATCTGAACCGCCTCCTCCAGGTTTCCCCTGCAGCACCCCTCTGCCCAATATGAGAGGCCGGCTTTTCCAAGACTCCCCGACCCCCACTACCAGCACTGGGACCAGCCCTAACGCCTAAACCCCCTCTGCCTCCTGCTGCTATCTATTTGTATACTACCTTTGTATGAACGGTAGACAGGATCCCCTCTGTCGGTTCTTTAGGAGGACCCTCCTTCTTTGATTGAGAAGTTTTTAGATTTGAATTCAATTTCCACATATGTGATCCCACGAGGATCGAAAAAGAGAGGTGCAATCACGCAGAGGTCCGTGTGCGCGGGTAATACTGCTCTGCTGTAACTTGATATAAGCGTTCCTACTACTGTTGTTGTTCTCTTATTGCCAGTTCCTCTACTAAGTCAACTGGTGGTATGTCAACATGGTCTTGTGTCATATTTTACCTTGCGTCCTATCCTTGTTGTCTTCTAGCCTTAATTTCGATGCTTATTGTTGTTCGGTGGGTGGCGTTTTACAATTGTTTTAAATCGCTTCACTGCACAACTTGAGTGATGTCTACAAATTGTATTTGTGATCACTGAACTGTTACTTTATTTTTAATTCACTTTCACTAGTACACTGCCACTATATTATTTTATATCCTAGAGGGTCCGGTAAACTTATGAACTGGCTACGGAATAGCAGCATTAGATTTCGGTGTTATATGTTAATTGCCTGATCCTTTCTTCTTTTGCAGAAAGGACTGCCGACTACGCCACTTTCGTATTTGTCGTGGTAAGCGAGCTTTTTAAAAAATATACTAGAAGTTACACTGAACTGTTGCAGATCAGACCTTTAACCAGACTGACTTCTACTATATTATAAATAAAAAATTCAACTTAAATTACATAAAATATTATTGCTTAATCATTAATACTCATTTCACAGTGAACTTATGCAATATTATTGCTTAATCATACATCATGCAAACTATTGCTTAAACAGTGCAGTTCTTGGATTATTGTTGGCTTCTTGATTTTTTTTTTGTTTTGTATTCTTTACTGTCGAATCTAAATTATGGTGGAAGTTGGTTTTGCATTACTTTTACTTGCTATGTTTTAAATGAATTCGTCAATATCCTCTGGTGGTAACTGTGCATTTTTGTAACTAGGTGCGTTACTGACATTAGATGGAACTCCAGCATGACCAAAAAAAAAGAACAAATTAATACACAATAACATCTGCTTCCTCCCACATACGGTGCTACTCTAACGACTTACTCTCCTGTAACTGTGCCAACGACATGCTCTTCTGTCTGCGTGCAAACTCCACTTAAAGGCGTACAGGTAAGTAAACTGAAACCTCGACGTTCGAAACTACGACGTTCACCTAGAAGACTAAAACAAAAACAATACCAAATACCGACAAAAAACAAAATTAAAGAAAAAACCCGAGCCCCAGTAAGCTGCCAAACTCCTGGCTGAGCAGCACTACTTAGCAAAGTAAATTAGCAGCTTTGTCCGTTGATGATGATGAACTTTCCGAACCCTCGCACAGTGACCAAGCAACCCCTAGGGAGCCCGAAAAATCCAATAGCTCAACAAAAAAACATAAACAAACTACCTACTATAAACGTACAAGGCGTATAATGTATAAATATATTAAAATATGCGCTAACTGTTGTAAACAATAATTTCGCAAATAATGAAGTTCGAGTAGAAGCGAATGACTTAGAAGCAATTACAAAAATAATGAATTCCTAAATCAAAAATGTACATATTTATGCACATTTAAACCCAAAAAGAAATTAAGGAGAAAAAGGTCACAAAGTTTCGAACATATCGAACATAATCCAAAGAACCGTTACCACTATTTATCATAGAATTAAAAACATATATTAACAAGAAAGGCATATACGAGTAGAATATTAACAACAGAAATACCAGGTGTAAGTTATGCGAAAGTTGCAGGTTCGTTAACTCAAAACACACCAATAGAAGAAAATTCAAAAAATCATAAATTAATAATATTGATGAACTTAAGGACATGGTGAAATCCCTAATCACTCAAATGGCTAATATGATGAATATTATTGCATATGACGAATAGTATTGCAGCATCAAACGCCTCTGGGTGCAAAAGGGAACCAACAACAGCCGGAGTATTCTGGAAATCCCACACAATTACTGATGAAATGTCCCGTCAGCTCACTCAGATAGGAATTTATCATAAAGATGAGAACGGCAGAAGAAGAAGTTCTCACAAAATGTCGGAAAGTCTTGACGAAGATGAAACAAGTCATGTCCAGCAGAAGACCGTGAGCAAGGACATAAAGACCCGAGTTTCCGCTATAGGGGAAACTGGATGGAAAAAGAGAACGAGTGCAAACTTGTTACTGCACCGAAACCACGGCAAGAGGCCCTGTCAAGCGCCTCAGCAACACCGACGATGGCTAGACCGAAACGAGCAGCCTCTAGCCCAGCAGAACCAGAAGATGGGAAAAAATTCTGTGAAAGTAAGGCCGATGGGTGGCAAACTGTCACAAGAAGTAGACGTGTGGCAACACGAAGGCAAACCCAAGAAAGCTTGAAAGAACTCCGTGGGTGACAGCGATTAGTCACGAGCAACAATGCAAGGAAGACATAGGACAAAGCAGACAAAACCAAAGTCTGAGGCCGTCCTTATCGAACCAGCAGGGGGTTTCAAACAACCCAATGTCCTGAAAAGCATCCGCTGCAATGTTAAACCATAGAATGCACAGACCAAAGTGCGATCGATTAGGAAAACAAGACCAGTATGGCTTCTGTTGGAGCTGGATAATGGAGCAAAAGTGACAACGGGCTTTTGTGAACTTTTTAAAGGTGAACTACAGGAGTCAGCAGTTCTGACTGACCTTAAGCCAATTGACACAATAGAGATACGAGATCTCGATAAGCTCGCCACATAGGAATATGTACATGAAGCCGTAAATGAGTCACTTCCCGAAAATATGAAAACTGCTTCCTGTAAGGATATCGTAACAATTATTATAGTACCAAATAGGCGAGAGCTTATGTAACGATGTCATCAGAGCTCGCAAATATACTGCTGAAGAAAGATCGCATCAGGATTGGATGGGTTAACTTCAGATTAAGGCCAACGCATAATACAAAACGATGTTACCGGTGCTTTGCTCCTGGTCACCTAACATGGCAGTGCAAAGGACCTGACAGGAAATGTCAAGGCCTGTGCATACGATGTGGCGAAACGGAGCACAAATTAAAAGAGTGCAGTAACACCCCAAAGTGCTGCCTCTGCGTTGATGCTCAATGCAGTCCGGTAGACCATATCCCGAACTCAAGTAGATGCGTGATGAGCAAAAAACTGACATCTAAATGAAAGTGCTACAAGGAAACATGCACTGCAGCAGAGTGGCTGATACATGACTGGACCAAATTCTTATAGAGCAGAGAGCAGAGATTGTAGTAATCAGTGAGCAATATAGGGACAAAGTAAACGCAACTTGGCTTGCAGATACAAGCGGAACGGCGGCCATATGGTTACCTGTGGGCAACAATTTTAGCATAGCCGGAGATGGAAAAGGCGATGGTTTCGTTTGGGCCCATTATCGATACTTCGCTTTGATAAGCTGCTGCTTGACTCCAAGTGACTGCGCAGAAGTATTCCAGAAAAAGATCGATGACATCGAAGATAAAGCACAAGCGTTTGGAGGAGCACTCATCATCGCTGGCGATTTTAACTCCAAAGAAGTCGAATGGGGAATGCAAACAACCAATTCAAGGGGCCGGCGGGTACTGGACATGGTAGCGAAACTGGGACTGGTCGTCGTAAACACAGGGACCACTGCCACTTTTAGCAGACCAGGATGCGTGGGTACAATTCCAGATATTGAACTAGCTTCTGAGAGAATTGCTCACAGAGTACGTACATGGAAAGTCTTAGAAGACTATAATGGAAGCGATCACCAATACATTACGTGTTCCATTAAAAAAGTGCCAAGCAACATAAGTGGACGAAATACTCGCAAGTGGAATGTATCAAAGTCAAACCGGGAAGTGCTACTTGCTGACCTCGAGGCAAACATTACATTAGACAGCCAGTCCAGCGATGCTAATACCAAAGTGAAGCAGACCATGCACTGTATAGAGAGAGCCTGTACCAAAGCGATGCCGAAAATAAGACCAAACAAACACAAGAATGCCGTTTACTGGTGGACAGAGGAAACAGCTCAACTAAGAGGGATCTGTCTGTAGTAGGGCCAGGCGTGCAGGATCTGCGATTGCCGAAAGAGAAGATCTCCAAGCTGCTAGGAAAACCCTCAAAACTGCTCTTCGCACTAGCAAGGAAAAGAAAAGGGGGAGCTCGGTAACGACATAAACAACAACCCATGGGTACTGGAATATAAAGTCGTAATGAAAAACCTTTCAGCAACAGCATCGGTACCCAAATAGAATACCATGCTATGAAAAAGATAGTAAATTCTCTATTCCCTACACATGCCTTAAGAGGAGAATCTGAAGTGCTGGTCAAGGAAGTCCCACCTCCTTTCACGGAAGATGAACTTAAAGCAGCCACCATCATCCTACAGAGAAACAAAGCACAGGGTAGCGATGGTGGTCCAGTCCTAAAGATAGTGTCAAATGGCCATGCCCAAGCACTTCACGATATGTATAATTCCTGCCTGAAAGAAGGAATATTCCAAGAGGTATGGAAAAGACAACGGTTAGTGCTCATCAGTATGGGAAAAGGAAACTCCGAATCACCGTCAGCATATCGACCACTGTGTATGCTAGACACCGTGGGCAAACTTTTGGAGCGACTACTCAAACCCCGAATAAGCGCAGCCAGCAAAAACGCTGGGGGATTATCCACTCGACTACACGGTTTTCGTCCAGGAAAGTCCACAATTGGCGCCGTAGAAGACGTCATAGAAAGTGTGCTAGCGGCACATCAAGGAAATCACTACTCCAGGCAAGTGGTACTCCTTGTTACATTAGACGTCAGAAACGCTTTCAACAGCGCTGTGTGGGTGGATATGATCGAGGCACTCGAAAATCGTTTTCAGATACCAGCTTATCTGAAGAAGATAAACCAGAGCTACCTTAAAGATCGAATGTTGGTATACGAGACCAACAATGGCACCCGAAGCAAAACCATCACGTCAGGAGCAGCGCAAGGGTCCATCCTCGGACCGGACCTTTGGAACATAAGCTACGAAAGCATTTTGCGCATAAAAATGCCAGATGACACTCATCTAGTCGGATACGCAGACGACATTGCGGCTGTCATAACCGCACGCGACTCGGAATACGCTCAAAGAAAGCTGAACCAGGTCATGATTAGAACCCAGAGGTGTCTCGATTCACACGGTTTGAAGTTGGCCACGGAAAAGACGGAACTGCTATTCCTCACGAGAAAGCACATTCCTATAGAAATTGACTTGAGAGTACCTGGGAATTTAGCTTGACTCCAAGTTCACCTACTGGGTGCAAATGAAAAATGCGGCGGCGAAGGCAGCAAGGGTAACGGCTTATCTCAGCAGACTAATGACAAACATTGGAGGACCGACCTCCAGGAAGAGGAAACTTCTTATGATGAAAACGGACTCCATTGTACTGTATGGTAGCGAATTGTGGGCTGATAAACTGAAGGTGCAAGCCCGAAGAAAAGTTGTATGTCCTTGCAACGAATCGCACCTCTGCGAGTAGCTTCACCCTACCGTACTGTATCCGAGCTGCAAACCGTGCGCCATTGGCAAGAACGATGGGCCGCCGAGAGTCGCGGAAGATGGACAGCGAGACTCATACCCGACATAGCGTGCTTGATGGGAGGAACAGCCGGAACCGTCAAATTCTACCTAACGCAGTTACTGTCTGGTCACGGATACTTCTGCAAGTATCTACACCGAATGGGAAAAGTTGGAGGGCCTGAGTGCATATACGGTGACAGCAATGTGGATGATACAAAGCACGTCTTTTTCGAAAGCACAAGGTAGCTAAGAGAGCGCACTACGCTTGAAATGGAAATCGGGAAAACCTTAGCCACATTGTGGAGGTTACGCTAAGCAGCAAAGAAAACTGGGACCACGTAGAAAAATATGTGGAAAATATGCTCCGGCGAAAAAAGCTGACCTGGACGCAGGAATAAAGTTGAGGGTCCAATAGAGGTGAAGTGAGAATCTCCACCTTGAAGGAAGTATAAACAAGGTTCCAGAGTGGGGAGATGTCCTCAGCGAGGGAGGGGAATGTTTTAGTGAGTGCAATCCTCACATACCAAATCTGTGACAGGCATTTTTACCCCCCCTATCCAAAAAAAAAATAAAATTTTAAATAAAAAAAATTTTAAAAATAAGAATATTGCTAACAAGCTTAATGGACGAAAGAATTGGTTTCAAAATGTTATTCTGCAATGCAAATGAACTAACAAATCCATACCTTGATTTGAAGCAATTTTTATATGACAAGATTATTGATATAGAAACACGTTTCAGGAACAAAAGCTCTTTAGTGTTTCCTGGATTTAAAATTTATTCGACATACCATACTGATGGGAAAGCTCATGGCGGAACAGCTATCATATTAAATGCACTCTTAAGACATAATAAAAAGCAGCCATGTGTAACACCTCACATTAAATCTACCACTCTGCAGATTGAAGATAAAAATGGATCAAATCTCATCTCCTTAATATCCTGTCGTCCCAGACATCTGATAAAACTGGATCAATATGATGACTACATCACGACGCTTCGGACAAGATCCATTACAGCTGGAGATCTGATGCAACACACATTGATTGGGGATCTAGATTAACTATTAAAAAAGGACGCAACTTTATTCATGCTTTAAACAAAAATAATAGCAAAATTTTTAAGCTCAGGCAACCCCACAGACTTGCCAACAGACAGAAAGAAAATACCAGATTTAATTGAATTTTGCTTTAAAAGAAATAAAAACTGTGACCAATTGAAAATTCAGTCGTGTTTTGAACTATTTTCGGACCACTCTCCTATAATACTTGACTGCACAAATGACATCAGGCCTGTATAACCAACCACGCAGATTTTCAACAAGAGAACAAACTTGAATGATTATCGACAGTATATTGAAACCCAACTGGAAATGAATACCTCACTGAAAACACATTTATACATTGAACGTGTCATTATACACTTCAACTATGTAGTCCTACGCAGGAAGTAAATCAACCCAACAAACAGAATAAATATATAGGAAATAAACCTTCAACCGACATTTCCATTAGGAAAAAAATTGACCGATACTAATTACTCATTGTGGAAATGCACAAAAAAGGTAAAAAAAACAGATAAGGTATCAGACACCAATACGGATAGATGAGAGCTTATGGGCATCCACTAATAAAGAAAGTGCAAAAACACTGGTTAATTACTCTGAAAAAGTATTTTCAAATCCAAATATATTGAAACATGCAATTATTTAAATATTGACATTGCAATCAAAATAAAGAAAACAAATATACAGCAGAAATAATAAATTGTTTTAAAAAGAATAAACCACAAAAAGGCACCAGGTTATGATATTTTGACAGACAAAGCACTCGCAGAGATAAATACAATAGAATATATATATTTACGGAATATTATTAACTTAATGTTTAGAATATAATTAATTATTTCCCAAAGTATGGAAAGTTGCTCAAACAATTGCACTGCCGAAACCAGTAAAAGATGTTACAAATGCATCAATGTATAGACCAATAAGCATACTTCCCATAATTTCTAGAACTGGTGAAAAACTATTGTATGATAAACTTAACCATAAAAATGTAATACCAATTTATCAATTCGGCTTTAAAAAGCAACACTCAACCGATACACCGCATAACAAACACAATTACAAAAGAACTAGAATATAAATGTTACTGCGTTGCTATATTCTTGGATGTCGCAAAAGCATTCGACAAATGATAGCATGGCTTGCTGCACAAACTGAAGACTTGACTTATATTTGATCGTCAAAAGCTATTTTTGTGACCCTTACTTCTGTCATTATACACTTCACTACGCCAAATATAATGATTGCAGCTCGTTTGTTTACCGTATAACAAGCGGAGTTCATCAGTGGAGTGTTTTAGGACCACATCTATGTATTATATTCACCGCAGGCATTCCACTTTCAAAAGAACCAAATACAACGATTGCTACCTTTGCTGACGATACAATCCTTTTAACATCTGACAAGAACGTAAATCTGCAACAGCTAATTTGCAGTTGTAAACAGATGCTGTTAAGCAATGCTTTGACAGGTGCTTAGAAATAAATGAAGATAAATCTGTTAAATTTCTATTTACAACTGAAACAAAAGTCACCACCATACCTAAGAAAATTACCAATAAACATATAAAAATAGAGCCTACAGCTCTAATACCTTGGTATACACATGTACTCAAAGCTATATTAGCACATCGAATAAAAAACGAAACTTATAAACGAAAGATCCCTCAACTATATTGGTTAATGGGTAAATTATCTAAACTCCCAATTAATAACAAGTGACTGCTATACAAGTGTGTAATTACGCCGATTTGGATTTATGGACTTCAAGTATGGGAAACGGCAAAGCCGTCACACTTAGCAAAAATTCAAAGAAAGCTACTAAAAATCTTACGTATAATAAAGAAGTTTGGTTGATACATAACAAATAACATACATCGCAAACTAAATATGACAATTACGAAGACATAAAAAAGATATCCGCTAAAAATTACATTGCACTGCATGGGGACCAGAACTTCTATATTTAGAGGAAATCACCAGAAGGGAACTAGATGAAGCGACCAAATGAACTAGGAATATCAACCTAGATAGATATGAGTAATCAAAATATATATGTGTAGTAATATCTATAAAAATTGAATGTAAATTATAATTAGTTTATAACTCTTTGACATTGCCCCCACTGAGATTTATATTCGGCCTTATTGGGTATTCCGCGTGAATGACATTTCGCCTGTAAGTTTTCCCATGTTCGAAAAAAATATCCGGTTTTTCGGGCGAAATATTTCGCCATTAATTTAATTTTATTTTAATCATACAAGAAGTTATAAAAACGTATGCTGTACATTGAACTTAGCCACAATTGTATCTTAAATTAAAAACTTAAAGATAAAATTAATACAATTGACAATCATTAGAAAACAAAAAACAAATATAACAAAAAACAAGAAAAATATGTACTAAATAAAAAAATAAAATAAAAAAGGAAGAGGGTAGTAGAACTAGGAAGGAACAGAGAAGAACTAAAGCGTCAAGTGTTACTACGAAAATAAAGATAAATAAGATGCTTGAAGTTGTTGTGACTCAGAATATTTTTTAAATCATTAAGTAAAGAGTTCCATAGTCTAGTGGTGCCAACGAAAAACATTCTAGCCGAGTTTCGGAACGTAAACCTCGGCATAATGAGATTATTGTCATAAAGGTATAGCGGAGCCTTATAGTATATGAATTTATGCATAAATATACAATTTCTTGCCTTTAAATAGCTCTCAATATCGCAACCCAGAACCATTTTACTCCAAGATGAGATATGATCAAATTTGCGCAAGCCCTACACATATCGAGTAGCATTATTGAGTGACACTCGCAGCTTATGTAAAGACCGAGAGTCCAAGCCACTATACACCACCTCAGAGTAGGTAATAATAGGCACAAGCAAGTGCACAACCAACCTGCTCCTGGTTTCAATGGGAGTAAGTCGAGCAGACATCCTCAAACAGCGCAGAGTCATATATATTCTGCAAACCACATGGTTGATATGATCCGAGTCAATGACGAGTTCAAATGAAACGCAAGCACAACAAACTTGTTAACAAGTGTAAGACGGCAACCAGCAATAAACATCGGAGTGACTTCAGTAAATAGTATATTGTCTTTGTAAATAGGCAGAACAAAAGATTTCGCCGGATTTAGACACAGATCATTGCTACGAGCCCAACCACTAAGAATATCAAGGTCCTCATTAAGTCTACAAACCAGATCATCCATAAGGCCCACCCTGCGTGACAGATATAACTGAATGTCATAAGCATAAGCATGCATCACTCCATTACAATCAAGTGAAAAAATGTCATTGATGAACATACTGAAAAGCAGTGGTCCAAGAATTGAACCCTGTGGAACCCCAGAAAAAACTGGCCTGCAATCAGAAAAGATTTCACCAATCTTCACTCGCTGAGATCTACCACTCAAATAGCTTGTCATAAGCAACAAGGCATTGCCAGAAAAACCAAAATAAGTCTTTAACTTAAAACATAATTGTCTATGGTTGACACTATCGAAAGCCTTGGAAAAGTCCAATAAACAGAGCAGAGTTACTTGGTCATCATCAAATGATATCCAAATATCATGAACAACTTTCAGCATAGCAGTCAAGCAGCTATGACCCTTACGAAAACCAGACTGTAGTGGTGACAGCAGCTTAAACTCATTCAGGTGTCGAGATATCTGATCAGCCATAAGCGACTCACACTCCTTAGAAAGACATGAGAGCAAACTAATGGGCCGAAAATCACCAGGAGCAGCGGCAGATGCATTTTTTGCAACCGACACAACAGTCGCTAATTTTCATAGCCTTGGGAAGCACGAAGTGGTTAAGCAGTGATTTATAATGTGAGTTAATGGACTCAAGACAAACGGAATAATTAATTTTATATACCTAATAAAGACTCCATCAGGACCTACAGCGTTAGATTTTATCCGCATAATCCCTCTGTGTACATCACACTCACCAACTGCATGAAACTCAAATGAACTTTGACAGACAAGTCCATCAACAACAAACAGCTCACACTCACCAGAATTCTCAGGGGGAAACACATTTAGGAAATGATTATTTATTTCATTCGGTTCAACTACACAATCAGTACTATCCTTGCCATGAAATCCAAACCGTTTTAGATTCTTCCATAATTGCTTAGATGGAATAGATGCATCAAGCTTAGAGGAGAAATAATTTTTTTTGCTAGCCTCTCAGCAGCTACAGCCTCATTACGAGCATATAGGAATCCCAATTCGGATCGGTTGGAAATGTTCTCCATCTAACATGCAACCTGTTCCTTTTCTTAAGATGCTGCTTCACTAGCGCGTCAAACCAAGGACACGCTTTATTTTTTACTTGAATAGTGCGAATCGGCACATACGAGTATGTGTTGAAAATATCACAGATCCTCACAAAATATCACTGATATCACAGACTCACGAAACCATTCAACTTCTGATCATTGCCGCTGGAATACCAGCAGTCGTCCCATCTTAGTTGGGAAAGCTCCCTAAACAAAAAAGTCAAGTCAATTTACTTATAATCACTGTACGAGATAGAGGTAGTATTCATTTTTCGACCAATATTAACATTTAGTGTACAGAATATCAAGTCATGATCAGAAATAAAAGTGAGCTGATCAAAGATAAGTAGCATTGTTATGTCAGATATAATAAAGAAGTCAAGTAAGCTAGGACCAGCATTATTTGCAAATCTAGTAGACATGATGGAGTTCACAACAGTGAGGCCAGACGCACTAACAAGGTCACGAAGTTTATCCGAAACAGATCAGCAGTGAGCAGATTTACATCAAAATCCGCACACACAATATAATAGTCATAGTCAATTACACGCAACGACAAATCAGAGGAAAACGGCTCAACACTGTGACTTTTATTAAGGTTATACACACATGAAACCATGACTTTAGAATTATTGTCAGATATTTCCAGATTTAAGAACACAACTGCGGTGCCACCAGACCTATTGACGATTTTTACATTTAGAAAAGTTTTAACAAAAATAGCAACACCACATCCTTTTCGGCCGACTCTATCATTCCTAAAAAGCTCGCAAGTGGGTATATTGAAATATAGGTCACTAGCGCCACACCCAAACCAAGTTTCAGATATACAAATCACATCAACAGAGGAATCAGCAAAAATGTACGTCACATTGTAGTGTACCCAAACACTACAATGCATTTCAACCTACACTGCCTAACGTCCAAGCGTACCGCACATACAAACGCATGATAGCAATGCAAACGCGGCACAAGCCAAACCGGCGGATCAACTGACGCTATGTATGGCGGGCATTTGGTGTGAAGGCCAGAAATGCATTGAACCCAAAAATATGCTGACCACACGCAATTGCAGGCCAATGCATGTGTGCAGCATATGGGTTAATATTTCGAATATGTTTTAGGATAAGTATTGAACACAAATAGATGTAATATTTTGCTATATAAGAAGCGCTGATTTCTTAAATAAAACGGTTCCGTTTTGGACAGAGAACTCAGCAAATCACATTGCTTTTTCTTTACTCTGCGTTTACGCCTCCAAAATATCAGTGATTCATTTCGGTAAACGAAAGTTTGCCACAACTAGCGGCTGGGTTACCATACAGCCTTAATAATAAAATATGGTACATGTTTGTTGACACAACAAATTGGGTCGTTAGGATTTTATATTAATATTTTATATATGTAGATATCAGCTAAGGGCACAGCCAAAAATGATAAGCGATCTGACAGGCGCAACGTTAATCCTACGACGACCACCACAACATAATCAAGTTTGAAAGAGTTGAGAAATTTTTAAGCCACAACGCTGTTTGCACAATACATCAACCAATACTTTATGATTGCCACTAGCACCACCACAGAGCTCAAAGCCCAAAATAGTAATAAGCAGCAGCCACAACAACAGCAAGCAAATTAAATGTATAGAAAGAAATGGAATAATATATATACTTATATAAAAAGTAAAGAGTTAAAATTATATAAATGAATAAATTTATAATAAAAAAAAGAAAACTTACACCTAAGTTTGAAATAAGCATAAGAAATGAAGGAAAAGACAACATTATTGTAAATTAGTAGCTGTTGGTGCGCCAACGAGCGAATCCACGGCCTTTTTGCTCGTAACTAGTTTCGCTTCAGAATCTCGACATAGATCATGCCTCGCACGGAGAATGCAGAAGTCAACAGCCGCTGCCGCCTGAGCCTCGATGCTTACTGCATAATTACCCGATTTCTCTTAGTTAAGCTCTCATGTACAAATACGGGAGTTTCATTCAAAATGGCCGAGATTGTCAACATAAGTGAGGGTCATGAGTACCAAAATAACGCCACAAAAATATCCAAAATCGAACACCCGTAGCCTGCGAAAATTTAAATTTCGCGATACGTTTTGAACAGACCTCGTATTATAGGTTACGACCAATCGAATATTTTTGGACGATATTTTATATTAGTACATATATTGATTTTGAGAAGACAAATACAAGAATTGGGGTAGATCAGATAAAGGCCACGCCTCACACTAATATAATCAATTCAAGGTACCCGAATGAAAATTACCATAGATATTCTGCTAAAGATGTTTTCCGAAGAAAGCATCCACCTTGTTTAACTCACATGTACAAGGAAAAGTAAAGGGTATTTCGCAGTCGGTCTAACCCGACTTCAGACTTCTTTACTTGTTTTAAATTCATAATGCTCGATTTATAATTATTACAATTTTAATTCAACAGAGTTCAATAGCTTTAGATTCACAATACTCGATTTAGTTGAATTGTAAGGCACGAAACCCAAACACACGACCTTTCTGTTTTCCCTCTAATTGCTAACTAGCTTTTCTATTTTTCGAGTGGGGGGTTTCGAGTGACTGCTGATGACCAAGCACGAGTGCACAGTATAGGCTCGACAAAGATACAGAACTACAAATCTATGTGCCGATTTGGACAAAGACCTCGCCTACCTCCTATAGAAGGAACTTTTCTCACGATTTTTAAAATGACTATAACTTCGGTCCAATTGATGGAATATTGATGCACTTATAAAGGCATGGGTCCTACTAAACACTCTGCAAAATGTAGATGATTTATATGAACTGCCACACCCACTAGCAATAAATATTCATAACTTAAGATCTATTAGAGATTTCTGGACGAAATTGTATGTGAACCAACATTTAAACAATATAAAGCAAACTACAAGAATCGGGGTTGATCAGAGAAAGGACACGCCCATTTTCGATATAAGGAACTGTCGGGCCTAAAAGAAAAATTAGCCTATCTATGGTCGTGTTGATACAATGGAAGAAAAAATCAGTGCGTGAGAAATACTGCTGCCACGCCCAAAATTAACCAAAAATGGTTAGTACGTTTCTATACAAGTTTCTACGAAATTTTACAGGAAGTTTGTGGGTACCAACATTAAACACCACGGAAAATATGGGCGGGTTATTTTTATAAGCACGCCCTTTTTTGCCACATTTTTATAACTTTCGACCAATACAATATTTTTGGACGAAATGCGTCTATTTTATACGAATGCGTATATTGACTCTATAAAGCCATACACGCGAAATCGGGTCGATCAAATAAAGGGAACGCCTCCCTCTCAAATAATAATCTTTGAGGACACCACTTAAATTTACCCTATCTATACTTCTAATGACGACATATGAATAAAAATATGTAGCAGTATATTAGGTCCGTACTAGCGTGTATTCCAAATATGGGATAATACAACTACTGCCAAGCCCACAATTAACCAGTATTTATTTCTGGAGCCCTATGTAAGAATAAGCTTTAACACAGTTGTGTAGTTTGTTGCCGTTTGACTGGTTCAATAGTATTCAGAATTTTTGTCATATTTTTCGTTGTTGCATTTGATGGGTCATAAGAACCAAGAAATATGCTCACCTTTTTTCTATTCACATTTTTCGATATACGGGTCCAAATTTTTTACTATTACCTGTTGAATTGAATTTGTAGTAGCTTTTCATCCCGATTTAATGTTAAGAGCACCATGGAATCAGCGATGGGTGCTATCATGGTTCTTTGAGTTTTTGGGGTTAAGATATGTGCAATGTACCGTAGATATAGGAGTGTTGCGAGTACAATACTCCGTCCTCTTGAGCATTCATTGTCGTATTTGATTTAAAAATATAAGTTGGTTATGTGCATTTTTAGTAAAGAATACCTGTTTAAGGGTCACTCAGAAAACAGTGATGTCACTTAGTCAACCAGTTGGGTCCGTCAGTTTAATTTATATTTATTTATATAGAGGTTATTTGTGCCTCACGTTGTAAGATTCATTCAAAATTTTGTTAAAACTTATTGCATATTTGAATCTAAAGACGACTGAATTTTTTGGTATACCTTATTGTTAAGTCAAGCTATATTCAATTGGATAAAATAATATTCTCGCAAATAGTTTTAAAATAAAGTGCAAGAGACTGATAGATCGATATGAACTGGTTCTTATTTGGTTTTCGAACAGCTGTTATGTATGCTACCTTCCATAAGATTGGAAATTAGCGTAGCCTTATCATAGCAATGTATAAAGTTCTGATATATATTATTGTTAAGACAGGTAGCTCTTTAGAAGTGTGTTTACAGGGCTTCTAGCACAGCACTATCTGCTCCCATAGTATTATCCGCTCCCAATAACCACATTGCTCCTAACAACCACATAGCTCCCAATAACAACAACTGTGGTGTGTTTATGTGGATTTGGGTACAGCAACAATAAAAGTTCCCAACAACAACAATAGAAACAAACACAATATGCTTATATGCGAAATTATGGGTTTACAATACATATACAACAACAATATTAGGAACATGGGGTGTATATATAAAAGCAATACACAATATATGCAATGTTGTTGTGCGTGTTTTATTCAAAATGAAAAGTACTGATAAGAGGTAGCGCAAAGTTTCAATGAATTATGTGATGCTATAGCATGATCGTATGAGCTGTATTGAACTTAGGGGTCAACAAAGTATCGCTAAGATACAGCAAAATATTTCATGTTGTGGCATGATCGTATGTTTGAATGAGAAATAGGTCACTAAACTAAACTGTAAACAAAATACTGATAATGGATGGTGCTTAGACTCAATTATAGTAAAGCATATCGATTTCGATTGAATTTAATATTTAAATCTTCAAAAGGATATGATTTTGAATTTAAATATACTTTAAAATCAGTAAGGTTACACTGATCAAATTGATTTTTATCCCTTTAAGTTGTCGTTTGAAATACTACGATTATAAAAAGTAGTATTTAATTTTGGCGTTTAATATTCGATAAATGATTTGATCCATCAATGAAAGTAGGCGTAATATGAAAAACCCAACTACGAAAACCTAATTGTATTGATTAACCACTTTTTATCGTTTTACACAATTCTTGTTTTGCTAAATCAAATGTTTGCACATGTGGGACTTCCATTCGACATTTAAAATACTTACTTCAATGTTTTCGTTACCATCCGTCGAAAGAAAATTTGTCATCAGTCTTAGAACGTAATATTATTAGTTCATATTTGGCATTTAAAATTATTTTATAATAGTCCTTAACAAAACAAAACAACATTTTTAAAGGAACACAAAAATTGAAATAGCCTTTTGCAACTCTCGACTTGGTGAACTTCATTTAAAATTAAGGAAGGGAAATTATTTTGATTGCAGAAATAACACCAATAAAACGTGTGCGATTTCAAAACCATTCAACTAATAAAGAATTCCCTAAAAACAAATAGCTTCACAATTTTTTGGATTATGAAATTTGCTGTTATTAATCCTTCAATTAAGACACAATTTCACTTGGGAGACCAAATTCGAATTAGTATTCGAATTTCATCATTGTTTTTATAAGATTGTAGGTTAGGTTAAGTTATCGATGTAGCGGGGTCTATTGTGATACCACGGCATAACAACGCACCTCTGATTTACTCGTCAAACCATTTCGAACCAGAGTTTGTTTAACCTTCGCGCCGGACAATTCTGTAAGAGAATTAAAAGCGTATTTGCTAAAGAGCCCGCTCTGCTTCTAGCCAGAGCCGGGACCCTACAGAAGAGATGTTCAGCTTGGCCGCTTGGCTATCCGAGTAGATATTTATAATATGCTTTGTGATAAACATTGGAGTTGTCGGGGAGACGAAAAGAAAGCTCCAGTCCCATTTCTATTGAGAAAACTCCAAAGCAGACTCTATCGTCAAGTTTGGATCTGTCGGTGTAGAAATTCAGTTCCCCCCTTCTCAATAGCATGAGTGTTTGCCACTCTCTTCTAGATGGACTATGTGTTTGGATGTACCGACCAACGTTGAGGTTAGATATAGAGTGGTCAATGTGTTGGAAAAAGCTACTCCAGGTATGCACGATAGTCGAGTGGCCACCGAGGTGGTTTATTCTTGCCTCTCCGTTTCACAACCGGGCACCCGGCTGTCAGTGAACTATCCAAGACCCTGGTTACCTGATTTATCAGCCCGTCTGATTCCACTGGGTCTGTGGGGTCAGACGAGGGATTTCTTGGCAGTTGTAACGACTCAATTTTCCGCCGGGGTAAGCTCGCCGGATAACCAGGTATCGTATACAGAATTTATACCCAGAAACCTCAAGGATCCTTGAAGTTCTTCGTGGGTCCTTGAAAGTGCTTAATCGCAACAAGTCCTTGGATTATCCTTGGATATTATTTAGTCCGGCACTTGGATTATCCTTGGATATTATTTAATCCTTATTCGCAACAAGTCCATGGATTATCCTTGGATATTATTTAGTCCTGCACTTGGATTATCCGTGGATATTATTTTAGTCCTTTCCAGAGCTGAGGGAAAAACTCAGCAACTTTCAGGGGTCGTATACAAAAATTATTAATATAAAATCCTGTGAGTTAAATTTGCTCGGTGTCTTTGTTTAAAATACCGATTGTGGAGTGTTTTTTTATATTTTCCGCTCTCTATTCTTGCCAATCCCCTCACTACTGCGCGTTTAATCGACTTTATAGCTTTCTTTCGCTTACTAGTGTTTTTTACAGGTTTTTGTGTGAGTGAAATTTGTCAGTTGGCAAATTTCATCTTCACACTCCTTCCTTACTTCGCGGTGGGAAAGACACGGTGTAGTAGGGTTTCAATTCGCTGATATGGGCTGTCTTCGTCTCCTTGCTTCCCTCGCTTTTCATCTGGACAATCACTGGGGAGGTGAAGGTGTCTACACGATACGGTCCATCGTAACGTGGGGCCTACTTGGCGGTGAAGTGGTCGGTGGCCTTGGACAAATAGTGCTGTCTTACTAACACCAATTGTCCGACTTCTGATTTCCACATTCGGCGTCGCAGATTATAATATCTTCTTTGATCCTGTGTTGCTCGTTCCAAGGTTTGCCTCACGATGCGATAAGCTTCTTGTAGTTGATCTACTCGTTCGTTAGCAGTCTGTGGGGTTAGCCCTGTACCCAACGTTGTCTCATCGTACAGCGCCTTTGGTAGTCGCGGTTCACGCCCCTTTACCAGATAAGCCGGACTGTATCCCGTTGTCTCCGATACACTAGTATTAATGGCAAGAGTCAATTCGGGAAGCAAGTCGTCCCACTTCTGCTGCCGTTGACTCGCAAATTGCTGCACCATAGTCTTGATGGTGCGATTGGTGCGTTCCACCGCATTTTCCTGCGGAGTGTAGGGCGCCGTGAACTGGTGTTTGATGCCATAGCCTTCGGTAAACCGGCGGAACGCTCGACTACTGAATTGAGACCCATTGTCCGTCACTAGGATTTTGGGTACTCCAAAACGAGACAGGATGAGTTCCCGGAAAGCCCGTTGCAGTGTCTCGGTGGTGGCTTTTCGGTGGGGATGTGGCTCAACATTTTCCCAGCTGGTTGTTGGTGGCTGCTTTTATATCGTTGGCAGGAGGAGCATTGACGCACGTATCGACTTGTATCGCGGAATAGCCCCGGCCAGTAATATCGGTTGGCTATCCGTGCTATTGTTTTTCTGATGCCTAAGTGTGCTGCCGTAGGTGCATCGTGATTTTCCTGTAGGACCCGGTTCCTGAGCGTTATTGGTACACACAGTTTCCACGGGATGCAATCTTCGTCGCCACGATAACTCGGGATGTGCCTGTATAACTGTCCACCTTCCAACAGGTAGTCAGCATATTTCTCCGGCCTAGCGATGATCTCTGCTTTACGTTTCTGCCACCAGGGGCAGTGTGGTTCTGTTCGGTCCTCAATGGTAATGGTGCAGGCGGCTTCTGTTGGCTGTCTAGACAAGGCGTCGGCTAACACGTTTAATTTTCCCTTCCGGTATTGCACGTCGAATGTGTACTGTTGTAGTTCAAGGGCCCATCTTGCGATACGACCTGCAGGGCTTTCTATCGAAATCAGCCACTTCAGTGACAGGTGATCCGTAATGACCGCGAAGTGGTATCCCTCAAGGTAAGGTCGCATCTTTCTGATACACCATACGATGGCTACGCACTCTTTCTCTGTGGGTGAATAGTTTCGCTCTGCCTTATTTAAGTGACGCCGGGCGTAGGCTATCACGCGCTCCACCCCGTCGACTTCTTGGGTGAGCACCGCGCCCAGTCCGTAGTCGCTTGCGTCGGTCTGGAGCACAAACTTCCTAGCGAAATCCGGACACGCCAGGACTGGTGCCTCTGTCAATTTCTGCTTCAACTGTTCGAACGCGTCTTGCTGCTCTCCAGCCCACTTGAAGTGTTTACCCTTTTTTAGGAATAGTGTTAACGGGTGTACCGTCTTGGCGAAGTCTGGGACAAAACGCCGATACCATGACGCTACTCCCAGGCAGTGTCGCACCTCTCGTATATTTTGGGGTGGTTTTAGCTCTCTGATGGCCGCGATTTTATCTGGGTCAGTGTGGATGCCTTGGTCACTGACCACGTGTCCCAAATACTTCAATTTCTTCTGGAAGAACACGCATTTGTCCTTATTCAATTTAAGGTTGGCTTTTCGCAGGCGACGGAATACTTCGCCTACATTCTGTTGGTGCTCTTCCAGTGTGCGCCCTGTGATGATGATATCATCCAGGTATGTGAAAGCGTGCGGCTCCATTTCGGGACCTATTACCTGGGCTAACGCTCGTTGAAATGTCGCAGGTGCTGAATGTAGTCCAAATGGCATTACCTTCCATTGGAAGAGTCCGCGGCCTGGCACCGTGAATGCGGTATACTCTTTGCTGTGGTCATCCATGGGTATCTGCCAGTACCCATTCTTCAGATCTAGGCTGCTGAAGTATTTCGCCTCCCGTAAGCGGTCCAGTATGTGCTGTATTCTGGGCAACGGATATGCATCAGGTATAGATCTGGCATGTATAATCTATGTATAATCTCCACCTCCCATCTTTCTTGCGCACGAGGACAATTGGTGCACTATGTGGGCTATGTGAAGGCTCTATACATCCGTTTTTCAATAGTTCGTCCACTTCGGCGTTGATTACTTCCTGCTGTGCGGGGTTCCTGGGGTAATAACGTTGCTTTATTGGCCTGTCATCGCGCATCACAATTTTGTGTGCTGTAATGTTGGCCACTCCAGGTTTGTCTTCAAATTTATCTAGCTCGGTCTTCAGAAATGCTTCCATAGTCTCTTTCTCCGCCTCTTCTTGAATGGTCGTGCACTGTGTAAAGTCGCTGTTTTGCACGCCCCCAACCTGAGGTCCCAGCATGATATCTTGGTCACCGCATTCGATTTTTGTTCCCATTGTCGACATGAAATCGAGTCCCAGAAGGAGGTCGTCTGTGGCGTCCGGCATTGTGAGTAGCTCGAGGTCGCAGTTTCGCCCCCCTAACTGTATGTTCACTTGAAGCACCTCCGTGACCTCTCGGGTGCGTCCGTCGGCCATACGTGCACGTATGTGTGTAGATGTTACCCTACCAGTGGTTGCACGTAACTGGCGGCTAAGGCTTTCGCTGATGAAACTTCGAGTGGCTCCTGTATCGATGGTGGCGTTGGTGGTGTAGGTGCCAATGGAGACAGTGGCACAGATGCGCTGCCCATCGCAGCGCAACGCACTTATTGTTGGTGAGGCCGGATGCTTGTGGGCTGTGTCGGGCCTCGTTACTGACGACAGCCTTGCCAGTTTCCCGTTTGGGCTCTGCACCACTCAACAGTCCTGGTTCCCAGCTTGCCACAGTCCCAACAGAATAGAATCTGTGCATTACGGCAGTAGCGCGCGACGTGTCCATTCTGTCCGCCACGCCGACAGGCAGTGCGTACGTCTATCATGGTGTTAGCATTGGTTTCGGTCGTTAGCAGGACCTGCCGACTCCGAGTCTCCCTTGGTGTGGTATGCTCGATTTTGATTTGTGGAATAAGTCCTCTTGGTTGTGGTGTAGGTGCTTTTGGTTGTGGCATATGTGTTCTGGGTTGTGGCGTGGGTGTTCTGGGTACATCATGGCCACTCCGTATGCCCTCCAAATCTTCCGCCATGCTCACTAGTTCCTCCAGCGTCGTAAAGTCTTTTCGGCGTACGTACCATTGGTACTCCTCCAGACTATTCTTAAATATTCGTTCTAGCTTCTGTTCTGCTGAATACCCAGCGTATCGCATGAGGTCCTGGACTTCTCGGTCACATATAGTTTGAATGGATCCCGGGGCTTTTGTCTTCGCTGGCGAATCTCGCCATCGAGTTTTTCAAAGTACCTCGCTGGTAGAAAGAATTTCAAGAAGTCTTTCCTGAACGAGTCCCAGTTGCTCCACGATCTGTTGTTGTTTCTGTACCATAACAACGCACGCTCTTTCAATAATTCTGGCATGGTACGCGGGAGTAGATTCTTGTCGAGTCCGTACACTTCCGACAGCTCCTCCACTCGTTCCAGACACGCCAGGGGGTCACGGCCACCATCATACTTAATGGACCATTTCCTTACATGATCAATGATAACGGCGTGTGGTGCGGCTACATGCCGTGGCTGTTCCACGGCCGTTGGTAACACAGCGCGATTAAGTGAGGTCCTCCGAAACTCTGCCTCCTATGCCGCTGGTATTTCACCTGTGAATATATGGCCTGGCCTGTCCACGGTCAGCGCATCGCGGGCACCTATGGGCGTAGCCAGCTTGGGTGAGGTACTCCTGACGTACCTGGATTTTAGCTTCTCTAAACGGTTTTGTTGCTCTTGAGTCAATTCTGTCTCCGTGAAGAACTCTGAGAGTCGCTTACGGAGTTCTTCCACGGTACCTGTAGCTTCTACATCGAATTCCACACAGAAAAGCACCAGCTCCTCCTTGCGTAGCGAGTGCAGCCAGCTTGTTTTCACCATCCTGTGCTTCACTTAGATGATGATGAAGACAATGGGTGTGCGTGTGTGTTGTCAGCAGATGCTAAATCGGCATTCCTCTGTGTCACTGCGTAGATCGACTTAGTTCTCTGGCACTCTTTGGATTTATTACGTAGGAGTTCTATGCGTTGACTTTCTGTTTTTTTTTATTAGTCCCTGCTCGGGCGCCACTGTAACGACTCAATTTTCCGCCGAGGTAAGCTCGCCGGATAACCAGGTATCGTATACATAATTTATACCCAGAAACCTCAAGGATCCTTGAAGTTCTTCGTGAGTCCTTGAAAGTGCTTAATCGCAACAAGTCCTTGGATTATCCTTGGATATTATTTAGTCCTGCACTTGGATTATCCTTGGATATTATTTAGTCCTTATTCGCAACAAGTCCTTGGATTATCCTTGGATATTATTTAGTCCTGCACTTGGATTATCCTTGGATATTATTTAGTCCTGCAACGCACTTTCCAGAGCTGAGGGAAAAACTCAGCAACTTTCAGGGGTCGTATACAAAAATTATTAATATAAAATCCTGTGAGTTAAATTTGCTCGGTGTCTTTGTTTAAAATACCAATTGCCGAGTGTTTTTTTTATATTTTCCGCTCTCTATTCTTGCCAATCCCCTCACTACTGCGCGTCTAATCGACTTTATAGCTTTCTTTCGCCTACTAGTGTTTTTTACAGGTTTTTGTGTGAGTGAAATTTGTCAGTTTGCAAATTTCATCTTCACACAGTGATGCCCTGAGACTCTTCCTATACTTTCCGCAGTCCGTTCTCCGTATGTTTCTATATTTCTTAACTGGAGATACTAGGAAGTTCAATTCGAATTCTATATAACGATGGTTAGAGTAGGAACTTTCAATAGAAGCTCTGCATCCTCTTAAATTGTTCGCGAATTGATCGAAGGGTAGTATACAAAACTTCCTTCCTGTTCTTTGATATAAATGTCGCCTCTGAGTCTAAATTTAGGACACTAAGCTCATAAAGTCTACAAGTGACTCACCTCTTGCATTGTATTGTGGGCATTAATGTCACTAGAGACAACCAAGTTACTGTTGGCTGCAGCTGCCTCCGTCACCAACACTCGAACCTTTTCTGGTGGGGCTGGTGGGGTCAATGCTTGCCGCACCGTATCGCCATTGCTTAACAGAGGGAGCAAGAAGATGTTAATATTACCCTATTATACAAGCACGATGGTTATCTGTGCTCTAAGCGGCTTGAAAGCTCTCACTTTTAGTCCGCAGATTTTATTGCCGGGTGTCCACGGCTTTTGGATGAGGGCTACGTTGAATCCACCGGAACCCAGCCGGACCAGAAAATTCGTAGAGTCGAGTTTAAAATGTTGGAGGTTGAATTGGAGGAGCTTCGCAGGAATCCGTCCTTCTAACCTCCACCATTGGCACGTCAGCGTCCTCCTCTGCTTCGGTATAGTCGAGGAGGTCGTCTTCCTCAAAGAGCTGCCCGACCCCGGTCAGCTGCTCTGAGTCCGCCGACCTCTTGCTATGGGCAACCGTTGTTCACCACCGCAACACATGCTAACTTTATCACCCTCTATCACCTCCGGTTGCAAAGCTTGTCCGTCGTTGCGGTAGATCTGAATGGTTGCGTCAACGAACCCGAAACTGACCACCTCTTTTTCTCTGCCAGTGAAGCAAGAGACTCGGCATTGAGGATGAACTTCACCTGTCTTCTACCCTCTACTGACTCCTCCACTTTACCTAACTTCCAGTCATGAGCTGGCGTGTCCTTATTGCAAGATCTAAATATCTCTTCAATTTTTGCTGGTTCAGCTGGCTTAGCGGGATCCAAACCCCTGCTCTGCGTCTGCTAGGGACTTCTTCCCTGCTGACGGCTTCTAGCTATATATCATAGATGAATTGCTGTAATCGCATGCGATAAGTTTTGCGCTTCTGTGAAACCAGTCAGCATCATCACAGAAAGGAGCGGGTCCAGGGTTTTCCTCCAAGACCTTGAAGTATACTTCAGCAACCGTTTGCTCCACCCACCTCCACTTTTCTTTGGGTATGACCTTCCTGTTCCTTCCGGTCTATGATGACCAGCATCTCGCCACCACCTTTGACAACTTCCCTGTAGGAGGGGTATTTCTGGCCGCCGACTATTTGCCTTTTGTCAACTTCATATGTCTTTTTTACCAATCGTCGTCTCTTTGGGCTACACTCAATGGTTTACCCAATCCGAATATTACACCCCTTGCCCACTTTATCGATTTGGTCGGCTCTTCAGTTAGCTGGTCCGTAGGTTGAGCCTCATGTCTGGCCATGACCCTCATTACCGCCTTCCTATTATAATAGACATGCTTAGAAGGTCGGATATGTTTTGCCGGTCACCCTGGCCTACCCCAGCAACCTGCTTCGAGCTACAGGGCCCCCTCTACTGCCTGCTGCCGATTGATCCCCGGAGCAGCCACTCGCCTCTGACCACAGTCAGCGTTGGGTTTAAACTACCTCCACCAGGTTTCTCCCTGCAACTCCTGGGACCAGCCCTAACGCCTACGCCACCTCTACCTCCCTTCTATTCGCGGTAGACAGCTTCTGTCAGTTTTTTGGGAGGACCGCCCTCCAAACATAACAACATTTTTAAATGAACACAAAAATTGAAATAGCCTTTTGCAACTCTCAACTTGGTGAACTTCATTTAAAATTAAGGAAGGGAAATTATTTTGATTGCAGAAATAACACCAATAAAACGTGTGCGATTTCAAAACCATTCAACTAATAAAGAATTCCCTAAAAACAGATAGCTTCACAATTTTTTGGATTATGAAATTTGCTGTTATTAATCCTTCAATTAAGACACAATTTCACTTGGAAGACCAAATTCGAATTAGTATTCGAATTTCATCATTGTTTTTATAAGATTGTAGGTTAGGTGAAGTTATCGATGTAGCGGGGTCTATTGTGACACCATGGCATAACAACGCACCTCTGATTTACTCGTCAAACCATTTCGAAGCACAGTTTGTTTAACCTTCGCGCCGGACAATTCTGTAAGAGAATTAAAAGCTTATTTGCTAAAGAGCCCGCTCTGCTTCTAGCCAGAGCCGGGATCCTACAGAAGAGATGTTCAGCATGGCCGCTTGGCTATCCGAGTAGATATTTATAATATGCTTTGTGATAAACATTGGAGTTGTCGGGGAGACGAAACGAAAGCTCCAGTCCCATTTCTTTTGAGAAAACTCCAAAGCAGACTCTATCGTCAAGTTTGGATCTGTCAGTGTAGAAATGCAGTTCCCCCCTTCTCAATAGCATGAGTGTTTGCCACTCTCTTCTAGATGGACTATGTGTTTGGATGTACCGACCAACGTTGAGGTTAGATATAGAGTGGTCAATGTGTTGGAAAGAGCTACTCCAGGTATGCACGATAGTCGAGTGGCCACCGAGGTGGTTTATTCTTGCCTCTCCGTTTCACAACCGGGCACCCGTCTGTCAGTGAACTATCCAAGACCCTGGTTACCTGATTTATCAGCCCGTCTGATTCCACTGGGTCTGTGGGGTCAGACGGGGGATTTCTTGGCAACAACTTAACGACTCAATTTTCCGCCGGGGTAAGCTCGCCGGATAACCAGGTATCGTATACAGAATTTATACCCAGAAACCTCAAGGATCCTTGAAGTTCTTCGTGGGTCCTTGAAAGTGCTTAATCGCAACAAGTCCTTGGATTATCCTTGGATATTATTTAGTCCTGCACTTGGATTATCCTTGGATATTATTTAGTCCTTATTCGCAACAAGTCCTTGGATTATCCTTGGATATTATTTAGTCCTGCACTTGGATTATCCTTGGATATTATTTAGTCCTTATATCCAACACACTTTCCAGAGCTGAGGGAAAAACTCAGCAACTTTCAGGGGTCGTATACAAAAATTATTAATATAAAATCCTGTGAGTTAAATTTGCTCGGTGTCTTTGTTTAAAATACCGATTGTGGAGTGTTTTTTTATATTTTCCGCTCTCTATTCTTGCCAATCCCCTCACTACTGCGCGTTTAATCGACTTTATAGCTTTCTTTCGCCTACTAGTGTTTTTTACATGTTTTTGTGTGAGTGAAATTTGTCAGTTGGCAAATTTCATCTTCACACTCCTTCCTTACTTCGCGGTGGGAAAGACACGGTGTAGTAGGGTTTCAATTCGCTGATATGGGCTGTCTTCGTCTCCTTGCTTCCCTCGCTTTTCATCTGGACAATCACTGGGGAGGTGAAGGTGTCTACACGATACGGTCCATCGTAACGTGGGGCCTACTTGGCGGTGAAGTGGTCGGTGGCCTTGGACAAATAGTGCTGTCTTACTAACACCAATTGTCCGACTTCTGATTTCCACATTCGGCGTCGCAGATTATAATATCTTCTTTGATCCTGTGTTGCTCGTTCCAAGGTTTGCCTCACGATGCGATAAGCTTCTTGTAGTTGATCTACTCGTTCGTTAGCAGTCTGTGGGGTTAGCCCTGTACCCAACGTTGTCTCATCGTACAGCGCCTTTGGTAGTCGCGGTTCACGCCCCTTTACCAGATAAGCCGGACTGTATCCCGTTGTCTTCGATACACTAGTATTAATGGCAAAAGTCAATTTGGGAAGCAAGTCGTCCCACTTCTGCTGCCGTTGACTCGCAAACTGCGCCACCATAGTCTTGATGGTGCGATTGGTGCGTTCCACCGCATTTTCCTGCGGAGTGTAGGGCGCCGTGAACTGGTGTTTGATGCCATAGCCTTCGGTAAACCGGCGGAACGCTCGACTACTGAATTGAGACCCATTGTCCGTCACTAGGATTTTGGGTGCTCCAAAACGAGACAGGATGAGGTCCCGGAAAGCCCGTTGCAGTGTCTTGGTGGTGGCTTTTCGGAGGGGGGCCATCTCTGTCCATTTGGAGAATTTATCGAAGAACACGACTAGCATGGTGTTACCAAGTGTGGAACGGGGTAAAGGTCCGACAAAGTCGGCGCACAAAAGAGACCAAGGCTCAGTGGGGATGTGGCTCAACATTTTCCCAGCTGGCTGTTGGTGGCTGCTTTTATATCGTTGGCAGGAGGAGCATTGACGCACGTATCGACTTGTATCGCGGAATAGCCCCGGCCAGTAATATCGGTTGGCTATCCGTGCTATTATTTTTCTGATGCCTAAGTGTGCTGCCGTAAGTGCATCGTGATTTTCCTGTAGGACCCGGTTCCTGAGCGTTATTGGTACACACAGTTTCCACGGGATGTAATCTTCGTCGCCACGATAACTCGGGATGTGCCTTTATAACTTTCCACCTTCCAACTGATAGTCAGCATATTTCTCCGGCCTAGCGATGATCTCTGCTTTACGTTTCTGCTACCAGGGGCAGTCTGGTTCTGTTCGGTCCTCAATGGTAATTGTGCAGGCGGCTTCTGTTGGCTGTCTAGACAAGGCGTCGGCTAACACGTTTAATTTTCTCTTCCGGTATTGCACGTCGAATGTGTACTGTTGTAGTTCAAGGGCCCATCCTGCGATACGACCTGCAGGGCTTTCTATGGAATTCAGCCACTTCAGTGACAGGTGATCCGTAATGACCGCGAAGTGGTATCCCTCAATCCCGATTTAATGTTAAGAGCACCATGGAATCAGCGATGGGTGCTATCATGGTTCTTTGAGTTTTTGGGGTTAGGATATGTGCAATGTACCGTAGATATAGGAGTGTTGCGAGTACAATACTCCGTCCTCTTGAGCATTCATTGTCGTATTTGATTTAAAAATATAAGTTGGTTATGTGCATTTTTAGTAAAGAATACCTGTTTAAGGGTCACTCAGAAAACAGTGATGTCACTTAGTCAACCAGTTGGGTCCGTCAGTTTAATTTATATTTATTTATATAGAGGTTATTTGTGCCACACGTTGTAAGATTCATTCGAAATTTTGTTAAAACTTATTGCATATTTGAATCTAAAGACGACTGAATTTTTTGGTATACCTTATTGTTAAGTCAAGCTATATTCAATTGGATAAAATAATATTCTCGCAAATAGTTTTAAAATAAAGTGCAAGAGACTGTTAGATCGATATGAACTGGTTCTTATTTGGTTTTCGAACAGCTGTTATGTATGCTACCTTCCATAAGATTGGAAATTAGCGTAGCCTTATCATAGCAATGTATAAAGTTCTGATATATATTATTGTTAAGACAGGTAGTTATTTAGAAGTGTGTTTACAGGGCTTCTAGCACATCACTATCTGCTCCCATAGTATTATCCGCTCCCAATAACCACATTGCTCCTAACAACCACATAGCTCCCAATAACAACAACTGTGGTGTGTTTATGTGGATTTGGGTACAGCAACAATAAAAGTTCCCAACAACAACAACAGAAACAAACACAATATGGGATGCTTATATGCGAAATTATGGGTTTACAATACATATACAACAACAATATTAGCAACATGGGGTATATATATAAAAGCAATACACAATATATGCAATGTTGTTGTGCGTGTTTTATTCAAAATGAAAAGTACTGATAAGAGGTAGCGCAAAGTTTCAATGAATTATGTGATGCTATAGCATGATCGTATGAGCTGTATTGAACTTAGGGGTCAACAAAGTATCGCTAAGATACAGCAAAATATTTCATGTTGTGGCATGATCGTATGTTTGAATGAGAAATAGGTCACTAAACTAAACTGTAAACAAAATACTGATAATGGATGGTGCTTAGACTCAATTATAGTAAAGCATATCGATTTCGATTGAATTTAATATTTAAATCTTCAAAAGGATATGATTTTGAATTTAAATATACTTTAATATCAGTAAGGTTACACTGATCAAATTGATTTTTATCCCTTTAAGTTGTCGTTTGAAATACTACGATTATAAAAAGTAGTATTTAATTTTGGCGTTTAATATTCGATAAATGATTTGATCCATCAATGAAAGTAGGCGTAATATGAAAAACCCAACTACGAATACCTAATTGTATTGGTTAACCACTTTTTATCGTTTTACACAATTCTTGTTTTGCTAAATCAAATGTTTGCACATGTGGGACTTCCATTCGACATTTAAAATACTTACTTCAATGTTTTCGTTACCATCCGTCGAAAGAAAATTTGTCATCAGTCTTAGAACGTAATATTATTAGTTCATATTTGGCATTTAAAATTATTTTATAATAGTCCTTAACAAAACAAAACAACATTTTTAAAGGAACACAAAAATTGAAATAGCCTTTTGCAACTCTCGACTTGGTGAACTTCATTTAAAATTAAGGAAGGGGAATTATTTTGATTGCAGAAATAACACCAATAAAACGTGTGCGATTTCAAAACCATTCAACTAATAAAGAATTCCCTAAAAACAGATAGCTTCACAATTTTAAGATTATGAAATTTGCTGTTATTAATCCATCAATTAAGACACAATTTCACTTGGGAGACCAAATTCGAATTAGTATTCGAATTTCATCATTGTTTTTATAAGATTGTAGGTTAGGTTAAGTTATCGATGTAGCGTGTAGAGTTTCAAAACCATTCAACTAATAAAGAATTCCCTAAAAACAGATAGCTTCACAATTTTTTGGATTATGAAATTTGCTGTTATTAATCCTTCAATTAAGACACAATTTCACTTGGGAGACCAAATTCGAATTAGTATTCGAATTTCATCATTGTTTTTATAAGATTGTAGGTTAGGTTAAGTTATCGATGTAGCGGGGTCTATTGTGATACCACGGCATAACAACGCACCTCTGATTTACTCGTCAAACCATTTCGAAGCAGAGTTTGTTTAACCTTCGCGCCGGACAATTCTGTAAGAGAATTAAAAGCGTATTTGCTAAAGAGCCCGCTCTGCTTCTAGCCAGAGCCGGGACCCTACAGAAGAGATGTTCAGCTTGGCCGCTTGGCTATCCGAGTAGATATTTATAATATGCTTTGTGATAAACATTGGAGTTGTCGGGGAGACGAAAAGAAAGCTCCAGTCCCATTTCTATTGAGAAAACTCCAAAGCAGACTCTATCGTCAAGTTTGGATCTGTCGGTGTAGAAATTCAGTTCCCCCCTTCTCAATAGCATGAGTGTTTGCCACTCTCTTCTAGATGGACTATGTGTTTGGATGTACCGACCAACGTTGAGGTTAGATATAGAGTGGTCAATGTGTTGGAAAAAGCTACTCCAGGTATGCACGATAGTCGAGTGGCCACCGAGGTGGTTTATTCTTGCCTCTCCGTTTCACAACCGGGCACCCGTCTGTCAGTGAACTATCCAAGACCCTGGTTACCTGATTTATCAGCCCGTCTGATTCCACTGGGTCTGTGGGGTCAGACGGGGGATTTCTTGGCAACAACTTAACGACTCAATTTTCCGTCGGGGTAAGCTCGCCGGATAACCAGGTATCGTATACAGAATTTATACCCAGAAACCTCAAGGATCCTTGAAGTTCGTCGTGGGTTCTTGAAAGTGCTTAATCGCAACAAGTCCTTGGATTATCCTTGGATATTATTTAGTCCTGCACTTGGATTATCCTTGGATATTATTTAGTCTTTATTCGCATCAAGTCCTTGGATTATCCTTGGATATTATTTAGTCCTACACTTGGATTATCCTTGGATATTATTTAGTCCTTATATCCAACACACTTTCCAGAGCTGAGGGAAAAACTCAGCAACTTTCAGGGTTCGTATACAAAAATTATTAATATAAAATCCTGTGAGTTAAGTTTGCTCGGTGTCTTTGTTTAAAATACCGATTGTGGGGTGTTTTTTTTATATTTTCCGCTCTCTATTCTTGCCAATCCCCTCACTACTGCGCGTTTAATCGACTTTATAGCTTTCTTTCGCCTACTAGTGTTTTTTACAGGTTTTTGTGTGAGTGAAATTTGTCAGTTGGCAAATTTCATCTTCACACTCCTTCCTTACTTCGCGGTGGGAAGACACGGTGTAGTAGGGTTTCAATTCGCTGATATGGGCTGTCTTTGTCTCCTTGCTTCCCTCGCTTTTCATCTGGACAGTAACTGGGGAGGTGAAGGTGTCTACACGATACGGTCCATCGTAACGTGGGGCCAACTTGGCGGTGAAGTGGTCGGTGGCCTTGGACAAATAGTGCTGTCTTACTAACACCAATTGTCCGACTTCTGATTTCCACATTCGGTGTCGCAGATTATAATATCTTCTTTGATCCTGTGTTGCTCGTTCCAAGGTTTGCCTCACGATGCGATAAGCTTCTTGTAGTTGATCTACTCGTTCGTTAGCAGTCTGTGGGGTTAGCCCTGTACCCAACGTTGTCTCATCGTACAGCGCCTTTGGTAGTCGCGGTTCACGCCCCTTTACCAGATAAGCCGGACTGTATCCCGTTGTCTCCGATACACTAGTATTAATGGCAAGAGTCAATTCGGGAAGCAAGTCGTCCCACTTCTGCTGCCGTTGACTCGCAAATTGCTGCACCATAGTCTTGATGGTGCGATTGGTGCGTTCCACCGCATTTTCCTGCGGAGTGTAGGGCGCCGTGAACTGGTGTTTGATGCCATAGCCTTCGGTAAACCGGCGGAACGCTCGACTACTGAATTGAGACCCATTGTCCGTCACTAGGATTTTGGGTGCTCCAAAACGAGACAGGATGAGTTCCCGGAAAGCCCGTTGCAGTGTCTTGGTGGTGGCTTTTCGGAGGGGGGCCATCTCGGTCCATTTGGAGAATTTATCGAAGAACACGACTAGCATGGTGTTACCATGTGTGGAACGGGGTAAAGGTCCGACAAAGAAGGCGCACAAAAGAGACCAAGGCTCAGTGGGGATGTGGCTCAACATTTTCCCAGCTGGCTGTTGGTGGCTGCTTTTATATCGTTGGCAGGAGGAGCATTGACGCACGTATCGACTTGTATCGCGGAATAGCCCCGGCCAGTAATATCGGTTGGCTATCCGTGCTATTGTTTTTCTGATGCCTAAGTGTGCTGCCGTAGGTGCATCGTGATTTTCCTGTAGGACCAGGTTCGTGAGCGTTATTGGTACACACAGTTTCCACGGGATGCAATCTTCGTCGCCACGATAACTCGGGATGTGCCTGTATAACTGTCCACCTTCCAACTGGTAGTCAGCATATTTCTCGGGCCTAGCGATGATCTCTGCTTTACGTTTCTGCCACCAGGGGCAGTCTGGTTCTGTTCGGTCCTCAATGGTAATGGTGCAGGCGGCTTCTGTTGGCTGTCTAGACAAGGCGTCGGCTAACACGTTTAATTTTCCCTTCCGGTATTGCACGTCGAATGTGTACTGTTGTAGTTCATGGGCCCATCTTGCGATATGACCTGCAGGGCTTTCTATGGAATTCAGCCACTTCAGTGACAGGTGATCCGTAATGACCGCGAAGTGGTATCCCTCAAGGTAAGGTCGCATCTTTCTGATACACCATAAGATGGCTAAGCACTCTTTTTCTGTGTGTGAATAGTTTCGCTCTGCATTATTTAAGAGACGGCTGGCGTAGGCTATCACGCGCTCCACCCCGTCGACTTCTTGGGTGAGCACCGCGCCCAGTCCGTAGTCGCTTGCGTCGGTCTGGAGCACAAACTTCCTAGTGAAATCCGGACACGCCAGGACTGGTGCCTCTGTCAATTTCTGCTTCAACTGTTCGAACGCGTCTTGCTGCTCTCCAGCCCACTTGAGGTGTTTACCCTTTTTTAGTAATAGTGTTAACGGGTGTACCGTCTTGGCGAAGTCTGGGATAAAACGCCGATACCATGACACTACTCCCAGTCAGTGTCGCACCTCTCGTATATTTTGGGGTGGTTTTAGCTCTCTGATGGCCGCGATTTTACCTGGGTCAGTGTGGATGCCTTGGTCACTGACCACGTGTCCCAAATACTTCAATTTCTTCTGGAAGAACACGCATTTGTCCTTATTCAATTTAAGGTTGGCTTTTCGCAGGCGACGGAATACTTCGCCTACATTCTGTTGGTGCTCTTCCAGTGTGCGCCCTGTGATGATGATATCATCCAGGTATGTGAAAGCGTGCGGCTCCATTTTGGGACCTATTACCTGGGCTAACGCTCGTTGAAATATCGCAGGTGCTGAATGTAGTCCAAATGGCATTACCTTCCATTGGAAGAGTCCGCGGCCTGGCACCGTGAATGCGGTATACTCTTTGCTGTGGTCATCCATGGGTATCTGCCAGTACCCATTCTTCAGATCTAGGCTGCTGATGTATTTCGCCTCCCGTAAGCGGTCCAGTATGTGCTGTATTCTGGGCAACGGATATGCATCAGGTATAGATCTGGCATGTATAATCTATGTATAATCTCCACCTCCCATCTTTCTTGCGCACGAGGACAATTGGTGCACTATGTGGGCTATGTGAAGGCTCTATACATCCATTTTTCAATAGTTCGTCCACTTCGGCGTTGATTACTTCCTGCTGTGCGGGGTTCCTGGGGTAATAACGTTGCTTTATTGGCCTGTCATCGCGCATCACAATTTTGTGTGCTGTAATGTTGGCCACTCCAGGTTTGTCTTCAAATTTATCTAGCTCGGTCTTCAGAAATGCTTCCATAGTCTCTTTCTCCGCCTCTTCTTGAATGGTCGTGCACTGTGTAAAGTCGCTGTTTTGCACGCCCCCAACCTGAGGTCCCAGCATGCTATCTTGGTCACCGCATTCGATTTTTGTTCCCATTGTCGACATGAAATCGAGTCCCAGAAGGAGGTCGTCTGTGGCGTCCGGCATTGTGAGTAGCTCGAGGTCGCAGTTTCGCCCCCCTAACTGTATGTTCACTTGAAGCACCTCCGTGACCTCTCGGGTGCGTCCGTCGGCCATACGTGCACGTATGTGTGTAGATGTTACCCTACCAGTGGTTGCACGTAACTGGCGGCTAAGGCTTTCGCTGATGAAACTTCGAGTGGCTCCTGTATCGATGGTGGCGTTGGTGGTGTAGGTGCCAATGGAGACAGTGGCACAGATGCGCTGCCCATCGCAGCGCAACGCACTTATTGTTGGTGAGGCCGGATGCTTGTGGGCTGTGTCGGGCCTCGTTACTGACGACAGCCTTGCCAGTTTCCCGTTTGGGCTCTGCACCACTCAACAGTCCTGGTTCCCAGCTTGCCACAGTCCCAACAGAATAGAATCTGTGCATTACGGCAGTAGCGCGCGACGTGTCCATTCTGTCCGCCACGCCGACAGGCAGTGCGTACGTCTATCATGGTGTTAGCATTGGTTTCGGTCGTTAGCAGGACCTGCCGACTCCGAGTCTCCCTTGGTGTGGTATGCTCGATTTTGATTTGTGGAATAAGTCCTCTTGGTTGTGGTGTAGGTGCTTTTGGTTGTGGCATATGTGTTCTGGGTTGTGGCGTGGGTGTTCTGGGTACATCATGGCCACTCCGTATGCCCTCCAAATCTTCCGCCATGCTCACTAGTTCCTCCAGCGTCCTAAAGTCTTTTCGGCGTACGTACCATTGGTACTCCTCCAGACTATTCTTAAATATTCGTTCTAGCTTCTGTTCTGCTGAATACCCAGCGTATCGCATGAGGTCCTGGACTTCTCGGTCACATATAGTTTGAATGGATCCCGGGGCTTTTGTCTTCGCTGGCGAATCTCGCCATCGAGTTTTTCAAAGTACCTCGCTGGTAGAAAGAATTTCAAGAAGTCTTTCCTGAACGAGTCCCAGTTGCTCCACGATCTGTTGTTGTTTCTGTACCATAACAACGCACGCTCTTTCAATAATTCTGGCATGGTACGCGGGAGTAGATTCTTGTCGAGTCCGTACACTTCCGACAGCTCCTCCACTCGTTCCAGACACGCCAGGGGGTCACGGCCACCATCATACTTAATGGACCATTTCCTTACATGATCAATGATAACGGCGTGTGGTGCGGCTACATGCCGTGGCTGTTCCACGGCCGTTGGTAACACAGCGCGATTAAGTGAGGTCCTCCGAAACTCTGCCTCCTATGCCGCTGGTATTTCACCTGTGAATATATGGCCTGGCCTGTCCACGGTCAGCGCATCGCGGGCACCTATGGGCGTAGCCAGCTTGGGTGAGGTACTCCTGACGTACCTGGATTTTAGCTTCTCTAAACGGTTTTGTTGCTCTTGAGTCAATTCTGTCTCCGTGAAGAACTCTGAGAGTCGCTTACGGAGTTCTTCCACGGTACCTGTAGCTTCTACATCGAATTCCACACAGAAAAGCACCAGCTCCTCCTTGCGTAGCGAGTGCAGCCAGCTTGTTTTCACCATCCTGTGCTTCACTTAGATGATGATGAAGACAATGGGTGTGCGTGTGTGTTGTCAGCAGATGCTAAATCGGCATTCCTCTGTGTCACTGCGTAGATCGACTTAGTTCTCTGGCACTCTTTGGATTTATTACGTAGGAGTTCTATGCGTTGACTTTCTGTTTTTTTTTATTAGTCCCTGCTCGGGCGCCACTGTAACGACTCAATTTTCCGCCGAGGTAAGCTCGCCGGATAACCAGGTATCGTATACATAATTTATACCCAGAAACCTCAAGGATCCTTGAAGTTCTTCGTGGGTCCTTGAAAGTGCTTAATCGCAACAAGTCCTTGGATTATCCTTGGATATTATTTAGTCCTGCACTTGGATTATCCTTGGATATTATTTAGTCCTTATTCGCAACAAGTCCTTGGATTATCCTTGGATATTATTTAGTCCTGCACTTGGATTATCCTTGGATATTATTTAGTCCTGCAACGCACTTTCCAGAGCTGAGGGAAAAACTCAGCAACTTTCAGGGGTCGTATACAAAAATTATTAATATAAAATCCTGTGAGTTAAATTTGCTCGGTGTCTTTGTTTAAAATACCAATTGCCGAGTGTTTTTTTTATATTTTCCGCTCTCTATTCTTGCCTACTTGCTCTCTATTCTTGTCTACTGCGCGTCTAATCGACTTTATAGCTTTCTTTCACCTACTAGTGTTTTTTACAGGTTTTTGTGTGAGTGAAATTTGTCAGTTGGCAAATTTCATCTTCACACAGTGAGGCCCTGAGACTCTTCCTATACTTTCCGCAGTCCGTTCTCCGTATATTTCTATATTTCTTAACTGGAGATACTAGGAAGTTCAATTCGAATTCTATATAACGATGGTCAGAGTAGGAATTTTCAATAGAAGCTCTGCATCCTCTTAAATTGTTCGCGAATTGATCGAAGGGTAGTATCCAAAACTTAATTCCTGTTCTTTGTTATAAATGTCGCCTCTGAGTCTAAATTTAGGACACTAAGCTTATTTTCTAAGATAAAGTCTACAAATGACTCACCTCTTGCATTGTATTGTGGGCATTAATGTCACGAGAGACAACCAAGTTACTGTTGGCTGCAGCTGCCTCCGTCACCAACACTCGAACCTTCTCTGGTGGGGCTGGTGGGGTCAATGCTTGCCGCACCGTATCGCCATTGCTTAACTGAGGGAGCAAGAAGATGTTAATATTACCCTATTATACAAGCACGATGGTTATCTGTGCTCTAAGCGGCTTGAAAGCTCTCATTTTTAGTCCGCAGATTTTATTTCCGGGTGTCCACGGCTTTTGGATGAGGGCTACGTTGAATCCACCGGAACCCAGCCGGACCAGAAAATTCGCAGAGTCGAGTTTAAAATCTTGGAAGTTGATTTGGAGCAGCTTCGCAGGAATCCGTCCTTCTAACCTCCACCATTGGCACGTCAGCGTCCTCCTCTGCTTCGGTATAGTCGAGGAGGTCGTCTTCCTCAAAGAGCTGCCCGACCCCGGTCAGCTGCTCTGAGTTCGCCGACCTCTTGCTATGGGCAACCGTTGTTCACCACCGCAACACATGCTAACTTTATCACCCTCTATCACCTCCGGTTGCAAAGCTTGTCCGTCGTTGCGGTAGATCTGAATGGTTGCGTCAACGAACCCGAAACTGACCACCTCTTTTTCTCTGCCAGTGAAGCAAGAGACTCGGCATTGAGGATGAACTTCACTTGCCTTCTACCCTCTACTGACTCCTCCACTTTACCTAACTTCCAGTCATGAGCTGGCGTGTCCTTATTGCAAGATCTAAATATCGCTTCAATTTTTGCTGGTTTAGCTGGCTTAGCGGGATCCAAACCCCTGCTCTGCGTCTGCTAGGGACTTCTTCCCTGCTGACGGCTTCTAGCTATATATCATAGATGAATTGCTGTAATCGCATGCGATAAGTTTTGCGCTTCTGTGAAACCAGTCAGCATCATCACAGAAAGGAGCGGGTCCAGGGTTTTCCTCCAAGACCTTGAAGTATACTTCAGCAACCGTTTGCTCCACCCACCTCCACTTTTATTTGGGTATGACCTTCCTGTTCCTTCCGGTCTATGATGACCAGCATCTCGCCACCACCTTTGACAACTTCCCTGTAGGAGGGGTATTTCTGGCCGCCGACTATTTGCCTTTTGTCAACTTCATATGTCTTTTTTACCAATCGTCGTCTCTTTGGGCTACACTCAATGGTTTACCCAATCCGAATATTACACCCCTTGCCCACTTTATCGATTTGGTCGGCTCTTCAGTTAGCTGGTCCGTAGGTTGAGCCTCATGTCTGGCCATGACCCTCATTACCGCCTTCCTATTATAATAGACATGCTTAGAAGGTCGGATATGTTTTGCCGGTCACCCTGGCCTACCCCAGCAACCTGCTTCGAGCTACAGGGCCCCCTCTACTGCCTGCTGCCGATTGATCCCCGGAGCAGCCACTCGCCTCTGACCACAGTCAGCGTTGGGTTTAAACTACCTCCACCAGGTTTCTCCCTGCAACTCCTGGGACCAGCCCTAACGCCTACGCCACCTCTACCTCCCTTCTATTAGCGGTAGACAGCCTCTGTCCGTTTTTTGGGAGGACCGCCCTCCTTTTGTTTAGACTTTTTTTTTTAAGTTGGGTTAAACATATATGGTATCGGACTAGAGAGGTCCGCTCACGCAGAGATCCATGCCAAATATCCGGAGCACTTCGTTCGACACTGTTCTAGTTTTTAATCAGGGTCCCCAGCCAGGTTGAGCATCGACACGTGTGGTATGATACCTTGCTCCAACCCAGAGGTTTTTTATACCCTGCACCCGGGGAGGTGTTTATTGACTCCTCAGTCTAGATCCGTAGTGTTCTGTTATAAATAGCAGGGTTACCTCGGGCAGGATGTGACTTTTCGCCACGCACTATTGGTCTAGATGGGATAGACGCTAATGTTCCTAGAACTATAATCGCAAATTCTGCTAAACTTACGCTTCAACCCCTACGACATTATAAATACGATCAATAAATATGAAAATATTTTTTTTTATATTTGAACAGCTATATGACGTTTATTAATACCTTTGTCTCTAGATTATGCAATATCATCTTCTCTTCATCTACTTTAATAATTCATTTTTGATTATCGTTTTTCACGGCACTGCCTTTACAAACTGAACCAGGACCGATCGGTCGCACTCCGAAGAACCAGCGGAGCTACTTGTTAACCTCACCGATCACGCTTCTCTCACCACCATACACAATATGAATATGAAGAATCTAGACGATAAAACAACACTGAGAGATTCGGTTCAGGCTCGACAATTACAATGACTTGTTATCTTCACCTTATTGATGGCAATTACCACCGTAGTAATTTCAAGCATTATCATTATAAAACAGCGCCAAGGGGTCATCAACGTTGCGGCCCTTTAGAAACTCTTCCGAGAAACAAAGGACAACTTCACTCCACTTAGTTTGCACCAGCGCATAACAATCCGTTGAAAATTCCACTCCCACGAAATTGCTGAATCTGTGTCTGGAAGTTCGCTTACGGCAACAGCAATTACAAAAACATCAACCACTGCCCCCGCATTGCACTTAAACGAAGCAAGAACAACAACAGCTATGTTATGCCTAAAGTTACGCGCTAACAACAACGACAACAATGTTAAAAGGAGAACGTCAGCAGAAGGACGCCAGCAGAGGTAGCTTGAATGTCTAGTTAAGGTGTATGTTAACTATATTAGTCAGTCTTTGGATTCGCTTCAATAAAACGTCTGCCCCGACATAAGGGAAATAAAAACAATTCTACATAGTAGGAATACAAAATAGTGTTTTTATTAATACGAAACTTGGACAAATTCAAAGAAATAAATGGTCTAAATTTTAGATTCCGTACAAAGTTTTGGTCATAACAATCACAATATTGAAATATTTTCCATTGTTGAGAATTACGAGAAGAAGGAACTCTAATATAAATTAGAAAAATAGATAGCATATATAAGTTAGTAGCGTGCATTGTGACTTTCCGCCGGCACGGCATGTCCGCGTACAAGTTGACGATCCATCAGCGTCAGCTTTTGCTTGCGCGTGCAAGCCGTCCGTCCATCTTGCGCGTGCAAGCTGTCCGTCCATCTCGCGCGTGCAAGCTGTCCGTCTGTCCGTCCACCATGCGCGTGTGGGACATCCATCCGCTCAATGCACCTCGCTCTAAAGTGTTTGCTTCGGTTAGCACTTCCGCCCCAAAGCACCCAAACGACGGTGCTGCAGTTCGGCTACCTGCATTTTGCTGATTCTGCATCGATCAAGGGCATTCTGGCAAATCGAATGCGATCGGTCGATGTACCGGAAAGCGAAAGTGGTGGGAACCCGAACTGTGGGAGCGTTGAGGTTTGCTGGCACGGCACTTTAGGTCACGTAGGCTTCCGAACCGAGGCTTCGTGACGAACTCCGAATTAGGGAAAAGTTAGTTCAAATTGGGAGTTAGAAAGAATACGGTTGTGCGGTTGAAACCAGTAAATTAAATGATAATAAAAATTTGGAATTGCGAACTCAAGCTGTCTGTTTAAATAATAAACTAAATTGTGTTTGTGAATTAAATTAAAATTCAAAATATTTAAATAAAATTGTAAACTTTAAACAATAAACTAAATTGTGTTTGTGAATTAAATTAAAATTCAAAATACTTAAATAAAATTGTAAACTTTAAATAATAAACTAAATTGCGATTGTGAATTAACTTAAATTCAAATTACTAAAATAAAATTTTAAACTTTAAATAATAAACTAAATTGTGATTGTGAATTAAATTAAAATCCAAAATACTAAAATAAAATTGTAAACTTTAAATAATAAATCAAATTGTGGTTGTGAAACGAATTGCACATTATCTACCTTCGCCGTCAGACCGCACGCCTTAGCGTTCGCAGGACTGAATATTCTAATTTATATAATCAGTCAGTACACAAATTTGGGCCTTATTCTAACAAACGTGGTCCGCCTGATGCTGCTCGTAATGGTTTGCTTTTCCATTTTAATTTGGGTTCCAAACGTATTAAACATTTGGAGCAGCCATTGAAGGATGTGACAATAAAGTATATATTATCTAATAAAAAGCAGCATATTATCTAATAGAAAGCAGAAGAAAGAGCAATGAATATAGATACAAAATATAATAAACTAAATAATAAATTAAAAATGTTAAAAATTCATTGACAAACAAATATATGACAGAACTGACAGAGTATCTGACTGTAGAGAAGATATCGAAAATATTGAAACATAGAAAATAATACACATATAAACATTTAAAGAGTGGTGTTAACTCGACTGGTAAATTATAATAATAAAGATAAAAAAATAAAAATAAATAAGAAAACAATCAAAATTAATCAAATGATTAAATTTGGACTGTTATCATGAAAGGAATTGATGACCTGTGTTAAGCAGATTTGGTTGAAATAAGGCAGTTCATATCAATAAATAAGAAATATTCTCTCTTAACATTTATTGGCACCTTTCCAAAATTTGCTGGGGGGTTCGCTCTTAAATATAAAACTGGATTACATTTTTAATGAAGGTCGTATACCTAAAAACTTAGAAGCAGATTATAAGGAATTGCTCCTTACTTATTTTCGAAAGTTGACAATTAATAATAATGTAAATCATTATTCAACGTACCCCACATTAGAAGCATATATTGTTGAAAGATTTAATATAACTTTAAAATAAATGATGAAGAAGATATTTTGTTTAAAAGGAAATTACCGATGGATGAAATATATATAGAGTTAATTCAATAATATAATAACAGAATACATAGCAACACAAGAATGTAACTTAATAAAGTTAATTTTTCCATCGAAAAAATTCTGTTGAATATAGTATATAATAAATTGAATCACTCAAAACAGGACTACAGAAATTCTTAAAATTAGGAGTATAAAAGTAAGAAATCCTGTTACCTACAGTTGACAGGATTACCAAGAAAATATTATTAAAGGAGGATTCTATGAAAAAGAAATCATAGACACTAAACATCCCAGTCATTATGTTGTTAAAAAGGTGTTGAATGGGAAACGACATCCAGTTCTTGTTAAATGATTGGGATTTTCCTAATTTTCGAATCATAAGTGATCTGAAATTCTTTACAAATGAAATTAAGAAAGCTTTAAATATATTATATTGTCAAATTACTCTATATTATTTATTTAGTTAAAAATTATAAATACATTATTTGTTATCAATAAACTTTACTATTAAATATTAAATTATTTTTTGAACTTAAAATTACGAACAATCATTTCTTAACTTATAGAAAAAGTTTACCATCAGAGTATCTTAAATTCAGTTGCGAAATCTTTTGTGTATACAAAGTGTGAACCTTAGATCGAAATACATGGTTTCAAAAAACAGTTTCGTTTTAAAAAGACAGTCCCTATAAGCCCTAATAGTTAAATTATATAAAAATACATTTTTGACATTTCATTTTTGGTTTTAAACCTATTAGTTCTTTAATACTATTTCCACTATTTTCATCTTTAAACAAACCCAAATTTTTTTATTTTCTAGCGTTATAATCTGATATATCAAATCTTAGCTCAAAATTTTCCAATGTATCCTAATATATAAAAAAAATGTAGTGAAATTTAATACTAAGCCCAAACACTGGTGCAGGATAAATATAGTTAGTTTAGCTCTTAAGATTTAATTACTTATTATTAGGCTCGAAATGAATAAATTCAATAAATAAATGAATTGTTAACAAAAAAAAATATGTAATTATAATTTATTTCTTCATATACTCGTATATCCTTATAGATATCCTTACTTTTCAATATATGAAACAAACTCTATCAATATAATTATGTTTCAAATTTTCGTTTCATATAATTATAGTGGAAATCACACATTTTGATAAGTTAATAATTGAAAAACATAAATAAATAAGTTTGTTGTCAAATTTATGAATTATATTTATCTGAATAATAACCATAACACACCGTAAAAATGTTAGCACTATGAAAATTTTTATTAGACCCCATGCACCTAAACTCTTCCATAACTTCCCAGCGTGTGACAATTTTTACATCGTCTGTTTTCTCAACTTTTTCTACAGTTTTCACATAGACTGTATCATTTGACAATTTAAAGAAATTTTTCAAACTCATTTGTTACTAATGTTCTGTGATATGTTATAAAATCAATATATATCTTAATCCAAAATCATGTTTGCAATATTAAACCATTCAGAAGACATTTTTGTAGTTTTATAATTTTCATATCAACAGTATTAATTTTAAATGTAATAATGTAGTTAAGTTTTTTTTTTTTAAACTCCAGTTTTATTTGCATTCTACCCCTTAGGGCAATAATCAAATTAACTAACAATATTATACAACTACATAAATAAAGACACAAATTAATTTTTTAAATAGTTATTTAAATCAGCATGTGGAAGAGGAGCCAGTGGTAATCTCCCATAAGGTTAGTTCAGAACTATTGCGTTAGAAAATTATTATTATAAATTGAGTGGTGTTGCTCGCTTCAGTCGCCGTTTTGTGCCTGGCCTCTCCAGAAGATTTGAAGCTAGTATATTAGGATGGTTGCTTAGTCGTTCCCGGTATTTAATGCTGTATCTTGGTATTTCCTCTTCGACAGTAGGGATGTTTAGGTCGTGACGTATGATATCATTCCTGACGAACCATGGAGCCTTTACTATCATGAGCAATACTTTTTGTTGGAATCTCTCAATGATTTTTATATTAGCTGTCTATATAGGTTTTAGGATTGTGTTATAAACGAGCAGTTTATTGTCAAGCAATAACAGGGATTTATATCCCAAGAGCCAATATAAGGAAGTAAGCTTGATTCCAAGTTGTTTTCTCTTCGTAAGAATATGCTTCTGCCATGTCAGACGTCGATCACGATGTATCCCTAAATATTTGACGTCTTCGGATTGGGGCAGTTGACAATCATTTAATATTACTGAAGGACAAGTCTTCTGTTTTAAGCTGAAGGTCACTTGCACCGACTTAGTTTCATTCACATTAATACTTCATTTAATTAGCCAGATTTGGAGCTTATCCAAGCTTTCTTGGAGATAAATTGTAGCATTATGCATTATGACTGTATCATCCACGTAGGTTGCGATACCTGTGTTCTCCGTCAGTGGAAGGTCAGCCGTGTAGATAGTGTAGAGCACAGGTTGTTGCTGCTTGCAGCCATTATGACTGTATCATCCACGAAGGTTACGATTTCTGTGTTCTCCGTCAGTGGAAGGTCAGCCGTGTAGATAGTGTAGAGCACAGGACCTAGAACACTGCCTTGTGGTACGCCCGCTTTTATAAAGAACAGTTCAGTGACTTCTTCATTGGCCTTTACTCTGAAATGTTGCTCTTCCAGATATGATCTTAAGATATCATAAAACGTCTGAGGTAGTAACTTTTTTAGTTTAAATAGTAAGCCAGGGTGCCATTCTTTATCTAACGCCTGTGTTATATCTAGGAAAGCAGTTGTACAATAACGGGTTTCCTCAGGAGCGTTTCTTATTATGCTGTGCACTCTGTGCACTTGTTCTGTTGTGGCATGGTGTTCCCTAAATCCAAATTGATGATTGGGTATTATCTCCTTTTTGAGCAGAATTGGTTTAAGTTTGTTTAACAGGAGCTTTTCAAATATTTTGGAAACAATGGGCAAAAGGCTAATTGGTCTATAAGAAGTGACTTCCTCCAAGGGCTTCCCGGGTTTAGGGATGACAATAATTTCGGCCACTTTCCATCGAGGCGGAAAATATCCTCATCTAATTACTGCATTGAAGAGATAGGTAAGGTATTTTATTCCTTTATTTGGTGGTTCCTTTAATATTTTACCTTTTATCAGGTCGTAGCCCGGTGCCTTTTTCACATTCAGTGTTTTGTGCACAGCGTAATATATTTTCTTTTTTGTAAAGGGCATGATAAGTAACTCTAATGGACTATTGAGAAGATTAAACACCTCCTCTTCCTCTTGCGGTGAAGTTGGTCGAACGGCTTAAATACCCCAGTAAGGTGTTTGGCAAATGTAATTGCTTTCTCCTTATCAGTTTTTGCCCAGGAGCCATTTGCGCTTTTGATAGGAGGAGCACGGGTGGTCGGTTGCTTCAGCTATTTTGTCGCCTTACAAAGTGTGGTCTCATTTGCTGATAAATTGGACTAGTATTTCTTCATTTTGCTTCTGCGCCAAGTACCGTTTTAGGTTTCGTAGCTCTACTAAAATTATTTTTTTTTTCGGATGTCTGGTACTTTGCCACGCCCTTCTTAGTTTGCGTTTTTTATCAACTATCTCCCTAATAACGGGATGGGAAAGATGCTTGTTCAGTTGATTTTTAGGCTCCGGAGTAGAGTTCCATGCAGCGTATTGGACAGTTTTGTTAAAATTTTTGACGGCAAACCCAAGATCCTCAGCACACTTCAGACAAATATTGAGTGGCAGAATGTCATCTACAATTTCCTTGAAATGCAACCAGTTTGTTTGTTTCGTATGTAGTGGTTTTATTGTGGTTTTATTGTGCATTCTACCTTCGAGTTCAGTGTTGCAATAATAGAAGAGTAGTCTGATGACAGATCCAACGACGGGGATATCTCAACACAGCTTCTGAGAACACCTTTCATCACGCAGAAGTCAATGACATGTGGCATTTTATATCTAGCAGATGTGCAGTATGTGGGTTTACCTGTTTATACAAGTGTAAAGTTGTGGTCTTGCATTGTTTTTAGTAGCTCTCTTCCTTTCGGATTGATTGTCCGAGAAGCCCAAAATTGGTGTTTAGCGTTGTAATCACCACCAGCTAAAAATCGTACATCTAGTGTTTGAAAACAATGGTAATATTGGTCTTCTTTAATGGAATACCTCGGAGGGCAGTACACCGATGTTATGGTTAGCGATCCATATTCGTCCTGTATTGCTATGCTTGTTGCTTGAATGTCAGAATTTTCATAATTGTCCTGTACTGTGTGTTTTATTTTGTTTTCAATGATGATAGCAGTACCACCGCGTGCTGTGCCGGCTGGATGATTTGTGTGATTTATTTTTAAGAAGCCTTTGCTTCAGAAGTGTGTCTCAGATATTAGCATTATGTCAACATTGTTCTGTTCCATAAATGTTTTGACTTTATTACTATGACGAGAAAGCCCGTTGGCATTCCATACTGCAATTTTAAGTTTTTGTTCCATTAAGTCAGTTTAGAGATCACTGTTGTTAATTAATTGAGCATTGTTCCCATTTGTTCCATAAGGGTTTTCTGCATACTCTTTAATTCAGTCATGTCATTTGATCGATGTGGGGCGAATTGATTTTCACTTTGCTGGTTTAGAGCTTGCTCTTGTTGCGTGCTCTGTTTGGCGATTTGCGCATATGTGCAACCTGGTTGGCTTTTGGAATCTGGGGCCTTGTTAAAATTAGTGTTTTCAAACACTTTCTGCCTTAGCGTGGGGAATGTTTTTTGCTGTAATTATTTGTACACATTACAGCCTCTGTAATTAGCCGGGTGGTTTCCTCCGCATAGCACACATTTCACATCCTGTGATTTTTCTTTACTAGGGCAGTCTGACGTTGCATGATTGCCAACGTATTTAACGCATCGAGAAGTATGGTTGCAATATTTTCTAGTGTGGCCGTACCTCTGACATTTTGTGCACTGAGTTTTTCCCTTTTTTTATGTGGTGGTTCCAATTTTATTTTTGTGTGCATAATTGCTTCAACTTTATGAATGTCTGTATTATTTTTGTTTTGTTTTAAGTCGACATAAAACATCGACAACGGATGCTTTGTAATTCTTTGTTTTATATTTGAAACGTTTGTAGCATCGAATCCCAACCTAGTTATTTCCTCTTTTATTCTTTTGATATTGTGTGGTGTAGTCCTTTTAATACTACGTCTTGTTCCTGTTTGGGTTTATATGTATGGAATTCTGTGTTCTTTTCAGACAGAGCTTTTGTAATAGTTATGTACCCTTCTATTTTAGCTAGTAGGCAAATCATGCCAGTAGTCCCCTAGTTTTGACTGTTTTCGTTTATTTAGTGTTGTGTTTTCTGGGCTTGATCTAGCGCGTTTAGGGGTTTGGTTTGTTTTCACTACATGAATTTGTACACGACATTTAGATTGTGGATCAGTTTGAATATTTCCTACTGTTGTTAATTGTGAGTGTGTTAATGCTGTTATGTGTTAAACGGGCAATTGCTGCTGAGCAAGATACAGTAATTAGAGGTGGAGCCGAAGCTGTAGTCATTTTGCTTGCCCATATTGAATTTGTGTACGAAATGGTTGTATTTGTTGTTGCATTTGATGAGGCTAGAGTTGTAATTATGTTGTTAGTGGTCGTTAGGACATCGGAGAAAGTGTTTGAGCAGGACAGGGCACCTTGCATATTTATACCATCAACCTTCTGGTTTTTTTGTGGAGAAGATCGCTCTCTGAAAGTGTCCGGCATAGATGGTCCGCTATTGATTATCATAGGGAACGCACTCATAGGAGAGCCGGCTTTTTGATTTTCCACAACTGTCTCATTTTTTTGTGTATTCCTACGCTCGCTCTGTGGCGAGCGTAAAACACTCATTTTGGCGCACTTACCGCTTAATACAATATATATGTATGTTTATTGTTATTGTTTGTTTTGTGGCAATTTTGTTTTAACTTTTTGTCACTATTTGTTTTTATTAAATGGCAGACTGCAACCGTGCAACAGTGTTTATCAAAAAAGTGCCAATTGAACGTCCTATCGCACTTTGACACTTTTTTTAAGTTTTTTAGATTTGCAAGCAGAGTGAAAAGAAACCAGACCACACCGTAAGAGAGAATTAAATGAAAATGAAGTTGATAAATGGCTTTTGAACTGACGCATCGCAGTAAATGAACAAAAAAGCATATAACATTTACACTAAATAAAATCACGTTCCCTGCTATCACACTCATCAACAAAACTATTCCACAGGAGACAGAAGTGAAATATCTAGGTGTGCATCTTGGCAGACTCCTTACTTGGAGAACTCTTTGGTCTAATTTTTTTAAATTTTATCGTCATTAATTTACCAATTCTCCATGTAGCATTTAAATCCTATGTGCTCCATATATTTTATCCAATTTACCACTTTTTTGCAAATTTGTGTTTGTATTGCTTCCTTCATAAAAAGTTGTCGTCTGCATTGTCGTAGGTCATATTTGCAACTTTAAATTTACTTATCAACAATATACTTAGGATTTTTTTTTTACTTATCTACTATGGCCCCTGTCAAGTTTTGATTTCAGATCTCATACTAAACATCTAATAATCAATGTCTCTTGTTTTATATCTGAATAAATATATCAAACCCTTCCTATAAGGATCGAAATGTAAAGACTCATCTTTACTGATAACTAGAAAACTATATTTATCCTCCCAACATTGGCTAAACATTTTTGTGAAATTCATCCAATTCATATCAACACTTCGTCCTGTCCAAACAAATCAATTTGCATTCTCACGTATTAAATGTTTAGGTATATGATTGATATAAGTAAAAGCTATAAATGTTATTATGACTATGCGAAAGTATATCCGAATATTATTTTCTATCTCACGAGTTACATCGCTTTGCTTGATCCACTGGTACATCATCATAATTTTCAGAAAATACAATCCTATGGCTTTTATCGGCTATATTAATTTATTTAAATATACACACATATTTTTATTGAAATAAGCATATACTCGTATACACATTCTCAAATTTCAGACCATTAAAGCTTTCTGTTAAATTTATTATGAAATAAGTCTCTCCACAATTTGAACTCTTATGGATTTCGGTAAAAGTGAACAATGTTTGATTTTAGAAGAATTTTTAGTTGCAAAGTCGATATTTCTCACAATAATTATTTCATATAGTTTCATTAAACGCATTTTGAAACATCTGGAAACACTTTAAACATATGCTTTTTTTTATTAACATAATTTTTGATTGAAGTGATAACGAGTTCAAAGACATGAAATATGATTGTATTTATAACAATAAACTAATATTCATTACTCATTTTGAGGGAAGCACAAAAAATTTTATACTTACCAACTGAAAAGTAATAGAGGCTTATGCGTGGTGATCAAGGGTATAGACAACAATGTTGACTGCAACGAAGTTAAAGAGTGATTGAAAAGTTCTGACTTTCAAACCAAATCTTTTTGCAATATAAACAATAGAAACAACATCCTCCAACCGCTGTTCAAAATCGAACTTGAGCCAGAGATGAAAAAGCTACCGAAAAAAGAAGCGCATTCAATATACAATGTTTCATACCTTCTACACCGAGGAATTGTAATTGAGGAACTTCGTAAAAGGAAGGGTCCAGTGCAGTGTCTCAATTGACAGGAATATGGCCACACCTACTCGTATTGTACTTTATCGCCAGTGTGTAGATTGTTGGGATCTACCCAACAGATCAATCAGCACTCTCGAATCAAAATTTATGGCAGTAGGAGACTTTAATACCAAGCATACGCTCTGGTGGCCTCGATTTATAAACCCAAAGGGAATTCTCTGTGCTCTGTGGCGAGCGCAAAACACTCATTTTGGCACACTTACCGCTTAATATATATGTATATTTATTGTTATTGATTGTTTTGTGGCAATTTTGTTTTAACATTTTGTCACAATTTGTTTTTATTAGATGGCAGACTGCAACCACCACTAAACACTGTTTATCAAAAAATACTAATGCTGTTACACTTTGACACTTTTTTTTTAGTTTTTTTTTTTTTAGATTTGCAAGCAGAGTGAAAAGAAACCAGACCGCACCGTAACAGAACTGAACTCACAAAAATGTCTTACAGGTAAGCAAGTTGTCTTACAAGACTATTTATACATTTACAAACATTTGACATTTCAGCATTAGATATTTCATTGTGCTGTACAATTGTTTAGAAATAAGTTTGATGAAAATTTTCTCCTTTGATTTAGTTTTCAATCAATTTCAAATAGGTAATGATACGAAATTTCATAACAATATTGATTATCATAAAATACAAATTCAAATATTAATGATATTAATGATATAAATAACATTTCAATTCGATTACTACAAATAACAAAATGTTATTTTTAACCACACATACGAGTAAAAACTGCTGTGAAATAAAACAGCGAAAAATGACCGTGGACGACGACGTTCATACATTGGTCGTATTGACCGACAAACTCGCAATAGGCAACTATTAAGAACAAATTTAGCACCACAACAACAAAAAGGCATTGGCTCGCTAGTTCCTCTACCCACGGAAAAACCAAAATTTCCATAAATTTACTTTATGGGAGATGAAGAAGAGCATTCCACTGACCGTTGCGAGTACAATACATTTTTTTCCAGAAAAAAAACCTCATCCGATTGTTTAAACAAGTTTCCAATCAATTACAATAAGATAATTATATGATCGTAAATAAAGCCTATTGACGAATATGCGCGGTGTTTCAATGCTCCAACAGTCAATGAAGTAGGAAGAGTAATGGTTGGCGATACATTCGCACAACGTGATATACGCATCATGCGCTGCGACAACACCACACAGGTCATTGTAGATACACATCGTTCTTTCGACGCACTAAAGTAACCTTTAATTTTTTGAGAGGACGAGGATGGCTACCATATAAGCAGGCCAAATTAACGTCCGAAGAATACTCGTACATCCACTTATTATTCATAACACTACAGATTACTGTAATTCATTAAAGCGCAATGTACGAAAATCTATTAGCACCATATTCCCCTCAAAGGAAGATTGGGATAATGGAATCATGTTCAATAAGAACGATATTAGAATTTACACTGACGGTTCAAAACTTAATGATCGGGTGGGAGGATGTGTATATTCTGAAAAGCTGAGCTTCAGTTTATCCTTCATCTTACCTGACCATGGTAGTGCATTCCAAGCAGAAGTAATTGTAATAAGAGAGGGATTGCTCTATATACTGATTATTCCTCTATCCACGAGAGATATATATATCTACTCGGATAGACAAGCGGCCATAAAATCGTTGGAGGCAGTAAAACTATCGTGGAAAACCGTAGGACAATAACATAACGTATTAAGTGAATTGTCTGAATACTTTAACTTGAACCTGGTCTGGGTTCCGGGCCATAGAGATATTGAGAGCAATTGCAGTGCTGATGAGTTGGCTTAGGAAAGGACAAAGCTAACTATCCTTCCAGATACGTTTCCAATACCAATGCCCTTAGCAACATGCCAACTAATAATAGATATATACACTGTCAAAATGGCTAATATTAGATGGGGACAGTTAGCATCCTGCCCAAAAAGTAGGCAAACTTGGCTGAAATGGAATCGCGCCCGCAGAAAACTGCTGCTGAAATTAAATAAGAAGGATATTAAATATTTGATAGTGGTATTGACAGATTACTGTTTGATTGGAACACATGCAAGTAGGCTGAGGGTACCCCATTATGACTTTTGTAGAAGCTGTCAAAATGCCGAGGAAGAGGAAACGGTGGAACGCCTCCTATGTGGGTGCATGCCTTTATACAGGAAAAGGTTCTACGCTTTGGAATCGCATTTCTTGACAGCATCGAGGAGGTTTCCCGGGCGAAGCTAACGAAAGTGGCTACTTTTATCAAATCCACAGGATAATTTATGGAGGATCCGGAGGTGTAGCGGAAAAAGCTCTAGTGGCCACAATGGGCCTTGAATAACCTAAGAGAGTCTTAGGACAGCTATATATTTATACAGCCTATAAATTTATACACGCTGACCACTGATGTTGATGAAATTAAATTTCTCTACAACTAGTTTAATATTTTGATACTCTTCCTTAAGAGTAGTTAAATGACCTATGGGGTTGAAGCGTAAGTTTCGTTGACACGTAAATTTTCGCAGGATGGGAATATGCGATTATAGTTCTAGGAACATTAGCCTCTATTCCATCTAGACCGATAGTGCGTGGCGAAGAGTCACATCCAGCCCGAGGTAACCCTGCTATAAAAATAGCCCAGTCTCTAACGGCGTGCTCCGGATTCTTGGCGTCTTCCGGTTCTATCTAGCCTTACTCGCGCACACGGACCTCTGCGCCAGCGGACCTCTTGTCCGATACTCGTGGGACCACATATGTCATCAAACCAATTAAATCCAAAGCCAAAACCAAAGGAGGGCGGTCCTCCCAAGAAACCGCTAAAATAAGGGTGGCAGACAGATCGATAGCAGCAGGAGGCAGAAGGGGCTTAATCGTTATGGCTGGTCCCAGCACGAGTGCTGGTAGTAGGGGACGGGGAGGCTTGGGGAAACCGGTCTCTCGTCTCTTTCAGAGGGGTGCTGAAGGAAGAAACCCGGAGGAGGTGGTAAAAACCCAAACGCTGACTGCGGTCAGCGGGCGGGGGGCTACCCCGGGATCTATCGGCAGCAGACAGTAGAGGGCCCAGCAGCTCAAAGAAGGCTGCTGGGGTAGGCCAGGGGGGGTCGTTTACCCCCGTCCGTCCGTCAAAGTAGGCCTATTATGATAGGAAGGCGGTCATGAGGGTCATGGCCAAATATGAGACTCTACCCCAGACCAGCTCACTGAGTCGGGTGAGGTCGCTAAAAGACAAAAAGTCGGCGGCCACAGCGAAGTTGTCAAAGGTGGGGGTGAGATGCTGGCCATCATTGACCGGAAGGTGGAGGAAGGGGTCATACCCAAAGAGAAGTGGAGGTGGGCCGATCAAGCGATTGCCGAAGTCTACCTCCAAGTCTTAGAGGAAAACCCTGGACCCCCCCCCCCCCTTCTGTAACGATGCGGGCTGGTATCAGGGCAGGGCCAAGCTTATCGCATGCGATGACAGCAGGTCAGCCAACCTTTACAAGATCGCGGTAAGCAAGGTTGGCGAGATTTGGCCGCGAGCCAAGCTAGAGGCCGTCAGCAGGGAAAAAATTCCCAGCAGACCCAGAGCCCGGGTCCGGATCCCGGCTAAGCCAGCTGAACCGGAGAAAATAGAGACGATCTTTAGATCGTATAACAGAGAGCTGCCAACCCATAATCGGAAGGTAGCGAAACTCGAGGAGCCAGTGGAAGGTGTTGCTGATACTCAACGCTGAGTGCATTGCCCCACTGGCAGAGAGATATGGGATAGTCAGGTTCGGGTACGTTGACAAAGAGAGTTGATGGGGTAGGCCAGGGGAGGGTCGGGATAAATATGTCCGTCCGTCTAAGCAGGCCTTTTACAATAAGAAGGCGGCCATGAGGGTAATTGCCAAATATGAGGCTCTACCCACTGACCAGCTCAGGAAGGGGTCTTACCCAAAGAGAAGTGGAGGCGGGTGGAGCAAGAGATTGCCGAAGTCTGCCATGATGTAAGCTGGTATCAGAGCTGGGCCAAGCTCATAGCATGCGATGATTGCAATCAGCAAAACTCTACAAGATCGTGGTAAGCAAGGTTGGTGAGATTTGGCTGGGAGCCAGGCTTGAAGCCGTCAGCAGGGAAGAAGTTCCCAGCAGACAAAGAGCTCGGGTCTGGATCCCGGCGAAGCCAGCTGAACCGGCGAAAATAGAGGAGATCTTTAGATCTTGCAACAGAGACCTGCCAACCCATAACTGGAGGGTGGCGAAGATTGAGGAGCCAGAAGGTAGGAGGCAGGTGCTGTTAATACTCAACGCTGAGTCCCTTGGCAGAAAAAAGGGGTAGTCAGGCTCAGGTTCGTTAACGCAACTGTTCGGATCTACCGCAGCGACGAGCAAGTTTTGGAACCGGAGGAGATAGAGGGTGACAAGGCTAGCGAGGCTGGCGGTAGTGAAGAGGGGTTGTCCAGCATCCAAAGCTCGACTGACTCAGAGCAGCTGACCGGGGTCGGGCAGCTCTTTGAGGAGGGCGACCAGCTTGACTACACCGAAGAAGAGGAGGACGGGGACGTTACGATGGTGGAGGCAAGAAGGACAGATTCTTATGAAGCTGATACAAATCAACCTCCACCATTGTAAACTCGCCTCTGCGAACTTGATGGTCCGCCTGGGTTCCGGTGGTTTTTACGTGGCCCTCATCCAAGAGCCGTGGATATGCGGCAACAAAATCTGCGGTTTGAAGATGAGAGGCTTCAAGATGATAGCCGCTCAGAGCACAGAGGTAAGCCTCGTGCTTGTATAGTAGCAAAGGATAACATTAACATCTTTTTGCTCCCACAGTTAAGTAATGGCGATACGGTGGCGGCAAGCATTGAGCTGCAAAATAGCAGTCTCTGGGTAGCCTCCGCATATATGCCTCATGACAAGGACGCTCCACCGGAGGAGGTTCGGATATTGGTCAATGGAGGCAGCCGCAGCCAAAAGGAAATTGGTTGTCTCCAGTGACGTAAACGTACACAACACATTGTGGGGAAGTTCGAACACTAACGCAAGAGGTGAGTCAGTTTTAGACTTCATTATAGAGAATAAGCTTAGTGTCGTAAATTTAGGCTCAGAGCCGACGTTTATAACACAAAATAGAAGGGAAGTGTTTGATATTACCCTGAACTTCGGTAACTTCGCTAACAATATAAAGAGGTGGAGAGTGTCGAATGAAAATTCCTACTCTGACCATCGCTATATAGAATACGAAGTGAATTTCCCAGTAGCTTCAGTTAAGACCTTTAGAAATATACGGAGAACGGACTGGCGGAAGTATAGGAAAACTCTCAGGGCCTCATTGCCAATAAATCCCCCGTCTGATCCCACAGACCTTGTGGAATTAGACGAGCTGATCAATCAGGTAACCATGGCTCTGAATAGTTCACTGACAGCCGGGTGCCCGGTTGTAAAACTGAGAGGCAAGAACAAAACACCTTGGTGGTCAATGGATCTAGGCTTTCTCCGGAAGTCCGGCGGTTATTTAATAGGGCTGAAACTTTGGGTCTGCCCGCGGACTGGGAAGCCTACAAGGCTGAGCTAAAAATATACAAGAAAGCAACCAGAACTGCGCAGCGACAGTCCTGGTAAAATTATTGTAGGGATGTAGAAGAAACATCGGAAGCAGCTAGACTAACAAGAATCCTAGCGATGACACCACACAACCTGGGCTACCTTAAAGGTCCGGGTGATGTGTGGAGTGAATTGGGCGAGGAATCTTCGGCTCTTCTCTTAGATACGCATTTTCCAGGCAGTAGCACAGTGGAGGGTGATAACGCGACACCCAGGTGCAGGCAGTCTGAGATAGGGAATGCGATAGTTACAGTCGAGAAAGTTCAGTGGGCCATTAACACCTTTGGTCCATATAAATCTCCGGGTCGGATGGAATTTATCCAGCTGAACTGCAACAATCACGGGACATAATTACGCCCTGGGTTGTGACTGCAATAAGAAGCTGTCTTAACATGGGCTATATTCCGCTGAGATGGAGAGAAATGAAGGTTTCCTTCCCTACCCAAGGCAGGCAGGTCCTCTCTTGTAAATCCTAAAGACTTCAGACCAATCAGTCTCACGTCTTTCCTCCTAAAAACACTGGAGAGATTGATGGATGCACACTTACGGGAAGCTATACCAACTGGTAGAATCTCCTCGGCACACCATGCATACACGAAGGGCAAATCGACAGAGACGGCGTTACACGTACTTATTGATATAGTGGAAAAGCCATCCAGCAGAAAGATTTCACACTAGCGGCGTTCATTGACATAGAAGGTGCTTTCAACAACATAAATGCGAACGCCATTACGGGAGCGTTAGAAGCTCTGGGCGTCGATCCTAATATGGTAGCGATGGTAGAGATGACACTCGTCAGCAGAAAGGTAACTGCCAGCTTAGGTTCCCACACCTTAAGCAGAGGTCTGCAGAGGCACTCCTCAGGGAGGAGTCCTCTCCCCGCTGCTCTGGAATTTGGCGGTAAGTTCATTGCTGCTAGCCGTAGAGAGGGAGGTTTGCCATGTCGTCGCCTATGCTAATGACTTGGCAATTGTGATCAGAGGGAATATCCAAACACTCTTATGGATATTTTGCGCTCTAGCATGGCCACGCTTACTGGTTGGACGGGAAGAAGGGATTAGGGTTAAACCCTGATAAAATGGAATTAATCCTCTTTTCTAAGAAAAATAGATCTGCTGAGGTCTCCCCTTTAACATACAAAGGTGTGGAAATTCCGATGAAGGAGACAGTTAGATATTTGGGACTAGTACTAGATAGAAAACTTACCTGGAAACCTAATATTGAAGAAAGAGTCAATATTTCTTTCTACACATGTAAAAAAGCGGTCGGAATCAGGTTTGGGCTATCCCCAAGAATTATGCACTGGCTATACATTGCGGTGGTCAGACCCATATTGCTATATGGAATACTGGTATGGTGGCCAGCCACTCAGAAACAGAGCTATTTGAAGCTTCTGAGCAAGGTCCATAGAACGGCTTTTTTATGCATCTCTGGTGCCTTAAGGACCACGCCTACTAAAGTTTAAAAGTAATACTCAACCTACCTACATTAGAGCTGGTAGGGAAACAAGTGGTCGCCACATCAGCACTAAGGCTGAAATGTGCGGCATTATGGCATGATCGGCAGGTTGGTCGCTCGACTATTGCGCATACCTGGAGTAGTTCTATCCAACACATTGACCACTCTATACCTAATCTCAACTTCGATAGGTACTTCCAGACATATATTCCGTCTAGAAGAGAGTGGCAAACACCAATGCCATGGAGAAGGGGGAACTTAATTTCTACACTGACGGATCCAAACTTGACGATAGAATCGGTTTTGGAGTTTTCTCACAAGAATTGGGACTAGAACTTTCTTTCCGTATCCCCGACCACTGCAGTGTTTATCAAGCAGAGGTGCTAGCTATAAAGGAGGTAGCCGTCTACTTAAATAGACATGCCGAAACAAAAAAATATTATAAATATCTACTCGGATAGCCAGGCGGCCATCTTGTCAATGAACTCGGTGGCACTGAAATCAAAGGTTGCTCAGGACTGCCGAGCAGCCCTAAATGATATTAGCACCGTTTTCAAGTTACGCCTTATATGGGTTCCGGGGCATAGATATATTGCGGGAAACTGTAGGGCTGATGACTTAGCCAGACGGGGTACCAACCTTACTTTAGGCACGGGCAGATTTGAGATTGGAATACCAATTGCCACCTGTAAACTGATGCTGAAGGATAGGGTCGTGCGAGAGACCAATGGGTCTTTGGCACAAGAGGGCACTTGCTTAACGACTAGGCTAATGTGGACGGAACTTAATAGTAGGAAAACTAGAGACTTGCTTGCCCTGCCGAGGGAAAATATCTGTGAAGTCGTGGCATGTATAACTGGCTTTTCAGCAGACATGCTCTCAGGCTGGGAGTATTCTTTCATGAATACTGCAGAAGCTGTGGTGATGAGGAGGAGGAGGAGACTGTGGAACATCTCTTCTGTAGTTGCCCCGCTCTGGCTAGAAGCTGAGCGGGTTCCTTAGGCAAATACTCTTTTAGCTCTCTTACAGAGGTGTCTAGCGCGGTCAAACAAATCCTGCGCTTTAATAGGGCTTCGAAATGGTTCGACAAGTGAATCGGAGGTGCGTTGTTGAGCGGTGGTATCACAATGGACCCATGGTGGTCTGAGTGAGATCGTCCTTGGACTGGCTGCCACATTAACCTAACCTAACCTAAATGACCTATCGGGAAGCTTAGGCACTTTTTGTGAACGAGATTTTCGTGTGTTGTTGTTGTCGGAATCTCGCGGGAAAGCATTGTTGCTTCTTTACGCAAGAGATACGTTAATAAGAGTAGATGAGAAAAAATGTGTATTTTTTATAGAATGATTTAGCATGAGAATTTATCTTAATTTTGCCTCAAGTGTGCCGCAGAAAAATAATTGTTTTTGTTCTCCTTTGTAATCGATTTAAATGTTCCAAGCTTTTAGGTTTATATGGAACTCTGGTGTTTTAATTTTAGCTATTGTTTTTGTTAATTTTACAAAAGTGTGTAAGGATATTTACGACCTTGATGATTGTCACTACTATACTACACCAGGCCTCTCATGGGGCGCCATATTGAAAACAACCAAAATTAAACTTGCTTGCTGGCCGAAAAAAGTATTAGAAGTGGTATTGTGCAATGTTTCCATATTATATATTATATTGCTAATAAGAAATATTTAACAGTCTAAGATCATAATAAGCGAAGAGAATACCAATGTACTTAGATACTAATAATTTATATGGTTGTCAATGTCTCAATATTTACCCTATGGGGTATTTGAGAGGATGGATGATATTAATAGCCTCAATATATCTAATATTCCAACTAATTCAAATATAGGTTATATTTTGCATGTGTATATGAGGAACATAATAATTTTCTTTTTTGTTCATATAACAATAATATTGAACTATTAACAGATTTAACAGACAAATAAGTATGTAATTCATTACAAGAATCTTCAAAAATGTCTTCTGAATGGTTTAATATTGCAAACATGATTTTGGATTAAGATATATATTGATTTTATAACATATCACAGAACATTAGTAACAAATGAGTTTGAAAAATTTCTTGAAATTGTCAAATAATACAGTCTATGTGAAAACTGTAGAAATAGTTGAGAAAAGAGACGATGTAAAAATTGTCACACGCTGGGGAGTTATGGAAGAGTTTAGGTGCATGGGGTCTAATAAAAATTTTCTTAGTGCTACCTTTTTTACGGTGGGCTATGGTTATTTTGGCAATACCACCTTTGTGCACTCGATGGAACTTCTCACTTCTTGCGTGGGTTCCTCCTCAGTATACGTGCCGCGGAACGTTTCTCGTGGAAACCCGCTTTCGCTGGGTCGGAGATCTCAAGGTTTGGCCATTTGCTACCAAGAGCGCTGGACATAGTATACTCCTTGGCCTTTCCTTCACAACCCTTCGTCTCAGTCGCTGTTGGCTGGCTTTCGACTTTACTAATTGTTCCAGCGGCCTCAGATGGCACCACTTTGCTGTAGATAGGCGTAGCCCCTTCGCCACTGTCATTGCAGAGGATAGTTTTGAGCTCGGTAGTCCCGCTGCTCTATATACTGGTTGACTTGACCCTAAAGGTCTCTTAATTGGACGATCGGAGCCCCTAGGTTTCCCTGTTGCTTCTTTATCATTTATTTTGTTCGAATTCATTTTTGAAGAAAAGTAGTCCGCCTGCTCATAGCTCTTAACTACGCAGGTAGGCCAAATTATTACGGAGGGCACCAGGGATCCGTAAGCTCACGTTAATCACTGGGCTATTTTTATAAAAGGGCCACCAGCATGGCTGATCCTCGAGATTGGTCGCATAAAACCTCGAAGTAGCCAACCATAACAAGGGACTAAAGAACAAATGTTGTACTATTGAGGAGTAACAAACACCCGACCCTACTCCCTCTTCTTAACTAGATATCGCCTGACCACGAGCAGGGTCTACTGTAATATCTATTACCAGTCGTCACCCTCGAGGAGGGTTCAGTGAATGATTTTTGCCAACTTGTATAAATTCTATAATGTCAATTTTTTTATTGGCTCTGTAAAGCGGATATATTAAATATCCCTGTTTTCTTTGTCTTTGTAATTGTTGTGCGAAAAATGAACATTTGAGCTGGAAATATTGTCCGTCGAACATGACTGTAAGAAAAGCTAACATCGTTCATGAAACGTTATTCAGTCGAGAAAAAAATCATTCTTCTGCCACTACATAAGAAACTTAAACTTATAATACAGTTTGCTAAAGCTTTAGATTGGAATTGCAATTGCTTCAAATATATTTGTCAATCATTTCCTGGTTGCAGTATACAAAAGTTAAAAGCAGGAATTTTTGATGTGCCACAAATCCGCACTCTTATAAAGCCTGATGATTTTAAAAACCACATGACCCAAATTGAATTGGAAGCGTGGACAAGCTTTGTATCAGTTGTCAAAAATTTTTTGGGGAACCAAAAAGGTCAAGAATATTCCAAAATAGTAGACAAATTGCTCCAGAATTTCCAACAACTAGGAGCTAATATGAGTGTCAAATTGCATTATTTATAGGGAATGATTAAGCTTATGATTAATTTTATTATTCTTTTTATCATTTATAGCACTTTGTTTGATTGAAATCATTGGATAATTTGAAAATAAACGTTTTAAAAAATATTATCCTGTTTTTTAAATATAGTTTCCATTAAATTAATTGCCTTTTTCTCAAAAAGTAGAGTCAATTAAAACAAAAATATTATTTATGTTTTCAGCAGACCATAATTACCTAAAATTGAGTGATAAATCACATGCCGCAGAATCAGTGTTCTCCTGTGTGAATGAACATGTACTCTGTACGAAGAAAAACCGTGACAGATACATAAACAAAGAGAAATCTGTTCAAGTTGTGTGTACTAATGAGAAACAACCTCTAACAATTAAAATTCAACCCAGCGCAACATACCTTCCATTATAATTGACGACAAACTTTTTTGGAGACAACATATGAAAAGTAAACAATACGAAATAAGATACAAATTCACACAATTAAGTTGGCTACTAGGCCGAAGTTCCAAATCATCACTACATAATAAACAAAAAATACGAGTATCAGAAAATAATCATGGGAACTGCGAGCAAAACCAAAATACATAGGAACCAAAGAACACAATAAAATTTTTCGAGCAACAACGAACGCGTGACGAATTCAAATGACATTCAAAATGACTTGAACATTGACACGGTGGAGGAAACTATTAAAAATATAGCAGAAAATACACTGAGTATTTACAGACCCATGAAAATCCTTATATTCGACAACTATCGGAAGTGGAAATTTTCCCACAAAGAAAACTAAAGCGAATGGCATTTTATTACATTAGAATTAAGATTTGCTCTGGCAATGGCAAGATTATATAGTGTGATTAATTCTTCAAATAATTTTACTTATTGTTCAAAAACAAAGTGTAAATAAATTGGAAAAAAATAAATGCGTGAGGATATTTTACATGCACAACGTACAATTCGTGGAAATGCATTTTTAGATTATAAACTAGCAATGCATAATGAAACATTAATGACATTGGAAAACTTATGTCTGCTTATTTGAAATGAATCTTATTATATTGCGATTATCATCACCCAATCGTCCGGCAAGAGATTTATTTAATCGATATTTACAACGAGAACATTCATACATTATTGATGGTTTGAATGAGTACATTCAAACACAAGAACCACAATTATTGGCAGAATAAAAATTAATTTTTGATTCGGTAAAGCTTGCAACCACTGCAAACGAAAGCGGATTCTTCTTTTTGGATGCTCCAGGTGGCAATGGCAAACATTTTGATTTCCCTCATCTTGGATAAAATACGTTCTCAATTGTATTGCTGCTACTTTATTGGGTGCTGGAAGAACTGCTCATTCTGCAAAAAAATTGCCGTTAAATATACATACAAATGAAAATGCAGTATGCAATATTAAATCGATTTCAGTTATGACTAATATGTTTAAAAGATGCCAATTTATAATCTGAGATGAATGTACAATGGCACATAAACATTCATTAGAAATTTAAAATGTACGTTGAAAGATTTCAAAGGAAACGACAGACTCGTTGGCAGTACTCTCATTTTGTTTTCAGGAGATTTTCGAAAAACACTTGCGGTTGTACCACGTTCCACCTATGCAGATTTGTTCACAAATTTAAGTTAATAACAAATATGTGTGTCCAACTTCACAATAATGCACCTGCTGCAATCACTCAAATGCTGCAATCTCAAAGAAATTACTTGATATTGGAGAAGGTAAAATTAATGTAAATGTAATGAGCCAGACAATCAACTTACCAGATAATTTTCGCATCATTGTGCCACCTAGATATAATTTCTGATCCAATTTATAATTTATTTTCACATATAAGACAGGGACTTTTAAATGCGGCAAGAAGTATCAGAATAACAATGAATTATATAACAAAAATTACTTAAAAATAAGACTAAGAATGTAAATTAAATGAAACTAAATTATTAGATCAGACAAATAAATAAGTTAAGATCAGATAAATAAAATAATTAAACATATAAATAATTGAATAAATAAATAATTAGCTTAAAAATAAATAATTTTTATGAAATAACGAAAAGACAATCAGAACAGAAAGACAATGAATAAACAAAAAGGAAACAAAAATTTAGAAAAGAAGAAAAGAGAAAAATAAATAGCATTAAGAGAAGTAGTGAAAAATATATAATATGCATTAATTCAAAATGTGTTTTAAAGCATTCGAAATAATATCAACAATCATCGACGGCTGAGCGGAAGGGTAATTTTATCAGCAAAACATGTTGATGTCGATACTATAAATATCTATATTCAAAACATGTTGGAATCTCTGTCATTTGTATTCAAGTCAATTGATACTGTGGTAGAAGAAGATGAAAGAGTAATTTTTCAACTGAAATTTTAAATTCACTTGATTTGCCAGGTCTTCCACCACATAATTTAGTTTTGAAAGTTGGACCATCAATCTAACTGCTATGGAACGTAAATGCACCAGTTATGTAACGGAACGTGAGAAAATATTGGGTAACATTATTAAATCGAGGATTGTCAATGGTAAGTTTAAAAGAGAGCATATTTTATTGGCAAGAATCCCGATGATTCCAAGAGATTCTCCAATTGCATTTAAAAGCTTACAATTAACAAATCTCAAGGCCAGACGAGCAACTCTTTGCGGCTTGGATTTGGAACACTCATGCTTCGCTCATGATCAAATATATGTAGCCTGCTCCAGAGTTGGTAAGCCCTATGATTTGTTTGTAGACGCCAAAAACGGAGAAACAAAAAATATTGTCCACACGTTGGTTTTGCAATAAATTATTATTTACTAAGGTCTGACGAACATTGTATTATGCGAAAAACAAATTAATTTATTAAATCGTTAATAAAATTTGCATTTAAAATAATATAATTAATTTTTTTTTCATTCTTATTAAAATATTACTACCGTAATTGAAATAGATCTTGGAATAGAATAATTATTATGGGCAGAAAAACGTTTCCCGGGCCAGCCAGTATAAGTTATCGCATTTTATGAGCACGTGGTTTTCTGCCACGTGGTCTTGCGCACGAGGTAGTAATCGATAGTAATACTTGAAAAACTCATTCGTAAAAAGTACGTAAGATATGCTTTTAATATTACGAATAGTTAGTTTGAGTGAAAATGGTAATAGTGATGAAGGAAAATAAAAAAGTGTTTATATAGAAGGAACTAAGTTTCCATTGACTGGCATCCAAACTGAAATTCAACGAAAACGTTCCAAAAACGTTTAAATTAAATAATGAGTAAACTTAATAAATATTGGAGAAAACTAAAAATAGTCAATATTCTAAAACGTTTAAATTAAATAACGTATATGTAGGAATAATACACCAAATTTGAACTTTAATTATTATTTGATTATTATTTATTAGTGATGAGTTTGGCTTAACGTGTTGCGTGTTCAAAAGGGAGAAGATCTTATACATACTCGTATATAAAATTGGCATAAAACAACAACTACAAGAAAAATATCAGTGTTGCAAAACGTAAGTAATACATCAAGTAGATTGAAAAGAAATATGTAATATAAATCTGAACGTCGAACATCTCGGCCTCCTTTGAAGGCATCCGCTCTCAAATGTCTAAGAATAACGGAGATAACTTTGAGATTGGTCGTTTGTATATTCCCTTGTTAGTGGTTACTGATACTACTCGTACCAATTGGTCAGCTCTTCCAATGGTCCAATGTGATGCTGGTACATTTCCGTCTTTGATTATAACAACGTCGTTGACTTGAAGATTCTTTAATTTTTGTGACCACTTTCGTTGTTGCAATTGAAATAAATATTCAGTTGACCATTTATGCCAAAATTGTTGAATTAATTGTTGTACATCTTGCCATATTTTTAATCGATTCACGTTTATGCTGAGTAGGTTTTCGTCTGGAACTGTAGCCATTGGACGCAGAATAAGAAAATGTGCTGGTGTTAATGGATCGATGGCACCTTCAAATTTATTGCATAGTGGACGTGAATTCAGGCAACTCTAGATTTGGCATAATGTCGTATATAGTTCCGCAAATGTGATGCAGGAGTTCCCAAGTACTCGTTTCAAATGGTGTTTAGCAGATTTGATTCCCGCCTCCCACAACCCGCCGAAATGAGGCCCTGACGGTGGTGAAAAATGCCATTGTATATGTTCCTCGGCGAGTTCCTTTGTAATCCTTTCTTGTACTGGTGTTCCGTTCAAAAACTGATAGCATTCTTTTAGTTTGATATGTGCACCAACAAAATTGGTTCCGTTATTGGAAAACATATGACTGAGTTTGCCACGTCTGGCCACAAAACGGCGAAATGCAGCTATAAAGCTTGTGTTGACAATTCACTCACTAAATCAAGGTGTACTGCTTTCGTTACCAAACAAAAAAAAAATCCAAGATTTATATTGCTTTGTGCCGCGACCTTTCCAAGATCTGACTAAAATTGGTCTGGCATAGTCTACGCCAGTATTGAGAAATGCATGCAGTGCCAGGTTCCAATCAATTTTGCGGCAGATTGCCCATTTGTTGTTGATATGGTATAGCGCGAAATTTCATACATATCGTACATTTATAGATGCAACTTGATAACATATGTGATACATGGAATCCAATATTTCAATCCAATCAGATATTGAAGTTGTCGATTTCCTGCATGCAGATTCCGAATGTGATAGTCTCGTATGATGAGTGTAGTCAAATGATGATCCTTGTGTAATATTAGTTGGTGCTTCTGGTCGTAGCTGACATTTGCGTTTATGATTCTGCCACCGACTCTAAACAGCCCCTTGTCATCAATGAATGGTGCAAGCGCAGATAATTTGTTTGAAGAGGATAGTTGTTTGTCATTCATTATATGTTGTATCTCAGCACTGTAAGACAATGTTTGTGCTACCTTCACAAGAGCGTCGTGCGCAGATCGCAGTTCAATAGATGTTAAAAAACCAGTTGTAATTTCAACTCCGAGTTGTTTCCGTTTACAATTTTGACCGAACCTTAAAATTAAAACTGTGATTCTGTTTAATTTGACAAAGTCTGAGTAGCGATTGATTAGTTCAACATCTGCAACTGTAACAGCATGTGTTACACTTTCTTTACGCTCTTCCATATCTATGTCCGGAGGTGTATTCGGTACTTAATGATTTTCATAGGAATGCTTTAATATTGCAAGTCCGTGCCACCATAATTGTTTGTCAATAATTTCTGTGGGACATATACCCCTTGTTGCCAAATCTGCAGGATTATATTGGGAGCGAATGTGTATCCACTGTTGTGCTGGTATCACATTAATTATTTCTGATGTTCGATTGGTTACAAAAGATTTCCACCGTCGAGGATGATCTGCAATCCAAGCCAGGACGACTGTTGAGTCAGTCCAGCCAATTAGATTTACATTTGGAAGTTCCAAGGCAGATTGAATCTGGGTTATCAATTTCGTCGTTAAATATTCGGCGCACAATTCGAGTCTGGGCAATGTTATTTGCTTAACTGGTGTTACTCTTGTCTTGGAAGCAATCAAGTTTGTAAAAACTTCACCATTCTCATGTTCCACTCGTAAATATATTGCTGCTGAGTATGCCAATTCTGAGGAGTCAACGAAACCGTGTAGCTCAACTTTTCCTCATTTGAGTATTGTATCCACCTGGAAACTTGAAGGTCCTTAATTATGTTAATCCTTTCATGAAATTCAAACCATTGATTGCGAGATCAGTGAACAACTCTTGGTCCCAGTCCAAGCCTCTTAACTAAAGTTTTTGCATACATTTTTTCATTTTAACAATAACAGGAGATAATAGTCCCAATGGATCAAATATTTTCGATATATCTGATAAAACTGTGCGTTTACTAACCTTGGTTGCCGCTGCCGAAAGGAATACACTAAATTTGAAGGAATCGTTTGTTGTGTTCCACAGCAATCCAAGAGTTTATATTGTCTGTGTGTCGTCTATTATGGTTTCTGGTAAAATTTCTCTATGTGGTTTCTCTGTCATGTGGTTCAATTGTGTCCAAAAAACTCGAGGAATTGGATTACGATTTTCTGAGATGAAACCCAGGGCCAGAGAGTACATCACAAATATCTTTCCTCAAAGTTGTAGCACTTTGTGAGTCGGTTCTACAACACATAAAATCATCAACATAAAAATTTTGTGAAATTGCAACTGCTACTTCTGGATATGATTCTTTACAATCATATGATAGCTGCTTTAAGGTTCTCGTAGCCAGGAAAGGTGCCCCAGCGGTGCCATATGTCACTGTTTTTAGATTGTACTCCTTTGGTTGTTCATCTTTGGAATCCCTCCATAATATTCGTTGAAGTGATTGATCTTCTCAATGTCGCCAGTAAATCCTACCTTGTATTTTCGAAATTGCAGCAAAATTTCAAATACGTTATTTTGAATGGTTGGTCCAACTAAAAGATGGTCGTTGAGAGATAGACCATTAGTGGACTTGCATGACGCGACAAAAACGACTCTCAATATTGTTGTTGTACAGCTTGACTTCACCACATCATGTTGTGGCTTAAAATATTTTCTTGATGGTGGAGAATCAGTTGCAATCTCCATATGATCAAGATTAATGAATTCATAAATAACAAATATTTATACTCTTCTTCTAATTGATGATTGCAAGCAAATCTGCGATCCATAGCAAAAAGTCTTTTCAATGCCGCCTCACTTGAGTTACCAAGTTCTACGATATATGCTTTGAGTGGCAGCTTGAATATATAACGACCATTTAAGTCACGTTGTGTATGTTGCTTATAATGTTGTTCAACTGCTGAAGTCTTTTGTCTAAAACCTGTGAGGACTAAAATCTTCTGTGGGAAATTTTGGCCCACAGTACAGGTGACAGAGTCGCTACGCAACTATATCCACACACACATCACGATAAACTAACCGAACCGAAGCAACTGCATTAGAAATTTAACGAAAAACTGCTTACGTTGTAACCAATCAGCGCAGCAGTGGTGGGAGAACAGACCACCAGCAGCATTTTATACCAGTTGGAATAATAACTTGGATTACAACAAAAGCAACCTCACACACAGCCAACGATTTTGCCAACCAGCGCTACGCTTGCGAAGAGAGAAAAAACACAGCAACGAAGAATACAACAAATACAGGCATGACAAGAGAAGGTGAGTGCACGAACTCAAGCGGTAGAATTTGCCGAGTACGCTCGCACGGTAAATTTTTCACTAACAACACGCAGCAACGATTGCAAAGCACAAGAGGGACAGCGACAGAGCGAACAACATGCAAACGGTCAACAAGTACAAATCAGAAGGAGGAATGAGAAAGAATATACTGGCTTCAAGTTGAATTTAATATAATAATATTTAACAACAACAACACTACAGGATTTCGGACAGCGCTGCTTACAGTTAACAATACTGCAGGCAAACCAGAAACCGCTGGAGTGAGATGGCTGACCGACAGGAGTTGAAGGTGGCCCAAAGGCAAAATGTTACAATAACAACAAGCCTGACCACAACAACAACAAGCGTGACGAGTAGCAGAAAGCTAGGCCGCCCAACGGAAGGGAAATAACAAAACGGTGGCTCGCCAACAACAACATGAAGCAGCTGTGTTGAACCTGGATTAAATTTGTAGCGCAATGAAATAAAACGCGTCTAATTATGTTAAAGTACAAAACGGAAGTGGAAGTTTATTTTGACAGTTGTCATTATAATAATGTTGTTTCATATGGTAAGTACATAGTTGCAATAATAAGTTGCAGTCAAATACAAAGCTGTATTAAAGCTGCTGTGACCAATTGGGCTATATAAGCCATGTGGCCCAGACAGCAGTCTCTTCTTCAGGGAATAACTTCCGAGCCGACAACAGCCTTTACGAGAACCATGCGCTGTCTAGACTTAGTAGGAACATCAGGTTTCCAATCGGTTTCTTACTAAGTCACGTACACAACCAGGACATAGCAACTCAGTAAGAATATCAGGCTTCCAATAGGGTTCTTACTGGTGTACCTGTGTCACTGAGCCATACACTTGCGAGACAGAATAACTGACAACAAGTACACAAAGGTTAAGTCTATTGTATAGGAATAGGATTAATAAGTAGTTTTGTGTGATTTTTTTTGGAATTTAAATAAACACCATAAAAATCTAACTCGCCGGAGTATTATACTTTCTGTATACGATCCCTGGAGCCGCTGAGTTTACCCCAGCTAAAGAAGAGAGTCGTTACAATCCATATACACATGTGCAGATGTAACATTGGTTTGTTTTGGTACTGTTATCTTGCCGACGACGACCCAACCGAAAATTGTATTCAATGCACTTTGAAAAGCATTCGGATGAATTATCTTGTGGTATAAGACATATTCAGCAAATATGTCAGCTCCAAGAACTACATAAATCGTACCAGGATAGTTTAATGCGGGGCGGCAAGTTATAGGTTTTTGAAAAATTCCAATTTATCGCTTTCAATATGTTGACTAGGAAGATTTTGTGTCAACTTTGTTAGGCAAAATGCTTCTCTGGTGATATTTTTGTTGCAATGTGACGAGCTGATTTGAATTTGAACCTTACCCCGTGTGACGTTTCCAGTTCCTGAGCCGACCCCATAATGGATAGTTTTGTCATAAACACGTTTGAGTTTTAACCTATGAACACACGCCTCCGTGATGAGAGTTGTTTGAAAACCTGAATCCCAATAACAATATTACCAAAGTATGTTGCTGATGTTTCATATTGACACAGCTTGTAATATTGGCCCATTGAAGGTTGCTTTGGAAAATTCTCCTTTTGCATAATAGATTCCCCATTCACCTTGTTCTTTAGATGCAAAAGTGTGTTATGTTTTGCGTTGCACACTTTACATGATGATCGTTTGCATTCTAGAGCTTGATGCTTCGGTTGTAAGCAATTAAAACAAATATTGTGTTTTTTCAAGACTTTGTAGCGGGAATCAATATTCAGGTACTTGATTTTATCACAATGATACAAGAAATGATATCTTGAACACATGGGGCAAGACTTGTGAAGACGGAAAATACTGGCAAATATTTTCCGCACACAATAAACCACTGCAGCCACCAAAAGACACACGCACAACAAAGAAGTCCATACTAACGTCAGCATACACGGACTCCACCTACTTTGGGCAAACAAATGGCTACACACACCTGAGTATGGAGACCTACCAATAAGGCATAAAGTACAATCATCCCCGACATCACGCGAGAGTTGACAATTAACAAAAAGGTAAACGCCCCCATGTTAATTACACCAACAAGATTTAACGAAGACGGGAGTGCAGAAAAACATGCGTCGAAGGTTGGGTTACACCAGTTGCAATGATTGGCTAAGCCAATAAATTTTAATAAGAAAAGCTGAGTGCTGCAAATATAAAATATTGCAACAAACACAACGCACCGAAGAAGAAACGCATCAACACAAAACCTATTCATGTTCCAGAGGTAATCACGCGACAGGCAACGCTCGGCAAGACTCAAGCCGACCTAGTACACTAACAAATAGCATCACGAATAAACAATACGAACCACAGACAACAACAACAACACAACGACCAAAGCAAACACACAATGCATCCACAGCAGAGCGGCTACCACATGCGCTGTCAGTGCGGACGTAGCATAAAGAGGAAAACGAGAACTTCTAAGCATTGGACGCAGTATAAACGCTTGCTAGGCGTACAACAACAACAACACAACGACCAAAGCAAACACACAGCGCATCCACAGCAGAGCGGCTATCACATGCGCTGTCAGTGCGGACATAGCATAAAGAGGAAAACAAGAACTTCTAAGCATTGGACACAGTATGAACATTTGCTAGGCGTACAACAACAACAACAATTGTAAACCGGCAACAACAACACCACGGCCACCGGTAATTGTTTCAGGCTGCGCTGACTACAGGCGTCAACACTGCGGATCGAAAGGAACCGTGGCAGCCCGGCGACTGACCACCGTCAGCTCAAGGTGGCCCAAGATCAACCAAGCGGCAACAATAACAAGCACTGATCCCATGGCAAGCTTTCAGTATATAAGCAGGTGGTTCTGGACGATCGAGACACACTCCGATCCAGCAGCAGTCAGGTAAGACACACCGCAGCAAGACTCCAGCACCAGTAGCACCAAGGTAAAGTATAATCTTTACACAAGACCGCCCCACGAGTTTATGGTTCTACCGATTCTCGTGGTGACTTATACTAACGCTAAGACCGCCCCACGAGTTTATGGTTCTACCGATTCTCGTGGTGACTTATACCAACGCTAAGAGCGCCCCACGAGTTTATGGTTCTACCGATTCTCGTGGTGACTTATACTAACGCTAAGACCGCCCCACGAGTTTATGGTTCTACCGATTCTCGTGGTGACTTATACCAACGCTAAGACCGCCCCACGAGTTTATGGTTCTACCGATTCTCGTGGAGACTAATACGTACGTACAGAACCGCGAGTTTATGGTCCTACCGATTCTCGCGGAGACTAGCACTGCCAACAGCGACCACACAGACGAGGCCCCAAGCGACCAGCAAGTCTAATTATTTAAGTGATTTAAATTAGAACAAAACCAAATTTGAATAAGTTAAACAAAAGAAAACCAAAAAATCATTTAATTAGTAAAACAACTTATTTAAAGTAATTAAAGTAGCAAAATAAAACCATTTAAACTAATTTAATAAAACAAATTATTTAAGTTAATTAGCAGAGTAAAATCATTTTCAAATTAATTTAGCCAAACTAATAAATTAATATAAATTAAATTAGTAATTAAATTATAAACAATTGTAATTAAGTAAATGAATTAAATAAACCACATATAAGTACACACCGGCTTTTAACATTAATTTCTGTATACGGCCCCTGGAACCCGCTGAGTTTTACCCCAGCCGAAATAGAGTCGTTACAGACTGGACCACGGCGGAGTACGTACGTTGTTGGTATCTTTTTTGACTCGACGTGTTTTGACTTGCTGTGTGACGACATTTTTTTGCGTATTCTCCGACTCGAACGCTCGCCTTTCATAAAAAGTTTGCAAATTGTTGGAATGTTGTTGCCGCATCTGGATTTCTATCTCTCTACCAAAGTGAATTTGTTTCACTGTCCAGTTTTTCCTCTAAGTGGAACAATAAAATTGAATCCCAATATTCTACTGCGCCATTTAAAACTTTTAGCGCATTAATACTGTCTTTGGTGTTATTGTAGAAGCGCTTTACTTCATTCACAGATGATGACTTCAAAATACTTATTTTCCATTTCAGTAACGTAAGCTTTTTCACAATTTTCATGTTGGTCCGAATCGATTAAAGCATCTATTTGCATTTGAAGGTATTCAAATTGTTTGAATAACTCGTCAGCTTTCTCGGCACGCAACTTCACTTCATCGAAAGAGAGTTCTGTTCTCTCTACAAAGTTAAGAATCCTTGTTAAAGAAACTTTACTGGCTTGTCTATTGCGCTTCAATTCTTTCATTTTGTAATTTTTAAATTTTGCTGTTGAATTCGTTAAACTTTCTTTTAAAAAATGTAGTTTACTTAAATGTCAACAAAGTAAAGTTAGCTGCTCTACTTTAAATCCGATCTGTCAAATTGTCAACCGATGTCGATATGCTGGTATAAAACTGCGGCTTGTGGAGCCACCAACCGCCGCTAGATGTTATTATTATTAGCGTTCAACTTTACGACCGCTGTCGGCACGAAAGTTGCTACTCCGCTGTCGATATGCTGGTGTACTTGTGGAGCAACCATCCGCCGCCAGACGCTGGTGTGAATTCGGTGCTCCACTGGACGTGTTCTCAATGATTGAGGTTATGTACGATTTGCAATTCACTTTTGCAATTTATTGAAAAAAGAACACTTAAAAACTGGAACCATACTCATCCGGTTCGAAGGACCAAAAAATGTAGGAATAATGCACCAAATTTGAACTTTAATTATTATTTGATTATTGTTTATTAGTGATGAGTTTGGCCTCACGTGTTGCGTGTTCAAAAGAGAAAGACATTATACATACATCAAATTGGCATAACACAAAAACTACAAGAAAAATTTCAGGGTTGCAAAACGTAAATAATACATAAAGTAGATTGAAAAGTAATATGTAATAGAAATCTAAACGTCGAAGTTGTAAATCAAATGAATATTAGAAAAAACCAAAAATGTGTTATATTCTAAAACATTTGAGTTAAATAACGTGTAAATCAAATAAATATTGGAAAAAAATAAAAATATTTAATATTCTAAAATGTTGAATTGAAATAACGAATAAATCAAATAAGTATTGGTAAAAATTAAAAATATTTTATTTTCCAAAAATGCTTAAATTAAACAAGGAATAAACAGTTTGTTCACTCCGAATCCTAATGTTCAGATGGCTTCCGCTTGGTACCTGGGGTGCCATGTTGTCGGCCTATCTCTGCGTTCCATAGTTCGGTACGGTGCGAAAGCCCCTGATGTGCGGTGGAGAGCGAGAGAACAGTCGAGGCAGGTGCGTACCGTATTTGTGAGGAACCCATCCTTAACTGTTGGTCTACTTCGGCGCCGGGCTACGAAGCAGCGGTAGCTGCTCTCTTTGCGCCGTATTCAGTCTGTTCTGGAGTTTCGGCGCCCAACTTAAGCAATCGGAGGATAGTTAACAATTTAGAATAAATATAAATATATTATGTACCAAAACACTTTACGCGTTTTATAAATCTTTGTCATTCTAAACAATCGAAACGAAATGTGTATGTATAATTTCCAAGAATTAAAAATACAAAAGAAGATATTTGCACTATAATTTGTTATGAGCACAACATTTGGTCCTTCGAGCCGGATACATATACGGTTTTGGAAAGTGTCAAGTGTTTTAATTTAGTTAAATAATACTAATTAATCAATAATAATAATTAACATTTTTTTATATACAAATTGATTCTTTTTTGTGTTTCGGTTGCATTTGTCGTGCGTTCGGGTGTTTGTGCTCTGGCGATGCCGACAACTAAAACCATTGTGCTGTTGTTGTCTTTTGTGCATTATCGCCATTTTTAGGTACTGGTGGCTAAATCAGAAACTTTGATCGCGGAAGTGAGACAACGTTTAGAGCAGGCAACTCCCGTTCCTACTAGAGGGGAGGCATTTTTATCATTGCCGCACAGCATCCACGTACACCCTTGTGATATCCTTCCCTTTGAAAGGAGTTATGCTGCATGGCCAACGTTTCGTGATATGTTTACAGAACTGTTCATTAACAATACGCGGCTCCCTAATGCGGAGAAATTCTACCATTTGTCCCTAAAGACCCGGGGAGAACCATATGAAATTGTCTCCAAAATTCCAAAAACTGCGGCGGGTTTTCAGCAAATGTGGGAAGACTTTCTGGAGCGCTAAGACAACAAGCGCATTCACATCAACAACCAATTGAGACTGTTCGGCCTTGACCCGGTTAGAAGAGAAGATGAGGGGAAGGTTGCGAGTTGGGATGCACTTTAAGCATACTTGTGCTGCATGCGGCAGCTTGCGCTCACACAGTCCCTGTGGGAACAGACCATGGGGGGCCGCGCAGATAATCCAGAATGGAAGGCGATGGATGACTTCTTGTCATTGCGATTTCATATACTGGAGGCGATTTGGGATTTCCAGTCGCAAGGCCCAAGTTCATCACAAATAAGGGTTCAGCCGAATCAATCTCGAACAGTACGGGTGCAAATCCATCCAGTAAGTGTTAGCCCGCAAGGGTGCAAAGCGCGTAATTCTGCACACTCGGTGCGAAATTGTCCTGCGTTCCAGGCCGCCACCGTATCAGCTCGGTGGGGTTTGGTGGGCAAACACGGGCTGCGTGTGAATTCTTTGTCAGCCTAGCATAGTGTGGCAAATTACCCCAAATCCTTTTCGTGCTCCACCTGTCGGGAGGGGCACCACACTCTGCTGCATATGGTCTCGCCACGGGTTCGTCCAACCGCTGCGATGCGAAACCCGCCATCCACATCGGCTCCTCCCTGGTCCCTCCAGACGTACCCAAGTCTTCTTACCACACTTCGCAGGTATCGCGTCCGGCAGATAGGGCGGGACCGAATCCAAGCCATCCAACTGATCGCCTATCCAATCGTGTTATCTTGGGTGCGACCTTAGTCTCGATAAAACCTCAAGGAGTATGGTACACAGCCCGGGCTCTGATAGACTCTGGTTCTGAGGGTTCGTTTGTTTCGGACCTCCTCCAAAAGCGGCGCACTCGGTACATGCCCAGATATCGGAGGTCAGGAATACTATTACTGGCACGTTACCAAAGCATGTCACATTACCATCGGGTCGCGATACGATGCCCCTGTGCGTCTCCAAGTGTCTTCTTTGGTGTTGTCTACCCTGATAGGTGAACTGCCACCACTCTTATTGAGTAAAGGAGAGTAAGAAAAACTGAGATATTTTATGTTAGCCGATTTAAGCACTCCACACTCCACCCAAGACCTTTTGTCAATAGGAGGGGATCTTTAACCTCAGGTCTTGCTGGATCGGGTTGTGGTGCAACCTGGTGGGGTCACTAATTGCCCAAGAAACGGTCTTCGGCTGGATCCTTATAGGGCCTCTACCGGATGAACGGATATCCACTTTCACAATTCGCGTGAAAGTGTCTGAAACTGCTTCGCTCGACCACCTTCTACGACAGATCTGATAAATGGAACAGCCTCCGCAAGATCGAAAGCTCTCTTAACTGATCAAGACTGCCTTAATTTGTACTCCCAGACTACTCGTCGGAATGCTCTCTACCTTTCAAACAAGGGTTTGTTCCGAAGAAGTCTCTAGGAGCGTCACGGTGTATTGCCCTTAGACAATTTGAGCGCATTGAATCCCGGCTGGTAAAGAGCCCGTCCGATAAGCAACAATACGACGCTGTGGTACTCGAATACGTGACGTTAAATTACAAGCACAAGGTTCCACCGCCGTCAGTAACTCTTGTGCCTCTTTATCATCATGCAGTAATTAAGCCAAAGAATTAACAACCACCAAACTTCGCGTGGTTTTGAATACCAACACGGTCAGCTTGAATGACGTATTACACAAGATCGGACCCGGCTAATAATCCAGTGGCGTATGTTTCGCTCTGTTCTGAACGGGGACATGTTGGGGGCTTCGTGTCCTTGCTTGACTGGGGACGTCCTGTCACAGTTCTCCCGGGCGCGTGGCTGAAAAATCAAGAACCCTAACGTAGAAATTAAACGCTGTAACTTGTTAGTTTCAAAACACAAGAAGATTTATTATTACGAAACCTAATACTTATATACTATTTTTTAAACATTTATCTCAGTCTGTGAACTGACTTTTCTGGTGTTCCAGTTCTGCACCTGCTAATTGGTGTCAGTTGGTCAAGCCAACTGACCCACTTCAAAAGTGGCGACGGTGCATTACGCTGCCCTCGTCAACTCGACTGCGGAACTGTAACACCCTAAAAGCTTACATAACAATGTTGCACAGATCACATTAACTTGAAATACTTAGACCCTAGAACTATGCCTTATTATAACACCGTTTTAGCACATGCTAATTCAACATAGTGTGGCATCTATTAGGAGTCGGTGCTGTGAGTAAACTACACGTAGGTACTTTGGTTCTAACTCACAACATCCCTCCCCTCTTTCTAAAAGAAGTTAGTGCAACTAACTTCTAATGAAAGTTTACATTTATTTCTGCACTTCAAACAGTCAGTGCATTTTCTTAAATCAATACATGTGTATAATGCTTCTTTTTCTTTTCAATCCGCCTTATTTTATACTTTGGGTTCTTTTTATTTCCTTTCTTTTTTTTTTATTCTTTTCTTTATTATTATTTTTTTTTCTCTTTATTTTTGAATCATGTTCTTTTTTTTCGTTTTATCTTTTCTCTTTTTTTTTCTTTGCTATGACTTTTTTATATAGTTTTTTTCTCTTTTGTTCTATTATACTTTCCCCTTTTTATTTTTGGTCTTTCATCGACTCTTCTCACTGGCGTACAATACATTTTATTCTCATACTTAAATCTTATATTCCGCTATGATATTTAAATCTAAAATCTTACGTTATAACCTCTGCTAACTGATGATCCGGTTGTCGGCTGCCGTTGTCGGTATGGTTGTTGTGTTGCGCCGTTGGTGTGGTTGATTCGAGTCTTTGAAGGGCCGCTACTATCTTGCACCATTTTTTCGAAATGAGCGTCGTCACCATCACTACCACCAGGATGAGGCCAGCTATACTGACTACCCCTCCCTTCATCCAGGTGTGCACCATCTCACAGGAATTGGTGAGGTGTGACACCCTTTCCACATCTTCTGCCTCCTTTACCAACTCGTTGATTGCTCTGCTGTTTGTTGTAAGAGTTTTCCGTAGATCCTTGAAATGCATGAGTGCACCGTGTTCGGTGTTGTGCGCGTGTGGCCAGAATCACACCGTTTATAATTTTCCAGCAGCTCCTGCAGCTTCGTCTTTAAACGGTTTGTTCCCATGACAGATGTTGAAAACTTATATCGTGACTCTTCTTGACCTTTATGGACCAACATTATCCCTTTGCCAATCACCCTGCAGCCAGCTCCGATGGTCATAAACCCGGTGTTCACCAATTCCAACCGTGTGGTTTCGTCTGAGCACACCGCCGTGAAAATCACCTGGTCGTCAAAATGGTAGAGCCATCTGTTTACAGTCCTGGTAGCTACCAGAATTCCTCCCGTAGCTGGAATAGCTACGTGATCGCATTGATCTTGCTCATGCTTCAAGACTTCTATCTCGCAGTAATCGCTTGCTCGCGTAATTACTTTTCCGGGATGATAGCATAAACGTCTTGTTGTGCCCACTTCTCGACATTTCCCTTCGTCCTCTATTGATAGGCCAATGTAGTGTTCTTGAGCCTGGCTTGCCGCTATGTAATCATATCTTGTCTTCGGCAGCACGCACCAATCTGGGTTTAGTCTCTTGGGTATTGGGTACACTTTGTGCATTGTAAATACTTCCAGTAACGGCACTGGAATCTTTATGACTACTTTTAACCCGTTCTCCGCCTCTTCTGTGCGGACCTCGGCTAGTTCATAGAACCGCTCCGGTGCCTCGCTGTACCATGAAATTCGTTTCATTGACATTGGTGCTGCCTTGAGCAATTCATCAGACGTCAGGAACAATAGGTGTAGCTTGCCATGTAATAAATCATCGAGCACCACTATCTCCGTTTGCTGTTGGTCCTGGAACCTCATCATTTCTTCAGAAACAACTTTTCCCAACATGAAAGATTCTGCCAAGTTCACCTCTGCTTCCTCTTGTCTCTTTCCAATGCCTTCCAACGCCAAGTGCATCTCTTCCAGCTCTTGGAAAGTCTTATTTACTGCTTCGTGAAGGCCCTGGTAACCTGTTCTCATCACAGTCACCTCTTTTCCCAGCAATGATAACGTCTTTGACTGCTTCCTCTCAAGGTCCTGTAAGTGACCATAAATCCGATCTGAATCTTGGTGGTCCATCGTACCGATTGCCCATTTGAGCACTTCACCGCCAACATCTATCAGCGACCGGCGTTTCCTTCCTTTCAGAGACAATGTCTTCTCCTTTTCCAAGAATCTTCTCGTTATAGCTTCTATCTCCAAAATCGAAGAATCGCATCTTCGTTTCAGCTCGGTCCCGCTGGCCGCTGCATGCCTCTCACACAACCTTCTGGTTGTCTCCTGTATTCCTTTGAATTGCTCAACAATAATTTTCAACTCTGTTCGCGGAAACTCTGTTACAACCACCCAAAAATCCTTGGCGAACCATACATCTCCAGTCTTCTCCATTAATACATCTGTCTCCGGTAGTTTCTCCAACCGCACCTCCGCATGTATCCTGTCGGTGACCGCCATCAACAGCACTAACATAATCTATAAAATGATAAAATTTTACACTAAATATAACATATCTCAGACTAAAAAATACAATATTCTCTTTATAAATTGCTTAACCTACAATTGAATGCTACATCACTCAATTCTCGGTCCACTCGTCTTCTCCCCTTACATTCTCGGATTTGCTACCGCATCCCAGAGGAAAAGAGGATCTGGACTATTTCACATTATTGCCATATAGTGCATTAGTTCCGTTTTGACTAATTTTTCATGCTATTTTCAATACGTGAGTTAACACTCACTATAGTTTCGAACCAATTTATTGATCCTCTGACAAAATTAGATTATAAAAATAATCCCATTTGTGTCAAAACTTTGTCCATTGCATGACTATATCTTTCATTGCACATAACTATTTTTTATTTAAATTTACACTTACCCTGATATGTATATATCCATTAACGTCTGTTCCAGATCGAACATGGATACATACATACAATCAAGGCACTACGTTATTATCCTAAACTACCTATATACACTAAATTCTTAACTAATAAACAATCCCTAGTACCTCATACCTAAAATCTGGTCGTAGGGTGTTCATCCTCCTATTAACCAAACCTGCTCACTACATTATGACCCAATTATCACCGGCCGACTTGAGAATATGTCTCAGCACTTTAGCGCAGCTATTTTCGGTTAACTCTCTGAAATCATGTCCGCTGAAATATGCCATACAGCATTTTTTTTCTTCCGAGAACTGACCGCTTACCAGTCTACTATAAAACCATGTTTTGCACCAAACTGCAGCACAGTTAAGTTTTAACAATCAAAATGGATACCACTCTTGGATAACTAATGCTGAATTTCAAGCAGGTGACCAAGACTCTGCTGGAGAAATCGGCAGCCTTGGTGCACCCTGCTTGCGCTGCCCTCAGCATCGAGGAGCACAGACAGCTAACCGATCTCCCCCGGGGATCATATACGCCAACCTATGTGACACTAAACAATTACCTCAGGGAAATCGACACCCAATAGGACTACCCGGAAGCAGTGGACGCATGTTGGAGGCTCCTCCTCCCGTCCCGAATCAACCCGGACGAACCAGGAGTTGAGAACGTGCTCGGACAGCTTCTAGTCGTGCTGCACCGGGCCCATGAGATGTCCGTGCCCGGATTCCCACCCGGGAATCCAACTTTAATCACCAAATTTTTCCATTAACAAAAATAAACTGAATTAATAAAAATAAAAATTATAAAAAAAAACTTAATACTTGACTACTTATTTTGCAATTTCCATTCATCGTAAGTATGCCTTCTCCCCTACGATGCCCCTATGCTCCATCGCCTGATCACAATGTATACCTTAAACTACCGTACGTGTGTATGTATCCAACGTACATACATACCCATTGCTCACAAACAATATACTCTCTCTTTTTTTTAAAAACACATTTTCCCCTACAAACATACTTACGTTTACTTCATGCCCCTACCCCTACGACTTGATGTATATCGTACTGATAAAACAATTACAATATTAATGCTAAACATATGCATGCAAACCGCCATGGCTCATATTAAACTTACACTCTATACTCGCTCATACTTACTTATTGACATACATACATATGTACATGGCACATGCGCTTGTCATTATAGACCATGCCAAAAATGTCAACGCATCTTATTTCCCGTGTACGTTATGAGTAGCTACAAACTTAATAACGTATTGCATAAACGCCCCAGTCATTGACTCTGCTGCTCATGCGACTACCTAAACCGCACAAACAAACCAAAAAGAACATATATATATATATTTATTGCTTCCCATTTTTTTCCCATTCTTCTTTGAAGTCAATATTTTATACATTTTTTTCTAAAATTATTTTCTCTACTGCCTTCATTCGGCAATAGTGTTTAATAAGCAGATTTTCATTACGTCAATTTACTGCCCGAGTTTAAGTGGCACACTTTTACTGGCATTGACTCTGAAAATCGGCGTTGTGTGTGTTATTGGATACACACACGTACTTGTTCATATTATTATTATTGTGTTTACATTTGTAAAACACTATTGACACATGAATTAGGTGTGTGGTCTAACGTGGAATAATTTTAACAAATTATTATGTAGCTTTTTATTCTTGCCCTTAATCGTTACGACTGTTGTAACTGGGCTTCGGATCTCTGCTACCATATACGGACCTATCCACACAGGTGAGAATTTATTTCTCCTGGCTTGATTCCTCATGAGTACCTGATCACCCACGTTCAAAACGACTGGGTTATAGGCCTCCCTGGCTACTCTTTTAGCACAATCCTGGTTTTCTCTGACCAACTCGTGCGCTCGCTGTGGCTGGTACTTTTGTACTTTATTAGAGTCATCAGCATTGTACACCGGCGCACACTTGCGCTTCAGATTAGCTGGCATATTAAAATCAAACCCGTAGAGCGTCCTGAACGTTGATACATGTACCGTATTATTATGTACATTCATTGCAGTGGTTAACCATTGATCCCAATTCGAGCCGTCTTCCTTGGCAAAACTGCGCAAGTACTCGGCCAGAGGTCGATGACTACGTTCCAATGAGCCATTCGCCAGTGAATGATATGGTGTTATGTGCAACTTCTTAACTCCCAGCATTTTACATGTTTCCGAGAACAGTTTCGATACAAAATTAGAACCATTGTCGGTTATCAAAACCTTAGGTATGTTGTATCGTGCTATTATTTCATCAAAGAATGCCTTGGCCACCGTACCTGCTTCAGCATCAGGTATAGCCACGCACGCCATATACTTTGAGAAATCATCTTGGAACGTCAAAATGTTTTTATTCCCCGAAACAGTCTCAGGTAAAATACCTACAATATCCATATGAACTTTATCAAATGGTTGTTTAGGTGTGTCAGTTAACACCATTGGCATCTTTGTCAGCCTTGAACTTTTGTTGGCCTGACATTTTGGACAACTCTTTATATATTTCTTGATGTCCTTGAGCATACCCTTCCATCCGTATACTCGCCTAATTCTGTCATGGGTTTTCCAGAATCCCTGGTGTCCTCCTAGAGGCGAATCATGGAAACCCTTCAGCACAGCCTGGATATCCTTTATATCCTCAAGCCATTCCACACTGATGGCTCTTTGTTCGTGGGCATCTTCACCCGTCTTGCTAACATTTGGTGTAGCATCAACTTTATCCTTTTGCATTCTCTTGGCCTTCTCCTTATCTGACCGTGCTTTGGACCTCGTTTGCACTACTGATACTTTCTGTGCCTGCGGTACTCTGCTGAGTGCATCGGCATTCAGATTCTTTTTCCCAGGTTTGTATATGATTTCAAAATCATACTCAGACAATTTGTGTCTGACCCTGGCTAGCCTCGACGTTTGGTCTTTCAAATTGGCTATGCCTCTCAACGGCTGGTGATCAGTATATATCCTAAATGGGCGTCCTAGCAGATATGCTCTAAAATTCTTCGTAGCCCACACTATGGCTAGGAATTCCTTCTCTATTGTGGAGTATCTCTACTCCGTTTCGCTAAGCGCTCTGCTTGCGAATGCTATTGGTCGGTCATTACCGACTTCCCCTTGTGACAATACTGCCCCTAATGCTTCATTGCTAGCATCAGTGGTCAACAAAAAAGTTTGCTCAAAGTCGGGGTACGCCAAAATTGGTGGCGAGCTAATTATCTTCTTTAGCCTCTCGAATGCTTGCTGACATCTCTCTGTCCATTCGAACTTTGCCTCTTTTCGCAGCAAGCTGTTGATTGGCCAGGCAATTCCGGCTAGTCCTTCCACGAACTTTCTATAATAGTTCACTAGTCCTAGGAATGCTTGCACTTCTTTTCTGTTTCTTGGAACCGCTAAATTTCTAACGCATTCCACCTTCTGCGAGTCAGGCAGTGCTCCTGCCTCTGAGCAACGATGGCCTAAATAAACCACCTCTCTTCGCAAAAATTGACACTTCTCCGTGATCAACTGCAAGTTCTTCCCATAAATTACAATATCATCGAGATACACAAAACAATCTAACCCTTGTAAGCCTGTTAGCACATGGTTCATTAGCCGTTGGAAGGTAGCCGGTGCTCCTGTTAATCCAAACGGCATTCTATTGAACTCGTAATGGCCTAAACCGGTGCTGAACGCGATTTTTTGCTTATCTTGGGTATCCACCAGGACTTGGTGGTAGCCACTCGCTAAATCAAGTGTAGAAAAATATCTACTATATCCCAATTGATCCAGTATCTCTTCTATCCTTGTCGAGGGGGTCAGCGAACTCTTCTTTGGCAGCAGCGAGTCGTTCACCGACGAGTCTACGGGGGCGCTCGAAAACGGGAGGGCCCTCCGTGACGATGAAGTGATGTACCGGCAAGTCTGGTACAGTGGCCAAGACCCCTGCTGGTGAAGCGAGTTGCAGGAAGCGCTGGACGAGCTCTCTATACCGGTCGCCGTGTGGTCCCACAGGTGCATCAATGCGAGCCACTGTGGAGATGCCGTAGATTCGAGCCGAGTTCATGCGGCCCGTTGCCGCGATATTGGTAAGAGGGTCTACGATGCGTCGTCCCCGCAGGACTACCAGGAGCCCATAGTATGCCAGAAAGTCCGCCGCGAGAATGGCGGTTTGCACATCGGCCACAGTGAACGCCCAAGTAAAATCCCGCCGCAGGGCGAGGTTCAGCTTCAGCGTGAGCTGCCCGTATGTGGCTATCGGCAACGAGTTGGCTGTACGCCGCCAACGTCAGACTGTTTCGCTGTAGTTTTCGGGCGACCGTTCCCCTCGGCAGTAAGGAGACCACTGAACCCGAGTCCAGAAGAAAGCGAGTGGATGTTGTTCGATCCGTTACGTGTAGGCGTTTTTCGGTTGGTGGTCGGCCGGCGTCGTTCGCCCAAGTCGGCGTCGGCAGCGGTAGTTTCCCGATGGCGTCGAGGTGGCGGCCACGGCGGCGGCAAAGATACACGGTGGTCGGCACTGCTGTGGCCCTGTCACCTACCAAGGAGCGCATCTGCCGCAGGAGTTGAGACGGCTTCCTGTCCCCCAGCTCGAGTTGGGTGAGTAATTTGTGGAGCTGTCGATCCGCCGAGTCGGTGAGGCGATTTAGTATGGCTGCCTTCAGCGCCTCATACTTGCCCACGGGCGGCACTGTGCGGAGTACATCCGCAACCTCGGAAATAGCCTCCGGGTCGAGCGCCGCAACTACTAAATTGTAGCGGCTGTTGTCGTTGCGCACATGGTGGACCTGGAACGCGGCCTCGATCTGATAAAACCACAGATCGGGGTTACTCCTCCAAAAAGGTGGGAGCCGGCAGCTGTTCAGTGGTACGCCCATCATCGAGCCCATGGGCTAGTCCGCTACACATGGTACCAAAGCCGAATGGAAGCTAGCGAGCCACTGGCGACTACCGCCGCCTCAACGCGTGCACCTTGCCAGACCGATATCCTCTACCGATCATCGAGGACCTGATCCAGGAGAGCCGGGGAAAAGTCTTCTCTGTAAATGATCTGCAAGTTAACAGTGACGTAACTTCCCTCTATCCAATCAAAGCTGGTGTTCCACAAGGGAGCGTTTTGGGACCTGTGCTCTACACACTATTCACGGCTGACCTGCCGCTGGCTGTTACCACATATACCGCAACTTTTGCAGATGATACTGTTGTAATGGCCTGCAACACAAACCCCGTGTTAGCCTCGAAGCATTTGCAGGAGAACCTGAACCAAATTGACTTATGGCTAGACAGGTGGCGAATAAAAGCAAATGCAATAAAATCAGTGCAAACGACTTTTACCCTACGTGCAGGTTCTTGCCCTCCAGTGACACAAGCCACAAGCAGACCATGCAAAATACCTTGGGGTGCACCTGGATCGGCGGCTTACGTGGCGCTGTCACATCTTCTCCAAACGGAAACAAGTCCAAGTTGCTTAGGTCATTGTTCTGGCTACTTGGACGAAGGTCAGCCCTAGCACTTGGAAATAAAGTCCTGATATATAAGGTAATACTGAAGCCCATATGGACTTATGGTATTCAAATTTGGGGATCAGCATCCAAGTCATACCTGGACATCCTACAACGATTCCAATCAAAAGTCATACGACTGTGTGCTAATGCACCTTGGTATGTCAGCAACGACATCATTCATCGCGATCTAAACATCCCAAAAGTAAATGATGAAATCATGAAATATAGCCACTCATATCGCAAACGTCTTAGAGTCCATCCTAACAACCTAGCGGTAGAATTGATAACCAGCGATACCAGCGCGCGAAGACTAAAAAAATATGTACCATCGGACTTACCATTCAGATTTACCACCTAAGATCAAATTAAAAATAAAAATTAAAAAATAAGATTCAATTAAAAAAAATAAATAAATAAATAATAATAATAATAATAATAAGGAATGAATGAAATTAATATGTATAAAATCTAACTTTGTTAAATTAATGTACCTAATGTATTGAATGCTACTGAAAATTCATACACATGTTTATAACCAAATATAATATAAGTAGTACTGAATGTCCAGCTGGACAGATTGTAGTTAAATAAATGGAGATACAAAAAAAATCGATCTGCAGAAAGCCTTCTATCAAATCCCGGTTGCCAAAGCTGACATCCCGAAAACGGCAGTCACAACACCTTTTGGCCTCTTCGAGTTCGTGGGTATGCCATTAGGCCTGCGTAACTCCGCGCAAACGCTTCAGCGGGTAATTAATCACCTACTGAGGAAACTCCCCTTCGTGAAGGGCTACGTAGACGACCTGCTCATCGCATCCGAGACTCATGACGAGCACCTGCATCAATTGAGCCAATTGTTGGAGACGCTGAAAGCGGCGAACCTACGCATCAACTTGGACAAATGCCAACTCGGTGCCCAGGAGGTTACATTCGCTGAGTATCGGGTCTCGAAAGAGGGGTTTAGGCCACCGCGCCCAAAGATCGAGGCGATCGACGCCTTTCCAAGCCCGACAGACTCTACCCAGCTGAGACGTTTCCTGGGTATGCTCAATTATTACCGCAGGTGTATACCGCACGCAACGGAACTACAGGCCCCGCTCAACGAACTTCTGAGGAACCTCACGAAGAAGAAGACGGCGGTTAGCTGGACGACGCAAACGGAGCAGGCATTCCAGCAGTGCAAGGCGAGTATCGCAGCAGCTGCAGATTAAGCTTTCCTCTCTCCTACCGCGCCATTCGCTCTCTACACCGACGCATCGAGCACCGCCATCGGAGCGGCACTCAACGAAGAGCAACCCGATGGGACCTGGAAGCCTCTGGGGTTCTTCTCTAGGAAGCTCAATCCCCCAGAAACTCGCTACAGCGCCTACGACAGGGAGTTGCTCGCGGTGTATGCCGCAGTCAGGCACTTCAGGAGGATCCTGGAGGCACACGCCTTCACAATCCACACGGACCACAAGCCGCTCGCCTACGCCGCACAACAACGCTCGGACAAGGCAACGCCGAGGCAGAGCCGACACCTGGACTACATCCTCCAGTTCAACACACGATTTGTGTACGTTCCCGGGGGAGAGAACGTTGTGGCAGACGATGGGGCGACACGGCCCTATTTGCCATCCAACCTGCGTCGAACGGCGTTTGGCATCGTACACGGATCATCCCACCCGAATGGTCGAGCAACGGCGAAACATCTGGTGGCCAAATACTTCTGGCCAAGCATGCGCAAGGACGCGCTCCGCTGGGCCCGTGAATGCCAACCATGCCAACGCGCGAAGGTCCATCGCCACAACCGCGCCGAGTTGCAAAGTTTCGGGAAGACAGATGACAGGTTCTCCCACGTTCATGTTGACCTGATTAAGCTACCGCTGGTGAGAGGACTGTCGCACTGCCTGACCATCATCGACCGCTTTTCCCGATGGTCAGTGGCTGTCCCACTCCCGGACATTCGAGCTGTAACCATCGCACGAGCGTTCTTCCACAGTTGGGTTTGCTCTTTCGGCACGCCACTCACCATCACCTCCGACCAGGGGGGTCAATTCGAGGGGGAGCTATTCACGGCTCTCGCGAAAATGACGGGTGCTAACCATGTTCACACAACGCCTTACCACCCACAGTCAAACGGCATGGTGGAGAGACTACACCGCACACTAAAAGCGGCCTTGATGTGCTGTCCAGAAACACCATGGCCAGACGCCTTGCCAACAGTGCTATTGGGGATGCGGACGGCGTACAAAGAGGACCTCAAAGCAACTCCAGCCGAGATGCTCTTCGGCACCCAACTTCGCCTGCTGGGGGAATTCTTGGAACAACAGAACGACCCTACCAACCAACCGGTTTTCGTCGAGCAGTTGCGCAAGCTGGTAAAAGCGATCAGGCCAGTACCAGCGTCCAACCACTCGAGACAGAAGCCGTTCATCTTCAAAGAATTGCGCATCTGCACGCACGTATTCTGCAAGCTGGACAGAATCTGGAGGCCACTCGAGCCGCCATACAGGGGCCCCCATAAAGTAATTCGCCGGGTCAACGACAAGAGTTTCATCATCGACTTGAACGGCGTCGAGAAAGCCATCTCTACGGACTGCTTGAAGCCGGCCCACCTCAAACCCAGAAACACGCAGTTGAGAAGTCTTATGGATAACGCTTCTGCTCTTTATGGATCGCTGTTGTCATTGGGAAACGAAACCCAAGTGTTGTCATCAGTTCCTACTCCGGATTTGCTCTCAAATTCGAAGGATGCTGTCACACATACGCATGTGGACAACCCATCAATGGATCGTGTTATCCTTGCAACTGCTATGGTGATGGTTTGAAATGTAGCTGGTCAGTACAAGCTGGGTAGAGCTCTACTGGACTCAGGCTCACAGGTTACCTTCATTACAGATGAATTCCCACAAAAATTAAAATTTACGAGGGCCAAACACAATATTGAGATTCAAAGTATTGGAAACTCGTCCACAAACATCAAGTAAAAAGCTTCGGCTACAATCAAATCGAATTGCAATGGATTCAAGATGCCTCTTACATTTTGCATAAAAGCGCACAACGCCTACCAACCTGACGCGATTTCCCCATTTTGCAGAAGACATTGCTCGGGTGGTAGTATCTGGTACCAAGGGCTCACAAACAAATAAACATGCATGCTAGCATGTAACGATTCCTTGGATGAGAAACTGGAGCACTTGTAGAAATTATAATAAGTTTCTATCACTGCTGATGTATGGACTCGTGAGCAACATAGTTGTTAGCATTTGTACAACTCAGCAGTGTTTCGCAACCCTAAGGGCAGGGTAATTGTTCGTCTGCCGTTTAAAGACGACTCTGAATGCATTGGCGCATCGTATACTACAGCCTTGAGGAGGTTTGTCTCACAAGAGCATCGTTTGATACGATCGCCTGAACTTAACGCTCAATATGTTGATTTTATGGAGGAGTATGAGCAATTGGGACAGATGAGTTTAATTGAAAATCCTATTTTGAATGAGCCGCATTACTACATCACACATCACTGTCTTTCAGCCTACATCAACTTCTATAAAGTTGAAAGTCGTTTTCGTTGCCTCAAGTCGTAGTACGTCTCAAAGGTCACTCAACGATATACAATTTGTTGGTCCAACGCTTCAAAGTGAGCTCTTCATGATACTGCTACGTTTCCGTCTTTTCGGGTTTGCAATCACTGCAGAATATTGTTAAAATGTTTAAGCAAATACTGGTTCATAATGATGATCGAAAATATCAGTTCATCCTTTGGAGGAGTTCGCCAGATGAAGACGTCCGCACTTTCCAACTCAATATAGTGACGCACTTTCCAACTCAATATGAGTGGTATGGCTGCTTAACCATATTTAGCCGTACGCGTTCTTTTTTTATATTGCAGATCCATACGCATCGAGGTTCATGTTAAAGTTTAAATTAGATGGCAACCCTATATCAATGTGTATGCTGTTATGCTTTTGTATTTTATTTTGCATTACCTTTTTGACTCACTCTCATTTTAAACCTTTCTTGTGTTCAGTAGCAATATTTTTTGGCTACGCTTTAAATTAAATAATTAATACATTTATGTACATATTTAAACTGAAAATATATTGATTAAACTTTTGAATTCAGAATAAATTGTGTCATAAATTTCTTCAGGTTATGGGCCCAGATAATTTATACAAAAAACATTTGTGAAATTTAATTGCTTGTTTGTTTCACAAAAATTAAAAACTAAATTATGAGTGCTCCTGTGATCCAGATAGAAAAGCTGGACGAAAACAACTATGACAGTTGGTCTATACAGATGAGGAGTGTACTTATCCACAGCGGATTTTGGAAAATAGTCCATGGAACTTCAATGAATGATGGCACAGGTGACGTAAAAACCAAATGGGAGTCTGATGACTAAAAAGCGCTGTCGTCAATTTGTTTGGGAGTAAAACCAACACAGTTGGGTGATATCCGAAATCGCAAGACATCATATGAGGCCTGGATGAAGTTAATGGAAGTGTATATGCCTAGAGGACCTTTGCAGAAGGTACCGTTGTACAAAAGATTGGCGAATCTGTCATTGCCTGAAGGTGGTAATGTGGACATAAAGATCCAGGAGGAGCTTTTAGTAATTATGCTATTGTCAAGTCTTTCAAAGGAATTCGACAATTTTGTAATAGCCATGGAAACTCGTGATGAATTGCCAAAAATAATTACACTGAAACAAAAACTTCTAGAAGAATCGAATCGCAGAAAAGAAAAAATAGAAGAAGAAAATACAGTATCTTCTTCACAACAACAAGCGTTCGTCGCAAAGTCCAAATACATAACCAAAGGAAAAAATTGCAAAAACAACAATAAATTCAAGGGCAAGTGCTATGTGTGCGGAGTTCTTGGGCATTATGCTAGTGTGTGTGAGAAGAAAAATAAGGGAACAAATAATCAGGCGATGACAATGTGCGCAGCAGCAGAGGCAAAGCCTTTAGTTTCAAAAAGCTGGTACTTCGATAGTGGTGCGACGTCAGACATATGTAACAGCAGAGAAATGTTCGTTCGTTTCAACGAGCCTAAAGAGTTTATTGCTTTAGCCGGCAATAAACATAACATGGCCGTTGGCAAAGGTGATGTTATTATTCATAATAATAATTTTGAAATTTTACTGCAAAATATTTTGTTTTCCTCTGATTTACAGGCAAATTTTATTTCAGTGAATAAAATTGTTGAAAACGACTTATCAGTCAAATTTGATTCACACAAAGCCGTAGTAAGAAGACATGACGGTACTGTTGTTCTGCAAGCTTTATGTAGTGACAACATGTTCGTAGCAACAAATGAGAGTTCAGCAGAGCGAGCGTGTGCTGTAAGCAACATGAATTCTGTGTGGCATAACAGATACGGTCATCTTAATTACAAAAGTCTTCATGATTTTTCAAATAAGAATACGGTGATGGATATGCATGTTAACGACAGCGATCAAGCAAACTGCAAAACTTGTATGCTTAGCAAAATACATGTACTCAGTTTTCCTAAAGAGTCTGCCACAAAAACAAAATAACTGTTAGAAATTGTACTTTCAGATGTCTGCGGTCCATTTAAAGTGAAGTCTGTCAGCGTGCTCAGTACTTCATAACATTTATTGACGACAAATCTCGTAGAATA